>OX465118.1:5002691-5602691 GCA_949987565.1 Luidia sarsii
TGTTTTGTTTCGGTTATTTTCAAAAGATTTAAATAACGTTCTCCTTTTGAAAAGTCAAAACAGTCTCCTCCTCCCCCTTCTCCTCCTTCTCCCCCTCCTTCTCCTTCTCCTCCTTCTCCTCCTTCCCCCTCCTTCTCCTTCTCCTCCTTCCCCTCCTTCTATTTCTCCTCCTTCCCCTCCTCCTTCCCCTCCTCCTTCCCCTCCTCCTTCCCCTCCTCCTTCCCCTCCTCCTTCTACTTCTTCTTCTTCTTCTTCTCCCTCTTCTTCTTCTTCTTCTCCCTCTTCTTCTTCTTCTGATTGACCATTTTGTCACATGTTTGACACTGAATCAATCAAGAAAAATTATTGTTCTTTCTAATGTTTATAATAATAGCCAATGCCCCTTTCTCCTTTAATATTTTGCGAGCGAGGTTTGGATCTGAACAGATTCTTTACTTGCTATTCCTTCACAAAAAAGATAATGCGATTAACACACAGATAAAACGAGAGTTTGCGCTGGCATGTAAGGACCAGCGTATAGGGCCTATGATAGACGCACGACGCATTAAGATATGAATTTGGCAAGGTCTATATATCATTTGAGGCACAAATCTGGAAGAGTTTGGAGGGGCTTGGTGTCGAGCAAGCCAACCTTTGCAGGCGTAAGGTCGCGTGTATTGATGGCCCCTAGATAACTAAATTCTTGACGAGAAACTCGAAACCAAACTGCAGGCTGACGAGGTCAAAGCATGCCGGAGCTTCCATAAATATAGTGCGGTATATTTCCTGACTCTCCTGTATTACTATAACGCTGGTAGTATGTATGCCATAAACACATGTAGGCCAACTGCTTGTTAAAGTAGCATAACGGGGTTTCTTCTGTTCTTCGTGTGGGCCAAGTTTACACCAACATCCCGCCTTATCGCAAGGACTTAGCATTTTCGGGATGTTTGCGTGAAGGGAATAATTTTTTTATCAGCGCTGATGATAAAGCCGCAAAGTGCTTGCAATCCTCATGGATCACAGAGCGCCCGAGTGTACAAATCTCCAGACTCCAGATTCAAGTCAGGGCAGTTGTAGTTCGATCACAGCCTGACTTTATAGGACACATGCAATATGACCATGCAGTCTTCCAGCGTATTTTTGCCTTGATTATCAGGCAAGGCTTGAACTGTTTAGAGTGACAGATGGAGTTGACTGAGGGGCGTGTGTAAGGGCAATGACCCCACCTCTCATCGCTGGGCGCCGACTCCAATCTTGGCCCTTGTTGACTAAAGCATATGGCTCAGCGGAACCATTAATTGAAGTACATTGACTGGTTTTACACCCATGATTCTCGTACATGATGCTAAAACCCATCATATCCTTTGGTTTCAAAGCAATAGCAGGATGTCAGGAGCTTTAAAACAAGTAAGACATAATTATTGAGAAAATTAATTGATCTTATCAGAAATTATAGACCGAAACCACGGCTTGAAATTAACGATCTGTACTTGCGTCTAAATGTACAATAACTGGCAGAATATAATACAAAACCCCATATAGGCCTAAACCATGAAAATAAGCAAAGTCAAAGTGTTCGGAGCCTGACATTTCGATGCAAACAAAGCTTTTTCCTGATGACAAAACGACTTGGGCCTACAGGAAGAAGACCCATCTCTCTTCCCTCCAATCCTTGCCATTCTGCCCATGATCAGAAACGGAAAGGCACGCTATCGTAATCGAAAAGCCAGGCCTTGCCCGAAATGTTCGGAATATAAGTCGCAGCTTAGACGTTTATTGTGCACATGAAAAACTTTACTGCGGCTTATACACCGCGCGGCTTATACGCTGGGCCTTGAAGAATCAAACTGACATCAAACTTGTGTGCAACGGGACGGTTCTTTTCGACAAGGAAAGAGAAATACCAATTGTTATCGGGGCAATTCAGTTACGAAAGTTGGAACCGACATTCCGACAGATTTGTATTATTCCATAATGTTCTAGCACTGTCTTGTGAAGGCATGCAAAACCTGAGTTTTTAGGTACGAAATGAAATTGACTCGAATTCCTTCCAATTCGCCGTTGTCTCAGTGCTCTAGCCTCAGTCTTGGCTTGGTCGTGTTGTGGGTTCGTCTTCTGTGGGGAAGACTGTGCTCTCCCGTGTGTATCAGGCCCCATATCAACAGGAAATGCAACACAATAACAGCGGGTATATGTATAAACATCAGAGTCCACATCCCAACATAAATGTGATCTACTTCCTCGACTAGAGCCAACCTTTGACCCCGCCCCTCCCCAGCTCCCTGCCCCACCCCTGTCGGCCAGTAACATACTCCACAGGCCCAGCGGTACCAAGTCTCACTTGCATGGCGATTGAAATGATATACTGCTGTCATCAATCATGTGTATTATAAATATTACGGGAATGCAAACCCAATATGGTCGTTATTCCTAACCTTTGTGTTGTAAAGTCAGTGTACACTCAGATCATCGTGTTTTAATCTATCATCTACGTGTACTTTAATGAACGCGAGGGCAGCTATGGTATGGATGCTTAAGTTACTGACTTCCCGTGCGCACAGTGGATCACCACGCCGATGTTCACACGAAGATTGGTTGATGGCATTCACACGCAGATTATGTCAACAGTGGTATTTGATATGCGGCATAGACCGACCGCTGCGTTCTACAGACGGCCCTCCATATAAGGGCGGTTAATAACTCGTCCATAAGTCAGACGAGTTCGGTCAAATCTCCCACGAAAATTCCTTCCTTTTACGGACACCACCGCAGACCATTAATAAAATTTTATAGAATTGCAGATTAACAGAGGTACACAAATTTCATAGTGATTGCAGTGCGCGCATGATTTATTTGCCCAAAGTAAGCACTAAAGACACCCGAATATTGCTCATCACTCGAACGATCGGCCTAAATTCCATTGGTTCATTAGTAGCGCCACGTGAAGTGCTTATATAGCGCCCTCTATCTTCGTCTGGCTCAATTATTCTGATCGGATCATTGACCTCTGTTGATATGATGTGCACGTCATTACACGCGTCTGTATACAATGTCACAGACAAAGCATGGGAACAGTGACACGTCAACGTCGATTTTATTTTCCCTCGGGGGACATCTGGGCTTCCGGTCTAGACACCTTGGTCAATCACAGGCCAGTCTTATTGAAGAATTCTGTTGGACGTGATAATTATTCCCAAAACTGGATGATCAGGAATGTCTTGAAGGTCTCTTCTTAATGGCCTGTCCTTACTTAGACCATGGAGGCTTAGACCAGCATTGTCGGAGCATTTTCTGTTTGAGATATTTCTTAGGACATTTCTATTTCCCATTTACTGAATATGTTCAGCATCTACATGGTAACTTGGCACGAGATGTGAATTTGACTCAAATGGATTTAGAATATTCACTGAATATTATCATGTACAGTGGCGACACATGGCGACACATGTGTGTTCTTTATTTTTGTATCAATTAGCGCAACAATCGAGAATCTGACTCTTTTAACCTGTACATTTCGGTCATGCAAACAGCGCTTGGAACGATGGCTTCTGCCTATAACAGTTTTGGTTGAACACCAAGATTTGTGCATTGACGGTTCATTGCAGTCTCTATGACAAGGAGGGTAAAGGGTGGAGGGCCTACGACTAAGTCTACGGTATGGCTAAGCTATGATTAATGGAGTTAATGGATGAATGGAGCCAGATGTACCCCTGTATCTATAGCCCACTTCGGTAGCTATAGTCAGTATTCCAGTAGCTCATGGAGGAATTAGCTATAGCCAGCTAGTACACTGTACTCCGGTAGCTATAGCCACGGTACACCGGTAGCCACAGTACTCAGGAATATAGCTACAGCCAATACTACGGTAGCTATAGCCCGAGTACTACGATATCTGTAGCCAGTACTACTGTAACTATAGCCAGTACTCAGGTAGCTATAGCCAGTACTCTAGTAGATATAGTCAGGACTCCGGTAGCTATAGCCAGTACTCAGGTAGGCTAGCTATAGTCAGTTCTCCGGTAGCTACAGCCAGTACTCAGGTAGGCTGGCTATAGCCAGTACTCAGGTAGGCTAGCTATAGCCAGTACTCAGGTAGCTATAGCCAGTACTCTAGTAGATATAGTCAGGACTCCGGTAGCTATAGCCAGTACTCAGGTAGGCTAGCTATAGTCAGTTCTCCGGTAGCTATAGCCAGTACTCAGGTAGGCTAGCTATAGTCAGTTCTCCGGTAGCTATAGCCAGTACTCAGGTAGGCTGGCTATAGCCAGTACTCCGGTAGGCAAGCTATAGTCAGTACTCCGGTAGCTATAGCCAGTACTCAGGTAGGCTGGCTATAGCCAGTACTCCGGTAGGCAAGCTATAGTCAGTACTCCGGTAGCTATAGCCAGTACTCAGGTAGGCTGGCTATAGCCAGTACTCCGGTAGGCAAGCTATAGTCAGTACTCCGGTAGCTATAGCCAGTACTCAGGTAGGCTGGCTATAGCCAGTACTCCGGTAGGCAAGCTATAGTCAGTACTCCGGTAGCTATAGCCAGTACTCAGGTAGGCTGGCTATAGCCAGTACTCAGGTAGGCAAGCTGTAGCCAGTACTCAGGTAGGCTGGCTATAGCCAGTACTCAGGTAGGCTGGCTATAGCCAGTACTCCGGTAGGCAAGCTAAAGTTAGTACTCCGGTAGCTATAGCCAGTACTCAGGTAGGCTGGCTATAGCCAGTACTCCGGTAGGCAAGCTATAGTCAGTACTCCGGTAGCTATAGCCAGTACTCAGGTAGGCTGGCTATAGCCAGTACTCCGGTAGGCAAGCTAAAGTCAGTACTCCGGTAGCTATAGCCAGTACTCAGGTAGGCTGGCTATAGCCAGTACTCCGGTAGGCAAGCTAAAGTCAGTACTCCGGTAGCTATAGCCAGTACTCAGGTAGGCTGGCTATAGCCAGTACTCCGGTAGGCAAGCTATAGTCAGTACTCCGGTAGCTATAGCCAGTACTCAGGTAGGCTGGCTATAGCCAGTACTCAGGTAGGCTAGCTATAGTCAGTACTCCGGTAGCTATAGCCAGTACTCAGGTAGGCTGGCTATAGCCAGTACTCCGGTAGGTAAGCTATAGTCAGTACTCCGGAAGCTAAAGCCAGTACTCAGGTAGGCTGGCTATAGCCAGTACTCAGGTAGGCTGGCTATAGCCAGTACTCCGGTAGGCAAGCTATAGTCAGTACTCCGGTAGCTATAGCCAGTACTCAGGTAGGCTAGCTATAGTCAGTTCTCCGGTAGCTATAGCCAGTACTCAGGTAGGCTGGCTATAGCCAGTACTCCGGTAGGCAAGCTATAGTCAGTACTCCGGTAGCTATAGCCAGTACTCAGGTAGGCTGGCTATAGCCAGTACTCCGGTAGGCAAGCTATAGCCAGTACTCCGGTAGGCAAGCTATAGTCAGTACTCCGGTAGCTATAGCCAGAACTCAGGTAGGCTGGCTATAGCCAGTACTCCGGTAGGCAAGCTATAGTCAGTACTCCGGTAGCTATAGCCAGTACTCAGGTAGGCTGGCTATAGCCAGTACTCCGGTAGGCAAGCTATAGTCAGTACTCCGGTAGCTATAGCCAGTACTCAGGTAGGCTGGCTATAGCCAGTACTCCGGTAGGCAAGCTATAGTCAGTACTCCGGTAGCTATAGCCAGTACTCAGGTAGGCTGGCTATAGCCAGTACTCAGGTAGGCAAGCTATAGCCAGTACTCAGGTAGGCTGGCTATAGCCAGTACTCAGGTAGGCTGGCTATAGCCAGTACTCCGGTAGGCAAGCTATAGTCAGTACTCCGGTAGCTATAGCCAGTACTCAGGTAGGCTAAAATTGGGTCTGTCAGGAAGTCGAAGAAGGTACCTGTGGCACCCTAAGCGAGAATCATACCACTAGACCAACAGGCCTTTCCCGTTAACTGAAGGAATTCAGAGAACATTCATTCTTTCATTCTTAAAATCGACCTTTTAAAACATTAGATGCTGCACATGTTAACATTATCTAAACGAGAACATCAGGCCTGTCGGGGAGTCGAACCCGGGACCTCTCGCACCCGAAGCGAGAATCATACCACTAGACCAACAGGCCTTTCTCGTTTTTTGCCGGAATTCAGAGAGCATTAATTGTTTCATTCTTCAAATCCACTATTTAAAATATTGGATGCTGCATCTCTGAAAAAAAAATCACGAGAAAAACGGGCCTGTCCGGGAGTTGAACCCGGGACCTCTCGCACCCGAAGCGAGAATCATACCACTAGACCAACAGGCCTTTCTGGTTAATTGAAAGAATTCAGAGAACATTCATTCTTTCATTCTTAAAATCCACCTTTTAAAAGATTGGATGCTGCATCTCTGAGAAAAATTCACAAGAACATCGGGCCTGTCCGGGAGTCGAACCCGGGACCTCTCGCACCCAAAGCGAGTATCATTCCACTAGACCAACAGGCCTTTCTGGTTAATTGAAAGAATTCAGAAAACATTCATTCTTTCATTCTTTAAATCCACCTTTTAAAAGATTGGATGCTGCATCTCTGAGAAAAATTCACAAGAACATCGGGCCTGTCCGGGAGTCGAACCCGGGACCTCTCGCACCCAAAGCGAGAATCATACCACTAGACCAACAGGCCTTTCTGGTTAATTGAAAGAATTCAGAAAACATTCATTCTTTCATTCTTAAAATCCGCCTATTAAAATATTAGATGCTGCACATGTTAAAAATATCTAAACGAGAACATCGGGCCTGTCCGGGAGTCGAACCCGGGACCTCTCGCACCCTAAGCGAGAATCATACCACTAGACCAACAGGCCTTTCTGGTTAATTGCAAGAATTCAGAGAACATTCATTCTTTCATTCTTAAAATCCGCCTTTTAAAATATTGGATGCTGCTTGTGTTAACAATATCTAAACAAGAACATCGGGCCTGTCAAGAGTCGAAACCGGGACCTCTCGCACCCAAAGCGAGAATCATACCACTAGACCAACAGGCCTTTCTGGTTAATTGAAAGAATTCAGAGAACATTCATTCTTTCATTCTTAAAATCCGCCTTTTAAAATATTGGATGCTGCTTGTGTTAACAATATCTAAACAAGAACATCGGGCGTGTCCGGGAGTCGAACCCGGGACCTCTCGCACCCTAAGCGAGAATCATACCACTAGACCAACAGGCCTTTCTGGTTAATTGAAAGAATTCAGAGAACATTCATTCTTTCATTCTTAAAATCCACCTTTTAAAAGATTGGATGCTGCATCTCTGAGAAAAATTCACAAGAACATCGGGCCTGTCCGGGAGTCGAACCCGGGACCTCTCGCACCCAAAGCGAGTATCATTCCACTAGACCAACAGGCCTTTCTGGTTAATTGAAAGAATTCAGAAAACATTCATTCTTTCATTCTTTAAATCCACCTTTTAAAAGATTGGATGCTGCATCTCTGAGAAAAATTCACAAGAACATCGGGCCTGTCCGGGAGTCGAACCCGGGACCTCTCGCACCCAAAGCGAGAATCATACCACTAGACCAACAGGCCTTTCTGGTTAATTGAAAGAATTCAGAAAACATTCATTCTTTCATTCTTAAAATCCGCCTATTAAAATATTAGATGCTGCACATGTTAAAAATATCTAAACGAGAACATCGGGCCTGTCCGGGAGTCGAACCCGCGGGACCTCTCGCACCCTAAGCGAGAATCATACCACTAGACCAACAGGCCTTCCTGGTTAATTGCAAGAATTCAGAGAACATTCATTCTTTCATTCTTAAAATCCGCCTTTTAAAATATTGGATGCTGCTTGTGTTAACAATATCTAAACAAGAACATCGGGCCTGTCCGGGAGTCGAACCCGGGACCTCTCGCACCCAAAGCGAGAATCATACCACTAGACCAACAGGCCTTTCTGGTTAATTGAAAGAATTCAGAGAACATTCATTCTTTCATTCTTAAAATCCGCCTTTTAAAATATTAGATGCTGCTTGTGTTAACAATATCTAAACAAGAACATCGGGCCTGTCCGGGAGTCGAACCCGGGACCTCTCGCACCCAAAGCGAGAATCATACCACTAGACCAACAGGCCTTTCTGGTTAATTGAAAGAATTCAGAGAACATTCATTCTTTCATTCTTAAAATCCGCCTTTTAAAATATTAGATGCTGCTTGTGTTAACAATATCTAAACAAGAACATCGGGCCTGTCCGGGAGTCGAACCCGGGACCTCTCGCACCCTAAGCGAGAATCATACCACTAGACAAACAGGCCTTTCTGGTTAATTGAAAGAATTCAGAGAACATTCATTCTTTCATTCTTAAAATCCGCCTTTTAAAATATTAGATGCTGCTTGTGTTAACAATATCTAAACGAGAACATCGGGCCTGTCCGGGAGTCGAACCCGGGACCTCTCGCACCCAAAGCGAGAATCATACCACCAGACAAACAGGCCTTTCTTCTAGAATGCTCCAGCACACTAAGGAAACAACACTGAAAACACAGTTATGCGGCGGCGTTGGGTTTATTACAGGCTACTGCATGCCGTCTACTTCTGGTTATATACAGAACATCAATTACATCATCTGCATGTCAAATTATATGATTACACTCTTAATTGCATAGAGTGGCACTACTATTCGCCGGCTACGAAAAACTCACCCATTTTAGGATGAGAAACGTAGGTCTGCTCCATGCAATATAGTAACACCCCAGACAGGGCTGCCATCATGCAACTAAGGACCCTACAATTACTATAAACCAACAGCTTGGGAGACCGATAACCGATCTTCTAGAGTATCCTCCACATATCCATCTTTTGCCGACTCTGATTTCCACCTGCCATGCCGTTTAAACAGCCTGTCTGGCACTCCCGCTTGGGCGGCGGCGGTAGCCCCCCTGCTCTGAGTCTGTGCAAGCCAAACTGCTTAACATCTGTAACAAACGGGGCAAGAGCCTCGAGCACAACTTCCCTTACTCTTGAATACGAGAGTGACTGATTTGCACTCCTCAACTTGTAACCTCCTTTAACCTTAGAAAGAGCTCGAAATATGAAGACATTTGGATCGGAAATTTGAGCTGCAGATAAATAGTTCTGTAACAACTGTGCTGGACAGTACTTAGAATCTGTCTTGCTTATGACTACTTGTCTACCATCCCGATACTGATCAGTTTTGCTTGACGGGATGAGCAAAATAAAACCCTCTGAAATGAAGGAAATGTGGGAAAATCTGATATTAGCAAGCTCACTAAATCGCAAGAAACCAGTATATGCCAACACACACATTGTTACTGATCGTAAGGTCATTAGATCTGGACCTTTGTTGATATTATGCAAGAGTGAGTCTATCATATCCTTTAGCACAAAAGGAGGTACTGGCTTTTTCTTTTCAATTGGTTTCGAAAGCCTTCGTTGGAGGCCATCAAGTGTAAGCTTGACGAGTGGAAAACTGGTGGGATCATCGACTCCAGCCATCTTATGTGCCCAAGATATCGATGCTACGGCTTTAGTAACGGGAGTTTGTGAACTACAGCTTTGGCTTAAGTGGGTTAAATATAAACAAATATCAAATGGATCTGCATTAATTTGCTTTTTTCCATGGGCATTAGCCCAATGTGACCACCGTAAGAACGCTCCCGAGTACAGCTTTACGGTTGACTGGGCCCTGGAATCCAGTATCACACCTGGAATTTGCGCTGGCGATTTCTCCTCCGCTCTGGAGACCCAAATACCATTGGTGAATATGATCTGTAAGAGACAACAAAACTATGTTATTCTAAGTCTTGACGTAAGAGAAGTCCAGCCTAACTGCCAGTATTCTGCTACGAGTGATGTTTTCAATAAACTGAACATTGCCCCCTCTGCCTGGGACAAAGATAGACCAGTTTCTAGGAATTTCATAGACTTGTTTTACTGCTTTCCCTGGATTATAACCATCTGGGAAAAGGATCGGCCAGTATGGTGCCGAATACCAGCATGGGCAAATCAGGGTCCCAGCAGCCTTGGTACTCTCCATGTGCTTGATAACCTTGGGTATCAAGAAAATTGGGGGTACAACCCAATTGTTGTCTTCTTTCCAGTCTACCGTGAAAGTATCTACTGCTTCACAGCCTGGATTGTGGTACCTGGAATTAAACCTTGCGACCTTTTTATTATAGTAGGAGGCAAACCTGTCAACTGTGTGTGGCCCCCACAATTCATCAAAGTAGGAGAAAACTTGGTCAGATATACCCCAGTCGTCCCGGTCTATTTGTCTACTTAGCATATCAGCTTTCTGATTCTGGGATCTCGGTATCCACTCCATAGGTGAATATTGTTCTTCAAACATGTCAGGCAGATACTCAGCGCTATCTCCTGAAGTTCAGGGTTCATACTCCCATGCGCTGCTATACGCGCTACTGATTGGTTATCTGTAAACCACTTTGTCCGGCGGTTGGACAGCTTGGAAACAAACGATTTGAGAACTAAATCGACTGCTCTCAATTCTCTCCATGCGGAGCTCTTCGTAGACTGACTACTGTTCCATGATCCCTGAGCCCTGCCATTGCCCAACTCCACCACAAAACCACCATAACCCGTATTGCTAGCATCGGAGTACACTACCCAGCCAGTGGACGTGTCACGCGTTGACCCCAAATTTCTCGTCCACACAAACCAATGTCACGTGAGCACAGCGAAAGCGGCCTTGAAAAAGGCTTCGGAAAATTGTCGTTTTCTATGCCTCAGCGTATCAAATCCTTTCAAATCCAACTTTTCTAGGTAGTTGAAGATCTAATGCGTGCCTCCAATAAGGTTTTTCTTTTCCAAAAGGATGATTAATATGTATTTTGAGGGTTGTTATTTTACCGAAAAATCGACTGAAAAAGTGCGACGTAAATTCTTATTTTTCTCGACGAAAACAAAAGTCTCCTCTTAGCTGAGGTAATCATGGGAAAGAGTGTACCTTGATCTAGCAAAACCCCGTGAAGATGATGTCGTAGGTGTTTTAAGAATGCGATGTACACCTGAAGTTCTCAACGAGTCCCCCACTTTTTAACGTAGGGGATCGGCCGCCATTATTCGAGCAGGAAAATCCGTGACCTTGTGACCTGAATGGAAAAGCGCGCGCCATGATTGGACAATGCCAAGTTAGCCTGCTGAATATTAATAAGTCATTGCTGTACATGTACTGCACGGCCGGGTATTGTAATTGTGATTGTGTACATGAAATGTACAGTACACGTACATGTACATGTACTGTACATGTACACGAGCAGACCATGATTGTGTACGGAAATGGGCCTACTTCGGTGAAATCTCGCGAAAGTCGCCAATTTTCAGTTGGCGATTTGAGCCGAAAACGGAAAGGCTCCTCCTTGTATTATACATGTACATGAAGCATTCAATCTCCCCTTTCTCGTGAAATATGTGGTTTATTTCGACTGTTTTTAAGAATTCGATGTACACCTACGGAAAACTGGCCGTCGGATTTTGGTCCAGAAAGTATGCTTTTTTTGGTCGCGCTGTTACATGTCCAAAATATTAACGAAAGTGGACATATTTAATATGAAAATAGAGAGCACGATGTCAGCTATCCACTTATCAAGCCATCTTGGCAGCACCTAAGCTACATCGGGGTATTTTCCTGTGTTTTCCGTAGTCTCGAATTCAGTCTCGCAAAACCTCGTGTAAGCCGCGGCGCAAATTCGTGCGTGACCCCGGACGAGAAAACTCGGCTATAAAGGCCCGTACGCGTGACACGTCCACTGGCTGTACCCTCGAGTGTTCGGGAAGGGTTCCAACAATGGCCTTGTTGGCATTATCCAATTTTTCAAGCCAAAACTGTAGTTCTACTTTGGCTTGGGGTGAAACATTCCCAGGGGCATCCCAAGCCCTTCTGGATTCTATGCAAACATGCATTGACTTGGTCATGACCTTGGTCACATGACCGGTGACCAGGCTGGTTGAAGCTATCTTGCCCACTAAACTAAAAGACCTAGCCGATACTCTGTAACTGGACTTAGTAATGGTTCCAATGCTTTGTTTTATGGCAATGATTCGCTTTTCGGGAATTTTAATGCCCATTCTTAAAATCCAACTTTTAAAACATTAGATGCTGCAAGTGTCAAAACTATCTCCACGAGAACATCGGGCCTGTCCGGGAGTCGAACCCGGGACCTCTCGCACCCAAAGCGAGAATCATACCACTAGACCAACAGGCCTTTCTCGTTAATTTGAAGAATTCAGAGAACATTCATTCTTTCATTATTAAAATCCACCTTTTAAAATATTAGATGCTGCTTGTGTTAACAATATCTAAAGAGAATCTCGGGCCTGTCCGGGAGTTGAACCCGGGACCTCTCGCACCCGAAGCGAGAATCATACCACTAGACCAACAGGCCATTCTCGTTTATCAGTGGAATTCAGAGAACATTAATTATTTTATTCTTAAAATCCGCCGTTTAAAACATTAGATGATGCACATGTTAACAATATCTAAACGAGAACATCGGGCCTGTCCGGAAGTCGAACCCGGGACCTCTCGCACCCAAAGCGAGAATCATACCACTAGACCAACAGGCCAATCTCGTTAATTGGAAGAATTCAGAAAATATTCATTCTGTTATTCTTAAAATCGACCTTTTAAAACATTAGATGCTGCACATGTTAACAATATCTAAACGAGAACATCGGGCCTGTCCGGGAGTCGAACCCGGGACCTCTCGCACCCAAAGCGAGAATCATACCACTAGACCAACAGGCCTTTCTGGTTAAATGAAAGAATTCAGAGAACATTCATTCTTTCATTCTTAAAATCCGCCTTTTAAAATAATAGATGCTGCTTGTGTAAACAATATCTAAACAAGAACATCGGTCCTGTCCGGGAGTCGAACCCGGGACCTCTCGCACCCTAAGCGAGAATCATACCACTAGAGCAACAGGCCTTTCTTGTTAATTGAAAGAATTCAGAAAACATTCATTCTTTCATTCTTAAAATTCACCTTTTAAAAGATTGGATGCTGCATCTCTGAAAAAAATTCACGAGAACATCGGGCCTGTCCGGGAGTCGAACCCGGGACCTCTCGCACCCGAAGCGAGAATCATCCCACTAGACCAACAGACCTTTCGTTAATCGAAAGAATCCAGAAAACATTCATTCTTTCATTCTTAAAATCCACCTTTTAAAATATTAGATGCTGCACATGTTAACATTATCTAAACGAGAACATCGGGCCTGTCCGGGAGTCGAACCCGGGACCTCTCGCACCCTAAGCGAGAATCATACCACTAGACCAACAGGCCTTTCTGGTTAATTGCAAGATTTCAGAAAACATTCATTCTTTCATTCTTAAAATCCGCCTTTGAAAAGATTTGATGCTGCATCTCTGAAAAAAATTCACGAGAACATCGGGCCTGTCCGGGAGTCGAACCCGGGACCTCTCGCACCCGAAGCGAGAATCATACCACTAGACCAACAGGCCAATCTCGTTAATTGGAAGAATTCAGAAAATATTCATTATTTTATTCTTAAAATCCGCCTTTTAAAATATTAGATGCTGCTTGTGTAAACAATATCTAAACAAGAACATCGGGCCTGTCCGGGAGTCGAACCCGGGACCTCTCGCACCCAAAGCGAGAATCATACCACTAGACCAACAGGCCTTTCTGGTTAATTGAAAGAATTCAGAAATCATTCATTTTTTCATTCTTAAAATTCACCTTTTAAAAGATTGGATGCTGCATCTCTGAAAAAAATTCACGAGAACATCGGGCCTGTCCGGGAGTCGAACCCGGGACCTCTCGCACCCGAAGCGAGAATCATACCACTAGACCAACAGGCCATTCTCGTTTATCAGTGGAATTCAGAGAACATTAATTATTTTATTCTTAAAATCCGCCTTTTAAAATATTAGATGCTGCACATGTTAACATTATCTAAACGAAAACATCGGGCGTGTCCGGGAGTCGAACCCGGGACCTCTCGCACCCGAAGCGAGAATCATACCACTAGACCAACAGGTCAATCTCGTTAATTGGAAGAATTCAGAGAACATTCATTCTTTCATTCTTAAAATCCGCCTTTTAAAATATTAGATGCTGCACATGTTAACATAATCTAAACGAGAACATCGGGCCTGTCCGGGAGTCGAACCCGGGACCTCTCGCACCCTAAGCGAGAATCGTACCTCTAGACCAACAGGCCTTCCTGGTTAATTGAAAGAATTCAGAGAACATTCATTTTTTCATTCTTAAAATCCGCCTATTAAAATATTAGATGCTGCACATGTTAACATTATCTAAACGAGAACATCGGGCCTGTCCGGGAGTCGAACCCGGGACCTCTCGCACCCTAAGCGAGAATCATACCACTAGACCAACAGGTCAATCTCGTTAATTGGAAGAATTCAGAGAACATTCATTCTTTCATTCTTAAAATCCGCCTTTTAAAATATTAGATGCTGCACATGTTAACATAATCTAAACGAGAACATCGGGCCTGTCCGGGAGTCGAACCCGGGACCTCTCGCACCCTAAGCGAGAATCGTACCTCTAGACCAACAGGCCTTCCTGGTTAATTGAAAGAATTCAGAGAACATTCATTTTTTCATTCTTAAAATCCGCCTATTAAAATATTAGATGCTGCACATGTTAACATAATCTAAACGAGAACATCGGGCCTGTCCGGGAGTCGAACCCGGGACCTCTCGCACCCTAAGCGAGAATCGTACCTCTAGACCAACAGGCCTTCCTGGTTATTTGAAAGAATTCAGAGAATATTCATTCTTTCATTCTTAAAATCCGCCTATTAAAATATTAGATGCTGCACATGTTAACATTATCTAAACGAGAACATCGGGCCTGTCCGGGAGTCGAACCCGGGACCTCTCGCACCCTAAGCGAGAATCGTACCTCTAGACCAACAGGCCTTCCTGGTTAATTGAAAGAATTCAGAGAACATTCATTTTTTCATTCTTAAAATCCGCCTATTAAAATATTAGATGCTGCACATGTTAACATAATCTAAACGAGAACATCGGGCCTGTCCGGGAGTCGAACCCGGGACCTCTCGCACCCTAAGCGAGAATCGTACCTCTAGACCAACAGGCCTTCCTGGTTATTTGAAAGAATTCAGAGAATATTCATTCTTTCATTCTTAAAATCCGCCTATTAAAATATTAGATGCTGCACATGTTAACATTATCTAAACGAGAACATCGGGCCTGTCCGGGAGTCGAACCCGGGACCTCTCGCACCCTAAGCGAGAATCATACCACTAGACCAACAGGCCTTCCTGGTTAATTGCAAGATTTCAGAAAACATTCATTCTTTCATTCTTAAAATCCGCCTTTGAAAAGATTTGATGCTGCATCTCTGAAAAAAATTCACGAGAACATCGGGCCTGTCAGGGAGTTGAACCCGGGACCTCTCGCACCCTAAGCGAGAATCATACCACTAGACCAACAGGCCTTCCTGGTTAATTGCAAGATTTCAGAAAACATTCATTCTTTCATTCTTAAAATCCGCCTTTGAAAAGATTTGATGCTGCATCTCTAAAAAAAAAATTCACGAGAACATCGGGCCTGTCCGGGAGTCGAACCCGGGACCTCTCGCACCCTAAGCGAGAATCATACCACTAGACCAACAGTCCTTTCTGGTTAATTGCAAGATTTCAGAAAACATTCATTCTTTCATTCTTAAAATCCGCCTTTGAAAAGATTTGATGCTGCATCTCTGAAAAAAATTCACGAGAACATCGGGCCTGTCCGGGAGTCGAACCCGGGACCTCTCGCACCCGAAGCGAGAATCATACCACTAGACCAACAGGCCTTTCTCGTTAACTGAAGGAATTCAGAGAACATTCGTTCTTTCATTCTTAAAATCGACCTTTTAAAACATTAGATGCTGCACATGTTAACAATATCTAAACGAGAACATCGGGCCTGTCCGGGAGTCGAACCCGGGACTCTCGCACCCGAAGCGAGAATCATACCACTAGACCAACAGGCCAATCTCGTTAATTGGAAGAATTCAGAAAATATTCATTCTGTTATTCTTAAAATCGACCTTTTAAAACATTAGATGCTGCACATGTTAACAATATCTAAACGAGAACATCGGGCCTGTCCGGGAGTCGAACCCGGGACCTCTCGCACCCAAAGCGAGAATCATACCACTAGACCAACAGGCCTTTCTGGTTAAATGAAAGAATTCAGAGAACATTCATTCTTTCATTCTTAAAATCCACCTTTTAAAATATTAGATGCTGCTTGTGTAAACAATATCTAAACAAGAACATCGGTCCTGTCCGGGAGTCGAACCCGGGACCTCTCGCACCCTAAGCGAGAATCATACCACTAGACCAACAGGCCTTTCTTGTTAATTGAAAGAATTCAGAAAACATTCATTCTTTCATTCTTAAAATTCACCTTTTAAAAGATTGGATGCTGCATCTCTGAAAAAAATTCACGAGAACATCGGGCCTGTCCGGGAGTCGAACCCGGGACCTCTCGCACCCGAAGCGAGAATCATCCCACTAGACCAACAGACCTTTCGTTAATCGAAAGAATCCAGAAAACATTCATTCTTTCATTCTTAAAATCCACCTTTTAAAATATTAGATGCTGCTTGTGTTAACAATATCTAAAGAGAATCTCGGGCCTGTCCGGGAGTTGAACCCGGGACCTCTCGCACCCGAAGCGAGAATCATACCACTAGACCAACAGGCCATTCTCGTTTATCAGTGGAATTCAGAGAACATTAATTATTTTATTCTTAAAATCCGCGTTTTAAAATATTAGATGCTGCACATGTTAACAATATCTAAACGAGAACATCGGGCCTGTCCGGGAGTCGAACCCGGGACCTCTCGCACCCGAAGCGAGAATCATACCACTAGACCAACAGGTCAATCTCGTTAATTGGAAGAATTCAGAGAACATTCATTCTTTCATTCTTAAAATCCGCCTTTTAAAATATTAGATGCTGCACATGTTAACATTATCTAAACGAGAACATCGGGCCTGTCCGGGAGTTGAACCCGGGACCTCTCGCACCCTAAGCGAGAATCATACCACTAGACCAACAGGTCAATCTCGTTAATTGGAAGAATTCAGAGAACATTCATTCTTTCATTCTTAAAATCCGCCTTTTAAAATATTAGATGCTGCACATGTTAACATAATCTAAACGAGAACATCGGGCCTGTCCGGGAGTCGAACCCGGGACCTCTCGCACCCTAAGCGAGAATCGTACCTCTAGACCAACAGGCCTTCCTGGTTAATTGAAAGAATTCAGAGAACATTCATTTTTTCATTCTTAAAATCCGCCTATTAAAATATTAGATGCTGCACATGTTAACATAATCTAAACGAGAACATCGGGCCTGTCCGGGAGTCGAACCCGGGACCTCTCGCACCCTAAGCGAGAATCGTACCTCTAGACCAACAGGCCTTCCTGGTTATTTGAAAGAATTCAGAGAATATTCATTCTTTCATTCTTAAAATCCGCCTATTAAAATATTAGATGCTGCACATGTTAACATTATCTAAACGAGAACATCGGGCCTGTCCGGGAGTCGAACCCGGGACCTCTCGCACCCTAAGCGAGAATCATACCACTAGACCAACAGGCCTTCCTGGTTAATTGCAAGATTTCAGAAAACATTCATTCTTTCATTCTTAAAATCCGCCTTTGAAAAGATTTGATGCTGCATCTCTGAAAAAAATTCACGAGAACATCGGGCCTGTCAGGGAGTTGAACCCGGGACCTCTCGCACCCTAAGCGAGAATCATACCACTAGACCAACAGGCCTTCCTGGTTAATTGCAAGATTTCAGAAAACATTCATTCTTTCATTCTTAAAATCCGCCTTTGAAAAGATTTGATGCTGCATCTCTGAAAAAAATTCACGAGAACATCGGGCCTGTCCGGGAGTCGAACCCGGGACCTCTCGCACCCTAAGCGAGAATCATACCACTAGACCAACAGTCCTTTCTGGTTAATTGCAAGATTTCAGAAAACATTCATTCTTTCATTCTTAAAATCCGCCTTTGAAAAGATTTGATGCTGCATCTCTGAAAAAAATTCACGAGAACATCGGGCCTGTCCGGGAGTCGAACCCGGGACCTCTCGCACCCGAAGCGAGAATCATACCACTAGACCAACAGGCCTTTCTCGTTAACTGAAGGAATTCAGAGAACATTCGTTCTTTCATTCTTAAAATCGACCTTTTAAAACATTAGATGCTGCACATGTTAACAATATCTAAACGAGAACATCGGGCCTGTCCGGGAGTCGAACCCGGGACTCTCGCACCCGAAGCGAGAATCATACCACTAGACCAACAGGCCAATCTCGTTAATTGGAAGAATTCAGAAAATATTCATTCTGTTATTCTTAAAATCGACCTTTTAAAACATTAGATGCTGCACATGTTAACAATATCTAAACGAGAACATCGGGCCTGTCCGGGAGTCGAACCCGGGACCTCTCGCACCCAAAGCGAGAATCATACCACTAGACCAACAGGCCTTTCTGGTTAAATGAAAGAATTCAGAGAACATTCATTCTTTCATTCTTAAAATCCACCTTTTAAAATATTAGATGCTGCTTGTGTAAACAATATCTAAACAAGAACATCGGTCCTGTCCGGGAGTCGAACCCGGGACCTCTCGCACCCTAAGCGAGAATCATACCACTAGACCAACAGGCCTTTCTTGTTAATTGAAAGAATTCAGAAAACATTCATTCTTTCATTCTTAAAATTCACCTTTTAAAAGATTGGATGCTGCATCTCTGAAAAAAATTCACGAGAACATCGGGCCTGTCCGGGAGTCGAACCCGGGACCTCTCGCACCCGAAGCGAGAATCATCCCACTAGACCAACAGACCTTTCGTTAATCGAAAGAATCCAGAAAACATTCATTCTTTCATTCTTAAAATCCACCTTTTAAAATATTAGATGCTGCTTGTGTTAACAATATCTAAAGAGAATCTCGGGCCTGTCCGGGAGTTGAACCCGGGACCTCTCGCACCCGAAGCGAGAATCATACCACTAGACCAACAGGCCATTCTCGTTTATCAGTGGAATTCAGAGAACATTAATTATTTTATTCTTAAAATCCGCGTTTTAAAATATTAGATGCTGCACATGTTAACAATATCTAAACGAGAACATCGGGCCTGTCCGGGAGTCGAACCCGGGACCTCTCGCACCCGAAGCGAGAATCATACCACTAGACCAACAGGTCAATCTCGTTAATTGGAAGAATTCAGAGAACATTCATTCTTTCATTCTTAAAATCCGCCTTTTAAAATATTAGATGCTGCACATGTTAACATTATCTAAACGAGAACATCGGGCCTGTCCGGGAGTTGAACCCGGGACCTCTCGCACCCTAAGCGAGAATCATACCACTAGACCAACAGGCCTTTCTGGTTAATTGAAAGAATTCAGAGAACATTCATTCTTTCATTCTTAAAATCCACCTTTTAAAGTATTAGATGCTGCTTGTGTAAACAATATCTAAACAAGAACATCGGGCCTGTCCGGGAGTCGAACCCGGGACCTCTCGCACCCTAAGCGAGAATCATACCACTAGACCAACAGGCCTTTCTGGTTAATTGGAAGAATTCAGAGAACATTCATTCTTTCATTCTTAAAATCCGCCTTTTAAAATATTAGATGCTGCACATGTTAACATAATCTAAACGAGAACATCGGGCCTGTCCGGGAGTCGAACCCGGGACCTCTCGCACCCTAAGCGAGAATCGTACCTCTAGACCAACAGGCCTTCCTGGTTATTTGAAAGAATTCAGAGAATATTCATTCTTTCATTCTTAAAATCCGCCTATTAAAATATTAGATGCTGCACATGTTAACATTATCTAAACGAGAACATCGGGCCTGTCCGGGAGTCGAACCCGGGACCTCTCGCACCCTAAGCGAGAATCATACCACTAGACCAACAGGCCTTCCTGGTTAATTGCAAGATTTCAGAAAACATTCATTCTTTCATTCTTAAAATCCGCCTTTGAAAAGATTTGATGCTGCATCTCTGAAAAAAATTCACGAGAACATCGGGCCTGTCAGGGAGTTGAACCCGGGACCTCTCGCACCCTAAGCGAGAATCATACCACTAGACCAACAGGCCTTCCTGGTTAATTGCAAGATTTCAGAAAACATTCATTCTTTCATTCTTAAAATCCGCCTTTGAAAAGATTTGATGCTGCATCTCTGAAAAAAATTCACGAGAACATCGGGCCTGTCCGGGAGTCGAACCCGGGACCTCTCGCACCCTAAGCGAGAATCATACCACTAGACCAACAGTCCTTTCTGGTTAATTGCAAGATTTCAGAAAACATTCATTCTTTCATTCTTAAAATCCGCCTTTGAAAAGATTTGATGCTGCATCTCTGAAAAAAATTCACGAGAACATCGGGCCTGTCCGGGAGTCGAACCCGGGACCTCTCGCACCCGAAGCGAGAATCATACCACTAGACCAACAGGCCTTTCTCGTTAACTGAAGGAATTCAGAGAACATTCGTTCTTTCATTCTTAAAATCGACCTTTTAAAACAATAGATGCTGCACATGTTAACAATATCTAAACGAGAACATCGGGCCTGTCCGGGAGTCGAACCCGGGACCTCTCGCACCCAAAGCGAGAATCATACCACTAGACCAACAGGCCTTTCTGGTTAAATGAAAGAATTCAGAGAACATTCATTCTTTCATTCTTAAAATCCGCCTTTTAAAATAATAGATGCTGCTTGTGTAAACAATATCTAAACAAGAACATCGGTCCTGTCCGGGAGTCGAACCCGGGACCTCTCGCACCCTAAGCGAGAATCATACCACTAGACCAACAGGCCTTTCTTGTTAATTGAAAGAATTCAGAAAACATTCATTCTTTCATTCTTAAAATTCACCTTTTAAAAGATTGGATGCTGCATCTCTGAAAAAAATTCACGAGAACATCGGGCCTGTCCGGGAGTCGAACCCGGGACCTCTCGCACCCGAAGCGAGAATCATCCCACTAGACCAACAGACCTTTCGTTAATCGAAAGAATCCAGAAAACATTCATTCTTTCATTCTTAAAATCCACCTTTTAAAATATTAGATGCTGCTTGTGTTAACAATATCTAAAGAGAATCTCGGGCCTGTCCGGGAGTTGAACCCGGGACCTCTCGCACCCGAAGCGAGAATCATACCACTAGACCAACAGGCCATTCTCGTTTATCAGTGGAATTCAGAGAACATTAATTATTTTATTCTTAAAATCCGCGTTTTAAAATATTAGATGCTGCACATGTTAACAATATCTAAACGAGAACATCGGGCCTGTCCGGGAGTCGAACCCGGGACCTCTCGCACCCGAAGCGAGAATCATACCACTAGACCAACAGGTCAATCTCGTTAATTGGAAGAATTCAGAGAACATTCATTCTTTCATTCTTAAAATCCGCCTTTTAAAATATTAGATGCTGCACATGTTAACATAATCTAAACGAGAACATCGGGCCTGTCCGGGAGTCGAACCCGGGACCTCTCGCACCCTAAGCGAGAATCATACCACTAGACCAACAGGCCTTTCTGGTTAATTGAAAGAATTCAGAGAACATTCATTCTTTCATTCTTAAAATCCACCTTTTAAAGTATTAGATGCTGCTTGTGTAAACAATATCTAAACAAGAACATCGGGCCTGTCCGGGAGTCGAACCCGGGACCTCTCGCACCCTAAGCGAGAATCATACCACTAGACCAACAGGCCTTTCTGGTTAATTGGAAGAATTCAGAGAACATTCATTCTTTCATTCTTAAAATCCGCCTTTTAAAATATTAGATGCTGCACATGTTAACATTATCTAAACGAGAACATCGGGCCTGTCCGGGAGTCGAACCCGGGACCTCTCGCACCCTAAGCGAGAATCATACCTCTAGACCAACAGGCCTTCCTGGTTAATTGGAAGAATTCAGAGAACATTCATTCTTTCATTCTTAAAATCCGCCATTTAAAATATTAGATGCTGCACATGTTAACATTATCTAAACGAGAACATCGGGCCTGTCCGGGAGTCGAACCCGGGACCTCTCGCACCCTAAGCGAGAATCATACCTCTAGACCAACAGGCCTTTCTGGTTAATTGCAAGATTTCAGAAAACATTCATTCTTTCATTCTTAAAATCCGCCTTTTAAAATATTAGATGCTGCTTGTGTTAACATTATCTAAACGAGAACATCGGGCCTGTCCGGGAGTCGAACCCGGGACCTCTCGCACCCAAAGCGAGAATCATACCACTAGACCAACAGGCCTTTCTGGTTAATTGAAAGAATTCAGAAAACATTCATTCTTTCATTCTTAAAATTCACCTTTTAAAAGATTGGATGCTGCATCTCTGAAAAAAATTCACGAGAACATCGGGCCTGTCCGGGAGTCGAACCCGGGACCTCTCGCACCCGAAGCGAGAATCATACCACTAGACCAACAGACCTTTCGTTAATTGAAAGAATCCAGAAAACATTCATTCTTTCATTCTTAAAATCCACCTTTTAAAATATTAG
This sequence comes from Luidia sarsii, assembly GCA_949987565.1. Taxonomy (NCBI): domain Eukaryota; kingdom Metazoa; phylum Echinodermata; class Asteroidea; order Paxillosida; family Luidiidae; genus Luidia; species Luidia sarsii. The sequence continues at coordinate 5,025,192 of OX465118.1, forward strand.
ATGCTGCACATGTTAACATTTTCTAAACGAGAACATCGGGCCTGTCCGGGAGTCGAACCCGGGACCTCTCGCACCCTAAGCGAGAATCATACCACTAGACCAACAGGCCTTTCTGGTTAATTGCAAGATTTCAGAAAACATTCATTCTTTCATTCTTAAAATCCGCCTTTTAAAATATCAGATGCTGCTTGTGTAAACAATATCTAAACAAGAACATCGGGCCTGTCCGGGAGTCGAACCTTGGACCTCTCGCACCCTAAGCGAGAATCATACCACTAGACCAACAGGCCTTTCTGGTTAATTGAAAGAATCCAGAAAACATTCATTCTTTCATTCTTAAAATCCACCTTTTAAAATATTAGATGCTGCTTGTGTTAACAATATCTAAACGAGAACATCGGGCCTGTCCGGGAGTCGAACCCGGGACCTCTCGCACCCAAAGCGAGAATCATACCACTAGACCAACAGGCCTTCCTGGTTAATTGAAAGAATTCAGAGAATATTCATTCTTTCATTCTTAAAATTCACCTTTTAAAAGATTTGATGCTGCATCTCTGAAAAAAATTCACGAGAACATCGGGCCTGTCCGGGAGTCGAACCCGGGACCTCTCGCACCCGAAGCGAGAATCATACCACTAGACCAAAAGGCCTTTCTCTTTAACTGAAGGAATTCAGAGAACATTCGTTCTTTCATTCTTAAAATCGACCTTTTAAAACATTAGATGCTGCACATGTTAACAATATCTAAACAAGAACATCGGGCCTGTCCGGGAGTTGAACCCGGGACCTCTCGCACCCGAAGCGAGAATCGTACCACTAGACCAACAGGCCTTTCTCGTTAATTGAAAGAATTCAGAGAACATTCATTCTTTCATTCTTAAAATCCACCTTTTAAAATATTAGATGCTGCTTGTGTAAACAATATCTAAACAAGAACATCGGGCCTGTCCGGGAGTCGAACCCGGGACCTCTCGCACCCAAAGCGAGAATCATACCACTAGACCAACAGGCCTTTCTGGTTGATTGAAAGAATTCAGAAAACATTCATTCTTTCATTCTTAAAATTCACCTTTTAAAAGATTGGATGCTGCATCTCTGAAAAAACTTCACGAGAACATCGGGCCTGTCCGGGAGTCGAACCCGGGACCTCTCGCACCCGAAGCGAGAATCATACCACTAGACCAACAGGCCTTTCTGGTTAATTGAAAGAATTCAGAGAACATTCATTCTTTCATTCTTAAAATCCGCCTTTAAAAGATTTGATGCTGCATCTCTGAAAAAAATTCACGAGAACATCGGGCCTGTCCGGGAGTCGAACCCGGGACCTCTCGCACCCGAAGCGAGAATCATCCCACTAGACCAACAGACCTTTCGTTAATTGAAAGAATCCAGAAAACATTCATTCTTTCATTCTTAAAATCCACCTTTTAAAATATTAGATGCTGCTTGTGTTAACAATATCTAAACAAGAACATCGGGCCTGTCCGGGAGTTGAACCCGGGACCTCTCGCACCCTAAGCGAGAATCATACCACTAGACCAAAAGGCCTTTCTCTTTAACTGAAGGAATTCAGAGAACATTCGTTCTTTCATTCTTAAAATCGACCTTTTAAAACATTAGATGCTGCACATGTTAACAATATCTAAACGAGAACATCGGGCCTGTCCGGGAGTCGAACCAGGGACTCTCGCACCCGAAGCGAGAATCATACCACTAGACCAACAGGCCTTTCTGGTTAATTGAAAGAATTCAGAGAACATTCATTCTTTCATTCTTAAAATCCGCCTTTAAAAGATTTGATGCTGCATCTCTGAAAAAAATTCACGAGAACATCGGGCCTGTCCGGGAGTCGAACCCGGGACCTCTCGCACCCTAAGCGAGAATCATACCACTAGACCAACAGGCCTTTCTGGTTAATTGAAAGAATTCAGAGAACATTCATTCTTTCATTCTTAAAATCCGCCTTTAAAAGATTTGATGCTGCATCTCTGAAAAAAATTCACGAGAACATCGGGACTGTCCGGGAGTCGAACCCGGGACCTCTCGCACCCGAAGCGAGAATCATACCACTAGACCAAAAGGCCTTTCTCTTTAACTGAAGGAATTCAGAGAACATTCGTTCTTTCATTCTTAAAATCGACCTTTTAAAACATTAGATGCTGCACATGTTAACAATATCTAAACGAGAACATCGGGCCTGTCCGGGAGTCGAACCAGGGACTCTCGCACCCGAAGCGAGAATCATACCACTAGACCAACAGGCCAATCTCGTTAATTGGAAGAATTCAGAAAATATTCATTCTTTTATTCTTAAAATCCGCCTTTTAAAATATTAGATGCTGCTTGTGTAAACAATATCTAAACAAGAACATCGGGCCTGTCCGGGAGTCGAACCCGGGACCTCTCGCACCCTAAGCGAGAATCATACCACTAGACCAACAGGCCTTTCTGGTTAATTGAAAGAATTCAGAGAACATTCATTCTTTCATTCTTAAAATCCGCCTTTTAAAAGATTTGATGCTGCATCTCTGAAAAAAATTCACGAGAACATCGGGCCTGTCCGGGAGTCGAACACGGGACCTCTCGCACCCGAAGCGAGAATCATACCACTAGACCAACAGGCCAATCTCGTTAATTGGAAGAATTCAGAAAATATTCCTTCTTTTATTCTTAAAATCCACCTTTTAAAATATTAGATGCTGCTTGTGTTAACAATATCTAAACAAGAACATCGGGCCTGTCCGGGAGTCGAACCCGGGACCTCTCGCACCCAAAGCGAGAATCATACCACTAGACCAACAGGCCTTCCTGGTTAATTGAAAGAATTCAGAGAATATTAATTCTTTTAATCTTAAAATGCACTTTTTAAAAGATTGGATGCTGCTTCTCTGAAAAAAAATCACAGGAACATCGGGCGTGTCCGGGAGTCGAACCCGGGACCTCTCGCACCCTAAGCGAGAATCATACCACTAGACCAACAGGCCTTTCTGGTTAATTGAAAGAATTCAGAGAATATTAATTCTTTTAATCTTAAAATGCACTTTTTAAAAGATTGGATGCTGCTTCTCTGAAAAAAAATCACAGGAACATCGGGCGTGTCCGGGAGTCGAACCCGGGACCTCTCGCACCCGAAGCGAGAATCATACCACTAGACCAACAGGCCTTTCTCGTTAACTGAAGGAATTCAGAGAACATTCGTTCTTTCATTCTTAAAATCGACCTTTTAAAACATTAGATGCTACACATGTTAACAATATCTAAACGAGAACATCGGGCCTGTCCGGGAGTCGAACCCGGGACCCCTCGCACCCTAAGCGAGAATCATACCACTAGACCAACAGGCCTTTCTGGTTAATTGAAAGAATTCAGAGAACATTCATTCTTTCATTCTTAAAATCCGCCTATTAAAATATTAGATGCTGCACATGTTAACATTATCTAAACGAGAACATCGGGCCTGTCCGGGAGTCGAACCCGGGACCTCTCGCACCCGAAGCGAGAATCATACCACTAGACCAAAAGGCCTTTCTCTTTAACTGAAGGAATTCAGAGAACATTCGTTCTTTCATTCTTAAAATCGACCTTTTAAAACATTAGATGCTGCACATGTTAACAATATCTAAACGAGAACATCGGGCCTGTCCGGGAGTCGAACCCGGGACCTCTCGCACCCGAAGCGAGAATCATACCACTAGACCAACAGGCCAATCTCGTTAATTGGAAGAATTCAGAAAATATTCATTCTTTTATTCTTAAAATCCGCCTTTTAAAATATTAGATGCTGCTTGTGTAAACAATATCTAAACAAGAACATCGGGCCTGTCCGGGAGTCGAACCCGGGACCTCTCGCACCCTAAGCGAGAATCATACCACTAGACCAACAGGCCTTTCTGGTTAATTGAAAGAATTCAGAGAACATTCATTCTTTCATTCTTAAAATCCGCCTTTTAAAAGATTTGATGCTGCATCTCTGAAAAAAATTCACGAGAACATCGGGCCTGTCCGGGAGTCGAACCCGGGACCTCTCGCACCCGAAGCGAGAATCATACCACTAGACCAACAGGCCTTTCTGGTTAATTGAAAGAATTCAGAGAACATTCATTCTTTCATTCTTAAAATCCGCCTTTTAAAAGATTTGATGCTGCATCTCTGAAAAAAATTCACGAGAACATCGGGCCTGTCCGGGAGTCGAACCCGGGACCTCTCGCACCCGAAGCGAGAATCATACCACTAGACCAACAGGCCAATCTCGTTAATTGGAAGAATTCAGAAAATATTCCTTCTTTTATTCTTAAAATCCACCTTTTAAAATATTAGATGCTGCTTGTGTTAACAATATCTAAACAAGAACATCGGGCCTGTCCGGGAGTCGAACCCGGGACCTCTCGCACCCAAAGCGAGAATCATACCACTAGACCAACAGGCCTTCCTGGTTAATTGAAAGAATTCAGAGAATATTAATTCTTTTAATCTTAAAATGCACTTTTTAAAAGATTGGATGCTGCTTCTCTGAAAAAAAATCACAGGAACATCGGGCGTGTCCGGGAGTCGAACCCGGGACCTCTCGCACCCTAAGCGAGAATCATACCACTAGACCAACAGGCCTTTCTGGTTAATTGAAAGAATTCAGAGAATATTAATTCTTTTAATCTTAAAATGCACTTTTTAAAAGATTGGATGCTGCTTCTCTGAAAAAAAATCACAGGAACATCGGGCGTGTCCGGGAGTCGAACCCGGGACCTCTCGCACCCGAAGCGAGAATCATACCACTAGACCAACAGGCCTTTCTCGTTAACTGAAGGAATTCAGAGAACATTCGTTCTTTCATTCTTAAAATCGACCTTTTAAAACATTAGATGCTACACATGTTAACAATATCTAAACGAGAACATCGGGCCTGTCCGGGAGTCGAACCCGGGACCTCTCGCACCCTAAGCGAGAATCATACCACTAGACCAACAGGCCTTTCTGGTTAATTGAAAGAATTCAGAGAACATTCATTCTTTCATTCTTAAAATCCGCCTATTAAAATATTAGATGCTGCACATGTTAACATTATCTAAACGAGAACATCGGGCCTGTCCGGGAGTCGAACCCGGGACCTCTCGCACCCGAAGCGAGAATCATACCACTAGACCAAAAGGCCTTTCTTTTTAACTGAAGGAATTCAGAGAACATTCGTTCTTTCATTCTTAAAATCGACCTTTTAAAACATTAGATGCTGCACATGTTAACAATATCTAAACGAGAACATCGGGCCTGTCCGGGAGTCGAACCCGGGACCTCTCGCACCCTAAGCGAGAATCATACCACTAGACCAACAGGCCAATCTCGTTAATTGGAAGAATTCAGAAAATATTCATTCTTTTATTCTTAAAATCCGCCTTTTAAAATATTAGATGCTGCTTGTGTAAACAATATCTAAACAAGAACATCGGGCCTGTCCGGGAGTTGAACCCGGGACCTCTCGCACCCAAAGCGAGAATCATACCACTAGACCAACAGGCCTTTCTGGTTAATTGAAAGAATTCAGAAAACATTCATTCTTTCATTCCTAAAATTCACCTTTTAAAAGATTGGATGCTGCATCTCTGAAAAAACTTCACGAGAACATCGGGCCTGTCCGGGAGTCGAACCCGGGACCTCTCGCACCCTAAGCGAGAATCATACCACTAGACCAACAGGCCTTTCTGGTTAATTGAAAGAATTCAGAGAACATTCATTCTTTCATTCTTAAAATCCGCCTTTTAAAAGATTTGATGCTGCATCTCTGAAAAAAATTCACGAGAACATCGGGCCTGTCCGGGAGTCGAACCCGGGACCTCTCGCACCCGAAGCGAGAATCATACCACTAGACCAACAGGCCAATCTCGTTAATTGGAAGAATTCAGAAAATATTCCTTCTTTTATTCTTAAAATCCGCTTTTTAAAATATTAGATGCTGCTTGTGTTAACATTATCTAAACGAGAACATCGGGCCTGTCCGGGAGTCGAACCCGGGACCTCTCGCACCCAAAGCGAGAATCATACCACTAGACCAACAGGCCTTCCTGGTTAATTGAAAGAATTCAGAGAATATTAATTCTTTTAATCTTAAAATGCACTTTTTAAAAGATTGGATGCTGCTTCTCTGAAAAAAAATCACAGGAACATCGGGCGTGTCCGGGAGTCGAACCCGGGACCTCTCGCACCCTAAGCGAGAATCATACCACTAGACCAACAGGCCTTTCTGGTTAATTGAAAGAATTCAGAGAATATTCATTCTTTTAATCTTAAAATGCACTTTTTAAAAGATTGGATGCTGCTTCTCTGAAAAAAAATCACAGGAACATCGGGCGTGTCCGGGAGTCGAACCCGGGACCTCTCGCACCCGAAGCGAGAATCATACCACTAGACCAACAGGCCTTTCTCGTTAACTGAAGGAATTCAGAGAACATTCGTTCTTTCATTCTTAAAATCGACCTTTTAAAACATTAGATGCTACACATGTTAACAATATCTAAACGAGAACATCGGGCCTGTCCGGGAGTCGAACCCGGGACCTCTCGCACCAAAGCGAGAATCATACCACTAGACCAACAGGCCTTTCTGGTTAACTAAAAGAATTCAGAAAACATTCATTCTTTCATTCTTAAAATTCTCCTTTTAAAAGTTTTGATGCTGCATCTCTGAAAAAAATTCACGAGAACATCGGGCCTGTCCGGGAGTCGAACCCGGGACCTCTCGCACCCGAAGCGAGAATCATACCACTAGACCAACAGGCCTTTCTCGTTAACTGAGGGAATTCAGAGAACATTCATTCTTTCATTCTTAAAATCCGCATTTTAAAACAATAGATGCTGCACATGTTAACATTATCTAAACGAGAACATCGGGCCTGTCCGGAGTCGAACCCGGGACCTCTCGCACCCTAAGCGAGAATCATACCACTAGACCAACAGGCCTTTCTTGTTTATTGAAAGAATTCAGAGAACATTCATTCTTTCATTCTTAAAATCCGCATTTCAAAACAATAGATGCTGCTTGTGTTCAAAATATCTCCACGAGAACATCAGGCCTGTCCAGGAGTCGAACCCTGGACCTCTCGCACCCAAAGCGAGAATCATACCACTAGACCAACAGGCCTTTCTGGTTAATTGAAAGAATTCAGAGAACATTCATTCTTTCATTCTTAAAATCCGCATTTCAAAACAATAGATGCTGCTTGTGTTCAAAATATCTCCACAAGAACATCAGGCCTGTCCAGGAGTCGAACCCTGGACCTCTCGCACCCAAAGCGAGAATCATACCACTATACCGTATTAGTAGTGGGTACACTCTTCATGACGGGTGCGTTGAAGTCGGGGACCTTAAGATATTATCCCCATTTCATTAATTGAAAGGTTTGCTCTGAGAAGAGCCCCTAGCTCAACGTTTCGCTCAGTGTGTATTCTCTGCCCTTCGTCATCTCAAAAGAGATGGTGTCACTGAAAACCTTCAACTTTGCATTTCTGCCATGCAAACCTTCAAAACTTATCTACATTATGCCATTTTCATTTTGCACACAAATCCAATCCAACTGACGGGAAACATTTGAACAACATTTGGAAAAAGTTGTTGACGTTTTGAGGGTCCTGAAGGCCATCTTCTAAGTGCTGGATACCTCAGATGGTATGAGCATTGTTCGATAATTATACACACTGGGCGAAAAATAGACCGATTGCACGACCAATGTTTACATGCTATCACGTGACTTATATTGGGTATTTTTGCAACTTTGGTGCAGAACAGGAGTGGATACGAGCAGAGAAGACTATCATATTGTCCACATTCTTCTCTGTAAGTTTCAATTACTGCTCTGTGCAAAATGAGATGAACAAAGCTAAAAATGTCCACTATAAGTCACGTGATGGCATGTAAACAGTGGTCGCGTAATCGGTATATTACAGATTTGCCTAATGTCAGTTCCACGGTCTTGTGATGTTATAGCAAGGGAGGATGGGGAAGGTTACTTAGAAGGTGTTTAGAGGGAATGTAGGACATGGTAATGAAGGCTTCCTGCATCCGTAGGAGAATCTGGGTTCGTCGTGCCTTCTATTCCCAGGAATGCAATCAGAGATAGGAGATGGAAATACAAGCTGACAATTCAAGTCACCACGGACTGCTCATGAACGCGAGACTAAGCCAAGTGGAGAACTAGTCGTCTACTCCTTGTCTGCACTCCTTGTCTGCACCCTCAACAGATGACGCAGCGCTGATATAGAAGGCAACAGATGCCCTGGGAGGGGACTAAGGTCCTCAGTGTGTCAGGCTGAGCGCCTGCCTGCACTTTTGCTTCACAATGGGTTCCGGGTCTTGATGGATCTGCCGGAGACTCCCAAGGAGGACTCAGGAGGAGGATGGGGGCTGAGTCAAGACCGTGATCCAAACCGCCCCAAGCATATAAACGAAGCCCAAGAATTTAAAAAAAGTACAACATTTATTCATGATGACACACAAAATACTTCTGTTGTGGACGCAAAATAATATTTGGTCGGGGAATGGAATATAGGGCTTTGCCCATACCTATGTATCTGAATGGTGTTGCTAGGTTACATTATTTTCACGTATCAGAAATGCACCGCAACAAGTGACAGAAACGCATGGGAATTATGCGTAAAGTTAAGATTGACAAATGAGGGAAGCTGGTCGATAAATCAAGCTTATTAGAAGACCTAAAAAGTGAACGAAAAAAAACCCAGCATCAACTTAAATACCTATATGATGAATTAGGCCTATGTTTATACTATCCCAAATAAAAAAATTTCAGCATTCACAATGTATGAATACGAGGTGTTTGTTAAGTCTAACAGACTCACAGTGTGAGGAAGTCCTGGAGTTAAACTACAATGTACCCTAATCGTAAACTAAGACATATTTACTTTACTTTGCACTAACATTGACTTGGAATGATTCGAGACGATGCAAGGCGAAATTGTAACTTAGGTAGCTCTAGCATGTGTCACAGCTACGGCCACCAAATGTGACGCACAGAACATTTCGCTTCCTGCTCCTAGCGAGTGATAACTGATTCCTAGGAGGTTGTGCTCGTATCTTCTGAGCTCATCCTATCCAACAGGTGGGGGCCTCTCACATTATGAGCCTTTGCTATTGATGGTAGACATTCTGCATTCCTTGATCGTCAGTGAGCTTCCGCGTATGCGTCAACAGAGGGCGTCCTATTATTATCAACAAACGATATACTCATTGTGGAATGACGACATGCTGACTGGCTTGGCTGTAACCAAGACTTTGTCAAACTCAATAAGGACGGATCACATCTGAACAAGGAAACCCTTAGCTTCCGTCCGTCCATTTTGTTTTCCTCCGAGGGTCACGCGAGCTCGGCGTGAGTCAAGCTGGTCGTGAACTGTCAGAGTCTGTGATGTCATATCCGGTAGTGCACCGGGAATGTTCGTCGAACTCCTGCAGCCGTGTTGCACTCTCTCTGACAGTCAGCCGACAGCTCGTGGTGTAGATGGGCCTCTGATGCAGCCCCCCTGCCCAACGATCCACGCCGTCATCAATGCAGACCGACAGCATTAAGGAAGGAGGTTATTTATACGGTTGCCGGAATGATGATTAGCTTTTGGCAAGTACCCGTCAGGGACCTTCGTAGGTGATTGTGTGAGTTGATGTAGCGATCAGAAACGGTGTGAAATGTACGTACGGACCATCTGAGGACATGCACGGGCAGTCAATATAATACACAGACACCAATGGTTCATGTCTCCAGCTCTTTCATCTTTCCGCCAGCATCACCGTGACACCAATTCTCCTCAACCCTCACGCCACCCGCTATTTATAATTATATATACCTTTGATTAAGCGGTCCCAGGAACAGTCTTTTTCTTCTGCTTCGAACCTGGATGGCCGATTCGTGAGTGAATGAGCTCGACCGGATCTTGGCTCAGGAACACTCCGTCACCTTGACGCGCACCAAGAAGGTTACCAGCTACCTTCTGCATCCAAGCCTATAGTTTTGTGAGCTCGTGATCGGCGATTCTGAAGACGCTTGTGCAGAGAGCGAGAGGCGAGTGAGTAGCCATGCCTATCTTCGCAACCAGGCCGAGGATGATCGCTCATCCCTTACCCGCTGTCTACTCCACCACCAAGCACCCGCTTGTCTTTCAAGTAGACTCCAACTCGAACGCGGTTTACAGGCGGCCCGCCAATGCGCCCTGCTCGCCCGGGGGCTCCGTGCTGTCCGTCCTGACCGATGTGGCGGCGGTGGATATCGCCGAGCTGCCCGGGGACGAGACCGGTCGCTGCGGGTTGATGATCAGCGTGCCTCCTCGCCGTCACCCCACCACCCTCATCGTCCGAGTCCCCAACGACGCTACCGAGGACCGTCACACATACCTATCACCAGTGAGCTGACTTCAAGTTTCTATCAATTATTTTTAAATTTAGGCAGGCAACGGCATTCTTCCCGAAAATACTATTCTACCGGTCCCTTAGTCTAATTGGCTAATCATCATTATACTCTCAGCCTATACTGTGACGTTGACCAATCAGATTAAAGAGTGTTCATGAATATGCATAACACCAGCAAGAACGACCTCCAGGAAGAATGCCGTCGCCGGTTGAATATACACTTACTAATGTTCAATGTACCGCTACCTACCCAAGTGGGGAACATGAATTTTAAATGCATGTGACTAAACACAAATTCTCCTATATCGGACCTTGCGTGTATCGAGACCTAGGCCTGAATTGTTCGTTGTTTCCGTTCGTCCGTTTGTTTGTGTCTTGTATAACTTGTCTACTTGTTTGTGTCTGAGTTTTTTTCTGTCCATGACGTCACGTGAATTATTGGTAAATTATCATGCCGTATGTGTTGCCATGCCAACATATTTACATCCAAGTTGGCATTAATTTTGTTTTAATAAAACCGTTTTGTTGTAGTTCAAGTGAAAACCATTTACTTCTCAATAGGGAAGTTATCCAGCGAGTATTTTTTTTGTAGACAGAATGGGACTCCGTAAGACATGCCAGCATTTATTGTCTCACTTGAACGTGATTGAAGGTGATTTTGTTTATTTGTACTAAGTGATTGTTCCTCTGATGAAACCCACCTAGAATATCCTCAAGATATTCGCGTTCATAGGCCTACATCGCTAGAGACAGAAATTATGAAGGCTTTGGGGAGATTGATATTTCCGTAAATCAAATTTTAGCAACCTACGAGGCGAACGAAATGCGATGGTATTTGTTAAAATGTACCAGTAGGAAAAACCCGAACAATTTTTTTATGGTGGAAGCACAATGTGGACAGTTTGTGGTAACGCCGTGTTGGCCTATATACTAGTCATCTTTTCCCAGAAGAGGTATGGCTCTGAATTGAAAAGAGCAGGCAATTAAAAGTTTCAGACAGTGGCGTGCTCTGCCGTTGTCCGGAAATATTCACTAATGACTGATAAGGCATCTAGTGAGCTTTCACCATGCTGCCGTGAAAATTCTGCGTGAATTATATGTAAAGATTGTCAGCCTACTTTACGCGCACAATACAACAAGTGACAAGAACCTTGGGCGCGCTTGTGTCAGATAGTAAATCATACAATCACTCGTGGCCTCGTTTGACTGCCGGCATCAGACAAAGCCCAGGAAGGTGGGATTTAGGACAAGGAAGATTTCAATCAAGGGCTTTCTTGGCGGCCGCTTGGAATGAAAACCGGCCACAAATTGGGAAGAATGGCGCAGGAAATTGGCTTAGTTAGTAGGCAATTCACAGCGAAGGCAAAGAGTGTTGGACACACACGGGGCGGGGTATTGTTAGGTCGACGGGCTAGGTGTAATTGCTGTTGCGTGTTATAAGGGCGTCAAGCTTCTATGCGTATAGGCCTAGTCAAGCAAAAACAATGGTGGCTCCAAGCAGCGCGCAAACAATATCTGATATGAACATGAATGAAAAGCAATCCAACGTTTGGCACAAACTGATTCATGTTTGAGTACACCCATAATAATATTAGTTTGTTCGTTTACTGTGACATTCCATGGCAATAACATCACTTCATAGAATTTCTTTTCACAAGGGGATAGACAGTTTTAAAATGTGACCGTTCAATTTTCCACTTTAAAAATTCAAAGGCCCAATACATCATTGGGAAGATCGGGAAACATCGATGTCAACATATTTTTTTATTTCCTTCTAATTTATACAGTTTGTAGATGGTCATTATAGAATCCTCATGTTGAAAGCTTACGGTCTGGGATGCTGTACTTTTTGAGAAATCTTCACTCAAACATCGACAAATACTTTATTACTCGCGAGTAATAAATTATTTCTTACACGACAGAACGGTGCGTAAACCGTGACGTTTTTGTTGTTGTTTTTTTGCATTTTTCTACTTTCTCATTGCCATTTGAACTAAAACCTTCGCACGATTTCTTTTTGGGAATGTTTAATGGTTTAACAAACAAACTGTGGCAATCTTTTGACCTTTACCGATGTTGCATATCCCTATCTTTAAGTGGGTTTTCATTCTCAATTTCTTGGACAATCTTCTCTCGTGACTTCAAGATGATGAGGTTATTGGCAGGATATTGGCTGAAGGTGAAGGAGACTGGGGTCAGCATTAGAGGAAACAGTCATTTGGACATGAGTTGAGTCAGTTCATCCATGGTCAGTTTAAGATGGGATAGCTCGACTAGGCCTCTGGGTAGTAGCCTCTTCATTGAACTCTCACCTATAAAATATGAAGGTTAGCATATTTCTTGAGGTGATTACGAATGAATGGGTGGGTTTGCTTTCATTGTATAGGCAATTCCAGGCTATTACAAAACTTACGTTACACGTTAAGTGTTTTTGACTTATTCCTTGATCGATAATTCTTGAATGACTCTAATCAACAAACGTGTTAATTGAATCAGTAATTAAGCATGGATCCTATAGCACGCGAAGCGCGCAAGATAGCCTACTCTGCGTAAAAAGGTGAAGTCGCTCGGCGGCCATTTTAGTAAGCAACTTCCGGCGCTCCGGAAGTGAAGCGGGAAAGTCACAAACAGTGACAAAGATACAGCATTGGATGCGTGAACAGAATGTGATAACTTTTGATGTGATGTGACCATGCGATGGAGCGAACACGTGCGACTTTGCTTATACATGGCGTCCATTGCATACTTAATACGATAGCTCCATGTTCAAATGGAAACAACTAATTGATGTAAACCTGGCTGCAAGAGTTCGACATAGTTAGGCGGTCGTCTGCTTTCGGTGCTCCGGAAATGAAGCGGGAAAGTCACACACAGTGACAAAGATACAGCATTGGATGCGTGAGCAGAATGAGATAACTTCTGATGTGATGTAACTAAGAGATAGAGCGCACGCGTGTGATCTCGCAAGAGTATATATGATCTTTGGTATTAAGAATCCTTGAAATCCATGCAAATATGTTTTAAAAACAATAGGTACCGTAACTTACTTTACAAAATAGACACCAACCCCTGGAATTACCCCTTGCTGAGAATTACTCTATGCCACAAAATGACAGTATATCATACAAACCATATAAGTTCAAGCAACCAACAAACAGACAAGTAAACTAGTACCAAACACAACAAATTTCACCTACTTTGATTAATTCATTTGAAATGATGAGCTAAGTGGTAAACTGATAATCCTTAAACTTATCTTGGAACTATTTCCCTCCTAAATTATTCAATCTTTAAGAACATTTGGCCCGTTATCATATCGAGAAATTCCGACTTCAGGTACAATTGAGACGCAATCCAAATACAGTCAGAACATAAATAACCAAAAAGTAACTGTTAAAACATGTATTCCCCATTTCCGTGTTCTCGAAACGTTGACCAGTGACTTGATGGAATTATCACGAATTAGTTGTATACTTTAAAAACAGTACCTTTAATGCGTACGGCTTGTGAGTCGGCAAAATATTTCCTAGTAGTTTGCATTCTTAGCAGGCGGAAATGACTCCCTTCCCCGTCTTGTGTTTTTCCTTCTTTTTTTACAAATCGCTGTTGTAGTTTATCTTTCCATGAAATCTGAGAATGCGCTGATGTGCTTAAACTCCACGATTTGCACGCTGCGTGAAGACACGGGTCCCTGTGGAAGTTGCTTGCGCAGACTGGAACATGCTGCGTGTAGACGCCTGTTTGCTGATGGAAGCAAGTAGTAGATTAAAGGCCCTATAACATCATTGGTAAAAGTCAAGAGATTGCCACAGTTTGTGTGTTAAACCATTAGAGATTCCCAAAAAGAAATCTTGCGAAGGTTTTAGCTCAGATGGTAATCTGAGAAAGTAGAAAAAGGCCGTCACGGTTTTCGCACCATTCTGTAGTATAAGAAATAGTTTATTACTCGCGAGTAATAAAGTATTTGTCGATGTTTGATTGAAGATTTCTCGAGAAGTACAGCATCTCAGACCGTAAGTTTTCAACATGAGTATTCTATCATGACCATCTACAAACTGTGTAAATGAGAAGGAAATCTGAGGATATCGATGTTTTCCGATCTTCCCAATGTTGTATTAGGCCTTAAAAGTTTTCATGGTGAGAGTAGCAGAATACGTAATGGGTTTGCGGTAACACCATGCAAAATTATCATTATGAGTAGGGTATGTGTGGTTCTGAAACGAACCGGAACAACTCGACGTTTCGAACAGTATACTCTGTTCGTCTTCAGGAGACTGCTGGATTCTAACTATGGGGGTGGGGCTTAAGTAGTGGAGAGTGGGATCGTGATGTGGAGATTGGCTCATCCTCACAGCCCGGTAAACTGGGTCTCCTTACTCTCCTATAATTCATAGGCTACCCTAGGACGACTGGTTAGTCAGCACCGCATCCAGCTGTTCACTACTCCCAATGCCCACGTCAACTGACAAACTTTAGTGAGCACACACCAAGCACAACCAGACTGAGGATCCAGTGCGACATCCATTCTTCCCGCCTCCAACCTTCACCGAGATAGACGAACAGAGTATACTGTTCGAAACGTCGAGTTTTTCCGGGTTTTTTCAGAACCACAGACACGCTCACAAAAGAGAAATTTGCATGGTACAACCACACTGGACTTATTTTGCTCAAAGTAACCGAGACGATGGATACTTTTCTCATTTTAAGTCCAGTGGAAACGGCCCAGTTAAATTTCCTCTCGGTTACTTTAACCGAGCCGAATGGTTACCTTTACCGGCCAACCTCTGCCCAGTAAAAGTGACCAGGTAAGTTTAACCGAGCCGATTATTCCAGTGGAAAGGCACCACTCGGTAAAACGCGACTCGGCGTACATGCACTGTGCACCAAAAACAATTACCAGCTTGGTTACTTTAACCATCGTCTCGGTTAAATTGACCGACTCAAAAGTCAAAGTGGGAACGACGGTCAAATTTGACCATTGGAAATTTAACCATCGTCTCGGATAAATTTTAGTCCAGTGGAAACTTGGCTTTAGAGTGTAAGGTCGATCTTAGGACTTAAAATATTACGCGTCCTAAGACTGATGACGTCACCAAACTCATCTGACGCAAGACTCGTCCTTCACGCGTTTTAACGAACTGTACGTTATTGGACGAGGATGTCTGTTTAATGCAATGGTTGTATACCATGCTCAATTTATTCACTCTGACAACTATAGGTGTCAAATTCAATACATATACAGTCGTAGTCATGATTGTATGTCTGCGTATTAGATGATTACAAAATGGCTGATTGGCTGTGTTTTGGGTGAAAGTTTCGTCGGCTTAAATCGTGTGCTTGTCGGTAACCACTTCGCTCTATCTTGTTAGGCTATGTACACGAGAACATAAAACTAAAACAAACTCAGAACAACCGAAAATGGGGAATGGGATATGTTGGTGTGGATTCTATGGACAAGTTTGTGTTGCTATATGAACAGGCGAAGACAGGATTCCGAGCATTATTTCCAAAGTTACAGAGGCACCGATGTATTTATGGGGTAAACGTCCACCCCACGCCCTATACGCTATACTTCTTTGAATAACTGCATGGACTGGTAGAACTTGGCGTGACATTGAACGCTCCCCTCTTTAGTCTGTAACTTAGTTTATTAGGTTTGGATCAGTCAATGCGAGCTACAGCCATTTGATGCAAAATATGCAACAAAAAAAGGCAATCAATAGTGGGCATCACCTGGGCCCGTTACCTGCTGAGCAGGAATAGTCTTCCTTGTGTAACAGGATTACAAACCGCACGGCGATGTGATGTCAATTGCTTTTGACTTTTATTCCACTCTTCTGTTACTTGCAGGACACCCTAGTGAAGTTTGGGTTGACAAGCTGATCCTATGAATCATGACGTTTAAAGCAAATATTGGCGCTTAAGCGAGTCTATAAAATTGGCCCCAGGTCACGTGCGCAGGAGCTGATTACTTAGCGGGATTTTCATGCTCAACGAAAATAGGCTGAGTGCGACCAAATACATTTGCTTCGTGTTCAGTTTGAAACTGCCTGGTAAAACTTTAATGATATCGGAGGATTCAGGGTCAGTGGCGAAAAGTCAGTCCGTTAAGCGAATCTTGAGGGGATCTCAGGCTCGTCTTTGCATCGAAACCAAGTGTTCGTTATCCGGGGGGTTATATCATCCCTACGGTACATCCTACCCTCTGGAAACGAATGCGTCAAAGTGTGGCGATATCCGGCCGTTAAACCGAGCAATACCGTGGGGACGCGCTACATTCTCAGCGCTCATCCCTCCGTGATCCCTCTAGGAGCTCTGGTGCAGGCGATGGCGATGAACTACCGCGCACTGGATGGGAAACAGAACCCGGAATGGCCGCTAGCCCAGAAGCGCCCGTAAGAGCGCACGGCTCTCGTCCCTCAGTCAGCCGTAAAAGCACGGAAACAACCTGGAACGATTTCAACTGCTTCAATGCGAGGACAGATGAGCAATGTGGACCCTGCGTTTTGCCGACGAGTTGTATTCAAACCCTTCAAAAATTATTAGTCACGTCCTAAAAACGATGAATGGAGGAAATGACAGTGTATTTGATGGAATCCCGGGCGAGTTCATCGAGCCCAACATGATTTGCTCAGTGATGACTACTGCATGTATCTCCCGCTATGATACAATCTGCGTCCTTACAGCACTTTAGGCCAATCACATGAGCTACCATCTTACCCTTCTTTACCGAAATAAGCCGACATGGTTCTGGTTATAAACCTGTTAACCCTCACTTGCCCTTGCTTGACCTTTGACCTTGTCTGTTGATTGGGCATGAACCTTTCTCTGTGTCCACCAACCCCTCTTCTTATACATTCCGAAAAACGTCTTCCTCTTCGTTATCCTTAAGTTATACCTTAGCCCATCGTTTTTTCACGATGAACACCCTTCTATCGACATTGGTCTACCCCAATCCCAGGCTTTTCGAGCCTTGATCCAGTCGTTGGCTGACGATTTAGAAATCTGCATCCGGCCTTCAGAAATACTTTGCGCAGTACCATTGCGAGAGATATCCGACATACAGCCCCTATTCAGTCGCCCATAGCTTGCATGCGTACCGGTCGTGTGGTATTGGGGGCCTTTTTTTCACTCGCGGGCTGCCAGGACGACTGCGTACACACTCGTACACACACACACTGTACATTGTACGCACATTGACTGTTGTGTGCGGGATGGCAGCGGCGCGGTCTGCGTGTAGCGTACAGCTTGGATCCGGCGTGGTAGTGCCGCTGTGTCGTGGTTTGCGTGCGTTTGGCCTGGATCCGAGTCTGCCCGGAGCCGTATCGGAGAGACGGCCTTGGACAAGGCTAATGCTCTCCCCATCTCCATACCACTTCTATCCCCTATTTTACCCCTATGCCCAATAGTCTAATATCCCCTCATGCTTGAACCCTGCGTTCTCTAAACCTTCCCTATCGCCGGCATACTCTGCCTCACCGCAACCCATCGCCCTCTATACATGCGCCATCAGCTATAGGCCTACATGCGGTGAGAATCGGATTTGTAGAATCAAACCTTACTTCCACGCACCGATGTACCTGCGCACACACGTCATCATTACCAATGGTCCTAGGTGTGCACGAATAGCCACTGGCAGTCATGGGATTTGATACACGATTCGGAATATTGACTTCCCCCCTGGGTGACGACAGATAGGAAACAGGCAATTTCTTCGGCATTTCACCAGATGACTGATATTCTGCCAATATTCCTTTGAGTATACAGCGGCAGCATTGAATTATTATGACTCTGTCCCGATGTATTCTAGAAGTCCAAGTCAAGCATTGAATTGCGCTACTGTGTTCATTTCACTATTAAGTGAAGAAGGCCTTCTCTCATCGAGTTCCTTCTCTGTTTGGACTCGTCCTAGTAAGCACTGGACGCAGTTAGTAGCGTTTGGTGTGAGTATGGCTATAAGTCAGCTTGTGTACAGGTGAAGCCGAAAAATATCATTTTAGATGATTCAAACATGAAAACGCGGGTTTATCTTAATGGTTTCATCATCATCATCATCATCATCATCATCATCCTCCCCATCATCACCATCATCACCATCACCATCACCACCATCATCATCATCATCATCCTCCCCATCATCATCATCATCATCACCATCATCATCATCATCATCCTCCCCATCATCATCATCATCATCCTCCGTATCTGCAAACACATTTATCCATATATTTTCTGCGGCTCAACATACAACATGTATCCACGCAGCTACATCCATATTCCCCAGTGCTATCGCAAGCCATGGCCAATGAATTGGAGCATGACCTAATTCCATCAAAGAAGTCCCCATGATTCAATGCGGCACACCTGCGCACGCACATCGCTGACGTCATAGTAGGCGTGGCTCCGATGTCCGCAGGTCATTAATGCATGGGCGGGCAGTCATGCCCAACTCCAATCGTCTGCATCGATTCCGTCTGGACACCAACGATGTAGTCTGGGGACCTCGTTGCTGACCACGCCCCCATGATATGCATATTCATCTTGTATGATTGTCGCACGCAAATAACCGCGTACGTGGAACAACTTCTTAGCAGGTAGCGAGTTAAGAAAACTTTGCAGTGACACCAGTAACCTATTTGTTTTAGTTTGTAAATATGGTTTTCAGGTTGAGCATTTTAAAAAGTTGCATCCACTTTGTGTGATCCCCGAGCTGCCGTAGCCATGTTTACAATAATCAGTTGTTTGCATCTGAATGAAAGCGGGGGTGTGATCGCTGGAGATATACGGCAATTAATGGTTGAACTGCTTCTGACTGGCGCCCCCACCCCGGCAAAGACTAGCTGACTATTTGAGCGGCCACCATCTAAGGGCTGGATAGCTCAGATGGAAGATTTTCTTTGCCAATTGTTCAAATACTTATGAGTTTGCTCAGTTCTGAAAAGTCCCGATCTTCTCAGAAGCACACAGAGTAAAACAGACACCAGTACACGGTGTCAATGCAAGGTTTTCTTTGCCTGATTTTATGAAACAACGAACTATGGACAATTGTGACTATCCAACTCACTAGGCCTACCCAGTGTAGGTCCTACTGTAGTCCATCTTGTACCAGTGCGATATGATACATCATGTCCTGTCCTCATTCATCAGTGTTAACAAATAAAGACATCTTTTTATAAGCCATTGCTGTTTTGTCGAATGAAGCAACCCTGTGAGTCAAGATGACTAATCACATTATGATCTGGAAATAGTTAGCCTTTTCAACGGACCTCAGTTTAGCTGTATAATACATGTAGTTTGTCTCACTTTGTTCCCTATGAGTCGATGGTGTCCTCTCCATTTTCGAATCTGTCAACTCAGAGGAAGGGTTAGAAAAACTAGGTCACCCTCACTCAAAGCTGACAAGTGTCAAGCTTGTTGAGTTAGAGTAAAGGTATACGAATTAGTCGAAGTGCAGGATATTTTCCTTTCAATGTAACATTCTTCAGATCGACAGCCAGATAATCGTGAGCAACTACAAAAGGTTCTTCCGTCAGTTTTCATCTGTGTCTGAGACTCGTATCGAATGTTTGCCAGGCGTTTCCTCATGTGGGCATGCCCTCTTCCCCGTCCACCTGGGCATTTCCATGTTTAGTTGTTGACCTGGGGCGCTTCCGTCATGACGATACGAGTCAGCAGTCACGGGACCACGCTTAGTCCTGGTCTGGATGGCTGACCCTAATGGCTGATTTATTTGTTCCCAGGACGGGAAAGGCCCCATTAGCATAAACGCGCGCTATTGGTTGCATTTCATCCACGCATGGTGAATTATTCATGATAAACTTTCCACCTACCCAGCCATATCTTGATTTGAGTACATGTATGATGTACATGTTCATGGGCGTGAATCTATAGCCTTGTGGAGACCTAGTCCAATAGGTTGAATAGGTCTCCACAGGGAATGTAAAGGTGTGTATACATGTAGGTCTCCACAAGGTTTTCACGAAACTGGTATTTGGAAACAAGTAAAAAACGGGAAATTTGGGATGGGTAAGAATCCGTCGCAAATTGAAGTGTTATATATAAGGGACATAGGCCTACAGTCTAAATGTCTACCCCTGAAAGTGAATGTGGTTCACAAGAACAAAGCAATGTCTCCACAAGGATACCAAAATTAGTACGTGTGTACAGTATATGTGTGTATACATAATGTACGTATATACTGTACATGTACATGTAGACCGGGGTGTACATGTACATGTACATGTACATTACATGTACTGTACAGTGTATGGGTATACTACATCACAAGCGTGTACTAAAGATGTCGGGTGCGCAACATTATCATGAATAATTCACTATGTCTGGATAAAATGCAACCAATAGCACGCGTTTATTTTAATGATGGCCTTTCCTATCCTGGGAAAAAAATACCGCGTCCAGGGGCCGCGTTGGTTGGCACTCAGCCCATTACAGGCGCCGTATGTCCGCGGGGAGACTCCAGCCGTAGAAATGGCAGTGCAGTCAAGCACTCGTTTCCTGCATTCGCTCACTGCCTGATATCAACATGTGCCCGATGACGAATGTGACCAGGGACAGTCTCAATATACCAATGCCAGAAATAAACCCATTCGTATGAATTTATCATTCGATGACGAAAATAAAAGGCGTTTAGGGAGTCACAGGTCTGGGACCTGCATGTCTGAACTTTGCCACCAAATAATTGACCTATTCAATCCCTTTCAATTCCAAGTCTCCTGATCCTATATCTACTCGATCCCAGCAGAACCTTTCTCAAAGACAGAATTATTTGAGAAAATCCTGCTAGGATGTAGACACAAAACCCTCTACAATTTAGCGATTCGCATTTTGGTCATTCAGTCAGTAAGCAGTATAACATGTTCGTATAATAAATTCGTTCTCAAATGAATTGAATTGCTTCTGATTGGCGCCCCCACCCAGGCAAAGACTAGTTGACTATTAGGGAAGACCACCATGTGAGGGCTGGATAACTCAGATGGAGGAGCACCGGTACGTTAATCCAGAGGTCTCGGGTTAAGTCCCGGCCAGTCAAAGTTTTCTTTGCAATTTTTGACTTGGCAATTCTTAAAATTTTGAATTTGAAAAGAAAAGATATTTGACTGGACCGGGACCCGAGACCTCTGGATTAATGTACCAGTGCTCTTACCATCTGAGCTATCCAGCCCTTAGATGGTGGCCTTCCCAAATACTAAACTAGTCTTTCCCTGGGTGGGGGTGCCGGTTAGAAGCAATTCAAACATTAACTGCCGTATATCTCCATACAGGGATCACACCCCCGTTTTCATTCAGACGCAAACGACAACCTGGCTACAGCAGCTCGGCTACCACACAGTATAGGCTAGACCCCACAGGCCAAAGTTCTCTTTTTTTCCCAAGTGAAAACTAATTTCGGGTCACTTAATTCCCGTCACTTTTGTTTCATTTCTTCAAACTTCAGATCCGAAGGAAAAGCAAGGCCTTCAACGCCAAACTGCAGGAGGGCGACGAAGTATTGAGCGTGAACGGTCGCAACGTCCGCAATGTGTCACGTGACATTGCCATGGGTTACGTGGACAATGCCATGGATAACCTGGACATAGAACTTGTCAGGTAGGTGCTGGCGCATGCGCAAGGTATCATCGCGGCATGGAATCACGTGGGCTGTGGGTAGCCAATCCGATTCCGTTTTTTATGGTTGGGACTAGCGGTTGGATCGCCAATTGAAAACCGTGCGCCAAGAGTCTACACTAACGGCTGTTCTATCATAAGTATAGATAACACCACGGACGCGCATTTGTTCACGCGCATTGGTCTGTAGTGAAGACATTTCAACACAGATCAGTCGTCGATAATAATTATTGAGGGCGCTGTTTAAACTTACAACGAAATCTGTTCGTTTCTTACAGGCCGGTGCGAAAACCGTGACGGGTTTTTTTTGCCCTTTTCTACTTTCTCAAATTACCATTTGAGCTAAAACATTCGCAGGATTGCTTTTTTTGTAATGCTTAATGGTTTAACACAGAAACTGCGGCAATCTTCTGACATTTACCAATGTTGTATGGAGCCTTTAAATGGCCAAAATCTAAAAGAAAATGCAGAGGGCATGACGTTTCGAGCTTAATTATAAGGACCTTTCACAAAGGAAGAAGGGTCCTCTGAGAAATGTCCATCTAAGATCGAAACGTCAGGTCTTACTTTACAAAGCTCAGAGCTTATCGGATCCCCTTGCCAAACAAAACGTCAATACTGTTTCATGATAAGTAAAGAAGAGCGGAATACAAGTCAAAAGCAATAGACGTCACATCGCATGCGCAATGCAGTAAGTAATCCTACTTACACTGGGATGACTTTTCCTGCTTAGCAGATTTTCACGATTAAGCGGCTCTATGCAATTGGGCCCTGGTAATGGTTGAGTGTATTCCAGCTTCGGGCGTAACTCACCCATACACAGGTCATCAATCAATGTCATATACGAGGATAAAACCATGAAGCCTCTCGCCGTCATTGGTAGTCAAAGGTAGGGTACCGGTACACCATTGACAAAGGTCAAGGAATCGCATATACCCTGTCAAATTGACGTATAATTCATAGGCCTACGTTACATAACAACCCTGCGTAAGTATCGGCTCAACCGTCAACCATGTCATGGGAAAAACCCTGGAAACGAAATTAAATGCTAACTTTTTCAGACATAGAGGGCGGACGTTGAAATTGAACATTATTTTCTCTTTTCCCCTGATGAATAAATAATTACGCAGTCAATATGTCCGGAAATTGGGAACTTTGCAAATGATGTACCCTCCCTTTAAAGGGATGACACAACATTGGTAAGATCGAAACACAGAAATGCTCACAGATTTACATGAAACTTATACTGTACAATTTGAAGATGGTTATAGTAGAAACCTCGCATTGAAATATTTCTGCCTAAAATGTTGTATTTTGGGAGAAAGGAGTCAAAGAAAGCGTTTACGTCTCATCGAGATCTAAACTATTTTTAGGAACAGTACGGCGATGAATGCGTCATTTTTGCGAAACAAATGAAGCGGTTTTCATTATTTTCTCGAGACTCGGTTGGCGGATTGAGCTGAAATTTTCACAGGTGTGCTATTTTATGCATATGTTGGATCAGACAATGTATGGATGCTATTCTTTGACCTCGACCAATGTTGTGTAGGGGCTTTAAAAGTTTAAAGCGATATAACTTTTAGGCAGAAATATTTTTGTGCGAGGTTTCTTTACTATAACCATCTTCAAACTGTATAAGTTTCATGTAAATCTGTTAACATGTCTGTTTTCGATCTTACCAATGTTGTGTAGTGCCTTTAACTCGTTCAGAAACAGCCTTATCAGAAACCCATTCAGCTCTAAACTCACACGTTTAGCACCATACGAAGCGCCCGTCTAAACTCATAACCGATTCAGTCGACCCAGTCAAAACGTTGGGCTCTCGCGTAATAGTACTATACTGATAGTTATTGTATATGGCTACAACTCACACAAGGTTAAAGAAGCCGTTAATTCGTCGCTTCCCTCATGTCCAGTGTGCTATTCCTAGCCGTAGCCTATGAATTCCTACACGACCGTAAATAATGTGTACAAATACTACTCCGTAATCGAGTTGCTTGGACCATAGAGGAATTAAGGGACAAGGGACTATGCTTTCATGACAAGTGCACCATATGTTTCTACCTGTCTCCAATCATATGTGTCGAGTGTCGACATCTAACCTTTTACGTGTATAGTCATGTCTTCCCAGGGAGCAGTTTTGAACGCATACTTACAGCAGCTGAATGTCGTTGCTCATCTGTGAATTATCTGTTTATGTAATCCGTACACGTCAGTAGTAGCTAGCAGACATCCGGCCCTTAATAAGTTGGTCTTGATCTTCATCTAGTCCCGGTTGGGGGCATTAAATACTATCCCAACGAGTTCTCTTTTTAGGAAGCTTACTCAGATATGGTGATTAAACTAGATAAATATTTCCTACCAGAAATAACGCGGAGAATGTGTCTTGGGTGGGCAGCTTTCGGGAAAGTCAACAACATGACCGAAACACAAAGAGAGTCGTCATTCAAATTAAGAGGATCGGAAGGTATTCAAGTAATTGGAAGTTTTGTGGTGACACCACGCAACACATCTCTTTTGAGAAGTAGCGTGTGGCTCTGAAAAGAGGCGGTATCTCAAAGTTTCGGGCATTGTTACGCCAGGAGATTGGTGGATTCCATCTATATCATCAATGTGTATAAGAGTAACGGAGAGCGTTGGAGCATGGAGAATCTTAACCAACGTGACCGCTAGAGCGTGGAGGATTCTTTCCCGCCCAGCGTGAACACTGGGATGCCAAGGGTATAGGAGACTAAGGAGGCAGACTAGGTGCTGGATATAGTGGAGTGTCCGTGGGTATTGAAGACCCATTGGACCCAAGGTAGTCGCCATAATTATGTCGCTGATTTGAACACCGATGTCCTGAGGAACAATGTTGTGCTTCCCACACCCGACTGGGAATATGTCTTCCCCACAATGATTTACGAGGCAAGGGTCTCATCAACGGCTTGATGTTTAAAAAATCTCAAAATTTAGTGGGCCTGACGTTTCGATCCTAGCAGGACCTTTCTCAAAGGCAGAGAAAGGTCCTGCCTTTGAGAAAGGTCCTGCTAGGATCGAATCGTCAGGTCCACTAAATCTTGAGATTTGCATTTTGGTAATTTTAGTCAGTAAGCAGTTTGCAACATGTGTGTATATCACTCTAATAATGAACGGTATTCTGAATACAGAGCCCGTTGGGAGTATATATTATGGCGTGAAAGAATAATGTGTGCTGCGTGACAGCTAAGCCACATCCGCTGTCTTCTTGAAACAACGGCTTTGGCTCCGACCCCTGCTTCATTTATTTCGTATATGCCTACATTGCAAAATGCACAAGACAGTCGCCACGATTAAGTGATATTGTTCTGTTATATATATGCTTTTGCTCAGTAAAAATTCGCAGCATTTAGCTGCATGCAGTGAATCACACATTATAGTTTCATTCACTTTGTTTGCTGCCATTTTTTTCCTCGACAGGCGTGGCACTGGTGCCCCGGCCATACCGATCAACGCCTCCTCAACAGAACACATGAATGGCAACACGGAGATACGACGGGTACCAACGTATCAGATATCTGGCCAGTCTCCAAGGAAATCAAGTACGTCATAATCACCGTCGGTGTATTAGTTATAAGAGAGTTACAGTTATCAACGAAAATTCCCAATCAAATAAAGTAAAGGTTACATAACTAGGAAATCGTCAACGTCAAAGGGGCGAATTTCACAAGTAGATCTCAAACAATTCAACAAATAGCAGGGGGAGATTTGATTGGACTGGGACTTGAACCTGAGACCTCTGAAGTTATAGACGAGCGCTCTCACCATGCACCCGAGTTATCCAGCTGGCCTTAGATGGTGGCCTTCCCAAATAGTCAACTAGTCTTTGCCAGGGTGGGAGCGCCAGTCAGAAGCATTCAACCATGCATTATACCCTGCCGTATATCTCCAGGGATCACGTCCCCGTTTTCATTTAGATAGCTCCTTGTTCAAATGGAAACAACTAATTGATGTAAACCTGGCTGCAAGAGTTCGGCATAGTTAGGCGGTCGTCTGCTTTCGGTGCTCCGGAAGTGAAGCGGGAAAGTCACACACAGTGACAAAGATACAGTATTGGATGCGTGAACAGAATGAGAAAACTTTTGATGTGATGTGACCACGCGATGGAACGAACGCGTGCGACTTTGCTTACTAAAATGGCGTCCAGTGCCTACTTAATACGGAAGCGTGATGTGATCTCGCAAGAGTAGGCTATCTTGCTAGGATCTTTGCTTCTGACACTGTATCATGCAGGCGGGATATTTACAAAAACGTTGGCGCACGCGATGAGGGAAGAGCTGTGCTTACTTTGCGAGGTAAAGGGCTGAGGTGTTACCCAGAATGCATCGGGATCGTGTCCTTCCCCCCAGGTAGCATGACGAACTAGAAATGTCCGCTTCAAGTAAACTTAGTCATCGGAAACACTCCACATCATATGCCACAATCAACAAGCAGGCAATTCGAAATAAAAAACATGACTAATCCCACACTTGAAGTCTTTCATGACATTGGGGTTCATAAACCATTCTTGGGCATTTTTTTTCTCTGATCGGATGGACATTCGTCAGATTCGCCGAATCTGTTCGGGATTCAAGATTTTGCGCACATCACGTACGTCTTGAGCAAGTCCTGCAAATAGAAAGGCTCTTTTATAATTCATGAGAGGAACTGCGAGCAGTTCCAGGAGGTCCTTTTTCGGACTTGCGCCACCGACGAGAGAGGGCAGTATTCTTCACTATAACCTGTAGCGAAATTAATCTTTCATAAGTCTTTGGCTACGAACATCATGTTCATGTTCATATCCTCCACACGATCATGCGATGCATCACATAATTATTACTAGTCTATAGCTATAGCATTGACAATGTCAATGTCATGAACTGCATGCAAATACTGCCCTCTCTTGTCGATGGGCGTAAACGACGCTGGCGAATAATTGATGACGCTTCCGAACCCACGCGCTGGTTTGGCTAACTTCTGTATAGCCCGATAGAATTCGAGTGTTCGACTTTTCGACATTAACTTCCTGAGCAAATCGTTCGCGTGCTCTGCAAGAAAAAAACCCAGACCTTTAGTGACAGATGGGCCAGAATTCGAACCCGTGGCATGTGTAGTTTAGGAAATGAGATGTCCAATGCACACAATTATAGCACCGCTGATCTGGTAACACTCATGGCAAAATCTTTCCCAATACTCTGTCTCTGTCTCTCGCTCCACCTTTCTCTCTCTCTACAACTCTATCTCCTTCTCTATCCCTCTCTCCTCCTCTCTCTCCTTCTACCTCTCCCTCCATCTCTCTCTCCCTCTCTTTCTCGGCTTTCTCGGTCTCCCTCTTTTTCCATCTACCTTCCCTCTCTATCCCTCTCTGTCTTTCTGTCTGACAATATATCCCTCTCTCCTCCTCTCTCTCCCTTTCTGTCACTCTCTCTCCCTCTCTCTCCCTACACCCCTCTACCTATCTTTCTCGATCTCTCTGTCGCTTTCTCCATCTCCCGTCTACCACTCTCTCTCCCTCTCTCGCCCTCTCTCGCCCTCTCTCGCCCTCTCTCGCCCTCTCTCGCCCTCTCTCGCCCTTTCTCTCTCTTGGTCTCTCTGTCTTTCTCTTTCTCCATCTCCCTCCCTCTCTCTCCACCCCTCTCTTGGTATCTCTGTATCTTTCTCCATCTCCCTTGTCCTCTTTCTCTCTCCCTCTCCCTTGTCCTTTTTTCTTCCTCTCTCTCTCCCCTCTCTCCCTCCACCGGCCCTTCTCTCTCTCCCTTTATCTGTCACTAAACCTCTCTCTCTCCCCCCCCCTCTCTCTCTCTGTCTCTCCCCCTCTCTCTCTCCCCCCCCCTTTTTCTCTCTCCCCTCTCTCTCCCACACTCTCTCTCTATCCCTCTCTCCCCCTCCACCGGCCACTCTCTCTCTCTCCATTTCTCTCTCAATCCACCTATCTCTCTCCTCCTCCCCCTCTCTGTCTCTGTCTGTGTGTGTGTGTCTCTCTCTCTCTCTCTCTTTCTCTCTCTCCCCATTCTCCTCTCTCTCTCCCTCAACCCCTTCCCCCTCTATCTCTTTCAATCCACCTATCTCTCCCCCATCTCTCTCCCTCTCCCTCTTTCTTTTCTCTCTCTCTCCCTCTTTCTCCCCCCTCTCTCTCTATCCCTCTCTCCCCCTCCCTCCACCTCTCTCTCACTAACTTTACGAAAAGCACCTCTGACGTCACCTGTGGTTTCTGTATATCAGGTATTGGTACCAACAAGCAAATCTCGACCAAGACGCACGTGGAGACAAGAACCGACGGCGGCGTGACAGAGGAGACCACCACCAAGACGGTTACAGAACGCATCGGAGACGAGGAGTTGAAAACCACCACTACCCGAGATGTCAAACACTTCAGTAGCACTCAAGACAGCGCAGATAGCGCAGGTACAACACCAACATATGACTGAAAGGAATCACTGTTCACAGCGTTGGAGTTAGGTTCAAAGTAGGCCTAATATTGTGAAGATATCTGTAGCTCAGATCACTGTAGCTCAGTGTACACATCATAACTGATAAGGATATGATGTGTGTCGTGCAGTATGCTGAGTCATGACCTACAAACAGTATTGACACTTGGTTCAATAGCTCATAACTACATCCGATGCTGTTAGTGCTTCAATGGATGTTTGGAAAGTGAAAACTAACGCACAGTACACACTAAAACAGATAGGTTGAAAAAAACTACCAAAGTACCGGTAGTTGGTTGGCCTCATATATTGGTCGTTTTGTACCAATGTACCGGTATTGGTTAATAAATAAGTTTTCGAACCAATAAGGATTGGTTAACAAAGGAAACCATGTAACATTTGTTATTTTAACCAAAAGGTTGGACACATATCTACTTGAACCACATTGGGTGAATTTGACCAATTGTTTTTTCAACCAATCTGTTTTTGGGGTGTGCTGAAGACTAAAGCTGAGCACAGCAATTAATGCAAATGAACTTGACTCTTCTTTTAATCTATAGGCAGGCATGGCAAAGGCAATACTGTCACATTTCAGCCTCCCAAAATCAACGTGGCCGCCAAACCTGCCATCTGGACACCTCCCGGCAAGGCTCAGCCCTCCAAGTCCCCGCTGACCTATTCCAGCAGCGCGCCGGCCCGTTCCACCACCGCCAACATCAAGTACGGCAGCGCCGCTCAACCAGAGGCACCCAGCACAGTCCAGCAGCAGCCCAGCACCGCCACACAACCCATGCGATGGGAGCCGCAGATCCACTACACCAACACGCCGGCGACCGCGGCCGAGTCCGCCACCACAACCTGGAGCGGCAACGTGAGCGGACCCAGGCGAACATCCATCGGGAAAGAAGTCACCATCACCTTCGCGCCTCAAGGGGGCGGCACGGGGCCCATGGCCAAACGGACATCCACCGACAGTGGAATAGCGCCCTCACCGATCATCCCGCTGAAGGGGGTGCAGGAGGAGACGATTCGTGTGTCTACCCGTGCCGATGTGGCCAAGAAGCCTGTGTACAAGGAGGAGCCTACAGTCATCTTGAGGCGCGCTGCCCCTCAACCTGAAGACAAGACCGACAGTCCAGACTCGTCTGCTGAGCCTGAAGGAAGTAAGCTTTATGGACGTCACTGATTGTGCCCAATCCCCTCTGACACACACTAGCAAGATGTCAACTTTTCACTTATACCATGATCACCTACTTATATTTAAGTGCAGGCGGCGCCTATTAAACGTGTGAGGCGCCACATTAGCATTACCATTATCTCGAATGCGCCTTCAAGAGTTTGCAACGCGTTCGCCAATAACAATGTGTGGAATCTGTCGACCCTTTTCATACGTGCATTGGGCCGACACGTTCCGCGCATTGTGGTTGGCCACCGCGTTGCAAACTCTTGAGGGCGCACTTTTGTGAATCGCCCGATTTATAGGCCGTTTTCGAAATGAAGACTTAGACCGTGTCCGAAACGGGCGTCTAGAGCTAGGTCTAGGTCTTCCCCCTATTGGAAATACACGGAGATACGAAGATGCGTTTCTTGGGGGAATACCCTGTAGCTATCAAGCCAACAAACCGTAAAATTCGGAAACAAACCACATCCTGGATTTTCTGAGCCCGAGCCTAAGCCTTCTTTTCGAAAACGGCATCTATCACATTAGAGAGGTTTCGCAAGCCAACGGATACGGTTAGTGCAACAGATACGTCATCATTTATGACGTCATATGTTGCGTACCATCAGCTCTAAACGTGCAGACAACACCCATATCTCGCTCGCTTCGAAACTTCGAAATTCTAGTAAATCATCTTTACTTTTTGTCTAATTATGATGGTGTTGTCCACTCGGAACCCAAAATCCCTGAATATGTACGGGCAATTGTTGTGGGTTTCAAAGACTTTGAAATACGAACAGAGAAGGCTCAATATGAGGTATATATCAAAGCGTGGGTGCACGATGTCGGAAATAGACTCATTTTAGACTATTTACACAGCATTGGGATTGCGAACAGCGCCACCAATACGGCAGGATTGCGAAACGACGGAATGGCCACTAACTGGTACGGATAGCTAAAACGTACACATATCCATTCGCGTGCGAAACCTCTCTATTGATATCTAAGACAATGATTCCTATAGAACTCCACGAATAAGCCCACATTTTCGCTTTTTATCTCTTGCAGTGAAGCGTCCGTACTCCTACCCAGGGAAGCACTCTGAAGATGATCCAGACGTGACGACAGAGATGAGAATGAAAGCATGCAAGACCATAGCAGACCTGCTCATGTTCCCCGCGGACAAGCACGCCAAGGGGGCCCGGATGTTCGCCAAGCGACGCAAGCGCAGTGACCGCTGGGCCGTGGAGGGCATGGGCCAGAACATCGGAGAGATGCCGGAGGAGGAGGACGAGGAGGAAGAAGACAGGGAGAGTCGAGCGGTGGAAGTCACCTTGGTGGCATCAGGTAGGAAGCCCCTACCCCCGGGCGCCGTCCCTATCGGGATGCCTCTACCACCACCTCCACCCCCACCGGAGCCAGGCAAGCCCTTTATTCCGCAAGCCCCGCCGCCGCCACCCCCTGGCACCAAATACAAACTCATGGTGGAGCCGGCCAACTTCAAGGTTAACCTGAAGAAGAAGGACATTTGCGAGCACAACATCGTGAGTCCTGAGCAGATGGGCAGGTTGGTCGTGGATCTGAAGGCGGCCAGCGGTCGAGGAGCTAACATGTTCGAAAGGCGCCGCCAACGTTCAGACAAGTACGTCATCGATGAGTCCAACATCAAGCCGCCTGCAGTTCTGAACAAGCCCGCCAAGCCTGCCGGGGTATCGTCTGCCAGCATCACCATGAAGCATGACAACGCAATGTCCCTCCCAAGGAAAAGCCCCTGGGAGGCAGCAATGGAATCGCCCGTGGGGAGCTGCGATGCGGCGTTTCAGCACATCCAGGCGAAGCGACCATCCTTGACGCAGGTAGACAGTGCATCAAAGGGTGCCAAAATGCCTCCACTCACCAAACCCAAGCCGCCAGCAGCTTGGATGGCCTCCTCGAAAATGGTCCCGGATGTTCCCTCTAAGGCTCTGTCTGAACCTCCCCAAATCCGGCCCAAGTTCAATGCCAACGACCCTAAGTCTGTTCCTCAGCAGGACACTGGCTCCCCCGCCTTCAAGCCCAAATTTAACGCCAGGAGAGTGTCTTCAGACACATCCCAAGGCAGCAAGGACTTCAACCCTAAGCCTCGTGGCTGGAACTCTCCGCTGGATTCAGGCGAGGCATCACCGGTCTCCCAGACCTCTATGAATTCAGCAGAAGATGGTCTGTCGGGCACCGTCTTCCCAACCAAAGCGGCCAAGTTCAGCACTGACTTTAACAACTTCAACCCGAAGCCACGTGGATGGGCGAGTAGCAACGCCCCGCCTACCAACGCAGCAGCCAATGGCAGGCCATCAAGCTATCACTACGGCGTCAAGCCTGCGCAGTTCAGCGCGCGCCCTGCCATGACGGAAACAGGTGACCTATGATCGCATCGCTACAGGAACGATTATTTTTTAACTAATCCGAGATCTCAGAATCTCGGTATTATTGCTGTGATTTTCACTAGAATGCCCATACCTTAAAGACTGATATCTCGTTTCTGAAATTCGTTTTGAGACATTATGAATGTCGTCTTTTCCCCCCGAAAAATAGTCATATTTTAGAGTCAGATCAAACCACGGCATGTACAGAGTACGTTACTACTGACAGAATTGTCGAGAACTCATTTCCCGATGTACTTTAATGCACTCTGTTTAATCTACTGTACAACTATAAATTATATTGATTTGTTCGTAAAATTGTGCTTGCGTGTGGAATGCATTCAGTAATCGCCTTTGATTTTATTGTAACTGAGAGATATAAAATACTGAACAAGTGTACAATAGAAAAGTTAATCCAACAATCGGAAAGGTTGCTGCAGTAAGAAACCTTGCATGGGGATTCTCCGTAGGCTTGACTAGGAATTGTATTTCGTGCCTTGCATTAGTCTAATTCGACAGGAGTACAAAACCTTTGACCGTTGATTTAAATTTATGCGATTCAAATATTTATGACGGATTGTTTTCATTCATATTTACACGTGATTCTTGGAGAGAAAACGTGGCTCTGTAATTATTTACTCCGCAACTTGTTGATGAATATTCGATCAGATAGCAAACCGTACGTAACAAGTCTTGAGTAGTTGTGCATGTCTTTCATCAGACAAGAAACGACATTTTATTTGAGTTTATCATCAACGCCACACGATGCGACAGCTGCACGGAGTTTTCCCATAGCTGGTATGCACTTGCACCCTGCAACGGTCAGGATTGTTAAGAAATGTGCACTTGTACTAAGTGGATATGAATTGCTGTGAGCGTGTATCAAGACAGTTCCTCACGGGACCACCATGATCAAATTGGCAGGAACCGAGTCATCGACATCAGACATTGAGCTGAGTGCCTGAGATGACCGGATGTCAAGTTTTGCTGTCAAGCTGTGCGCGGCAACCTTTGACCTCCTACCGAATTTAAGCTCAGGATGAGCATCAATGAGACTGCTAACTCATTGATTACGATCAATTAGCGACCATTTTTGTCACAGTCCCTGACAAAGAGACTAGAAATGCTATATGGAACACTAACCACGTGGGCGACAGACTGTTATGTAACAGCAGAATACAGTTCGGAAAAAAAAACAGGGCAGTGATGTGAAGACTAAGGTCTGCTGTGATAGACTGGTGACAGTTACGAATAGTGTTCACGTAATCGTACGTAACAATTGTCAGCCAATGGTCTGGCACCCTGTATACGCACAAGCACGATTCCACGAATACCCTATTCTGCAGTTGCCAATCTAACCACGTAAGTACTGGGTCGTTACAGGTGCCCTGTTGGACACGCTTTGCCGTGCAAGTGACAAGTTCATGTAGCTGAGGATAAAGGTCTAGTCAGGTTTGATTGTGTTTGCCAACTTGTGTCAAATGATAGCCGTGAATGTCATTCATGTTGGAAATGGTACGTGCAGGCTAAAATGTCAGCGAGTGTAGAAATAAGCCCGTGCAGCTATCGGACGTGTAAGGAGTTATCCTGAACGTGATTCTGTATAGTATGGCGCAATATGTGAAAAGTACACCAACCTAACAAGAAGACGAATATTGCCATCATGTCAATCACTGATTATTGTCTGGCGTAAATCACATGGACTACAGTCTGTTCAGTGTATAATAAGAAGAGCTCGAGTATAATTATTCCTTACACCAGTCTGCATTGTGTGGTGTTGTTCACGTGGTCATATGCCAGGCGATAACGACTCCTGATTGGCCAGCTGTGGGTGGACTGGATGATCAGGAGGGGCATGTCATAGTATTTGATGAGGCCGAGGTCGAGCTCAACTTGCAGTGAACGGACTGTAGTGGTGTTGCTATGACAAGGGATGGGCACAGGATGGAATTATCATTCCATTGCTGTGAGCCCAACCTCTCATCGATGTATGCTGTATTTAAATACAATCAGTATGTAGTGTTGAAGGGTTCTTCTCAATTCATGTAAATCTCCTAACCCATCAAGCTTATTACAAAAGGCATGATATAGGGTTGGCTGTAGAATGCATGCAATCGCATCATGCAGTTTTTGAAATAAAAACTAGCCTTAGAAAAAGCTGAGAAGGGAGACAAATGGCTGGCAAATCTTGTTTGAGTCATCGGAAAGCAAAGAAAATCACCCGGTTCAGGGAAATTGGTTCTTGAATCGATTGATTAGGTGAAGTGTTAAAAAAGTGATTCGGTGTTCATTTCTTTTTCAGACAACTGATTTATTTTATTTGCTTGCTTGTGTGGCAACTGGGGTTGATTTCACAAACCTTACGATGCACCGTAACTCAACCTACAATGGATAACCCATGGTAAGTTGTGATAGGCCGTATGGTTTGTGTGCATCGCTCATCGTCTTGCTGGTCGTAAATGGCTGGTCGTAAGTTACGATGGGTTTGGTGAAATCGTCTGCTGAATTGTGGATTTTTTTTCTGAGTTGGGTGCACAACTTGAGGTGAATAAAAAAAGAGTAATTTTGGAACGGAACTATGCTGAATGCCACGAAGTGCCTCATTAAGCCAATAATACCATGATGTCAACATGGTTTCAGCAGGGTTTAGTTGGTGGATGAGTACCGAGGTACGGTCTATTGAATCCAGTGAGCTGGATGGGAGGGACATTTACATGCTTTACTCAGCAGTAGATCATTTTATGAACTTTGAAATCGTCTGATGAGATCGGTTCTTTGTTTATACTGAGGTGATATTGCTGTCAAATTAAACGGATTAATGCGCATGCTTGTAAATGAACATCTATTCATTGTAAATACAACAACGGTCGATTTGTGGAAGTATCAGTTAAGCTGTGACCTCTTGACCTTAAGAAAGGTCAGACCAGGATAGAGATGGCCATCTAACTGTACATGATTTCAATCATGCTCGCTAGAAGGATGTGGAAATGGTTTGGATAGCCCGAATGCATTGCTGATTTAAACAATACAAAATTGATTCTAATTATAATGATAACCACCCATCTTGGGCTGACTTTAAAACAATGTACAGATTGTGTTTTCATCTTGACGGCATGATATCAATATACAAGTGTGTTTTTGTCACATTGTAAACTTATTTTGTTACTATGATTATTTTAGTAATGTAAAATGAGAGTAATACGAGTTCGGTGTGTACTTACTGAGGTAGCTTGACTTGATTGTAATTCTGCTAACAGAATTCTTGTGTTTTGAGAGTAATTAAAACTGAAAGGATTAAAAGAGTGAAATGAAAAGGTCTCATCTCATTTTGTATGTGTTTTATGCAGTACCTGACTAATTATGTAATTAATAAATGTATACTGTAACTAAGATAGTGGATTTGACTTAGCTACATATCCCAAAGCGATGGTTCGGGCGAGGAGATCTCAATTTCATATATTTAACAGTCACAAAAAAAACCCATGAATTTACTATTTTCACTGTATTAGGGCATATGCCAAATTTAGTCAGGTTATTTTGATCATCTCACAATCGGTGGTGGATTCCGCCCCTTCTTCTCAGATCTCCGTCATTCAAAGAAGGATAGAAATGATATTCGGCAGGGTAATAGATAATCACATAATGAACATTTGTGTACAATTTTATTTGAATAAATTGATGTTTTGTCTAGTCATAGCTAGTTAACTATTCATGATTCCCTTTTGACTTTTTTTTATTGAATTTCCCGTATCAAAGAATCTGTTTGCAGTGTTTGGTTGAATTTTACTATGATAGTGAAACACGACAAACAAATAATTAATGAGCTAATTATGCAAAAGAATTGCTTAAAAGATACACTACGCACTTTGGATGCAATGCTTTTATGTAGTGTAGGTCAATGGAAAATATCCATCAAACTAAACCATGGCCCTGATCAGTGTTCATTGTCAGAGAACGGCACCACCAATATTAAACAACAATTGTGTCAAAATATGCCTAATAAGCTGGCCAAAAAGTCATAAAGACTCTTTGAGGCTTAAATAACGCCAATTATGATTGATAGTTTGAGTTTAATGAATACTCTATTATTTTGTCCATGATATTGATAAAGGGGCATTTGATCTTTTCATGTTCGTCCACAGAAATCTTGAGAATAATTAGACTAAGGTCTTTGCCCTTTGGTGATAATTGGCAAAACCAATCAATGGAAGTTGATTTGCTGTCTTGTCTGTAACCTCTTAATATTTTAGAACAAATTGCATCACAATACTTAGGGCCTATATCAGGACTGCTAGGCCTATATCAAGAAGGGATGCTACGGGCTAGATTGAGAAAGTTGATCGGCTTAGGCTAATGAGTCAATTGGTGATCGTTGGATGTCAATATTGTATGTCCTCTAAACAAGTTCACGAATTCAGGGGTCATACGAATCGTATGAGGCTTGCACATTCTCATTGGTGGGTTCATGCATTATGCATAAAGTATACGGTTGACCTTATGTATGGTGTTTAGGCTCAGGCTCCGGCTTTGTCTCTCTTTCTTCCGTCCATTTCAAAGTACAAGTTTGTTATAATAGGCCCTACTACGTTTTGAAAAAAGAATCCAAAGCTTCAACCCCAACAAAGAACTCCAACCTCTGTGTTTAGCTTTTGGATAACAGAGACGAAGCCAGAGCCGAAGCCTAAGCCGGGTTTTGGAAAAGGCCCCAAATGTAGTAGTACACGCTTATTGATACCAAGAGAACAGTGCTAAATGCTTCGTCGTGATAACCCCCATCCGTGCCACTGACATTTGTGGCTGCAACATCACCCGTCATGCCGTGACTGTGTCGTCAATAGACGTCATTGCCCACCGACATCAGCTGCTCCACCCTAATGGACGAGACACGGTAGCCCGCACCATGCCGTCTGACGTGCCAAAGCCCATTAGGCGAGTTCTTGCATTACGCCTTGACAGGCGACGATCACCGGGCCTCGGAGGTACATCCTACCACTCCTTAATCCTTCTCACCTTGTCACCCATAGGCGTTAGCTAGACCTGGAGCCAATGCAAGGTCACATAACCCTTGGACCAAATAGTAGAGGTATTGTCATTTCCGTACAGGGAATCCCCATACCCGCTGTAAAAACTCTTGCACGTGATACCATGGTCATACAGACCTATTTTTGTCTCCTCTTGCAATTCTTGATCAATGGTTAATACCAGAGTTGCCCCCCCCCCCCGATCATTCGAATCATGGGGTGTCGACAGATTCACATCCGTCAAACTGTCCAAAAAATAAATGGGGATGTTTCCACTTTCCTTTGACATCATTTTGATTAAAGATTTGTTGACAAAAATCCCATAGCATTTTCCGTGGAACTGATAGAATTTACTTCCCTCCATAAAAAGAGCAAGGTACATCCAAGGATTGTTGCCGTTTTGTGGATTTATTGTTATTCACTCATTAGGAAACTCCTCATTGCATGCCACTATATGTTTCATGAGGAGTCTGGAACACACAGTAGCACTACATTGAGAAGCGTCACACTGTATGGTCAGGACAGTTATCTAAATGTGTACATTACAAATGTGTACACTCTTACGATGAAACAAGAAATGGGCAGCGGTCCTGTATTAATGAATACAATATTCGTATCAATGGCGATGAGATACGTCGCTTTTGCAAAGTGGGCGACCGCAGACGTGTTTACTGTCCAGTCACGCTTCATTTTGTGGTTTGTGCGTTGGTGCTGTCAATTTGCCGGACTTATACGATCGTTCCCGACCGCAAGTGGAGCGTTTCCGATCAGGGAATCGGCTGATCGGATAATGAACTCGACACAATAACCTTTGACCAACCAACAATCCCATGGTGCTATATTCATGGTATTACCGTATGGCACGGGAACTTGTCTTACTTATAGGCTTATCCGGTGGCTGGGTTTTTCCTGTAGGAGAGATGAGGGCAAGGTTTCCACTACACATTTTTTAAATTCATCTACATCATGAATGGATATTATTAACTTGCAAACCATATCATTCTCTGCAGTTACTTTCTGCAATACATTTCACGGCAGTTGTCCTTCGCTGGCAGCGGCTGGAGACATGTACTGCTGGGCTGTTCCCATTTCCTGAAAAAGTATGAATAGGAATTTTCCACAAACTAACGAATTCTACTACCGACCTTTAGAACCCTGCAAGGGCTATTCTCAGACCAAATTTTATCACCATGAACTAAACATTGAAGGGGATGATATTCGCACCAGACACAGACACATAACATTACTCCCTTGCTATCAAAACTCATGTTGTTTTGTTACTGCCGAGTATCCCAAAGGCTTTTACCTCACCAAATTGTAGCACCATGAACTAAATATCGGAGAAAATTTGTTTTCAACTATACACTCCTTGCGTCAGTATATATATAGCTCTATAGATCACAGGTGAAGTTCTCGTACAAATTGATAAAGGCCTATTGCAGAAATGTTCAACCATCCCAACCCAACCTAACCCAACCAAGCCCAACCCAACCAAACAAAACAAAACAAAACAAAACAAAACAAAACCAACCTAACTCAACCCAAACAAACTTAACCCAACCCAACCAAACCAAACCAAACCAAAACAAACCAAACCACCGGCAAACCAAACCAAACCAAACCAAACCAAACCAAACCAAACCAAACCAAACCAAACCAAACCAAACCAAACCAACCAAACCAAACCAAACCAAACCAAACCAAACCAAACCAAACCAAACCAAACCAAACCAAACCTAACCAAACCAAACCAAACCAAACCAAACCTAACTAAACCAAACCAAACCAAACCAAACCAAACCAAACCAAACCAAATCAAGCCAACTCCAAACCCAGCCAAACAAAACAAAACAAAACCAAGCCAAACCAAACCGATCGACACAGTTCTACATTTAACTGGATCTCAACCTCACGAGTCACGTACTGTATGTGCTGATCGTGGTGGACATTGTGACAGGCCTGATGTCCGAATAACCTTCGAAATTGTCTCATGTCGGTCCACCACTACCTAATGATGACAGCGCGTCATATTACACATGGTGGATTGGTGGCATATGCATGCCCTAAAGTCTTATTACGTACATGGAATGTGACAACCGTATACATGTACGGTTTGTGTCAAGAACTATATGTGTCGGTGTAGGCGTTACTGTGGATGACGTTACGACGTTTTTACTACCTTTGCCAAGACAAGTTGTCCCCAGTTTCTGGTCCTTCGGCCGGCAATAAAACACAAGTTTGAAACTGGTGGGACGTGGCCCTAGCGGTGGTTTGTCTAGTGCCTTTTTTCTCCTTACTGCGTGGGATTGGCAATACGTGGTATTTGTTTATTTCCGTGTTGTTGTGTTCAGTCTGGTGTGGTTATTACTAAGGCCTCTGTCTGGTGGAAGCGGTCCCACCAATGATTTAAAACTACATGTACCACTGGCTCAATCTCACCGGTAGTATATTATCCTCGTTATTTCATGTTACCGCCAATTGAGCGCGGTCAACCACACAGAGCCAGCCCATGCCCATATTCGGAATGCGCACTATGCATATATTACGAGGCACCAACAAGCTTACTGGCTGGGCCGAGCATACTCAACATTCTAGCGTTAGCTGCGGGCGTTGGAGAAGGTCGTGTAGCCTGTGTGTGACTGCGAGGCCTAGGTGCGCTGAATCCTTGTCGGAGTCGACTCCATACCGACCGCTTTGCAGTCCCCAGTCCGTCCCCTGTGCGGTCTGAGATCGGACCCAGATCAGGGGACCGATTCTACCAGCCGGGGTGGGGATAACCATAGAAACGCTCCGGAAAAACCCATCTTGACACTTGGACAATAAAACTCAAGACTATAAAGACAGGTAAGCTTCCTCCCGATGTTCCCTTCCAGAGCAGTTAAGTTAAAATGGATAAATTAATCGACAAGTAAGCAATGTTTGCTTTTACACAGTGAATTAATGGTCATTTGCTCCTGATTAAAAACTCCAAGGCTGGACCATCTGTAAGACGAAATTTTTATGAGATCATTATGAACATCATGTTAGGGAAAAAAAACATTCGTCCAATAACATACCACTATCTAAATTGAATTAGACCATAGACTCGCTGTGTCCTTAATGCCGGAGACAGTTTCAAGTAAGGCATTTCGTGTTCCCAGCCTTGAGTGTGAAATACAATATCTGACGGACATCACGAGGTCACAGATGCGGTATTTGTTTAGTGTCATTTTCCTTGGGCTAAAAACGAGACTCTGCCTTTACTTGAACGGTGATCTTCGTCGCACTTTCGACTATACCTTCGTTCTAACTTGCCTAAAAGTAAAATGTTGCCTTCGATAGCGATGGCTATACCGCCCAAATATGTGGCGATAGGAATGGCGTCTAATCTTGAATTGGATGAGTGGAGGAGGGTAATTTAAGGTATCTTGCCTTTGATGTCAAGTGAGTGTCAAGGCGAGCTGGAGACATTGGGCAGTACGGTGATTAGTATTGGTGAGGGCGTGGCTGATTGGTAATGTGCATGTATGTGGTGATGTCATGACTGGTGATTTGGAGGGTGACTATATTGACTGTAGTACTACTAAAGTACTAGACTGTACTAGTACTAGGAGTAGTACGTGATTCCTGGTGATCTTAATGGTGACTTTGGCGATCTACGTGATTACTGATTATTTGAAGGGTATCTTTGGTGATCCACGTGGTAACTGATGATTTGATAGGTGACCATGCAGTGATCTGGGTGGTTATTGGTGATTTGAAGGGTGACTGGTGGAATGCATAAGCAACTAAGATGATATAGGTGTAGTTTGTATCATAATGTGGTTATGGTCACTGTAGACCTGTAGTGATATTATACGGTGATGCGGGTTGCTCACGTGATTGGTGATGTCATGATGACGAAGTTGATATGAAAAACGTTATCATGAAGGAGTGTTGATTTTGGAATATTCGCCTCTACCCTTTAGCCAAGTGAAAACAGATGGACTCCCACAACGCTATTCATCACGAATATACTGCTCTATCATTAGCTTAGTCAAAAATTACCACGCAGTAAAATTTTGGCGCTAAGCATAGCCTTCATCGGCTGGAATACTCAGCCTATTTTCGCTTAGCATGAATTCCTGGTGAGTGCTGAGTGTGTGCGGCCGTGACGAGACCAGTCGCACTGCCGTTTTGGGCTTATTTGTTGCACGCATTGACCGATTATGACTTAATTACAGACTAAAGAGGGAAGAGTTTAATGCCATATATACCAGGTTCAACCAGTCCATAAAATGGTTTCTTCAATGGCGTGGCTAAGATGGGTGGGGTAGGTAGAAGCAGTGGCACCCACCCAAAGTTTCAAACCCAATTAAACCATAGCCTCTGTTACATCTGATAATGTAATAATCAACGTCTAATGGATGGCCAATGGATGATGTTTAACCACTTGACCGATACTCTATCACCAATTGATAATGTAACACAAATTAACCCAAAAATATCTAACCAATAATGTATGAGTAACATTATCCATTGGGAAGTAATGCATTATTGGTTAGAGTTTGTGGGAGTTCCATTATCCGTCGGGGTGTCGGTCGTGGTCATACATAGTCATTGGCGTTCAGTGAACGGTTACATTATCAGTTGTAACTGCCTCCCAAGTTGCTCTTAGTCTTACTTGACGTTTAATTAATGTGACTGTATAAAAGCCTACCGTGTTGTTTTACTTGTAACATCAAACCTCCCCCTCCGCACATCCTTTAAAATGACGTTCCACGCCCACTAAGCCCCGCCATGATCG
Source organism: Luidia sarsii (assembly GCA_949987565.1). Classification (NCBI taxonomy): domain Eukaryota; kingdom Metazoa; phylum Echinodermata; class Asteroidea; order Paxillosida; family Luidiidae; genus Luidia; species Luidia sarsii. The sequence continues at coordinate 5,066,981 of OX465118.1, forward strand.
GAATAGGTCGACTTTCGAAACAAGGTGCGACGTAGACGCACCAGATGACGAATGGGCGACTTAGAGTAGTTCTGAGTAGCTCGGACTGTAAAACAAAGCAGAATTCCCAGGGTCAGTCCTGATAGGTTCGGTTCGTCGAAACTCTGACGCCTGTCTCAGTGAGATCATGGTGAGAGATGGCTTACATCACGCCATCAGCGGCCGGGTGGTAGCATGCAATCAAGGGTTGCAGCAGCAGCTGCACAAGCCTTTGTCAAGTCATACAGCAGTTCAAATTAAGAACCATCGGAGTTCAATGCAAACATGCCCGCAGGTGAAACCGAAAGTAATTAGCTTCGAAGAGTGGTGCAACTGTTCCCAGACTTCAAATCTGCTTCATACCATCAGAATGCATGCGAGCCGTCCAGTCTCTCAGACAACTTTCAAAAGGCAGAAAGTGCATTGGTCGCGTAATACAATCAGCCGCGTTAATTCAGAGAGTATTCATGTTAGAATAAAGCCTGCCCGCCAATAGCTAGTACCGGGTACGTGAAATATAATCAGACTATGGATCATCCGTGCACACAGTCCTTGCTAATAATATCGTACGACTGTGAGTGACTTCGGGTATGGATGGTACTGCAATGAGACTAATTGTAAGAAGCACATACACAGTCCTTGTTCTCTACTGAAAATCATCTTGAAATCGTGCGAATGTGATTATGCAAAATCGGTAAAGGCGAATCCATCTGGAATATTGCTTTTAAATCTAGGCGGTCTCAGATACTAGGCCTATATATGATTATATCATTGTATATGGGATGTGGGCTAACAAGATGTATTCCTGAGTATCATTTTATTACAGAAACGAATAATCATATAAAGATATGAACATATAGCCCACCTAATGCGATAACTACCTGTCACTTTGTTAGGCCACAGCTATATATACTAATACCACAGTATCGGACCACCACTGGTTATGTTTGGAGGGAATTCCTTGCAGTGGTGTGATTCATGCAGTGAGTCATTTTGCCAATTGTTTGCCTGAACCCCAAGGACAGGAGACACACGGTCCCAGTCAAATAAACACACTTTTAGTGTCACACTTACTTACATCATGGAGGAATAAGGGGGAGACCTATTCCTCCATGCTTACATACACCCAGTGCGGTCTGCGGCATTTGTAGATTCGTCACTTAGAAGGTATTTGGTCCCAATTGGAGGAAGGGCCTGGCAGCTCAACTATAAAGGTCAAAGGTTGGTTGGTAAAAGCCAAGGGAGTTGTAGAATGTCTGTAGAGAATTCTCCAGATGAAATCATGCGGTATGCCGCCGCGTCTTGGGACAGACGTTTGATCGGGTTTCTACGAAGGCAGCTGAAAGTCTCAGAAATATCACGTATACCCGCGGCAATATCCGAAATGTAGTGAAAGTAAATATTTCTGACTTTAAGTAATGTGAAAAAAGGATGCAAATTTTCTTAAATGACCAAAATGATAAATGTCAAACATTGTTCATGGTCTGACGGGACCTTTCTCAAAGGCAGAATGTTGTGTATATTACTGTAGTACTAGTAGGCCCAAGTCAAAATACTACAGTTCAATTGTTGCTATTGTCAGATAAGCACACTCAGGTATAAACATTTCGTGGTGTCTACAGAGCGTGGCTGAATCAGTGACTCAAACCTTGGCCCTTGGGCACAAACGACTGAATGTCATTGACCGCTTTCAGGAGCTCATTTTAATAACAGTTTTCTCACATTTCATTTTCGGCGGTCGTCTGTCTATAGTGTGTGGTTATAAACATCCTCTAACATTTCTGGAACTTAAGAATGATGCTATGACTGTGCGCGTAGGCATGCACATGTACATGTACAAGTACGTACAGACGTTTTCAGTACGTAGGTCTACATGTACTGTAAATGTACGTACATGTACATGTACACATGTACAGTATGTACGTACATGTATGCAATGACTTGTATTCGGCTCCAAAGAACGCCTTTGGAAATAGGTCAAAGGTGAGAGTGGAGGTCACACAGAATTGATTGCCCGGGCACCCACGGGAACCGCACTCGCCGAGGTCACTGACATCGCCAAACTTGTGTAGATCTGAAATGAAAACAAAAATAAAGTGGAGGACAGTTTTCTCGTCCTTGTATCTTCACCATACAAAGAAGACACCATACCAAATAGGTATAGAATGATTCGCTGTAGTCTATCCATGCCAACTCTCTTGGAACCAATTGTCCAGAACCTACTCGACTGCATGGAAGGAGCCTTACACATCCTTCAGTCATCACAATCTAGAGTGAACAGCCCGCTAGAAAATATTGTCGGCGTGATGTGATGAACGACAAGGGTGCTCAGTCCTTCAAGACTCGCACACACGAGCACCTTTTGCAGATGACATAAGTAGTTAAGGGCTCTGTCTAATTCTCTTTCTTTCAAGTTGCTGAGAACCATTGGTAAGACATTAATTAAGATTGTCATGTATAGTGTGCAATCACTACTCACTAGGCCTATACGTCAACTTCCCGAGTCTTGATACATACCTTTTTGATTATTGTTCACTAAAGCACATTATAACAAAACCCAATCACCTCCATATTTTTCCCAGCTGGCCCATTGGACGTAAAATATCCACATTCCTGGAAACACTTTTTGAGGCTCTAAAAGGCGGACGAAGTACTTTTCATAAGCTATACCGATCTGAGCATGCTCAGCTTTTCCGAAGATTGCGCATGCGCACAGCCGCACACTACAAGGAGCAATTCGTAGGGGCCTGCCCCTGTCTCCCTAGATGGCCGGTCTTCTGAAACACGCCCAGAATATGGCCTTACTTCCATTACTGTCATGCCATTAATGCCATTAAAAGGTCAACGTTTGGGGGCTACAATTTTGAGACAGATTTTCTGTTTTGAACACGCGTTAAGTTCATATAGTGAGATAAAAGGTCGGCATAATACATTTTAAGTTTTATACATTTTGCTTTCAGGAGTTCCTCCATATCTCCTTTATAGCGCTTATAGTGGCTGTTTAGCCTTGTTTGGGGCGACTTTGCATAAATATTTAGTTCTTGGTCTTCTATAACATCAGCTGGTCCAACTCAGCAGCGACGTCCTCGTATAGGCCCCTACAAGGCATTACTCGAGTGTAACCATGCACGCCTACAATCACTTTTAACATAATTTGCAACGGCTTTCCCGAAGGATTTATGAAAATACCCGATACGCTTCTGAAGCTAAAACTTTCATCATATAGTTACACATGCACCACGAAACCCGAATAGGCATTTCGAAAATCAAGCATTCAACCAAGAGCCTGCATAGAAACGGACTGAAATAACACAGTTCTTGTTTCTTAAAATTCCACCGAGTTGTGATGCATTTGATTCTGGTGAATTTTCTGTCGACGAGCACGATGTGGTTTTAATAAAAAAATAGCTCGTCTCAAATGGTTGCAACCACCCATGGTTTCAGTTATCCCATTGCGTGCTCGAGACCAACAATGTTCCCCTTCCCTACGTGATGCAAGTAGAGTATATTTGTCTGTGTATGCTGGTTTTAGCGGAACCATAATTCGTCTCATTTTCATCCAATTATTTGCGCATGCATCCTATACGGACGTGCACATTCCAAATGCCAACACGGGCCCTGCTGGGCGAATAATCGGCTTTAGGACTGTTAGATTTGTTAAAGGGTCCCTGCAATAAATATCACAGTCAAGCTCTTTTTCTGGTGTCATCTAGAAGTGTACAAACATATTGGCAAGCTTTTTTTTTTTTTTTTTTTTTCTTAGTGGAGTCAGAATTTTTTTTTACCTTAAAAAATGTCCTCATAAAAATGAGGGCGCTGTGGTAATGTCATGTCAGGAACCCACTGTTAAGAAAAACATTAACTTTCAAACTGAAAATTAGCATATCTGGATTAGGTTTGATGAAAAAAATCCTTCACTAATAGGTTATGAAGCATACATTTTGGCAGTATTTATGTCAGCAGGAAAAACCAGAAATTTTCAGAAACTTATATTTGGTTTCTGTTGCATGATCCTTTGATGACGTCACAAATTTGCTCGTGAGGCCCAATACAACATTGGGAAGATCGGAAAACATCGATGTCCACAGATTTCCTTCTAATTTACAGTATGTAGATGGTCATGATAGAATCGTCATGTTGAAAACTTACGGTCTGGGATGCTGTACTTCCTTAGAAATCTTTACTCAAACATATACAAATAGTTTATTACTCGCGAGTAATAAAACTAATAAACTATTTATTACACTACAGAACGGTGCCCTTTTCTACTTTCTCAGATTACCATTTGAGCTAAAACCTTCGCAATATTTCTTTTTTGGAATGGTTAATGGTTTAACACACAAACTGTGGCAATCTTTTGACCTTTACCAATGTTGTATTGGGCCTTTAAATAACATGTCGAGAACTCACGTTGGGTAGCTGGTGACCGTGACTGAATGTCAGTCCATGGGTTTACCCCGTGGAGATATAGCATGCGTATGGCAGCACAGCGCACTCACTGAAAGCTGCATGTACATGTACAGTATGAATTATTGTACATGGTTGTATAGGAGTAAACCCTAAAAAGAGTTTACTTTGAGAACTTTTACAAAAGAAAAATCGATATATCGATAATTGAAACCCCGATATCAACGGTGCCTATTTTGATTAATACTCTAACTAGGCTAACCAAGACATAGGCCTATTAGTTAGTACTCTAACCAAGACATATTAGTTAGTACTCTAACCAAGACATATTGGTTAGTACTCTAACCAAGACATATTGGTTAGTACTCTAACCAAGACATATTAGTTAGTACTCTAACCAAGACATATTGGTTAGTACTCTAACCAAAACATATTGGTTAGTATACTCTCCCAAAAACATATTGGTTAGTACCCTAACCAAGACATATTGGTTAGTACTCTAACCAAGACATATTGGTTAGTACTATAACCAAGACATATTGGTTAGTACTATAACCAAGACATTGGATTATTGGTTAGTATTCTAACCAAAACATATTGGTTAGTATTCTAACCAAAACATATTTGTTAGTACTCTAACCAAGACATATTGGTTAGTACTCTAACCAAGACATATTCGTTAGTACTCTAACCAAAACATATTGGTTAGTACTATAACCAAGACATACTGGATTATTGGTTAGTATTCTAACCAAAACATATTGGTTAGTACTCTACCAAGACATATTGCGGTTAGTACTCTAACCAAGACATATTGGATTATTGGTTAGTACTCTAACCAAGACATATTGGTTAGTACTCTACCAAGACATATTGGATTATTGGTTAGTACTCTAACCAATACATATTGGTTAGTAATCTACCAAGACATATTGGATTACTGGTTAGTACTCTAACCAAGACATATTAGTTAGTACTCTACCAAGACATATTGGATTATTGGTTAGTACTCTAACCAATACATATTGGTTAGTAATCTACCAAGACATATTGGATTACTGGTTAGTACTCTAACCAAGACATATTGGTTAGTACTCTAAGCAAGACATATTGCGGTTAGTACTCTACCAAGACATATTGGATTATTGGTTAGTACTCTAACCAAGACATATTAGTTAGTACTCTACCAAAACATATTGGTTAGTGTCCGAACCAATAGGAATTGGTTAGTTTTCAAACCAATACGAATTGGTTAAGAAAGGAAACCATGTAACATTGGTCATCTATTTGTTATTTCAACCAATCTGTTTTTAGGGTGTAGCCAAACAACGAAATACTAACCATGCCACATTTCTGATTGAGATATCTCTAAAATATCAGACCACACGTCGTGAGACACATCTGCAAACTAGTGTTGATTTTATCAGAACGAAAATAGAAATACTGTTATCATTAACGTCATGTCCCTGTTTATTGCTGCTCACCTTGAGACAGATATTTTCCTTTTCAGATAAAGTGCTATCTCCAATAGCGCGAGCGGAAATACCTTGAAAAGAAATGTATACATGTACCGGGGAAGGAAAAGACCCATGTCCTGCATGGTTTGGTTTGATGATGATTATCATGACACTATTTACAGACCATCTCGCATTGGTTTGGTTGTCTTTACAGGTTGGACACACACCTGCCCCGTCTATCCGGAGCAAGAAAGGAATTAATTACTGCGGTTGTCATCAGTCAGCGCCATCTGCCATACTAGCCGCATGTGGTCCACGCACGAGCCAGAGTATCACCCAGTCGAGTTGCACGAGCTGAGCTTGGAGGAGCTGACGGGCACGCGACCCTCTCACAAGGGCACGTTGATGTACCTCAAGCAGAAAGGCATACCCGAAGAGTCCATTCAGTTCCACGTCCAGCCTCCGCAGAAGGGTCACCTCAAGAACCTCGTCAGCGCGATTGAGCACAACTTCTACACAGGCCCCGTCTACAAGCATCCTGAAGTTCAGCCGGCGCCTTCCCGGGACCGACCCAGAGAAACCGCAGCCCCGCTTAAGAGTCCGGTAAACCAGCCCCGGAGAGCCATGTCTAGCCGCGAGCTGATGACCGGTCGGAGAGACGGCAGAGCGGCCGCCCTCTTCCAGCACATGAAGCAACGCTCTGATCAGTACGTGGTGGAGGATGCCGCACCCAGACAAGGCCAGCCGGGCTCATACCCTCAGGAGAGGCGGCCATGGCAGCAGAGTCCGTGGGAGGCTGCCGCCGATAACGTCCTGGGGTTGCCCGACAAAGCCTTCGAGAAGCCAATGTCCAAGCCCAAGTCCAAACTCCAGAACCCGGCGGTGCAGAAGCGAGGCCCGCCCGTGTACAGCGAGGTGGACTCCATCCGTCAGCACCAGTCGGCCGGCCCGCAGCACAGCAGCAAGCCACCGCAGATCGGCTGCACGTGGAAGGGGGAGACTCAATCCTCTCGCTTCCACTGCGGCGTCCGTCCGTACGAAATGAATTACAACCGGACTGCCAGAGGTTGGGGCAGTAGCCAGCAGTCCGACGTGGCACCGGGGCCAGGTCATGCCAGGGATGACGCAGATGCATCATGGGGCGGCACTACCACTAGTACCAGAGGCCACGACTACAACCCTCGTCCCAAATCCTGGGTCCAGGAAGACCAGTACTCCTCACGCCAGCAACCAAGCATGAGATCCAGCAACAAAGCCCGGCAAGTCGTCAAGAATGTAATCGGTCCCAAGTCCTGGGGAGACGAAAGCGATGACTTATAACACTCTTACCCTTTAGGAGACGGATGGAGCTCATACCACGGTAAACACTCTCCTCTTAGATCAGAAACTTCGTTTCGTCCATTTTCCGTCTATGATTTGCTTCGTGTAATGGTGAATACTGTCTTGGTGTGTACACTCCGGCAGTAAGACTGGACCAGTTCACACCATGAACTGCGCCATCTTCATCTCGTGACCACAAGAAAGCTGACATGGAGGTGCATCGTTCCTCAAGCCCACAAACCGAGAGACATCGCTCATTAGTATCGAACTTTTGTTGATTTTGCCGATTATCGTTGATGTGGGGGTAACACGTTTTCATGCACATAAATTATCACCACTGAATTGCTTCCATGAGTTTAACACAAACGTCGTAGCGTAATTTATATATTGATCTGACAGCTCGTTTGTAGAGAAGAATTAAGAAGTCATCAAAGAGTGTGTATCTTGTTATAGCTTTACCTTCTTTAATGTGGGAAAAGTCGCTTTGCAGTATAAATCTATAACCTTTGCTTAAATTATTAGTGTGAGAATGTTGTGCCAGTGTACGTTCCTGGTTCTTAATAAGCCATTCAAAGACGGTTGCATTGGCTAACATATTTCTTACCGGATGATAAACTTAATCATTATTTTTTTTCTCTTGGTGAGACGATGCAAATATTGATTTTTCTCCTTGGCTTTTTTCTCAGTTGAAGAATCTTCGTGATTTGAAATCAAGTGCTGACTGTAATCAATTCTGTTCAGGGCCAATTTCACAGAGGTTAGCTTCCTCCGAAAACTTAACCTCTCACCTGAAAGGTTGAAACAAATCAAAAACACATTGGTATCCTGCACTATCTCTTAGAAATTGGTCCCTCGGTATTAGTCTTAGTATAATCTAGTTAATTATTTAGATTAGAATAACACAATGTAGGACGGGTTGTTTTTTTCAAATAAAAACACGATCAAAGATATTTGATATCGAGAGTACACATAAGTCGTGAAGAAAAAAAAATGGATGAACGTGAGTGAAGATCGGCAAAGAACGAATGAGAAGTGAACGGAACCGACTGCTTCGAGCTTCTCAGGTGCGATTGGTGAAATGCATTACGCTGGGATGATGTTTGGAAAGTACCTGCCATTAACCGTGGCATGTTATTTCAAACATCTCTGAATGTTGATTAGCGCCCTCTGGAGTTTTAGAATAACACATTTGGGACAGTCTCATTCTCAGAGACGCTTTGTCTTCTTTTTCTCAAATACTGTAGTGTTAATTGGTTGGCTGGAAGGGAAAGATAAGTTTAAGTGTAGGCCTATCTATAGATGACAGATTGATTCGGCTAAGGTATGACAGTTACTTGCATAGGAGGTTGGCTGCACGAGTCCACACCTCAGGAGATTGGTGAGGAACATGGCGTCAATGAGGTACAATACCTGAAAAGTGAATCGGCACACAGTGAGGCAATTGGATGGCGCACACGTAACCACGTACAGTGTTGACAGAAAGCAATAAAAGCCAGAAGGAATCCAAGTTGATGTTAAAAACAAAATCATTTTGTTGGTCTGTGGACTAGAAAATCCTTTAAAAGACTGAATGAATGAAGATGGCAGTTTGAGAGGCCAATCTGCGTGAATGGTGAGCCTTTAGCCGTTTACGAAACTGAGGCTCAGGCTACGTCTCAGTCTGACAAAACCTGAAAATCCATGTTGTGGTATGCCGCCGAATTTGAAGGTTTGTTGGCTTGACAGGTAAGGAGTATTCACCAAATATTCACCAAGAAACTGGGACCAAACGCTTGGTTTTTAGATATTATAACGAGTGAGGTGAAGCCTAAGCGCAAGCCGGCCAAAGCCTTCAATTATTCGTAAACGACCCTTGAGTGTCATAGTTGACGAATTCTGCTTGCTCATCATTCTGTAGTACATGTGATTCGTCAGACACGATCCGAATCCATAACTAGGCCAAATTATTTACGCATGCGCAATGACAACTTATTGCTCGGTTGTTAGGGCTCTCCTTCACTTAGACAAGTGGATTATCGACGACCCCAAACCACATCTGCTGTGGATACAGATCTTCATTTTGGACACTCACTTTAAAGTAGAATGCTTAGAAGTACAGATGAAAAGCTAGGTCACTCGGTGAAAAACCACCAGTTGTACTTTGCATAGCTGCCAACCATTATATTTCAAAGGAAGTTAGGAATACTTCTGCTTAAAAGAGGAATCACAGAGCAAACTACATAGGAATACATGTGTATTCCCTAGCCAAAAATCGGAATCTGATGGAAAGGGCTTGTAGAAAGTGATGATTGTTTACCCCAAAAGAGGAATGATTCCTCCAAAATAGGAATGGTTGGCAGCTATGTAAATTCAGGCGTTAGATTGTCAGGTCTGAACACTTGCCAAAAACTGTGGTTTTTTACAAGTGCGAACAAACTTCTGCTGCTTCTTGTTGCACTGGAAACTCGCAGATGATTAGACCTAGAGAGGAGCTCCACGATGTAGTTGCCTCTTGCTGCACGCCGTGTGAGGTCATGGGAGTTTGCATCTATGAAGAGGTCATCAGTTGCTGAACCCAATGGACGGTAAGGCTGTCTGAAAGCACTTCTAGGGAGTGTGCCACAGTCATGAGCTTGGCAGACATCCCTCAGCAGTATCTTGCTTTGACTTTGACACCAATACCTTCACTGGTACTAGCTCTATGCAAACTCCAAGTCAGATCTTCTATAGCACTCAAGGAATCGTGGCACCCCATGAAACACCATACTGCTTTGAATAGTCAAACAAAATGAAGGAAAAACTGACTGGGAAATTTTTAAACAATTATTTTGGAAAAATTGAGACCTCTGGATTAACGTACCAGTGCTCTTCCATCTGACCTATCCAGCCCTTATATGGCGCCCTTCCAAAATAGTCAACTAGTCTTTGCCGGGGTGAGGTGACAGTCAAGGCTGGATAGCTTAGATAGAAGAGCACTGGTACGTTAATCCAGAGGTTTCGGGTTCAAGTCTCGGTCCAGTAAAAGTTTTTCTTAAACAATTTTTCATTGCTTTTTCAATTTTTCAAACCTCTGGTTTTGTGTACCAGCACTCTTACTATCTCAGCTATCCAGCCCTTAGACGATAACCTTCCCAAATAGTCATCTAGTCTTTGTCCAGGTCCAGTCAAAATTTGCTTCGCCATTTTTCAAAATTGCTTTTAATATATAGTCTCAAATACTAATATAGTCTCACCTTGCACATAATCTTCTGCTATAGATGGTCACTGCATACGCTGTGATTAACAAATGGCTTGAAGCTTCATAGGCTCATGCTACAAAGCCACACAGATGAGACGTCTTCCGGATTCTTGAGAGGAAACAAATTTAAAAGAACCGTGAAAAGATCAGTAATAGTTATTGAAATACATGATAAGACCAGTTTTGGTACCATAATACATGAATTAGGCCTAAGGCATATAAGCGAATTATGTTAATCCCCCCCCCAAAAAAAAAAAAATTAATAATATAGTAATAAAAAAAAAAGAATAATAAAAAAAAGAATCTTAAAAAAATCAAAAAAATCAGATTGATTGAAAAACAAGAAAGACAGCAAACAATAAAAGAAAGAAAGAAAAGAAAATGAATACATGAAATATAGTTCATGCATCTTTGATTTTTTTTATCAATGTACAATACTGCTTGCAATTCTAAACAATTCTTGTCTTGGCCTATACAGATAGGCCTATGCATTCTTCCCTCTTTTGAAAAAAAAAGTAGATTTTTGTTTACAGTATCTGAACTCAAATTTTCACCCAATAGTTTCCACATAAAAAATGCTGTCTCGGACAGACTGTTTGTAACTACGATGCCAAAATTTGTAGACTGTACCCAAGGAAAAGGGCAACTACCGTCCTCAGCTATAAATTATATAACAAAATAATAGTTATAATTATACAGGTAATTCTTGCTAAAGTATTATTACAACTCTAACTCTGAACTACAACTTACAAGTAGGCGCAACAATTATCAACCAACAGTTGTGAAATGAGACATTTTTTAAAGTTTAATGCTCCGATTTGAGTAGCCAAACGCTGCACAACATTTAGGCATTGTTTGCAACAATATATTTGCAACAATAGGCTACGTGTATTTTCAAATATACAAATACGTTACCAAGGCTGCAGACAAACTTATGACGTTGGTATGCTGACGAGTTGTGACGTCGGTCAATGTGAACAAAACACTACTGGATGGCCGCCAAAAGTAATGTTCAATTTGGCGCGCTTCACGACGGATGTGCGCCCTCTATGGTTAATTTAACTCTATTGCCGTTTTCGAAATAAATGCTTAGGATCGGGCTTAGACTTCGGTCCGTATTTATCTTACTCGTTATATCCCATGCATCTCAAAACAGGCGTTGGCCCTAGTTTCTAAGGCAATACTCTTTTACTTATCAAGCCAACAAACATTCGAATTCAACCACAAACTATAGGCCCTATAGCCTAATCTAGATTTTCAGGTTTTGTCAAACGGAGACCGGAGGCCTGAGCCCGAGCCTATAATTATTTCGTAAACGGTCGATGGCCCCTGACGAATCCATGGACAAGGCTCGGTTTCAGGCTTCGTCTGCTTCTGATAAAACATGAAAATCCACATTATGGTTTGTGGCCGAATTCGAAGGTTTGTTGGCTTGATAAGTAAAGTAGTATTCACCAAGAAACTGAGGCCAAGCGCTTGTTTCTAGATGCCTGCGACATTGTCACGGGTAAGAGAACAATAATATGACCAAAGCCTAAGCCCGAGCCTAAGGCTTCATTCCGTACACGGCCTATGGTCCGGCCTCAGACATGCGCGTTGAATTGTCAAGCGCCATCATTGCAATGACGTCATATTGTAAATGTGAAGATCAATTCAAAGGAATTACTAAAGACACCACTTCGACTTAATGTTAAACGCAAATGTTGCTCACTGACATAAAGGGCCAAAATGCATATCTCAAATGTAGAGCACTTGACCAACAGGGTATAGGCTTACTGTTCGAAACGTCGAGTTCCTCTGGTTCTTTTCAGAATCACACATACAATGTAGCCTACTCACAAATTAAAAACTTGACGTTTCAATCCTATAGTAAAGGTTTTCTGTCTATACGGCAAGCAAGGACCTTTACCTTTTTAACATAAACACCATTTTCATAAATAGGTTATCGTTTTGAAAGTAAAGCACAAAGGAACACCAGAGGTACAATGGCAAATATTTCCTGCGTCAGATTGAGGCGAATTGTCGAAAAGAAAATGATACCAAATACAGTGACGAAATCAGGTTCAATTTCAAGAATAGGCCTAGCGTCATCTTGAGGAGTATTCAATTACTCTCGATGTAGGCTAGCTGGTAACGACTGAAATATCTAAGACAAACGACTTTGGAAATCCTAGAATCTGACACTTGGCGTGTTGTATTAGTTCAAATCTTTATTGCAAAACCACTATATCAGTATTCTCTCAGCCACAGTTAAAACTATAATAATCGTCACAGCTCTGAACAGTCCGAGATAAACGTAAAGTTTCAAACGATACAAACTCATTTGTTGAAATGCTAATTGTTACTGATAGCGAAGCAAGACAAGAGCCTATCTGCAAACGTGACGACCAATCTCTTGTGACAAATACGCAAAACTTCGACAGTTAACTGAGGTTACATAGTGATTAACATAACAATACCTTCTCATTTCACACGACAAATCTAACATGCAAATCCTGAAAACGTGATGTCAGTCGTACACATAATTTATAGCTTGAGCTATAATTGCCTACAAGGAAGATTAGAGGTGATTCGATTTATCTGAGAACAGGAAAAATCATAATCGATAAAAATAGAAATAGGCTCAATAATTAATATATTTCAAAACCACATTTTGTTATGGATAAGTACAAGTCTGCTTGAAAATTACCGACTTAAACCATTAATGCGAAGACAACTGCTTCATTTCAGAATTGTAAAGGCATATACACATGATCATGCATCATTCAAAAAATAATTCACCAATTCATAATCAATGAATATGCTTGCGGATTTCCAGTACTGTCATTAGTTAATTAGCCCATACAGCATGCAGTACCAACGAGTATCGATTAATGAACTATATGATATGCAAATCAAACTTAAGCCTTAAATCAACCAACTAGGGGCATACATGTATTTACAAAGTGATCCAAACAACCTATAGTTTAGAGGCTTGTAATGCATTTACTCAAGCACTGTAGAACTACTATAACGAATACATGCGCCTAGGATAAGCTCCCTCCTGTTACAAATGCTGAATAAAACACGCAACTGGGTGATTTCACGGGCAGCTTTCGTGTAGTAACGTGAGAGGGAAAACAAAGTGAGAACAGATTTGTCCATATGAATGGCCAATGCCCTTTTATTTGGCATCATGATTAAATTAAAAAAACGTTCTTTGAATGCACAGTTAACTTTGACTTGGTTTGTGCGCCAGTGCGGAGTTATGTCTTCCTTACAATCAAAACGAAATCGATTTACCTCGGCTCACTGCATGTGTTTCGTCATTGAACAGTTTATAATTATTCTGGACTTGGAAGGAAAGTGTGCACTCTCGAGACCGTTTTAATCATGCCAAATAATCACAGTTATGCTAATCGAATTTCCAAATGATAGTTCTCATCAGGGCCCAATATAGAGCCACTATAAGCGCCAACATTTCCTAAGAACAAAAAGTCACGATTTATAGGATCACCTTACCAACCCAAACCTCACTTTTGGTTCACGCTTAGCAAAGCAAAGTGGAATGCAATTCAAATCCAACTGACATCGAATCACAATTCGGTTTGTAAATTACGGTACACACGGATAACTTTTCATGCTAAGCTGTGAGAAATTGGGCCCTAGTACCATTTCGTCTTGATGGTAATGGGAACGAAAGAATTAATGAAAACATGTCTCATCCCAAAAATCCATTTGGAATCCGCCAAGAGAGCCGACAAGCGATTAACACAGACATTGTAAATCATACCATATCACGCTCATGCAAACAACACTATGTACAGCATAACTTAATTTTGCAGTAAAACACGGCATTGGTTTATGTTGTGTTTTCTTTAGTGGATTAAAGCGGTCTTACACATCAACAGCATAGCTGGGCCACTCGTAAATAAATGGCAGATACTAATAAACAATAGGCTTAATACACTATTATCATCCAAATTTCTTCGTGGCATTTGAATACAGAAATTACAACGAATTTAGCTTTCAGTCTCCAAGAAAGAAACACAAGACGAACCACTTTGGTATAACACAAATACATTTGTTTTTGATAAATTCCTGATTTCATAACGCGGCAACTCGCCAAATTCATTAATATTCTACAAAATGTTTAACATTGATACCTAATCAGTATTCTTGAAATGCGTACGTACTTTAATTAAAGCTTGATACCAATTTGTCAAATTGATTTTTGCGTGAAATCAAAAATCAATTTGTTCATTTCACAATAAAAGTCTACAGAAAACCAGCAGTCAAAGTTTAGCACAGTGATGGCTGCCTACACAAACTTAATCTACAGCAGTGTTTTTAAAAGACCAATATTCGAAAGTTTCGTTCACCAACGCATCAGATTTGCAGTGCACTTTGATGGCGGGAAAGATAACCAAAAATCCAACGAAATTGCACTCGTTATACAAATAAAGTCCTTTCATTTCAAGTAAAAAAAGAAGACTCATTTCTGTGACCAAAACAACTCGGCACTGCACTGCAAACGTCAACACGACCCTCCACTGTCCAATTGTAACTACAGTATTTCGAAAAATAACCAGCAACTCGGCATGTATGGAGTTCAGAACACATTCTGTGACGTTCATGTTAGTAACTTCCCAAATCCCAACAGAAAAGAGAAACAATGAGACAAGGATTATCAATAGTTTTCTCTTACAGACTTGGAGAGCATTACTATTAGCCAACATAGCCTTCATCCATATTAGTTTGTTACATATCTGTGTCTGAGTCGTACCAACCACCGTTAGTTGACTTTTAGCCCCACCAATTATCAAATTTCATGTGATAATTAATTTTGTTAACACATATTTTTTTTTATTTATAATCTTAAACCACCGACTCGGTAAATATCCTCTTTGAATTGCAAACTAATTCCTAGCACAAAATGTTATCAAAAACATTTAAAAAATCTTACAAACAAGTCAACACTTTCGGCCCATGAATCTGATTACTACAATTTCCAATGACAGGAAACTACAGTATGGAACATTTATATACAAACTTTTTGCGTTGCTAAAAAAAACCCAAACAATTTGACAAAGCACATGAAATAAAGTGACACGAATTACACAAGACATGATGATGCAAATAAAATAAATGTACACAGATCAATCATGGGCCTATGAATCTAATTAAACAAACAATAATTAATTTAAGACCATTATTACAAATTTCATTTCATACGAGGAAGCATGACTGCACTGTCTATCCACAGAAAGTGTTAGAGAGTACATTAGACCCGACTCCAAATCTAATTCATCTCACCTTCAGTGGAGGGAAAGTGTGGAAGATAACTTCTGGAGTGGATATGTAACAAGGTTTGGTTATGCAAACCATGGCAACCATAGCATCCCAGATACTCTATCCTGTGTTGACTTCTTGGACCAGACTGATCATATGCAAATGTCATCAGTTATAGGCAAACACCGGGCTCAATCTCTTGTGCAAACGTAGTTGTCACATTTCTCTTGCTTAAGATGAATTCCTCTAGCAAGCACATTTTCTTTGAAGCACTTTCCAATATCTGTAGCTATATCAATAGAAAATATTTCCACAAGTGGCTTGACTAGAAACCACGACCTTTGTGATAATTCACAGACAATCAACTGCTAACTACTGATATGTTCTAGAACACAAATAATCACATTGCAGCACAACATCATACTAGAATAAACTCTGTTATATACGCGTTTTTCTTTTCTTTTAGTAATCAATCATCAAAACACCTGTCAATTTGCAACAGTAAAATATACCTCATAATATTGGTGAATACACTAATGGTGAAAATACATGACCTCTATTTTGTTTCACTATTTCTCTTCATTTTATAATATTTACATTAAATATGCATCCTTGTTTATAAACGCTATAATGTTGATACAATATGCATGAAATGAAAGCATTGTTAATCCAAACTTTCTTGAAAAGTTCACTGTGACTTCTTTAGTCCACCCAACCCCTCAAAGAGGACAAAACTATCTACCGCAAAGGAATCAGAATAAATACCATGCTTCATATAGGAACGTTAGTAACTACTGTATGTAAACAATTGCAATCTATGCATTCCAAACTGCATGGCAGAATCTTGACTTTGTGAAAAATATTGTGATCTTTCCCCCTAATCTTGGAGTAGCACACACGCTTACTAAGGCACATTGTACAAGGGGATCCCAACTCATGCAGCTTATACGAAACCTGTCACTGTCAGGATCATTGGCTTCTCCATGACACATTTCTTTAAATTCCTAACTTAAATCCAGATGAAATGATCTGGGGCTAAATTCATAGAGCTGCTTAAACGCAGAAAAAGTCATGATTCATAGGATCACCTTGCCAACCCAAACTTCACTATTGTTTCATGCTTAGTAAAGAAGAGTGGAATACAGTGGAATGTCGCTATAATGAAGCATCCGGGATCCATATAGGTATATAACGGTATAGCGGTCGGTCGTTATAGCAGGTCCAGCCTCATATCCGCGGACAAATCGGGAGCCAAAGGGCATGTTCGTTATAGCCGAATGTTCAGTATATTGGTGTTAGTTATAGCGACGTTCCACTGTACAAGTCAAAAGCAATTGGCATCACATCGCAATGTGGTTTGTAATCTTGCTCACACAAGGAAGACTTTTCATGTATGCTTTAGCGGCTCCATGAAACTGGCCCCTGATCTTAATCCGAGGCAAATAACCGAGTGCTAGACTGCTGGTGAAAGTCCCTTCACTGTAATAAGAGCTTGGGCATATTCATAACACCAGTCTACACTGTAATGTTGTTGTTCATGTGGCCACGTGGAATTTGGCAATGACGACCCCTGAGCCAGCTGTGGGTGGGCTGGAGGAGGACAGGCCAAGGTCAAGCTCAACTTGGAGTGAACAAACTGTATGCAGCGCTGTGACCTTCCCGTCTTGAGATTTGACCCTTGACCCCTGAAGGTCATCTGTGGATGTTTCATTTAAGTTTCTCCATCCAATGCTCCACTGGTCTGTAGCTTGCATTCTCATCCCATGCTGTAGACATTATGACTCCTGCAGCAGAAATCATTGAAATATTGCTCAGAAATATTGCTACTTCAGTGAATACAAGCCACGTTATTGTATTCTTTTGTAATTTTGGCGGGCAGACAACAGGCCTGTAGAATTCCCTTGACTGCAATATTGAGGCTGAACACAATGCCTGTGGTTTTTCTTTGGACTGCAAGCTTTTCTTTTCTCTTCCCAAAAAATATATCCTTTAACCACTTCGTGCCTTGACCTCTGCATTCAGAGTGCTGCTGGTGTTGCTATGCACAGGGCCCTCTGAATCCGTGCACCACTATTGTCCAAGCTTTAAACAAAGACTCTTCTCAGCCTACCAAAAAGCAATATGTAGCATGATCTTTCAAAGACACGTTTTGATGCATCGCAACGCAAATTGCCAGATTATCGATGGATAGTGCGCTGCCACAGGAAACATTGCATTGTTCATTCAAATGGAAAGGCCCGATAGTGAGCACATTTCAAGCAACTTTCCCTAATTTCAACTTGTAGCATTCATTTGGCATATATTTTTTCTCTAGTAATGTAGTTTTGTATACAAATTGAAAAAATGGCAAAGAATACTTTAACTGGACCGGTATTTTAACCCGAGACCTCTGGTTTTGCATACTAGCACTCTTACCATCTGAGCTATCCAGCCCTTAGATGGTGGCCTCCCAAATAGTCAACTAGTCTTTGCTGGGGTGGGGCGCCAGTCAGAAGCAATTCAACCATTAACTGCCGTATATCTCCAGGGATCACACCCCTGCTCTTTCAGATGTCAACAACCAATGGTTGTAAACCTGGCTATGGCAGCTCAGGGATCACACTAAGTGGATGCAGCTTGTTCAGTGTATATTGATGGGTTTTCTGTGACAAATTTCCTCACTGATTATGGCTTTGTCTTCTCTGGAACAATTAGTCATCATCATTACTTGGCCACTGTATTCAATATTTTGTATATATTATCTCTGTGACCACATACATAACTGTAATAGTTCAGTACACAGCTAGCTTGACCTGATGAGATAGTTGTAGTCTTATTGTACTTACATGTTTGATGACGTAGTTGCCAGGGAAGGTACCAAACATGCCGGTGCGCTCAGACATGCCAACGTACCAGCCGTCATCACATTTCTCCAGGACATTGACTAAGTCTCCTTCTAGGAGCTCAATCTCGTCCTCATTTTGTGGTGAATAGGCATAGGTTGCAAGAAACCTGAAACAGAGATAAATTACCCAAATTTGTTTAATACCAGGTAAACTAATTAGCACACACAGACAAGAATGTGACATAACATTTACAATACACTGATCAGTAGGCCACGCCTACCATAGCAACGGCCAAGCAACCGCACACATGCACACAACGTGTCACGATAGCTCACGCGCCGTGCGCGTCCACTGCACGCCCGCAACCACCGAAAGCACTTCTCTCCGTTTGACTTTGGTTTTGGGAAAAGGCCCAAAATGTACATTTCCTCTCTTGCCAGGCTATCGAGAGTCAGAATTACATACAATGAAAGTATAAACACCGCATGACCATGGTTAAGGATAAAACTCGGGTTTGCAAAGGAATTGCCTGGTACATACAAAACAAAAGTAAACATAACGAAAAGTGTGTAATAAAGAATACACAATTTAAAACGCTACGTTGGACAAAATGGCAGCAATTTGTTGGACCTTGAATTGCACGTTGTGATTGGTCAATTTGTCAAGGGGCATGGGTGGCCTACTGGATCAGTGTATTAGTGGAGAGAACAAAAACGTCCACTTACAAGTCCTGACCAGCTGCGAGTGTACGGCTCGGCTGCAAAAGACAAAGCATACATTGCATAGACGTGGTTAGTTCAATCCAGATACACGGTACTTTGCGTTGTTTTAGAAAATTGGACTAGAAATGGATTAAAACTCATGGGATTGGTAAACACAGAGGGCCTGACCAGAAATCGGTGGCCTTGGTTTTTTTCATAAACACTTTTTCAAATCAGTTTCCTTGGTTTAAAATAAAATTACATAAAAGAGTTCAAGAAATAGATTTAGAATGGAAATGTCAGGATCTCTTCATTATTGAGATGACTAGCTATTCAATTTAATTTAATTAAAATGTAATCAAACGGGCTTCACTTGTGTCTACATTTGTGAGTGGTAAAGATGTTACGTAGCATACCTTTATTGAAGGCTCTTCCGAGTAGCGGTCAGGCTCCCTCTGGCTGGGATATGACCTTTGACTCCCCGATGAACCCGAGGATGGCCTCCCCGCTGGGCTGCTTGGTACGGCCTGCTGTCTTTGTTGGGGTATGGGGCTGGACTGTACCACTTGCTGGCTGTGGGGTTGGATGGGTGCCTGGCTAGGGACTGGCTGGGCTTTGCTGGGCGGGCTCGTGGCACCTTCAAGGACAACAGACAATTTCCAGCCTCAGTGAGCCTTCAGTTGTATACGGGCCGTTTCCTCTCTCCCAAATAAACGCCATTATTTGGATCGCCATTATTTGGTTTGCGATTTGAATCGCGATTCATTCTCCACATTTGTTTGTTATGGACACAATAAATGTGATTATTAGTGGGATTTGAATCGCGATTCGGCCTCCACTATTAGTGACACTTTTCCAAATAATCACATCTTTTTGCAACGCAATGTGTGTGGGAACACCGCTGAATCACACTGGGTTTTTTAACCCAAAATGCACCTCTCATGCTCTGATTGACAGGAAGTGCCATGCTTATTTATATGTCTCCTACAAGGCCAACCCTCAAAGACACACCCACCATTGACTACAACTGCTAACCACAATCGGCTTGCAATTTTTTGTGATGCAATTTTGGGGCCTGTGTGAAAAAAAAAACACCGGTTTTTGAATCGCGATTCAAATCGCGATTCAAATCGCGGTTATTTGGCAAGTTGAAACAGCCCTATAGTAGCACTTCACATGAATCATGGCCACTAATAGGAGAGACAGATGTCAAAATGCACATCTTATTTTATTCAGCAGATCAATGAACCTTTAAGACTGGAGGCAATGATTGAAGCAGAGACATGGAGAGGTCAGAGAGGACTGGAATGGCAGGCAGCACGGCCAATGTGTCAATGCCATGGGCAGGGCAGGGGCTGGCCTTTACATCCATGGAAATGTCATCAGTCATTGGGGGGGGGGGGGTGGGGTAGGAGAAGGATGGGACGGCTAATGTCTGACAGACTGTCCTGGGATCAACCCAGACACTCCTGGATGACATGTTTGCCACACAAGGGATCTCTGTCATATCTAAAAAATCACAAACACTGAGACAACACACATGCATGAGTACCGGTATGCAGTCCTATCAGCATACATTTTGACTATAGTAATAAGCAATAATGTTACTGACTAAAATAACCAGTGTGAATATCAAAATGGGAAGGGGAGAGCAACAGGGACATGGATGACAGACAAAGGGCAAAGGGTACGGTTGCTGGTATGGTGAAATCAAAGGATGCATGTACATATTGAATCTCCCTCTCTCTCTCCCCCTCCCTCAACCTCTACCCCTGGCCCCTTATCTCTCTCTCTACCTCTACTCCCTTCTCTCTCTCTCCCTCTCTCTCCCTCCCTCCTCTCTCATTCTTTCTCGCTCTCTCTCGCTCCCTCCCTCTCTCCCCTCTCACCTTCCCTTTCTTCCTCTCTCTCCCTCTATCTCTCCTTTTCTCTCCACCCCCTCTTTCTGTCTCCCTCTGTCTCTCTCCCTCCACCCACTCACTCTGTCTCTCTCCCTCTCTGTCTCTCTCCCTCTCTGTCTCTCTCCCTCTCTGTCTCCCCCATCTCTCTGTCTCTCTCCCCTCCTCTTTCTCTCTCTCTCTCTCTCTCTCTCCCCCCCTCTCTCCCCTCCTCTTTCTCTCTCTCTCTCTCTACTTTGTATCTCTCCTTTTCTCTCCACCCCCTCGCTCTGTCTCTCTCCCTCTCTGTCTCCCTCCCCCCTCTCTCTCTCTCTCTCTCTCTCTATTCAATGACTTGACCATGATAGTATTCAATGACTTGACCATGGTAGTATTCAATGACTTGACCATGGTAGTATTCAATGACTTGACCATGGTAATATTCAATGACTTGACCATGGTAGTATTCAATGACTTGACCATGGTAATATTCAATGACTTGACCATGGTAGTATTCAATGACTTGACCATGGTAATAATCAATGACTTGACCATGGTAGTATTCAATGACTTGACCATGGTAATATTCAATGACTTGACCATGGTAGTATTCAATGACTTGACCATGGTAATAATCAATGACTTGACCATGGTAGTATTCAATGACTTGACCATGGTAATATTCAATGACTTGACCATGGTAGTATTCAATGACTTGACCATGGTAGTAATCAATGACTTAACCATGGTAATATTCAATGACTTGACCATGGTAATATTCAATGACTTGACCATGGTAGTATTCAATGACTTGACCATGGTAGTAATCAATGACTTAACCATGGTAATATTCAATGACTTGACCATGGTAATATTCAATGACTTGACCATGGTAATATTCAATGACTTGACCATGGTAGTATTCATTGACTTGACCATGGTAGTATTCAATGACTTTACGTTTCTACAAGCCATACCTACATGTGTGATGTACTAAGTAAGAGGATAAAGACATTGACCAGATTTCCCTAGAGATGCATACATGACCCCTATGCTGACCATCTCTCACTGTGTCTGTCAGTAATAGCATCATTCAATTACCTTATCAAATGAGGAGTAATTGGCCTGGAATCAAGACTAACAACCAGCTATATTGGATGATACATGTTTACAATTACATGTACATGTATCTACTGTGTACACTGACAAAATCTTCATGTAAAATCCACTGAGTTGAAGGTGAAGACATTCTGTGTATCATCCTTACTATAATGATTTTGCTTGAAAGATTTGAAAAGGTCAGTTGTGGTCCAGTCTTCAGAGTTAACCTTCAGGTCTCCAGACTCACTGATTGGTGACTCGAATAGACGAATACACATCTGGATCTAAGCCATACCCACAGATGCCCAACCATTAGGTACTGCAATAGCAGAGCCTGATAACTTTACTGACTGTCTTTCTTGCTTTCTTAGAAAGCATTGGGGAATACAATCTAGGCCAAGCCTTCATGACATCAGTCAAGACTAATTTCTCTCCATTCTGCTAAACTGTACTAAGTTGATTATAGATGTAACATCAATCAATCTAAGGTGATATACAAAAATGTTGCAAACTGCTTACTGACTAAAATTACCAAAATGTAAATCTTAAGATTTAGTGGGCCTGACGTTTCGATCCTAGCAGGACCTTTCTCAAAGGCAGAGAAAGGTCCTGCTAGTTCGTTATAGTTCGTTATAGAGAAAGGTCCTGCTAGGATCGAAACGTCAGGCCCACTAAATTTTAAGATCAATCAATCTAGATATAGCGTAATATGATGTTTGCGTCAAGGAGAATGTAATTCAATGAGGAACTGCCCTGCTTGATGCACTAAGTACTGAATGCCCAGTGCTTTGCCCGATGCCTGCAATTATTTCTATGGTGCAATGCGGTACATGGAGCTATGCATTGTTCTAATCCACCACACAACCTCAACCAGCTCGGTGGTCAAGTGGTTAAGACATCTGCACTAGAAAGCAGGAGTAGCGAGTTTGAATCCCTCATAGTAACCCTCATAGAATCAATCGATCTACTTTTTACTGTGCTGCCTCCTATGATATTCACTCTTGTGTGAACATTCCTTTTGGTATGTAAACCAGGTCTCAGGTTCAAGTCCCAGTTCAGCCACATTTACTTTGACATTTTTCAAACAATTTACAATCTCACAGCGAGTTTTCCCTTGCATTTCCAATCAAACACGTTGTAATCTCTATGCATTCTGCATTTATTTCAGTAAGTAGATTTGAAATCCAGACCAGTTTCAAACCTGTGACTCTGGCTATCCATGTGGAGACATCTTTACATGTTCAAATGTGTACTTTACATTTTACATACCGGTACTTCTTTGGATATAAATCGCATACATACAATAGAAGAAAGTGCATATACTAGTATAAGGCTTGATTAGTAACTTCAAGCGAGGAAATTGGTGAATTTGAGGCGTTACAGTGTACACAAATGGAGAGCTGGTGATGGATTACGTGTAAGACAAGGAAGTGAGGAAGGAAGGGCAGTGCAGGAACAGCTTCATCATTGTGACAGTCAGGGGATGAACATGTTGCAGGCAGAAATGTCAGTCACTATTGCTCATGCAACTGAAAGGTTGCTTTACTACTTAATTTCATCGCCAAGGGCAGCCAGTGCAAATATTAATGTCGTCTGGAGAATGGCGAGTTATTTACCCTGCCTACCATGGCAACTACGGTAATTCAAACTGACAGCTTATGTTTCTCTGGGATCCTATTGGATGAACCACTTCGCATCGGGCCCATATTCAGTGGTTATGAACAATGCGTCATTTTCAAAACTCACTAAACAATCCGGAATAATATATATCTGTGAAATAAATCAATAAGGGAATACAGTGTAACGTCGCTATAATGAACGTCGATATATCGAACATTCGGCTATAACGAACTTGCCCTTTAGCTCCCGAACATATTTGGCTGCAACAGATATAACGAACAACCGCTATACACCCTACCAAACAATTTTCATGGATCCTGGGATATTCACTACAGTATATTGATGTTCAGCTGTACTATGTGTAAAAGTGAGTCAATCCTGGCATAATTCAGACATCGTTGTGGGAATATCCATCAGAAACAAAGGGCCCACTCAGCAAATTGTCAATGAGCAAAGCGACTTGTGTCAAAATTGTGTCCAAACAGGTCTTTGCCATGCTTCGTATTGATTTATTCTAGGCTGAAAAAAAGTCTTTGTTTAAAATGTGGACAATAACAGTGCCCGGATTCAGAGGGTCTCATAGCAAAACCAACAGTGCTCAAAATCTGTATAATAGACTGATTGCGCGACCACTGTTTACATGCCATCACGTGACTTATAGTGGGCATTTTTTAATCTCATTTGGCACAGAGCAGCGATGGAAATGTACAAAGAAGAATGTGGACAATATGATAGTCTTCTTTGCTCGTTTCCACTCCTGTTTTGCACCAAATGAGATGCAAAAAAACCACTACATGTATAAGTCACGTGATGGCATGTAAACAGTGGTCGTGCAATCGGTCTATAGCCGGTACCGCGCTTCATCATAGATATGATATGTATGCACTGGGCATACGGTACATTATACATTGTGGAGTTAAACGTCG
Organism: Luidia sarsii; assembly: GCA_949987565.1. NCBI lineage: Eukaryota > Metazoa > Echinodermata > Asteroidea > Paxillosida > Luidiidae > Luidia > Luidia sarsii. The sequence continues at coordinate 5,091,721 of OX465118.1, forward strand.
AGAAGGGCAAGCCCAGGTTTTGAAGTACCAGTACATGTACTTTCTCCTCCAGTAATATGCAAAGATGTGGCAAACTGCTTACTGACTAAAAATGACCAAAATGCAAATATGAGCGTCTGACATTCGACCCTAGCAGGACCTTTCTCAAAGGACCTTTCTCAACCATACCTTTGAGAAAGGTCCTGCTAGGAGTGAAATGTCAGGCACTATTTATAGACTGTACATACTTTCTCCTTGAAGTGAAATCATTATATCTACCATATAACATGACATGCATACTACAGTGCTATGACACATAATTATAGCTGGCCTTGTGGACCTATCTGCTGCACATCAATCATCCCTATCCATCCACACATTCAGCATGTGCTTGTCACGCTTGACCCGCTTTGGTATCCAGATGGAATGTGAGCTTGCAATGACAATGCAAGAACTGCAACAACACAATGGCACACGACACATTCAGAAAGGGCTCTGGGAAAGTGACTTGATAAGATTAAGAAGTGAATACCCAGCATTCACTTGTTGACCAACCAATTATCAGGAAATTGGATGAAAACATGTGCGATTGCTTTTGTGCCCTTTGTTCATTTGATGCACCTGAGCTGCTGTAGCAACTAGCCAGGTGTACAACAATTGGTTGTTTGCTTCTGAAATTCTGAATAAAAATGAGGGTGTGATCCCTGGAGATATACAGTGCTCAGTAAATGATTAATAAATGCTTCTGACTGGCACCCCCACCCCAACAAAGACTAGCTGACTATTTGGGAGGCCTTCATCTGAGGGCTGGATATCTCAGATGGTATGAGCACTTGTAGGAAAAACCACCCTTCTCAAAAAGGTCCCGATAGAAATGTCAGGCCCTCCTAATTTTTGATATTCATTTTGGGGTCATTTTAGTCAGTAAGCAGTTTGCACAAGTCCCAATCCAGCCAAAGTTTTCTTTGCCATTTTTCAAAATGTTATCGTCATTAATAAAAAATGTGAAACTGAATAAATGCCATCATCACCATAGATAAATGGAACATACATTTAGGATAATGACTAGGAAGACACCCTTTGGCCCGGACACAAACCTCCATTATCAAACATGATATGGATGAAGAATTTGCACAAAATTAATACGTTGAATTTGATTTTAAGTGAATAAAAATTATATGGAAATAAAAAAGCAACAGACAGAGACTGAGATTCCATCTAATGGCTACAAAACAAGTAATTGCAGTAGAGGACTTTGAGTTACTCTCCTAACCTAAATGCTGTTTTGGGGGGGATTTTGTTCTTAACAACGTAGAGCAAAAAAAAAAAATCTTCAATTATTTGAAAAACTAGCATAGAAAATCTATTCTTTCTTTATTTATTACGAATATCAACAGTTAGGAGTTCCTGATGTTTCAATCCTAGCAGGACCTTTCTCAAAGGCAGAGAAAGGATCGAAATGACAGGATTCTAAACTTTGATATTTGCTTTTCAGTAAAAAGCAGTTTGCAACATTTTTGCATATCACTTTATTATTTTATTTCATTTACCCAGGGTAGCCCTGTCAGTGAATAAAACACTGTTGTACTTGGGGACAATTCTTCAAAGAATTTTTCTCAAACAGGCAATAAATACTGGGCAATTTGTCTTTTACAGTAGATCAGTTTGATAGCTCTTATTCGAATCCGCCACACAACCTAACCAGCTCGGTGGTCAAGTGGTTCAGACGTCTGCACTAGAAAGCGTGAGGCCTGAGTTCGAATCCTACCCGAGTTGCCTGAATCTTTTTCATCAGGCATCGGGCAAAGCAATTGGCACACAGTGTTTATCACTTCGAGCAGAGCAAAACCTCATTGAATAACTGTAGATTATTCATTCATGGTCATCTTATACTTGTATTTAACATGGTTCTTCGTGTAAAACATCTTTCATAGAATATGAATTGCTGACAATGGCTGACTGTGCCTCTAGTGGAGGGATGATTAGATTAGGCTTGTGCACACATGGATTTGTATAGTCTATACATTGAGCTGATTATCTGCAGACCTGACTGTAAGGAAATGCCAAGGTTTATCAGCGGCACCTACTGCTTCCATCCAGCCACATGTGATATTTTGTATCAATCCCAGCTATTTATTTGCACAGCCTAGCTCCAGGCATCTCACTGCACACTGTGCCAGGCACGTCACAATAAACCCAAAGATCAGACCGCTGCATCTCCGATCTGTCCACACCGCTGAGAAATACCACACAGTCTCATATCCGCTTATCAAGTCCAACATCTCAAGGCTTAGGAAATGCTTCACAAACGGCAACTGAACCGGTTTTTTTGTTACTTAAATGAATATGATTTTGAAAAGGATAATAATGGAGATATTCATGTACCCTGAAGGATGCTCAAATTTTTGCTATTATATTGGATTGTTGGATCTATGAACATCCCTAAAACCATCTCAATTCTTTGGAAAGCATACAGCCATCTTGGATTGTTGGGCCTTTGAACATCCCTAAAACCATCTCAATTCTTTGTAATCATAACCACCCATATTTTGCACAGGACCAAGAAGAGGCCATTACACTCCAAATCCCAATGAATATAATCTAAGACATTATGACAATTACATGTTTACGGTAAAGGATATCCTTGTAACATGATGTTTGCGTTGAGGAGAAAGTCATTCAATGAGGGTTTGCCCTGCTCTATGTAATAAGCACCAAGTGCCCAGTTTTTTCATCAGGCATCGGGCAAAGCACTGGGCATTCAGTGCTTATTACGTCCAGCATAGCAAACCATCATTGAATTACGGTATAGAAGTTAGAAGATTCATAAGGTCCTGTGTCTGGTAAGTACCCGGTAAATGATACAATATGAAAACAGTTTCATTTGCATCAAAGTGACAAAATAAATCCTTTAATTGGTAACTTGGAAGGGGAAAGGATGATTTATTGCTGAGGTGTAGGCTGTAGATTTCTAGGTTTTTGTTTCTTTACTGGGCCAAGGCTGTTGGGTTTGTGACAGAAATAGGGTGAGCATGATGAACACATGGGGAGTGATGACAACTCATCCACACACCGCATGGAATTGGACATGACAAGGCCCATAGCCACAAACATGGATTCTTCAGCACCGATAGTATTGACTGGAATTCAGCGGCATTGCCCATGGAGGCTGGGTGTCCATAGCAACCGCAGCATAGAAAGGAAAGGGCTTGATTCCTTGTCGGGGGTATCACACTGGCAAAACAGGGGTAGGCTTTAATAATGGGCCTGAATAGCTCCTGACAGTGTGGTGCCAGTTCCTTGTAAGTTAATCAAGCGATCGGACTGCGCTACCGTCTCCGCGGCAGCTGTTTATGGCCAAAAACATCGCTGGCCCAGACATTCCCACCGCTAGCCTGGAATTCCAAACAGCTCAGGACTGCAGGGTATGCTGAGCAAATGGTACAGGGTGACCACTAGAGGGCGCTATGGCAGTCTGGCGGTCTAGGTAGATCATGGTTGGAATCACTTCACAAAAAGCACCATGCCAATGTCTACACTACAAAGCAGGGGTTGTGGGTTCGAATCATGCCCGAGCTGTCAGTATTTTTTCCCAGTGCCCATGACTGCCATACATTTTTTTTTGCATACATTTGTTTCTGTGAAATGAATCAATAAGGGTACAAGTATGTGTACCAGTGAGTCAAACTTGTGACATAATTTGGACATTGGTTTGGCTTTTGTCAAGGAATCATCTGCCTGAAAAAAGGGCCCACTGTGCGTAGTCAATGGAGCGTAACGCAACCGTGAGTGTGTACAGTGTGTCTGAGTAGCCCCTGTACTGACAGCCTATGACCATAGACTAGCCTCCACTCCAGGCCATTGCTCATATCTTCGAGGTGGTCGGCCTCAAACCCGTGTACAGTTTGCGGTGAACCCTGAAGCACCATTTCTTTTAGAGATCCCTAATCTCCCATCTTTTATCATCCATTGCCATTTGCACCACAGGGCAAATGGTACATGTATATGTATGCGGACTATGCAATATCACCATGCACATAATGCTTCTTTGGTGAGCATGTGTATTGCTGACAATAATCAGAGTGTTGTTAAGAGAGAGTGCTGAGACATTTCTGAAAGGGTGGCAATGCAGACCACAAGTCCAGTGAATCCAAAAATACTACTTCCATATCATCAATCTCATTTAACTTTTGAACAATTTGCAAATTTGACTGGACCAGGAATTGACCCCGAGACCTCTGGATTAACGTACCAGTGCTCTTCAAAAGTTCCCAGTCAGTTTTTCATAATAAAGTAATATGCACAAATTATGCAAACTGCTTATTCACAAAAATGACCAAAAAGCAAATATCAAAAATTAGGAGGGCCTGACATTTTGATCCTAGCAGGACCTTTCCCAAAGACAGAATGAAAGAATTATTCTGCCTCTGAGAAAGGTGTCAGGCCCTCCAATTTTAATTTAAAAAAAAATAAATTTGAACACTTTGACTGGACCGGGACTTGAACCCAAAACCTCTGGTTTTTCGCACCAGCACTCCTACAATCTGAGCTATCCAGCCCTTAGATGGTGGCCTTCCAAATATTCAACTACAGTAGTCTTTGCCGGGGTGGGGGCGCCAGTCAGAAGCATTTAACCATTAACTGCTGTATATCTCCTGAATATAACGCCCCCACTTTCATTCAGATGCAACCAAAAAAATATTTTGTAAACCTGTCTACAGCAGGTGGATGCAGCTCAAGTCAAACAAATAAAAAAACTATAAAACAAATTCAAAATTGTTCAAATGTTTCAAGTCAGTTTTTCCTTTACTTGTTTAAATTGAAATAATACGTGTAGTAATAAAATTGTTGCAACATCAATCGCAATTTTTTCAGGGACCAGAATGACCAAATCCGATAGGTTAAAAGTGAAAGATTTCAGACCTAAGGAAACAGATTCACAAAATATGAAATCCAAAAGAGCCCTTTCCTTTACACTGAAGAAATCTGGATGTCAAAGTGTCACCACTCACTTTATGGAATCAAATTCTTCCCTACTTGATAACATTGCAAGAAGTCGCATGTATTGCATCTCATACTATCTGCAGGACAGCTTTCCTTCAGAGGGTAATCAGAGTAGAGCAGGATCTTTCCTATCTTGGCAATTCAGCTGCAGGGTATATGTGCACGTTTCTTTACTTACAAAACTAACATGGGTTCTTGCCAACAGATGCCGCTCCACAAAGACCATTAACTTTTGTTTTTATCACCCACATGTAAATGTGATAAAACACCCCTCGTTATGTGAATGGTTCAGGCTCGGGTACAAGTCTTACCTGTAGGTTCGCGCAGCACTTCCACGTAGGTCGAGGGGAAGATTCCTTTCCTGTCCCCGATGCTACCCTCCCACCAATTAGCGTCAATCTTTTTGATCAGGACAATGTATTCCCCCTGGTAGGAAGAGCAAAGCAAAGATTGCATGACCATTTACAGTCACATGCTGGTAGGAATGGTGGCCAGATGTATTTCAGCTGAGACTACTGCACTCTTGCAAATTGAATCAGAGAAGTCATATTACATCTAGAGTTTCACAATGCGCTGCAAATGTTTTGAAAGGTATTAAGGTAACACAAAGTTACATATTACGACTGGTGTGGCTTGTCAAATGGACCTGATTTCAGTCAAGGTTTTTTGAGTAGACCTTATTTGAGTCAAGGCTTTTGAGTAGACCTTACACTATTTGAGTCAAGGCTTTTGAGTGACCTTATTTGAGTCCAGGATTTAGAGTAGACCTTATTTGAATCAAGGCTTTAGAGTGGACCTTATTTGAATCAAGTCTTTGGAGTGGACCTCATTTGAATCAAGGCTTTTGAGTAGACCTTATTTGAATCAAGGCTTTAGAATGGACCTCATTTAAATCAAGGCTTTAGAGTGGACCTTATTTGAATCAAGGCTTTAGAGTGGACCTTATTTGAATCAAGGCTTTAGAATGGACCTCATTTGAATCAAGGCTTTAGAGTGGACCTTATTTGAATCAAGGCTTTAGAGTGGACCTTATTTGAATCAAGGCTTTTGAAGGGGACCTTATTTGAATCAAGGCTTTAGAGTGGACCTTATTTGAATCAAGGCTTTAGAATGGACCTTATTTGAATCAAGGCTTTTGAAGGGGATCTCATTTGAATCAAGGCTTTAGAGTGGACCTTATTTGAATCAAGGCTTTAGAATGGACCTTATTTGAATCAAGGCTTTTGAAGGGGACCTTATTTGAATCAAGGCTTTTGAAGGGGACCTTATTTGAATCAAGGCAGTACAGTGGACCTGATTTGAATTGAGGCTATAGTATGGTCCTCGTTTAAATGAAAGTTGTTGTAGGGACTTAACTGTAGTATGCGTTACACATCAAGATCCTACTGTAGGCGAGAAGGTATATTGATTTCTCATTCACATTATATTACATCGATGAAACCACAACTTATTGTCGGGTTATGTCTTGTTCAAAACATAGGCTCTCAAACTATGGCCCCTATTTTGATGCAATTTACTTGTTAATGGATGAACAAAATGCAGGTTAAGCTAAAAGCAGAAATCATTGCACAGGCTAACTAACCTTGTTGAAGTTCAACTCCATGGGTGTCTCTCCGGTGAATCTATATTTGGCCCTGGCCTTGCCTTCCAGGCCTGGACCATGTACCTGGGCCTTCTTAGCATCTTCAAGCGATGTCACCACCTGCAGAAAGAGCAGTTGTCTTTCATCAGTAAGGATGGGGTAGTGTGACCATAGACATACATGTACATGTATATAAACTATAGACAGTCAACAGAGGGCGCCAGACTGAAATGCCATGGAAGCTGCCATCTTAAAAAAAAAAGTATGGGCAGAAGTAAAGAGCGGCGTCATGCAAGTATAGGAAAACCACGTACAAGCGTGAGCTTATCTGCCTGAGTGTTTGGCAATTAATGCCATTTGGTACATTCTCCCATATGTTCATACATGTAGTACTCAGTCATGGCTGAGTTGGCTCGCTTCTTGTAGGATGTTGCTCAATTTGTCTCATGCTGTCAGAAGGCCCTTATGAAACTACAGTGACCCATGACACTGACAGCATCACTGACTTCATGGCTCTGCTTACCGTAAGCGTAGAATCCGCACTCATGGAAGCACAAATTTAGCACCCAACATAAGCGTATTTCACGGCCAATATTATTTCTTGCTTCTGTAAGCAAAAAATGATTCTCTATGCGCATGCGTGCATTGCTTCCCTGCCTTGTTTGCTAAAGAAATAGTCTGCTAATTACCAGATTTGTATAATTAATTCCAGCAAGGAGGTAAAGCAACGTTGTTAGGGGTTTGACAATAAGACCTCTCAAATTTTCAGTGAAAATATTTCGGGGTTTTGTCTGAATTCTCTGACAACGTTGAAATTTAGGTCGTCGAATTCAATGAACGACCGCCATTTTCCTTCCTCTATGGTTGTTGCATACGCAAAAGTGCAGAATCCTTGCTTACGTGATCCATGAAATGAGTTCTGCGCTTACAGCTTCCTGTGTCAGATTCGAGGATCTGCGTTAAGCAAAGCCATGAAATTGAGACCAGTTTTTCTTTTTATCTTGTATGAAAACATGCCATATAATAGGCTGTAGTACAAGCATTAATCTTAGAAAGTCAGAGTGCATTCACTACAATGCGCATATGAATCCTTCTGATAGCTCTAATCATGTCTCACCTCCACATAGCTGGAAGGGAAGATACCCGCATGACCATGGTGCTCTCCCTCAAACCAGTTCTTGTCAATTTTACGCAGGAGGTAAATAATGTCACCCTTGTCAAAGCTCAGCTCCCTACATGGGGGGAAAAGAGATTAGTGAAACTACCTGGATACAGTATATCAGTTCAGAATTATTATCAGATTCTACCAGAAGTGAATCAGAATAAATTACTTTGTCTGAACACGGAGGAAGAGCCCTTTTGCCACATGAGACCAGCTTGTACTTTCCTCTTCACAGATCTCAAGGACATAGTTGAATGAACCATTCGTTTGATAGGATTCTTCACAATGCATTTTTTGTATCAATTCCAAAGCTCTGTCCTTAAAGCCCCTACACATCATTTGCAAAAATCCAATTTTTTCGACCTGACAAATTTGGTTGAAGTAATTTACTCAAGTGGAAGTAAATACTGGTACCAGTATTAGACATGCTGTGAACCTTTAGCACTTGGAATGCTGCCATTTTCATGAAAAGTGGAATATAGTTTTAAAACAACTTTCAGGGAAAAAAAACCATGCTTACCAGCCTAAAACCCCTACACACCATTTGCACAAATCTGGTTCAAATGCACTGTGGCGCTATTGAACATTCTGTTAGGTGCATTTTACAATCCTCAAATCTGACACAGTTTGATTTAAAAATCAAGCCAGTTTTTCACCATTTTCTTGCGACATGGTTGACAGATTGAGCTGAAACTTTCACAGGTGTGTTATTTCATGCAAGATGCTGGATTAGACAAAGTATGGACGCATTTCTAAAGACCAATGGTGTGTAGGGGCTTTAACACAGAAGACAATGTTCAGAATGAAGATTACAATATAGCATACATGTAATGTTTGAAATACACCCACCAAGTTGCTATGTCAAAGATATAACATGATGTTTGCATCGAGGAGAATGTAATTCAATGAGGGCTTGTCCTGCTCACATTCAGTGCTTGTTACCATTACGTGGAGCAGGCAAACCCTCATTGAAGTTGCTATGCGGATAACAAATAAACAAGCAGTGAGATGTGAGCTGACTTTAACAAACAATGTTTTATGATGCACACAATAATTGCACAAAATGACAAAGATTTTGTTTTGACTTGACCAGGACTTAAACCTGAAACCTCTGGTTTTGCGTACCAGCACTCCTACCATCTGAGCTATCAAGACCTTAGATGGCGGCCTTCCCTGATAGTCAGCTAGTCTTTGCCGGGGTGGGGGCGCCAGTCAGAAGCAATTCAACCATTAACTGCCTCATATCTCCAGGGATCACTCCCCCGTTTTCATTCAGATGCAAACAACAAATTGCTGTTTGCATCTTTTCTTGTCAGATACAAACTTGAAAAATTGGCAAATTTTCAATTTGTTCAAAAGTTCCCAGTCAGTTTTTCCTTTGTTTGTTTGACCAGATACAAACTTCAGTAACATGCAACAATGTTGCAAACTGACAAAAAACTGACAAAACTGACCAAAAGGTAAATATCCAAAATGAGGAGGCCTGACATTTCAATCCTACCAGGACCTTTCTCAAAGGCAGGGCAACCTTTGAGAAAGGTGTCAGGCCATCATTTTGACCAATACAAACTTCTTGATTGTGTACTTACTTATGCGTCTGTGCCTTGAATGGGAACAATGCAATAGCACATGCCTTGACCTGGGTGGACAAAAACAAATGATAAAGAAATTGATATTCCTGGGGCATGTGATGTTGTCCTCTAGGATCAAGACTTTGACTGGATGTGCTTCTTCAGCCCTATTCTGTAATAGGAACCATGCACCAAATGCCATGGCCCAATTTCATTGCTCTGCTTACCTTAAGCATTGAATCGGCACTCGTGGAAGCAAAAATTCTGAGCTTTATGTTAGCATATTTCACGGCCGATATAATTTCTCGTTTCCATAAGCAAAAATTAATGCATGAATTGCTTCGTTGCCTGGAATGCAAAAGAAATCTTTGCGTTGTCGTCTGCTAATTGCTGCATTTTTCGAATTCACTTCAGCAAAGGAGGTAAAGCAACACTGTTGGGGGTTGGAAACGGCCAAAGCTGCATCAGAGAAAAACATTCTCAGGGTTTTGTTTGAATTCGCAGTCACGGTTGAAATTTAGGTCATCAAATTCAACAAATGACTGTCATTTTCCTCTGTTGTTGCGTACGCAAAATCCTGTTAAGCGCAGAAATTCCACGCTAGCTGTTTAAGCGACAAATCCTTGCTGACGTGATCCATGAAAGGATTTGTGCACTTGCAGCGTCTCATAAGCGCAGAATTCTGGGTGCAATACGGTAGAGCCATGAAATTGGGCCCAGATAACTGCTCTGCGATCCTTCATCACACATAATCTATCATTTGAACCAAAGCAATCCTTTCATCTTCCCCTCCTCCTAACACATCAAATCTATCAAAGCAACAGAAATTGTTTCTTTCCAAATGGTGTTGTAAACAGACTGCCATACCCTAGCCCATGCCTCAGCCCTCCCATAAATCCAAAAGATTCCAATCAGTTCCATCATGAAAGCTGCCCACTGCTTGAACTTGAGGTTTATCTTTCTACAAATTCCTGTGTGAGTGGGTCAGTTATAATGAAAACAGTCTGCAGCACCCTGCCCAATGTATTTCAGAGACAGTGGAGGATTGAGGGTGATCCAGAGGGTTATGTCTAAATCCCTGTTTGTTATAAGATGCTGGGGCAGGATGCTGTAGAAAGAGGTATTATACAGTACGCCTACAAATAGTCAGCTATGGGACAAAGCACAGACTGCCAAGACTGATGACATCCTGTAGACTACACAGACCTTCTCTATTGATGAATTCATGCCTCGATTGTACATGTACACAACTATCTTAGGCTGTACCCAAAATGGGTACATAGAGATACATGTGTGTGGGACTACTGCCATCTAACCAATGCCTACTTGGGTTCCACAATAAATAAGGCTATGCATGGTGGAAGAACAAAATACAAGAAGGTTTGCGGTAACACCATGTGCAAGATCTCTTTAAGAAAGAGGTATGGTTCTGAAAAGAACCCGAGTGGTAACTCGACGCTCCTGATGACATCCAGAGCATACTGACCGGAACGTCGAGTTACCACTCAGTTTCTATTCAGAACCATACCTCTTTCTTAAAGAGATCTTGCACATGGTGTTATCGCAAACCTTCTATTGGGTTCCACAATGGTCTCCACACTGGCCTGTCCAGCATGGATTGCATTTCATAACTGCCATCCAGACCAGTCTCTCTTCAGCATGTCTACATGGGTGATTCTATGCCTACCACACCTTCTAATTAGTTCTATAGCACTCCCTTGAGATGGCTACCAATGAATGAGTTGGAATGCTGGGATTTCAGAATGCCTCAAGGGACTTTCACAATAGACAAAATCCCCTGGGATGTCTCGAAAATTCACCGGGGAATTCGGTCGGGCTAAGGAAGAAATCCTGGGGATAAGCTTTTCCCTAGGGAATTTCTACCCCTGCTTGAGGGTAGGGTAGGAGAAAACCCTGGGGTTTTACAATTTCCACGGGGAAATAGGGTCCCCAAGAGTTTCCAAATGGGTCCAGTGTGAATGGTTGCGGGGGTGTTGGCCTGGATATTCACCCTGTACTGTGAAAAGGGCCTCACATAATGACTAGCAGGCCTCAATCTTCTTTGACGTATCTTACAGGTGACTGGCTGTTTGCAACTACATGTACATCTCCTCTGTAGTCTCCTCACCTCTTGTTTGCGGCCGTCATCCTTGGCATTGATGACGGGATCGCGGAACCTCTCGTTGCTGATGATTGGAGACTTGATGGGGGTGTAATCAGAGTGCCGCCTCTGCCTCTGCTCCTCAGCCTGAAGATGTTCCCTCTTCCGGCGCTCCTCCTCAATCACCCTCTGGAGAATCAACGGCAATGAGCAAGCACATCAGCAAAACCTTCAAACGTTGCACTGGTCTTGACTGTCTGTGTATGTACTTGTCACTTTCAGAATGGTCCTGCTAGGATCAAATGTCAGGCCCTCTAACTTTTGGTCTTGACAGTGTAAACAAAATATTCTTTTTCAAAAATTTCAACAATTTGGAGAGCCCGATGTTTTGATTCCTAGTAGGAACTTTCACAACGGCCTTTGCTACAAGATGATTTTAAACCTAACTCTTTCCCTATGATGAGCCCTTCACAGCGGCTTGAGCTAAAGGCACTTCCAGCAAGCAAGCTACTGGCAGCGACTCATTGTAAACCTTGTGCAAACAAATATCCTCAGATTCGCAGAAAAACTACACGTTACAGGAAAGGATCTCAAATTTAAGTTTAGGCCTTTTAGAAAGCGGTTTAATTTTAAGGCTATTTAGAAAGACGTTTAATTTTAAGGCCATTTAGAAAGAGTTCCGATAGGAGTTGCAAGCTTTTGTTCTACTGGGTTTCTTTTCACTTCTTGTTTTGAAAAAGCACCTCCAACCCCCCCCCCAAAAAAAAAAAAAAAATATAAGTGGGATTCTGGTTGCTGGTTTGGAGAGGCAGATATATGAGGATTTGACGAGAGCTAATATTGTAATCTGTGAAAAGTGTGCTCCAACCTCGGCCTTGGTCTTGTCTAGTGTTGGAGGTGGGTCCCTGTAGTTGTAGATCTTGTCACTGCCAGACGAATGCCTGCTTGGCTTAGACCCTGAAAACAATCACAAGCAAAGGACACATAAATGAACAATTCTTCTTTCATATTAGTCAAACTGTTATATACAACATAAAAAACAAAGTGTTTGCATCACAATACATTAAAACCAAATTTGGAATGTCTTGTACCTAGACTTATTATCAGTTTAACACTATACAATTACTTGTGCATGTAAATGGAGACATGTATATTCATCCATTTAGACATTTGAATCTATAACTGCCTCAAAAGCAATGGTTACATGTTTGTCTGCGGCAACAGCTATGACTGTGAGCTTTTTCTGTGCAAAATCAAATGTCCCTATGCAAGCGATGTATCATTGCTTGTAGTGAGAGTCACATCTGTAGTCACAGCATTACTGTGGATTCCGCCTACACTGATATAATGGTTTATAAAGGCACAGACTGACGTTGACAAAATTCTACCAATTTTTGCAGGACTGAGAATGCTTTGGAGATCAGCATGACTTGTGTCCCATCCCATGGCTGTCATCTCAGCTGGCAACTCTTAGTAATCTTACTGGCTTTGCCTTCCTGAGTCCCTCTCTATCTCCTTAGCCTTGTTTTGCCAGTTTTTGCTGATTTTGCATAAAAAAATGCTCTGATCCCAAATTTTTTTTTTAACAGCAATCAAAATCAATGGTTATGTACATCAAAGCACCTAGACACCGTAGTATGTGTATTTAATGTACATGTAGACTCATCCTCGTTTTTCCATGGCGAGGTTCTACCCATATTTTGACTTAAACAAATTCAAGATACAGTAATGACCATATTTGATAATTGATCATTTGGACTAAGAAGCCTTTGCACATTACAACAACAGCTACATGTAGAACAACTGCCAAACACCTACAAAGATAAAAGCAGTCCATTTCACACTATAGTCGCTAACCCTGGTGATTCCCCTAGACATCGCAATGTCCTAGAATTGCTACTCTTCTCATGAGCAGGGGAACAGAGCATTGACCCAGAGCTTCTGTCAACATCTGGGAAATGGTGACAAGAGTGAATCTGAGTCGAGGTGAGCCAACCATTGGGTTGAACACTGTACTATTGAAAGTGGAACAAAAATGTATTGAGAAGCGACAGCATTTTATCAAGAATAATGAAGGGCCTGACGTTTTGATCCCAACAGGACCTTTCTCAAAGGCAGAGGGGTCCTTTGAGAAAGATTCTGTTAGGATTGAAACATCAAGGGGCGATTTCACTAATGCTTTGTGATCATCGCTAACGCCATAATCGATCGCTGAGTCTGAAATCCATTGCAACTTACATGTAGCAGTACACCGATTGCTAAGTTCTGATGGATTTCAGACTAAGCGATAAATTTTGGCATTTGCGATGATCGCAAAACATGAGTGAAACCGCCACCACGCCCTCCTTAGTTTTGCTCATTTTAGTCAGTAAGCAGTTTGCAACATGTTTGCATAATACTGACAGCATTTTCTTAAGGAAGTAGTTTCCCAGGAATTAAAACAATGACAGTAATGTGGATTGTTTGTGGGGTTATAATTGCCCAGGTAGTAGCTGTGTCATGTGAAACGGTCCCCAGATTGCCTAATCATCTGCCCTACAGGCTTGTCGCTGTCGCCGGTCGAACTGAAGGCAGAAGAGCAGATAGTGCTCCAGAGGGTCGTCCACAGCACGTCTCTTGTTCAGCATTCTCTGGAGATGCAGGCATCTTGGCAACCATGCGTATAATCCAGCAGGTCACACCACCTCCTTGCTCATCCAGCAATTAAACAGCAGCTTGTCTAAGTTCAGATTGAGAAACTTGACAAATTCTCTCCTCACGGAGTAGGTAGTTGAGTGTTCTCCAAATATCTCCGGATTCCTGCGAGCTAGAATCCTTCAAACGTCCAACATCCCTCGATGCAGTCATCACAATGGTTAGAAAAGATGTCGCACGATCCTCTAAAGTTCATCAACTCCTGCTGAAGACTGGCTTTCCTCGGTGTCAACTAAAAAATGCACACCGCTGCCCTAGCAAGGTTGACCCCTCAGTTTCCATGGTAATATTACACAGTGGAATGTAGGCGTTGGATAAAGGGTGCTTGTCACACCAATGCCATCACTCATAAAGGCCCAGATGAAGTTCTGTCTTTGGAGACACGGAAAAGACCTCACAAGTAGAATGTCAGATGATCAAGGTGTTGAGACAATTAAATGTAGACATTGCCAAGTATCAGAATACTGGAGTAGGGTTCTTCCAATCATTGCCTTAAAGGCATGGTGTAGCTTGGGTTTTCATTCAGTAAGTCACAGCTTCACTGGCTCTGCAGCTTTCCCACTGGCAGGGTCTCTTTAAAAGCTTTCATGTTGTGTCTTGTTCAAGGCAATGGGTAATACGAAGTCCTGAACCTGCGACATCCCAGCATGACTTCGGCATCATTTAATACGAAGCTCCCCAGTAGCCAACAGCTTCATGAGGCTAATGAGTACTGGATTATGAAGACGGTTTCAGATGATCCATAGAACTAATAGTTGACTAATGAAAGCACTCAGTTGTGTAGATAGTAAGCTGATCTTCTCAGCTTCTAGCAGCTGCTTCCAACAAGAAACGATCACCGATTCCCTTATTGTTTTGTTATCAAACTAACCTCAGTTAGACACAGAATTCCTACTCTCTCTATAAAATATAATGCTTTACTTAGAGCAGATATCACAGAACAAATAGGGCATGGTGACAACGCAGCATGGCTACAGTCAATGAGAGGCACGTGGCAATGCATGCAATCGGTAAACACATCAAAGACACAAACGATAGGTTCTCCTTTACAACCAGTGAGCGCGTACTAAGCGATCCATTTATAGGCTGACAGCCTGCCTGACAGACTGGCCCTACACACACACCAGCTGCTGATAAGTTGCCAGCACTGCCTTGCACTGCCCACCATCTACAGACGGCTAGAGAGCCTTGACAAGTCCGCAATGTACAGAGCAGACTAGAATGCGCGAGCCTTTAGGGGATAGCTCAGACATCTTGTAAGGATGGTTACCATTCTTATACGGTGAATGAAACAGTAGATTACTGCACATGCATGCTGACTCACAAAAGTATTACACAGCAAAAACTAATTCTGTTGATATTGCTGTACGAATAATAGTAATGATGCCAGGAACTTCACCAAACACATACAGATACCCCATCGTATTAGTTCTGGTCATTTACAGGTTATTAAATTGGTCATTTTAGGTCATATAAAGATGTTCTGTATTGCTGTACCCTTTGATTGAACCTGAATTATAATATGATAAACCAATCACAAGAAGAATTAATGAAGTTTACAAACTGAGTTAATTTGACTAAGAAGTTTACAATGAGATACATTTTGGCATCGCTGCACTATATTTCCATTCCCCAAAGACTGCAGGGTAGAGTGCCCTCTGTTGGCCAAACCTTGTCAATTGTAAGGCTATTTAAGAGTCAAATGTTGATATTAGGTGCATTCCCACTAGCACAACAAAATCACAATCCACATTAAGATTGCAGGTAAAATTTCAGGTAAACATAATCAGACCAGTGCATCTTTAAACCCTGTAACATGAGCAAATAGCATTCATACCAGTACCGGTAGTTAGTTTGAGCTAACACATCCATGACAAGAACCAGGTGTGGATGCTACCAACCCATCTACTTCATACATCACTCATTCTGTTCAGTGATTCACACACCTTCAGGGCAAAGGCTTTTTGGGCTGTTTTTTCTCTCCACATTTTCAGTGTTGTAATCAAGCAATTTTCAGATACCAACTTTTGCCAAATATTGAGTCAGTTATAAGTATATACAGTGGAACGTCGCTATAACGAACATTCCGGGATCCATGAAAATTTTTCGGTATAGCGGTTGTTCGTTATAGCAGATTCGGCCAGATTTTTTGTACAAACAATTTGGGATTTTTGTTATAGCCGAATGTTCTACCGAATGTTCTTTCAGCATTCGTTATAGCGACTGTATAATGATGCAAAACATGTAAGAAAAAATGTAGGGAACGAAATACATGTACCACTTTGATCGCAAGGTACCGGTATTGTGAAGGAGTTCAAATAAGATTTTAGAACTTCCCTTCCGAATAAACTTTGAGTTATTAAAATTTTATTTATTCCAAACACTACATGTAGTATGTAATGCAGGAATTTTCAATTGTTTGTTTTGTCTTTTTACCACTAAACATTAATCTTGCTTTCTCCTTATGAACTTCACACACATCTTGTGGAAAACACGGTGCTAAAAAGAATTTAACTCCTGACAATAGAGAGGTTTTGCACGTGAATGGTTATGCGTACGCATACATTTAGCTATCCGTACCAGTTAGAGGCCATTCCTTTGATGGCTGGCACTGTTTGCAATCCCAATGCTGTGTAAAATAAGTCTCAAATGAAGTCCATTTCTGACACCTTGAACTCAAGTTTTGATACCTTACATTGAGACTAATCTGTTCGTATTGTAAAGTAAGATTTTGAAACTCACAGAAATGGCCCATATATTTTCAGCGATTTCTGATATCTGGACAACACAGACAAAAAAGTGAAGACGGTTTACTAGAAATTTGAATGAGTAGCGAGCGAGACGCCCATGTCATCCACACATTTAGCAAATAGTAAGCAGCGTGTGATGTCATAATTAGCGACGTATCCATTGCACTAACTGTATCTGTTTGCTTGTGAAACCTCTCTACAGGTACCAGTAATGTAATCCATCCATGACATGTAAACATTCAAAGACATTAAACATATTGAATGTTGTGGTACTTAGAGCAAAGACAATTAACTAGGAGGTGGATTTGAACCCATGACCTCATGGATCACATCATAAGATAGATGCATATGCACTAGTAATATAACAGAGGTTTGCTGTACACAAACAGCACGTTATGTCAGCACAGGTGACTTACGGTATATGTATTTCAATGCCATCACAGTTTTCCTTTCCTTATTTGATGTTGTGTGTTTGTGGTATGTCTTACCAAGGCTTACAGTACACATGTTCATCTATTGATGCTCAAATGAAGTAAGCTTCTCTAGTGCACATGGACTGAGTGGCTTTAGTGCAGCATGCTAGTCCTATCCTAGTCATTGTACGGGCCTGCATGGTTGGAACCCACAGCAAGGGTCAACTGCAAGGTTGCATGGTGCCCTCGCTGTCTCTCTCTGACATTTGTGCCAGCCTGCCAATGCCTGCACCAGCTGGCTGTAACGTTAGCAGCGCTCAGTCAGTGCTGTGGAATTTACTGTGCTCCTTTAAGCAAGGCATTCCCCCAGCACAATCCCCCAGTCATACAGAGTCATGCATTGGATACAAGTCAACATCAGGATGACCAAACATCAAAACAAAGAATTGCTTGCTTTAAAATGCAATCAAATGTTCAACCTACACATGATAAATATTAATCAACACCTGAACACAGGGATGTACTGTAAGTCATTTCCTGAAAATCACTGAAGGCCAATACATTGTGGGACTGCAAGTGAGCGCTTATGCAACCGAGAGATGCAACTGCGAGTGAGCGATTATGCGACCGAGAGATTCACAGCAGGGGTGCAGGCACCCTTCAGTTTTTAGGGTTTTAACAGATAAAAATGAGCAGAAAAAAAACAGATGCTTCTTTATTCTTTTAATTTGATTGGATTTTTTGAGACGCTTTGTTTTCTCTTATTACCGATAGGAATTTCAAGATACAAAAAACTTGTGATTTTTGCACTATTATCGTATAATTTTAGACCCAAGTAAAAGTGTGACAATACAGCCCACCGACAGAAAGACCAAACACACATAAAAATCAGCACAGGGCTTAAATGTGATTTCATGTTGCATCAAAGCATCAATTGTTCCTTTAAAACCATCAGCTTCAAAAGGCAAGCACAGAGGCTGTTTTTTTCTTTCCAAGATAATCTGGGCCCAGAATAGAATTTGTATGTCATACATGTTGTAGCTGTAGCCATCAGTTATATTCCACTGAATGCTACATGTACTTTGGAATTGTTACAAGACATGAGGTGCATTTCTGCTTGCAAAAAAAAATAATTGTGATCAACTTTTAAATTTTTGCATCGTGATTCAATTGTTTTTTTTTTCATGTATGAGCAGTGAAATCTCACAATTACTTGCAATTTGAATTATGATCCATAACGCAGTTCTTCTTGTATTTGTTCGGAAATATCGCAAGTGTTTGCTGGGCACTGTATGTGTGTGAATTAATACTGTCAAAGAGAGAAAACTTGACTTTTTTAAAAGTAATTTTCTGATTATTTGTTTGAGTCAACAAACAGCTAAATCATTTTTGGGCTGTTGAAACATGATTACTGAGGCAAATCTTGTTTGTACTGCAGTCTCACCAATGCAAATCATAATGTAAACACCTATGACACTATGACAGTTACATGAAAATGTGTATATTACGTGTTTACTGATAATGTACAGTTATATATGACACTGCAGTTTCAATTAATAACATTCAATAACATAACATTCAATTAATAACATTCAATGAAAATTGATAGTATAAAGTGGAAGAAGTCGCCATGTAAATATCTAGAATTTTCCATGTATGGCATGTATGCATGACATTTTGTTGTGTGATATTTTCTTTTGAAGAAAAAGTTAAGAAAACTTTACTGGAAATCTGAAATAATTTGAAAAAATGGCAAATACAATTTGACTGGACTGGGACATGAACCCAAGACCTCAGGACTAATGTACCAGCGCTCTTACCAGCTGAGCTACATGTAGGCCAGTCCTTAGATGGTGGCCAGTTCTTGGCTGAGAAGTAACATGCAACCCTATGGGAACTGGCTGCATCTGCTAGTTGAAGACTTCCATAGACGCGTGTGTACTTTCAAGCCCCAGCCAATGAATTTGGATGTAGCCTTATTCTTGCTCTATAGTTGTACAACTTCTGATAACATTGGTGTTAACTACTGATAGATGATACCTGATAGATGATACCTGATAGATGATACCTGATAGATGCTACCTGATAGATGCTACCTGATAGATGCTACCTGATAGATGATACCTGATAGATGATACCTGATAGATGATACCTGATAGATGATACCTGATAGATGATACCTGATAGATGATACCTGATAGATGATACCTGATAGATGATACCTGATAGATGATACCTGATAGATGATACCTGATAGATGATACCTGATAGATGATACCTGATAGATGATACCTGATAGATGATACCTGATACCTGATAGATGATACCTGATAGATGATACCTGATAGATGATACCTGATAGATGATACCTGATACCTGATAGATGATACCTGATAGATGATACCTGATAGATGATACCTGATAGATGATACCTGATACCTGATAGATGATACCTGATAGATGATACCTGATAGATGATACCTGATAGATGATACCTGATACCTGATAGATGATACCTGATAGATGATACCTGATAGATGATACCTGATAGATGATACCTGATACCTGATAGATGATACCTGATAGATGATACCTGATAGATGATACCTGATACTTGATAGATGATACCTGATAGATGATACCTGATAGATGATACCTGATAGATGATACCTGATACCTGATAGATGATACCTGATAGATGATACCTGATAGATGATACCTGATACCTGATAGATGATACCTGATAGATGATACCTGATAGATGATACCTGATAGATGATACCTGATACCTGATAGATGATACCTGATAGATGATACCTGATACTTGATAGATGATACCTGATAGATGATACCTGATAGATGATACCTGATAGATGATACCTGATAGATGCTACCTGATAGATGCTACCTGATAGATGATACCTGATAGATGATACCTGATAGATGATACCTGATAGATGATACCTGATAGATGATACCTGATAGATGATACCTGAGAGATGATACCTGATAGATGATACCTGATAGATGATACCTGATAGATGATACCTGATACCTGATAGATGATACCTGATAGATGATACCTGATACTTGATAGATGATACCTGATAGATGATACCTGATAGATGATACCTGATACCTGAAAGATGATACCTGATAGATGATACCTGATAGATGATACCTGATAGATGTAATGTTTTCATTTACTGCTTCATCACGGTGATTGAATTTGGGCATACCAAATGTGACGACGACACAACCAAGATTAAGTATTGGGAACAATCTTTAGCTTATCATATAACATGCACAGCTCATTAAACCCACATATGACCAGCATGTATATAACTGAATAGAAATAAGTTATATTTACTTGATTCCTGGTTAGACTGGTTGTCTGTCTCCACATGTCCGTCGGCTTGCTCTATTGGATTTCCAATGGTAACGTTTTCCACAGGAGAAGTGCAATGCCTAAGGGCCTGTGTCATGGGTTGTGCTGCCTGTTGCGTCCATGGTTCTGATACGGGGCTCCCCTGGGTGACTGGCTTGCCCCCTGGGTGCAGGGGGGTGAGGGCATGGTGCGTGTGGGTGATTGTCGCCCGGTGTCTCCTGGGTTCTGTCACCTGGAAGCCCTTGGCGACAGGCACATACTGGTGCTGAGGTAATGCAATCAGAGGGGATTGAGGCCTTGTAGCAGGCTTGGAGCTTGATGCTTTTGTACTCTGCTTTCTGGTAGCACCCTGAGGTGTTGCTGCACATTGTGTCTGGGTAGATGGCAGAGGTAGTGTCTGCGGTGGTTGTACTTGCTTCCCCTGCTTGACAGGTTGCGGTTGTGTGACAGACTGGGCCTGAGATTGGCTGGGTCCAGCGAGCTTGTCCCTGATCTCCGGCAAGCTGGTGGTCCGGGTCACCGGGTATTTGCGATTCCGCGTTCCTTGCTCTTTGGGGATGTTGGTTGCGGGGTGTATGAGGGTGGCTTTCACGGGCTGGACCTTCCAGTTGATTTGCTGTGAGTACGCCGTGGTAGTGGCTGGCAAACCATTGACAGTGGTTGAGGAGGATGCCTTGCTGCTAGACTTCCCGGAATTTGGCGCAGATCCACCTGTCCAGGATGATCGCTGCGGCTTCTCAGGTGCAGATGGGGGCGTGACCTGCGAGGCCGGCACCGATCCGCCATCCTTCTCTGTCTCCTCAAACTTCCCAACATCCAAGCTCTTCAGGAGGGCCTCCAAGGCCCGTGCATCCGGGTCGGTGCAGTATCGCCGCTCTGTCCTGCCGCGAGGCGGTTTGGGAGGTCGAAGGTCATCCGAAGTGGAGTGCTTGGGGGCGTACTGGGCCATGACAAAGCTGGGGTTGTTGCAGAAGAGCCCCCGCTTGGGCTTAGTGCTGAAGGGATTGTCACGAATGAAGAGCATCTTGATGGGTTGGTCTGTCTCTTTAATAGCCTCGCAGTGCCCTGTATCTGGCCTTGCAGTCTGGAAACCTAAGCCGTTTCATGTGGGCAGAGTGAACTCAGCGACAGCTGCTTTTCTCTGACATGACTTGCATCAGATGCACCGGGAGAGAGCTATGCGGCTGCGGGTCTGCACGCAGGCAACTGGGATCATGATCACCTTCAGATGAAGTTCACATCGACGGCTAATTAACTCTTGATGCCAATCAAACACAGTCTCCATTAGCTTGATTATCATTGAATCCAACGATTAATTTAAACACTTACTGGATGCGTCAAATTGCTCACCAATTTAAAAAACACTTTTCTGTTTGCAGAAACTCTGAACTGTCGGCCATCAATCCAGCCCAGATGACGCTCCTGATGTTTGTAATTTAGCGACTGGTTTTTAGACAAGCCCAAGGTGAATCTAGAGATCTCAATCCAACTATTTAAACATGTGCAGGCCTGTGGATAAACTCTCCACCCCAGCTGGCTGAGCAGGTCAAGAGAGGGCGGCCAAAGATGAAAGAGTTTTCTCCTTCAGACAAAAGTCGGTCTGGTTAGATGTGAGTTAAGTGCTACCACATCCGTGGAGGTGATGATACAGACGGGCCTCACAGACTGTGGGCAGGATCCTGCGTTGCACAGGGTTGAATGACCTCCGCTCCAGTGAGGCTCCGTGGGTAACGCTGTCAGCTCCTGTCATCCCTCATTACTCTGTGCTAACGCTGGCATTTCTAACTGTGCATCCGTACCATCAAGCCCATGCACTCACCCAAAACATCCGCCAAACTGAAGCTAGCATAATGCTTGATGCACTTGAGTGTGTTCAGTTTCTTGTGACCCATTTTTCTTCATTTCTGCACAATAAGGCATCCCAACAGCTGGATAAATTTCCTAATTTGAGATAAATACTGAACAAACAGTATGATTGGTTTGGGCTTACTGGAAATCCAATACCGGGTATACTGTAGATTCAATGCTGGTTGTCTACGAAACTAATTCTGGGTCTCTTGACTATTTGTCAAGGGACCCAGATCCTTGCTTCAAGTATTGTCTAGCTCATCCAATCCAAAACTGTTATCGTTATCGTTGTATTAAATCCACTCAGTGTACAAGCTGTACATCTATTATCCTGGTTGTCTTACTGTGGAGGACAAAACTTTAACAACCTTGCAACTTCATTTGAAGACATGAGAATTCCAGTCATGAGTCTATGCTGGTCTCAGTTCTGTCTGACAGACAAACCAAAGATGAATGCAATATTCCTGTAAATGGGGGAGGAAACGTTGAGTAGCACTGCACAGTAGCTTTCCCTTTAGTTTGTCCTCATTCCTTGTTGGACTAGCCAAGTACTGATTATCGTAGCATTCAGGGATGATGTATTGGCAGATTTTCCAGGGCAGAAACTGCCACCACAGTCACCTGAGAAAAAGTACAAGCATATGTCCATGCAGTTTGTCTGGAGGATGATTCCAGTGTCTGTTTAGCCTAGAGACAATGTGTGGAAACAATCTATTCAATTCATACACCCAGTCTCAGCCATTCAAGTTCACCACATCTCAACTGCGCAATTCACAATTCTTCCACAATTGGAATTCCTCCAAACTGAATGAGGACAGTTGTTGTCATTGAGACACTGCCATAGCTTATTCGCTCATTGATTGACTTCAACAGACTCTGCAATCATCAGATGGTGATTAACAAGTCCACTTTATACTTGACGTCCCAAACTAGTGGTCCATCCATGCGTCCATCTGATCCTTTGCCGAGCTCCAAATAAAGTGTCCTTCAGTCTATCTTGTCCATCACATTGACAAGCCACTCAGATGTTTCTCAAATCTTTGGCATTCCACACTCCTGCGCCGTTAAGTAATTCCACCACTTCATAGTCCGACTCAACAAGTCGGGAATAGAAATCTGCTGCAGGACAGCACCACCGATGTTGCAGTGTGTACAACAGCTTGAAGAGGTCCAGATACCTGACCCTGGATTGCACTCATCCGCTTTTAATCAGCGCTGGCAAACTCAGAAAACAGATCCCAACGTTGATGACAGCAAGGCGTTTTTGTGCACCAAAGTTCTACATCATTCTCGATGTACTTTTGGGTCCTACACAACTGTACTTCCCAAGGGGGGCCAGTGTAATAGCGACTAAGAACTGGCTGCATACAATACCCCGATGACTGACTCCTTCCAATGAGACTATATCACATGCATCTTAATTACAGGCAACTGTAGTCAGGGCCGGCCTCATTGTTGGTATTTGCAGACACAAACCAGTCAATACTCGCCAGCAGGCACATTGTACATCATCACTCCTTGTTGAAATCCTGTCAGCCGATATACCGCAGTAGTTATCCTCGTCATTTGTAAGAGATTAATCAGCAATGAGATGAATCGTGGTCACATTTCTCCATGCCATCACAGGTAAGATGGGATGCTGCATATACACTTTGCATTGAACTTGCATTAGCACTGCAGCATAGCCAAGCAACAGAAGATAAGCTCAGCGAACCCAACAGAGCAGAGACAGTACCATTTACTGGCTGCTTGACTGTCGATTAGAAAACTGCTATGGATACAGGCAATACCCAACCATCTTCAGTCCCACAGGATCCACCCTGTGTGAGCACTGACATCTAAAAGTCAAGTGAAGATGTAGCCACACAAATCAAATCCAGAAGACAGCAATGGTTTGACCAGTCAATAATTCCTTGGCAGCTGTCCAAACTGGTACTGGTACATCCCACTCAATGACACCGTAGATTCACACCGCATGGCCTATGACCATGTTCAGTTGACAGGAGTTAATCTTCAGGCAAAGCATTGAGCGCACGGTGCTCATTCCGTTGAGTAGGGTAAACCCTCATTGAAGGAGTTAATCCTGACTTAAACATCTACCGTCGTCCAAGCTGCTAACTCCCATAGCCTCTATCCTACGCATCGTCAAAGCAAGCCCTGGGATGTGTCAGTAGCAAATGGAACAACCCAGTGACGGATAAACACAGACATTAGCTTGAAGTTCAGAGTGATTCTCTAACCTTTTTGTAACCCTAACGAAGCAAATCAGTAGGGCTTCCAGTTCTTATCGTGGGCAGGAATGCATGGGTCAGAGCCGTGTAAGAACTGCCACTGGTAATTGAGAAAGTTGGTGGTCCATTACAGCCATGGAGACAGACTAGCTCTCCCAGCGGGCAAGAATTTTCAGATAATTTTCGCCTTAAAGATAATTTCCCGGATAGGGGGGTCTGGTTGGGATGGTTGTTGCCGTGGGTGATGGATGGGAGACATGACTGAGTGAGATTGGCAAATACCAGACTCCCACAGGTTTATCAACTTCAGAACTCAACTAGGTCAGGTCAATGATAACCAATCAACAAAAATGTCAAAACCTCTCTGATAACTCTCTTTACCTCACCCTCTTCATTTGTCAGATGTTTTTAAGTCTCAAATCTTTCCAGAGTAAGATAAAGGTTGCCCATCGTGTAATGCATCTATTTTGAGACAGCTAGGGGTGGCAGGTCAGAATACAAAGAACACCGAACCAAATGGACGGAAACATGTCTGGAATTCCTGCAGTATTTTTCTTTTAAAGGATGAAACTTTACAGTCCCGCCACAGTTCATTCCACTGTCCCATAGAATGTAAAGCAATACATTGGAATGCGGAGATGGTATACCAATCTCACTGCAGCGCTTTTTCACAAATGCTGTTGACAACGTTCTGAGTGCACTAGGCTGTAATGCATGACCTTACGCTAAACTCATTATACCACTTCACAATCATAGGAATCATATGAGATCGCATCAGCTTTAGGTCGTAAGGATTTGGGTGTGGTACGGTCACTGCTCACGGAAACCTCATCGAATTGAACAGAGGTTATGTCCAAACTCATCTATTCCATGTAACCACCCATTCAAATCAACTTGACGAGGAACGCAAAGTTCAATGCAACTATGTACTACACTCACATCACCTTGGGTACTTGCTACAGCTAGCCAACTTGTGTAGCTGTAATCAGGGATGTAAGTGACCGACAGTCATTTCACGAAAATCACTGAAGGCCAATCAATTGTGCGACTGCGAGTGAGCGCTTACGTGACCGAGAGAAGCAACTGCGAGTGAGCGCTTACTTACGCGACCGAGAGATTCACGACAGGGGTGCAGGCGCCCTTCAGGTTTTAGGGTTTTACCAGATAAAAATTAGCAGTTTGAGAAACCTGTTTGACATGAAAAAAAAATAAAAAAATATAAAATCCCGGCATTTCCAGAAATGTCCGGAAGTCTTTCATTCCTGTATAATTTCTGAATATCAAGATAAACTTGGATCAAAGATGCAGATAATAACTCATGAAATGCTGCATGTCTTGTGACTCTTGTCAATTCTAGAGCTCCCATTACTCCCATTCTGCATTACACTGCTTCCCTGTTTCTTACTGGATCAAGTATATATAAGCTGTTGTTACTGGTTTTTCACAGTTTTCCGCTCCCCAATACAATGCCAACTTGTTGACCATGTAACCCACCAAGGTGCTTAAGATCCGCCAATTCCTCTTTGCTTGCTGTTCCTCATGCTCACATTTTACGTGGTGATCGATCTTTTATCGACAATGCCAGTGCCCGTCTCTGTAGCTCAATATCCGTTCTATTCATTCAATCTCTGAGCTCAAAGTTGCCCTGACATCACACTTCTTTGTTAACAGTTATTAATCTGCAAACTTTAGAAGGCCCGACATTTCGATCCTAGCAGGACCTTTGCTAGGATCGAAACGTCGGGCCCTTTTAATATTTATACATGTATTTACCTTTTGGTCATTTTAGTCAGTACGCAGTTTGCAAAATTTGTCCATATTACTTTAGTTATTGATCTGAATTATTTTTCACCAGGAGCGTTTCTCCAGGCGGATACTGGCATGTTATAAATACCCATTAATGCTGTTATTATCTTTAAAGGTCCAATTCAAGTCTTTCAAATAATGCAAACAATGAGTGATTGCTTTAAATAGGCCACTCCGTGCCATTTCCTTGCACGCAGGGAGACCCATTAGGCTTGACCACGTTGGGCTTCGAAACTATAGCTGGAATGCAGCCAGCCTTATGGGCAACCTCAAACCTCCAACTAGCCTTGGAATGCCATCATATTTATAGCGTTGATAACCATTTCCTAATTGAAAAGCCAAGCAAATTAAGGACTGGCAAATACTTGTACAAGTTTAAAGAGGCAACAAAAACCATAACAGATTAAAGTGAGCAGTTTGACATAAAATAATAATAATAATAAATTACAAAAATTAATAAAAATATTTTAAAAATATAATAAAAACATGCTATTTCCAGAAATCATGAATCTTTCAGAAGTCTTTCATCTCTGGTATATGTTTATAGGCCACTTACCTGCTTAGTTATAACAAGAGATAAAATCATGAATATTTGCATGACCAAGCCAAAAGCAAAGCAGTATGATAGCTGCATATGATAGAATCATTCAAGCATTACTTGGGCGTCTCACTTCATGTATACAGGTTACATACCCATTCACATTTCAGATGATACACAGACAACTTCCTTGGCAACAAAGAATCTTACTACTTATCCAAGAAGTTGGGCATTTGTGAACCAAACACCTTCTCATATGATTTTCAGTTCAATAAAAAAGAAGAATATATATTCTACTGGTGCAAACACAAAGAATAGATTTTCATCAATGATTTTGGGGAATGTACTGACTACCGGTACTACCGCTATGTCTTTGCACAAATACAGTTCAACAAAAACTGTATTGCATGAAAAAGACATGGGAACAAAGATTAAATTGCTGGATTTATAACCAATAGGTCATTTTTGCATGACGTCAAGACATCCAAGCATAAAGGTTATAGAGCTTGTTAGACTGCACAGTGTAATGTGCACTTTGTGGATGCTTGTGCACATAGCTCTTAGTGTATACGTTTCTGTCAATGGTTTGCCTTCTAAGATTGCACGGCATGAGGTCAACGGGAAAGGTCAATATATGAAGTGAAGTAGTCCCAAAATGCAGTGTACAAGAACATCACTAGAACTAACAATGGCATATGAAGTATACTGCATGTGCTCCTGTGACAAATATACATTGATCATCATAATGTACTTGAGCCTTCTTGTGTTTGTTTGCAATCTTCATTGCATCAAATGTGACAAGATTGCCATATTGCCTGCTAGCCAAACTGACAAATAATAATATGGATAACACTTCAAGACTAGCTAGTTGGAGAGAGTACATATTGCATTAGGCTTACCAGTAAGTACCAATGGCTACTTCATAAGATGTAATAAAGAAGTTCATGCACTCTTCCCAACTGGGCTCAATTTCAAAGGGCCGTTTAAGCATGGAAATCAGCTAAGCATGAAATCTCTCCTCCATGTATGTAGACAGGATTACAAACCACACTGAAATGTAATGTCAACTGTTCTTGACTTGTATTCCACTATTCTTTGCTTACATGTAGCATGTCATGAAACAAAAGAGCAGTTTGGGTTGGCAAAGTGATTCTATGAATCATGACTGTTCGTGATTAAGCACATTTTGGTGCTTAAGAATCTCTATGAACTTGGTCCCTGTTAGTCTAAGTGCTATTCTCAAGTTGTTATTCAATGTCAGATGGCCTTATCTATCAGTGATTGTTCTAGTGATGTTCAGGAGCGCATAAAAGCAGTGGCACAGCAGCTGACAGCCAACGAGTCTGACACACTCACAAAGTCCATTCCCATTGGAGCTGATAACAACTTCTATGGAAATGGGTAAAGCCGTGTTCATACTGGACTCTTTTTTACCGAGACCCTGGGTAACGTTCCAATGGGTAAATCTTACCGGTGTCTGCACTTACTTATTGACGTGGATAGATAACCACAACAATGGGTAAAACTTAACCGACTGACTGAATACACTATGCATGAGGTGTCGAGTCCGCACTGGACTTTCAACTTGGTTAAAGTGACCTGGGTTCAATTTCATGAAACCCATCGTACGGTAGCTTACGATCAATCACATCACGATGAGCAATGCACAGAAACCATACAGCCTGTAAACACTTACAATGGGTTATCCACCGTAAGTTGAGTTATGATGCATCGTAAGGCTTTGTGAAATCCAGCCCTGGTCAATTTAACAGGGCAGAAGTCAGTCAGTTATATTACCCATTCGAGCAAGGTAAGTTACCTGGGAGGAAAACTTCTGGGCTGTCTGCACTGGACTTAAAATGGTTAAGTTACCCATTTGCTCGGTTAGTCCCCTCCCCAACAAAAGTCCAGTGTGTACAGGGCTTTATTAAAGCACAACTATGTGACAGCTCACCACCAATGGCTTTCACAAACACAAACAACGCATAGAGCAGCACAGTCTGGAACCACTTATAAACATTCTGCATTCTCGAGAAATTAGTTTTCCTATTTTCCCCCACAAGAAAATGGTGAGCTATCGCATGTACCCCGGTATTTACAGCAAATATAAGAGACAGTTTTGTGTCTTTTCTCAAATCTATATGGAGGACATATTTCCTCAAAATACTTGAAATAAAAGTGCATGGTTAAAAGGTACACAGCAAGATGAAAGACAAGACAAAAATGTGAAAATTCTGAGGAATAGCAATGTAGAAAATAAAATCTTGTTTTTGCCAAAAATTAGGAGGGCCTGAATTTTTGATCCTAGCAGTCCTGCTAGGATCGAAACGTCGGGCCCAACTGATTTTTGACATCCGGTTTTGGCAAATTTTAGTCAGTATGCAGTTTGCAACATTTGTGTAACATATTACTGTATATCTTATCTTGTTTATGCATGTAATCAGTGCCCTAGGCTTCAGGATTATGAATGCAAGGTATAACTATTAAGACCATCACAGACAAGCTAATGCTGAAAGCAAGTTATTACTTGGCTACATGATTGAGTAATCTGCTTTGAGTGCTTGCTAGCACAGTACCAATACAATCAAATGGGATCATTTTGAGCAGGAAGTGAATTCAGACATACATGTAAGATGCCTCATTTGTGAGTACTTTTATTTACAAATTATTTCTTCTGATTAAAGGAAACAGCTGCATCTTGTTACAATGGATTGTTGAAGCTGATGAGACATCTATTAACTTATCATCAATTCCTACATCCCCTTGACTGACATATTCAACATGTGACCTTCTGGTGGGATAAAGTACTCACTACCGGTACATAGAAAGTAACTTGTTATTCATTGATTAAGTTAACCAAATCACTCTGTTGAACTCGAGTTTGACAATGACAACTTCATGGATAACTGCCTAGCAATGCAATGCGGTTAATAATGTTAGGCTTGGGAGATTAGATCAGAGAGATTAGAAGATTAAGGAGATTAGATGATGAAGCAATTAGAAACAGATTAGAGATTGAGGTGAGGGGAGATCAGTGCATTTATGTTCGAGACTAGAATTGGATTGGATCGGGATTGATGTGATGAGGATGGGCTGGGATTGAACAAGATGAGTGAATTGAGGGGTAAAGGATTGATAGATGGAGTCACTGATTGCAGTGATTTCAGTGATTTAGGAAAGGCAAAGGGATATTGGACTGCTTGGCTTAAAGGAGCTTTTTTCTTAGCATAAAATGGGTGCATAGCAGAATTCAAATGAGTGTGACGGCAACAAAAATCACCGGAATTTTTTTTTCAAAAGAAACCACACCGGGAATTTTATCAATTGTGGGCAAAAAGCAAATTAGGCATTTACAAAAAAAGGCAGAAAAAAAGAAAGGAGAGATTGCTGATGCGAATTGATGTAAATCATAGGCACCTGAGGGAGTCCTTTGGGGGGGTGGCGATTTGATGCCGAGACGTTCAGCCGCAGACAGACCACTGGATTCCATGGACCGTGGCCTGCTCTTTGCTCGCGGCAAAGTTGAAGACAGTGGCCTGCTAGATTGACGAATGGGCTCCTCTGTTGTACAGCAGAATGGGATGGGAGAGGATGAGACTGGCCCTGTGATTGGCTACATGCATGTTGTGTGTGTCTGTATACAAGTGTGGGATGGTCTCTACTGCCAGTGTGTGTTAATGTCTGATAATTAATCTTTGGATGCTTTACTGGACATATAAAGTGTACATCTAGACTTGATCCAATCACAATGTATGAGAAACCACACAAACCATGTGCTGTGACTTATAACGCCATAGACTCAGACAACGGCTCAAGTATTCACCAAATCAAACCAAGAAAATTAAGGTTCATCTGGTAGAACCCTTTTGTCCAGCCAAACTCAAACCTGACAGCACTTGTGGAACTATCACAGAAAAGGAAGTGCCCTTTCAGTTTCAAATAATTTTCAAATTTTGTGCTCCTCTTGCCCAAACTTCAAAAGGTGACAGATTTGTGAAAGGGAAAAAAACGAACGAAACGAAGACCGAGAAATAAGTAAATAAAGAAGATCAAATGGACGAAGAGATACCAATGAACAAAATGCTAACACCAAAAGGGGGATGGGAAATGACTTATGGCTTGTCGTCACCATAGTAACTTGGAATCCTTATTGTATGAAGAAGAATTTCCCTTTCTCGATAATCATCAAAATAGATTGAACTAAAATCACTCTGCCTCTGAGAAAAGTCCTACTCGGATTGAAACATCCAGCTCTCCTAACTTTTGATATTAGCTTTTTGGTAATTTTAGTCAGTAAGCAGTTTGCAACATTTCTGCATATTACTGGAATCAAATGTTTGCAAGTGATTTAGAAATATCCAAACAATTAGTTTATTTACAAAGATTTGTAAGTTAGTTTCTGATATAAATTGCTTTCTTTTGTTTCCTCATTTCATGCTAAAATAAAATTATGAAAATGAAATTATCAGTAATTTCATCTTATTTTTGTAATACCTGAGAAATTTCTAAGAGCAGCACAAAATTTGGAAAAATAAAGTCTTTTGCTTTGATTTAATTCAAGTATGACATTGGTATTTTCCTGAAATATGTGTGTTTTTGCTGGAGGATAGTTAACACACAACACATGGTTTGTGAATCAAGCAGTCATAAGTAAATGACACATTGGTACAATAAGCATGCAGTCAATTCAAGTTATTCCAAATACCGTTACCAACGTACAGAAACAGCCACCTTCCTAGCTGGGGGAAAAAGAAACAGTTGCATGCAAATGAGGTTGAAACAACTGGCTCCCTGCCCATGTGCCCATATTAACCACTTGCATGGAACAAAGACACCAGTTGTCAAAGCAAACCATATAACAGGGGAAACAAAACAGTTGCATGCAAATTAATGTAGGTCAAAAGAAAATTTAGCTGCTATACAGTATACTACTAACAAATAAAAATAACACTAAAATTAACAGAAAAGCTATGCATTTTAAAAAGAAGTTGAAATGCCACAAGTTATTTCAGATACAAGTATTTCTGAAGACAAAGTACTGCGGTCCACACATTGAGCATGTAAGTGTTATCACAAAAATTAGAAATGGCTCATTTTTTTAAGACTTGCGAAGCTATAAAGTATAAATATAAATTTGAAAGTTGAATTTCAGCTTTAAGTGGTGATTTCAAAGACTGAATAGTATTAGTGTAGTATTCCCTTATGATTTTAGACTTATAATTCAAAGAAACTGATTGTAACTTTGAAGATGATAAAGGATGATCAAATCTTGTGAAACTAGCCAAAAAATATAATAGTTTATATTAATTAAGATGACATGTTTTAATACAGTAATATAATACTTTATAACGGGCGAACGTTTTGGTTGAAATTTTGAGAGGTAAAAATGCCAGGGATGACACAGCAATAAGGAATTGAAGGAAGTGAGTTGGATATGGCCTTGATGTGGTAGTATGGTTAGGTATGCTGACTAGGACGAGTAGGCCAGTCCTACACACTGTATGTAACAGGGCACTCACTCTATGGCATTGACTACCAAGTGCCTGGAGGAAATTCCAAGTCTGCTTATGGTAATGGACTTCTATAGACAGCCGGGAGTGTTTTACCAGACTAACTATAATAAGCCGTATGGGCAAACTTGTATAGCAAATACTGCTATATAGTTGATGCAGTCCATATGGGCAAACTATATGATGTGGGCAAACTTGTATAGCAAATACTGCTATACAGTTGATGCAGTCCATATTTCCCATATACATGTATTGTAGGTTATAAAGTGGTTGCTTTGTTCTTAAAGTAATATACAGAAACGTTGCAAGCTGCTTACTGACTAAAATGAGCAAAATGCATTGTGTTACAAATGTCAATTGCCTGACATTCAAATCATAGCCAGTACTATGAGACCTTCTGTACTTTGAAAAAGGTCCTGCCTAAATGCTAGACACTCCACAATTTGAGATCTACAAGTACTCCTTGGTCATTCCAGTCAGTGAACAGTCTCAACAGACATTTCCATATATAACTTTAAGGTAATTCTAATTTAAGTCAAGCAAACAAAGGAAAAAACTGACTGGGAACTTTTGAACAAATTTAAAAATTGGCAAAGAAAACTTTGACTGGACCAGGACTTGAACCAGAGACCTCTGGATTAACGTATCAGTGCTCTTCCATCTGAGTTATCCAGTCCTTAGATGGTGGCCTCCCAAATAGTCAACTAGTCTTTGCTGGGGTGGGGGTGTCCAGGCTGGATAGCTCAGATGGAAGAGCAATGTTACCTTTATCCAGAGGTCTCGGGCTCAAGTCCTGGTCCAGTCAAAGTTTTCTTTGGCAATTTTTCCATTTGATTTTTAGGGAAGGGAATGAAATGGGGGTAAAAAGTAACCATGCAATGTCTATGAAAGAGGCAGTAAGCTTGCATAGCTTTGGTGATTTTATGCATATTAGTACACTGAATATGTGCAGTTTTTAGTAGATTTAGAAATTCAGATAGTGATCTTATCATAACACAACACCATTGGGCTACATATACATGCTGCAACCTAAGCCGTATTTCTGCTGGGCTTATTTTGGTTAAACTCAGCGAGACGATGGCTACTTGTCCTGTCTTAGGACCAGTGGAAAAGGCCAAGTTAAATTTCCTCTCAGTTACTGTAACCGAGTCTGATGGTTACTTTTACCAGCCAAACTCTGCCCAGTAAAATTGACCAGGTAACTTTTACCGAGTCAATAAGTCCATGGAAATGTGCCGCTCTATAAAAAAAAAACCAGCTGGTCAAATGTTATCCTGTGTAGTGCCATGATAAGATGATGTGCAAGGCTTCTGCACTGTACACGACATGCACTACGATCAAACTCCTTCATGGTGGCAACCGGAAGTGGTTTTTTTTTGTGCGGGCTATTGAGGTCAATATGTAACATCAAAGGTCAAGCCTTATTGCCAGCTCAGTTACAGTACTTCAACCACCGTCACCAATTAGGAAGGAATGGCAGTAAGATTGACCCATTGGAAACCTAACCATTGTCTCAGTTTAATCAAAGTCCAGTGGAAATGCGTCTCAACTAAAGTAATGAAATCAACACTAGCACACAGCACTGAGCAATCACTTTACTTAGTCATTCTATCATGCTAGTAGCCACTAGCGCACATTCCCTCTGGTGGTGCAAGTCTGTGTAAACTCAAAAT
This sequence comes from Luidia sarsii, assembly GCA_949987565.1. Classification (NCBI taxonomy): domain Eukaryota; kingdom Metazoa; phylum Echinodermata; class Asteroidea; order Paxillosida; family Luidiidae; genus Luidia; species Luidia sarsii. The sequence goes on from OX465118.1 coordinate 5,125,971, forward strand.
GTTGTTTGGTTTTACCAATGGAGGAGCCCAATTTTCCCCTTTCCTATCAAAAGCTCTATCCTCTTGTCATTCTACCTTATGAAGTAAATCCTGATAAATGCCAAAATTAGATTTTCATTCACAGAAATGAGATTTGAAGGATTTCATGGTGAGAATGGCAGAAAAAGTAATAGGTTTGCGGTAAAATGATCTTTTGTGAGTATGTCTGGTTCTTAAAAGAACCGGAGGAACTCGAGGTTTTGAACAGTGTACTTTGTTCTTCTTCAGGAGATAGAAACGTAAAGTAATACGCAAACATGGTGCAAACTGCTTACTGACCAAAATGACCAAAATGCAAAAATCAAACATTAGGAGGGCCTGACGTTTCAAAGTTCAAACCTAGCAAACCTAGTTCAAACCTAGTCTAGGATGCTAGGATCAAAACATCAGGCCCTCCAAATTCTTGATAAATGTAAAGCACACTAAAAAGGTGCAGGCAAATAGTCTGGCACCTTTTCTGTGGATTACTTTCTAGCTTTGTCTACCACTGGCCACACAGGGAAGTTAATAAAGATGGCAGCATGATGCATATGGGTACATTGTATGACTGGCTAGCGTAGTGTGCTTGGGTATACATTGACTGGAGAATATGCTTCATGGTCCTGACAACATGGAGTCACACAGACCACAAAAGCTCCAAGTGAGAATAAACTGAACAATTATATCTATCTTTCTGTGCAAACTCCATTTTAAATATAATTATGAAGGAGACTCATTTTGTGTCAATTTCAACGTCTGAAAACCAAGCCTTACAAGAACAATGCACCTTTTTTTACACATTGGTTTTCAAGTAATTGTTCTTTGCATCAATAGTGAAATGTGGTGGTGTAAACACTGAATATGATGGTGGTTAATGGTTGACAACAATGGTTGAAAGCTTCTGACTGGCACCATCAGCAATTTATTTGTGAGGCTTGAGTCCTCAAGGAAGATGCTATGTCACATTAGGGCCGACCCTATGGCACAAATAATCACGGTTTGAATCACAGTTAAATAAACAGGCTTCTTTTGCTCACGTCCACACACGCCAAGGTTAGCAACTGTGGTCAAATGGTCCTTGAGGGTGGCCCATGCAGGGAGACATTAAACAGCATAGCACTTCCTGTCAGTCAGAGCGCCAGTCTTGCATTGCGGGATTCAACAAACAACCACTGCGATTCAGTGGAGTATTCACACACGCACCGCGTGTCAATTAAACACGATTATTTATACAAATCTGTCTAATAGTGGAGTCCGAATCCTGATTCAAATCCCAATGAAAATCGCATTTATTGTGTCCATTTATTATGTTTGAATCTTGATTCAAATCGTGATCCAAATATTGGCGTTTTGGGGGGACAGTAGGAACAGCCCACTTTGTTTTCTCTTACCAAGAGATAAGTGCCACTATTGCGATGGCAGAGTGCTTCAATGGGCAATGTGTGTTTAGACATCACTACCTACATGTAGCTGTACAATGAACTATTTTTGCACAATGAAATGATACCAAATGCATACATGCTGCCATACGTAATTGTCAAATCTCCCTGAGAACATAAGGTGTTTTCAACAAATACTTTGCATTCCTAACGTAAAGTGATTGCTCATCGTGTTGCAGATATGGATTGAAACATGCACACATGCAATGCAATGCAAACTACATTATAAACAAGGCAGTGTATATTGACCAACATTCTCCCCGCAAATGCTATTCTGTCGGTCCCTTACTCTGATTGTTTAACTGTCATTTACATCAGGACCTTTTCCCAAAACCCTGCTTAGGCTTCGGCTCCGGCTTCGTCTCTGTTATCCAAAAGCTGACAATACAGGTTGGAGTTCTTTGCTGAAGTTGAAGCATTGGATTATTTTTCAAAACGCAGTATAACATTAAAAATGACTCCAAAGGCTTCCTGTTTTCATGCCTTTGACTATAAAATGGATGAAAGAACCAGAGACAAAGCCGGAGCCTGAGCCTATGCCGGGATTTGGAAAAGGGTCCATGTCGGCTCTCTTGCCCAAAAGGTTATTCAGGAATAATCTCCGGCAGAATAACCTTTCGGGCAAGAGAGCCGGCATCACAATTGGCCAATCAGAGTAAGGGATCGGCTGAATAGTGTTTGCAGGAAGAATGTCTTTGCCGGGTGAATATAACCTCCCTATAAACAAACCACAGTTATTTCTCTAAGTGCATATTTGTTCCATGTACATGCAGAGCAAAACAAATGAAAAGCACATCAGGAAAATGCTGAGTTCACAGATACAGACAACAACAAAACTTGAGCAAAAATAAGGAGCAGTTTGGAGTCACCTGACTAGCTTTTGGTGCAGTTTACATACATGTATACCCAACAAAAGACTTCACCATAGTACACAGTATTAAAGTGAAAAGTGCTCAGAAAATCTCAGTAACCTTTCATTCTTGGGCTTTTCCTTTGCTGTGGCAAGGTTGATGACTTTTGAGGCACAGGTGCACCCCCTTTTAATAGTGGAGGTTGCCTGGGGCTCTGATAGCTAGGTACAGGCCCTGGATCGTTCCATTTGTCCACGGGGTGCCCCCTTGGGTATTTGGAAGGGGGCGCCGGATGCACCTTTGACTTTGGAGGGGCAGGTACGTAGGTCTTTTGGTGCTTGGATGCTGAGCTTGTCTCTAGCCTTGGATTTCGGACAGACTGCTTTGGGTATTGAGGAGCAGAACGGGCAGAGTTGTGCATCTGATGTTGTTTGGGATGTTTGTGCTGTTTTGTGTTTGTTTTGTACATGGCAGGTTCAGGTGATAGGGCCTGTAGAGTGCTGTAGGTCTCTGCCCAATCATTCGTTGGTGTACGATTGCTCAAACTGAAATCCCTCTCAGGCAACTGTTGGCTGTTATAAAGTGCTCCTTCATTGGTGCTGGTATCGGGGAGGTTGTCACCGGTGTACTTGTCTGGGATGTATGTATCCCAGTAGAAGCAGTTGTCGGGATCTGACTCTAGGCCAGGTTCAGGCCAGTTGGAGCTTGAACTGGAGGAGGCAGGGGGATGAAGCCTGTCTGCTTTGAAAGCCGCCTGCAAGGGGTAGCGGGGAGAGCACCAACTCTGCTGGCCAGATGATGTATCCTCGTAACTCTGGGTGGGACTTGGGGAGTAAGAGCAGGAGATAGTGTTGGAGTCTTGCGGTGAGTAGGACCGATTGCTGTGGAGAGCCTCTAGATCTTTCAGGCTCAGATGGAGTGCATTCACGTCTACAGCATCGTGCGGATGCTGATTGGTCTCCTGATGGCTGGAAGTTTTGCCAAGACTGCTAGCACTCTGTTTGGTTGGAAGATGGCTGATGTAATGGGTGGATTGACTGGCAGGATTGGGCCCGGTAGACAGGGTGCCAGCGTGAGTGCTTTGAGTTTGGTGTGCATCTATCCTGAGGGCTGCAGGAACTGGGCTGACCTCCCTCGAATTGACAGGAGTGGCATCTTCAGAAGCAAGAATCTGAGGCGAACCAAATACCGGGGCTGACTTCAAATAATGCAGCCGCACTGGAGCCTCCATTGATCCATAGCTGTAATCAAGGTGGTTAGATCGACCCATAGCAGGAGGCATGGGACTGACGGTTCTGGAGGAGACAGGCGTTCTGTCCTCATAGACCTCATCCGTGGAGAAGGCATACCTGGTGACTACCTGCTCTTCTTGGATGGCAGGTCCCGCCGTCATTGGGCCCAGTCTCTTGCCCCAGTCAACACCTGCACAGTCAGCACTGGCTGATGTGCCCATCAGCTGATCCCTGAGGCCTACTGGGAACATGCTCGGATTTCCGGTATCTACGGCAAACCGGAAGTTATGGGGCAGGGACTGCGTCAGAGACGAGGTGGCCGGGGGAGTGCAAGCCTCCGGCTGTGGGGAGGGAGTTGGTGGCCAGTCAGTCACCTCTTGTCTCTGAGGCGTGCTGAATATCCCAATGACTAACCCTTCTTGTCCCGCTGATGAGCATCCACTATCAGGATCATCACTGGCATTCCTGATCTGAATGGCTGGCTTGGGCTCAGGTGAAACCCCCTCCTGCCCTTGCCTCTGCTCCTCACAGCTCTCCTGAGGTACCAGCGATGGAGGATGCAGGCCTGCACCGCTCACCTCACCAATCTTCTCCTCAAACATACGAATCTTGGACCTGTGCTCAAGTCCTGATGAAGGGTCATCGGAGACGGGAGTACTGGTCCGTTGGCCTGTTTGTGCCTGGGGGTAGGGAACAACACCTTTATGCTTGTGATTCTCAATGTCACTGGAAGTGTCAAGGGTCATTTGAAGGTCATGATGCAATCCACTTCCTTCGATGGGACTCTCTTGATGTTCTAGGTTGACTGCGGAGGGACTCAATTCTGCCTCAGCTTCTTGTATCGATGGGTTCATCTGTTGGCGAGCATTAAAAGGGCGTGGGTTGACATTGAAGTCTCTACCACTCAGTCTTGGCTTGCCACTTCCAGGAAGTGACTTCCCAGCAAGGCCGACTCTTTTCGGCAGTGACGTATCCGACTGCATCTTGCCCACCTGGCCAATAGGGGGCGCTTTAGCCCTTGGTTCCGCACGTGCCGAGATCTGGTCGGCAGACTGGGCATCCTCATCTTTGATGTGAGACAGGTCAGCTCTGTTCCAGCGTTGCAACCGGCCGAGTCCTGGGTCATACACATTACCAACATCACGCTTCATTCCTAGGATTCCCACAGACATGGAGCGTTCTGAAAGCTTAGCAGGGGCACTTGTCTTAGGGCTCCCTGGTTTAACAACCTCGTCCCTCGGCGAACCCAGGGGCTTCAACTCCACATTCATCTCCTTCTCAGCTACTACAGGTAACTCTTCCAAGCCATCGGGTATTTGTGAGACCCGTGCCTTATCCATGTCACGCGGCTCCAATCCTGAAATTGCTTTATCAAAGCTTCTTCGGCGGATATTTGGTGAGGGTCTGCCAGTCACCATAAAGGGAGGGGTTTCTCTACCAGCTTGCCCGTCTGCCTCTGATGAACTTGGTGGCGTTTTAGAGGCTTCTGCATATCTTTGAGGTTTCACTTCCTTCTCAGAAATGACGCCATCGGTTTGATCTTTGGACTGAGGAGTGGTATCCTTAGTGGCATCTGTTACAGGCATGGGGACCGGAGACCATGTGGATTTGTTCCTTGGAGTGTATGAGCGTGGCAAGGTGCTTGCCTTAGTGAGAGAGGGGGGTTTGCTAGGAAAGCTTCCAGGAGGAGGATCGACCAAAGGAACTCTAGGTATAAGGGACTGTAACTCATCCAAGTTGAGGTCTACCTTCACGTTCATTTGCGAGGCATCTTTTGGCACTTTTTCGCTGGAGTATTTGAAGGCTAAATATCCTGTGTCCTGATCATCATTGCTGTCAAAATCTCGGAGAGATGCTGCCTGACTATTAGCCAAGGATGGCGTGGTGCTCCCCCTGGACCCATGGTTTTCATACCATTCATACAACTGACCAACCCTTAGCTGTCTGGACTCAAGCTCCTTGGCCTTCTGCACGTAGGCCTGCATCCGGATCTCCTCCAATCTTTCCTCGGCAGTTGGCAATCCGACAGCGCCCCGATCTAACTTCTCAAAGAAGTCATAGATCTGTGAGATGTCCCGCTCTTTGCTGTTCAGTCCTGGGTCCTTTTGGACCTCCCAGCTGTCTGTTTTGGCTGATGGATCTTCCCCACACAAAGCAGCCATTTCTAATTCAGTGAAGTATTTCAGGGTTCGGTAAAAGGTCTCCAACTGTGCTGGCTTGGGCATGTACTTCTCTTTCATGGTTTCCGCTCTTTCCTTCTCCTCTCTCTCCAGGTGACGGCCAACCTCGGAGTAGAACTTGACCAGGTCTTCGTAGGTCTTGGACTGCTGGCTGGCCTTCTTGAGCCCCGTAGCATACTTCTGGTAGGATTCCTGATTGAAAGCCGGCGACCTGACGGCCAGGGTGAGGTTCTCGGCCGAGATGGCTCGCCGCTTCTCCATGGGGGCAAAGTTCTTTGCGTTGGGTCTCTCGCTGTAGGGAACCACATTAGACTCCTCACTCTTCGGGGAGTGTCTTTCCGAGCGGTGCTTCTTGATGTGCTTCAGTTTCTGATGTTTGCTTCCGACTCGACTCCTCTTGAGCTTCTGTTCTCCGTCAGCTGCCAGTTGGTCGGGGCTCAGAGATCCTGGCCTCTGCCTGTCCTCTTCGTCCTCATCAACAGAAGGACCTGATTTGTCGCTCTGTGTGTCCATGGAAAGTGGGCTCCTTTCAGACTTACGGGACGGACCGGGGTGACTATTGTTGCTCGCTGAATCCGAGGCTGACGGCGGAGACTGAGACAGGACTCTATTATTTCTAGACGGTGAAGCAGACGCTCGTGCGGAGGCACTGCGCTCCTGTTCCTGCTGCAGGGAGTAAGGTTCGAACAAAGAGGTCGGCCTTGGAAGGAAGCGTGGCTGGAAGATCTCACCCGTGTCATGGTCCTGGCACAGCACTTCCCCATTTCCGTTCATGCGACACACGATGCCTTGCTGGTTACCTCCTGGGCATCCATCTGCCATTCCTCTAGGTCCGTAGTGCGGGGCAGGCTGGCCGGGCCTCCTACCCGGATTGTCTACAGCTTCTACTGACTGGCGACGTGGTCTTGATTCAGCGCCGCTTGAACCTGCCTCCAGTTGAGCCAATGGCCGTACAGGGGCTGGGGCTCCGCCCAAATCAAGCCGTGGTTTTCTGAAGACACCTCGGGGAGGCTGGTACCAGACATCAGCAGTCCCAGATACACTGACTTCCAACCCGTGTCCCAAGTCAACTTCACCACTCATTTGAGTGCCAGTCCGACGACAGAGTCTGAATTCTCTGTCGGATTCTGCATTGTGAGATTTGTTCATTTGTATGTGCTTATTGAGAAAACCTACAACTCGTGGTTCAGAATTAAAACTTGCATCACCCAAACTTGAGCAAAATGGGACATTTCCACTTCCACTATTCAAGACAGTGTCTGCCTTTGGTTGAAAGGGAGCAATGGAGTTGACTGTGAGAAAAACGGTGGTTTTAGGATAGTGTGATTCTACTTGGGACAAGTGGAGCAGAGAATGGGAGGAGTCCACGAGAGCAGGGTCATAGCATGGATTAGGGTTAGTAGAGAAAATGCTTGGGATCGTGCCTGTTGTAGAGAACAAGGGAAAGATGAGAAAGGAAGAATGTTAGTTGCAAGTAGAGATTCCTGCTCTATATTAACAGTCTGTGTGTTTATGTGTACACTTAGTATCTGTTTGTTTCAAACACCAATAAACATGATAAATCCACAGCAAAAAGCTCATCTCATTCTTCCTTCAAGAATTCTGAAGGAGTTAGTACAAAATGCATCCATCCGAGCAGATGACATTAATCTAAGATGTTTTTGAGATTCTTGGTTACAAATTACAGACACATCAAATGTGCTACAATCCTGAAATTAAACCTTTCAGCTCATCAATCAAATGAGATTTGAAGGTTTTCATGGTAGGAATAGCAGAAGAAGTAATACTGGTAGGTTTGAAGTAACGCCATGCAAATTCTCTTTTGTGAGTATGTGTGGTTCTGAAAAGAACCAGAGGAGTACTGTAACTATGTGTCGTATATATGAGGAACTCCGCTTACCGGTAGTTTCAGAACCAAACATACTGACAAAAGAGAATTTACATGTGTTACCACAAACCTATTACTTCTTCTCATCAATCAAAGTACATTGTAAGCCCCTTTTCTAAAATTAGTGGCTACGGCTTCATACTACACACAAGCCTATAGCACATGGTAGCCACTGGCTGCAGACAAATCCCATACAATTTCTTCTGTCTCTAACCAGTTACATGTAATTCACACAAGGTCAAAGGACCAACGTCTAAAACAATTCCTTCAGCCACCAAGAATCTCAAAAAAAAAGTCACACAGCAAACAAAGGCCTCCCCACACCTCACCTTACTGAATAGTGCTTCATCCCTTATTTTATTCTTCCAGGGAATAGTTTGGAAAAGCCAACCAACTGGTTTGAGAAAACGAAATATCTAAGTTTCACAGGGATTGGAGATCATTAAATTTATTAAGTTCCTTTGGCGAAAGTAGAGACAATTGAGTCACACATGCCAAAATAACCAATTCCAGTTCTTTCAATGTTATCAAAACACTTATCAAAACACTTGACTTGAATTGAAAAAGCAGCATCCACTTTGCGTGATCCCCGAGCTGCTGTAGCCCGGTTTACAACAATTGCTTGTTTGCATCTGAATGAAAGCAGGGGTCTGATCCCTGGAGATGAATGGCAGTTAATGGTTGAATTGCTTCTGACTGGCACCCCCACCCTGGCAAAGACTAGTTGACTATTTGGAAGGCCACCATTTAAGCGTTGGATAGCTCATATGGTAAGGGCATTGGTACACAAAACCAGAGGTCTCTGGTTCAAATCCCAGTCCAGTCAAAGTTTTCTTTGCAATTCATTCAATTTGTTATCAAAACGTGTGCAGTTTCATAAATGCGCAAGGTGTGTGATATACACCCAGCAAAAGTTGTGATGCAAACCTTATGTGTCATAGATATAACATGATGTACATGTATGATGCAATGCGGTACCCGCCGCTATACAATATTTGAATCCACCACACGACCTCGACCAGCTCGGTGGTAAAGTGGTTAAACGCATGCACTAGAAAGCAGGAGTCGAATCCCTCCCAAGCTGCATGAAATTTGTTCATCGGGCATTGGCCAAAGCACTGAGTATTGAGTGTTTATCATGTTGAGCAGGTCAAACCCTCATTGAAAAACCTTATGTGACCTGAATCTCCTTAATGCACTTATACAATACACTAGTGTGCTTCAAGCATATATGCTGTAGCTGTATTGCTCTTCTGGATAGGTTGATGTCCCATGATAGGTTGCAATGGGGATTAAATTTGGTCAGAACTGTCTTTCCTGGATCAACATATGAATCCCAATTGGGTCCAAGACTCCAAGTGACTTCTCTAAAGAGGCGGCCCTAAATAAAGAAGCTTCAAAGCGTAGTCAGAACTCAGAAGCCAAAGAGAAAGATGGGGTTTGGGGTAGACCTGAGGAGTTAAGTCTTAGTCATAAGGTGCAGAGTCAGCACACACATACAAACACACACAATGATGTCATGGAGTCAGGGTGATAATGCTACATGTAGGTATACAATCAAAAACAAGAAAGCATGGGATTAGTAACAGATTCAAACAGCAGCATGGCATTTCTACTGTAACTTTCATTGATGAACCACCGCTATCAGATGACATGTTTGGTTTCACTTGGAGATTATAAGTATTTATAACTCTTGCACTTGGAAACTTTTGGTTGAATGTGTTTCTAATGTATTGGTTTATTAACAAACATGGACTGCAGGCATACCTATGAGCATATTGTCATACTTGAATCAGCATTAGGATCTGTGCATACCAGACTTGCTCAAGTTCTGTTAATACAATACACTTATTGGCTACTCAATGGTAATGAATTTTAAGCTAAGCATTTTGACCACAGTGAATACTTGATACACTGTGGGATTTGTACTCAAGTAGGTTTTCCTCTGGTCTGGTTGACTTGGTTCCCTAGTTAAGATGTTTAAGCGAGCAACCAGGCTGTTTGCCTCCTCTCACCCATACACTCTCTTCCAAGATGTAGAACAAGGAGGTATCAGAGCAGCTTCTTCCCACGTTCTGCTTCTCTTTGCAATTCCCTTCCTAGTTCATGTTTCCCACCTTCTTATGATCAATTCCTATCTCCAGCTTTCCCGTGTTCCTCTATATCTCCTTCCTTCCTTAGGCCTTAATCTAGATTAGATTTATAGCCTTGTTCTTTGTGAAATTGCATAAATGAATAAAGTGAAGGTAAGGCACGATGCATGATTACTGGCACCTCACAGAGCCCTATGGGCATTATCAGGTAGACAACTACAAGCTATCCTACATGCTATTCAATTCCACATCACCCAAGTCTCTATTTCAATACCAACATCTACTTTAGCTGGAGGTTCATCCCAGTTCAACTTTGAGTTTAGTTTATGGTTGACCTTAAGTCCAAATAATGGTAGCATGAATAGGATTAATGGTATGCTAGAGCTACCAAGTCCCAGAATTGACGACTTATTGAGCACTGCATACTTCAGTTAAAAAAAAAAGAGCTAACATACTGGCTATACTAAATACTATACATGGTATATTTTGTTAGAATGGGTATTTAAGGATGGAAGAAATTGCTTAAAAGTCCTGCAGTAAGTATTCTGACAGCGCCAGACATGTTCAACTTTTAACATGAGACATTTTCAGTAGGCTTGGCTGATATGTGAGAGCAGATCCAATCCCATTTCCATAGCCTGGGCCAGGCTAGAAGACACTAGAAGCGCATTGCTCTCCACTGGCTGAATGGTAGTCCCAGGCTTGTGCACAGTCCATTGCAGCACTGGTGTTCATATCTGGTAGCTGATTGGCTCCTTGGCTACCTATAGACAAATATCGTCAAAGACGCACACCCTCCATATGACGCAGCAGCGATGGAACTGCCAGCGAACTCCACCAGGAACTCATCAGCTAGCCTGTACCTGCCTGCTCATGGTGAGAGAGACACAGGAAGAGTTTAAGGAAGAGGTATACAGGCTAGGGGACCTACCTTGATTGGGAGGAGGCTGCTTGGCTGATGGGGACTCAGCTGGTACCTGGTTGAACTGAGCAAAGTCTCTGGGTAGAGTGGTGCTCCGTTTGGCATTTTGCCTGCAGTCAAGACCAGAACATACATGTACAATGAATATAAAAGTAACCTACTGGTTGGAAAAGCTTGTAAGGTATGCTGTGAACAATAGCCCTCCAGAATCTAAGGACAAATCCCCAAAGACCAATCAATGTTCCACAGCATCTCAGCAGAAAACTTATAAATAGTGATGGTAAAATAAAGGATAAACAGAATTTGGTTCATTATGTAAGGAGAAATTGATGTACTCGGCCTTTGAAAGCTTGAAGACCAGAGCAGGAGATTGTACCAACGACATGGTCAGGGAGACTATTCCAAATTCTAACAGCCGTGAGGATAACACTTCTATCAAGAGAGTGAGTCCTTGCAGCAGGGATTGTCAGAGTATGATCAGGCATTGCAGAACTAAATCCTGTCATGCGCCGCCTGATTGCCGGAGGGGGAAGTAAGTTGCTAAGATCCTTTGGAAGCTGCTTGAGGTGCATCTTGTATAGAACAGAAACAGCCGCAACTTGGTGTCTGTGGTATGACAGGGTATGTATGTTCAGGGTAGGTATGATAGCTTTGCAAAATAAGACTCACCAAACCAAGTACATATGAAACAAACTCTACTAATTAGTAGGCATGGACAATGTGACTGCAGTGAATGTTGATCCTCTGAATTCTGGGATACCAGACTAACTTCAGTACGTTAAACTGGAGGTCTCGGGTTTAAGTCCCTGTCCAGTCCAAATTTCTTTTCTATTTTCCCAAATTCTTTACAATTTCACAGTCAGTTTTGCTTTCTGTTATCGGTTTTAAATGTGAACAGATTTTCATACACTGATTCCTATGCCCTACCCATGTGCATAGTTTCCATGAGCAAGACATGGCACACACATCAGATTCACCAATAAGAATTGGGCTGGATTTCACAAAGCCTTATGATGCATCGTAACTCAACTTACGATGGATAACCCATCGTAAGATATGATAGGTTGTATGGTTTCTGTGCATCGTTAATCGTCTTGCGATCAGTTGGAAGTTACGATGAGTTTGATGAAATCACACCCCCGCTTTCATTCAGACGCAAACAACTACAGAGGTTTTTCAGTCACATGCTTTTTGACGGCCAGCGTTCAATTTTATGCGGATGTACGTGGAACGCACGCTCCTGTAGACATGCTACTCTAATTAGCCTTTGGTGGTCAGGTGACTCCATGTGAAAAACCTCTATAAGTCTATAAACTAAAGGTCTGGGCCCAATTTCATAAAGCTGCTTAAGTGTGAAAATCTGCAAAGCATGAAAAGCCTTCACCGTGTACACAGGATTACAAAGAGCATTGTGATGAGATGTCAATAGCATTTTACTCCGCTGTTCTTCACTTAGCATGACACAAGGGGGAAGTTTTGGTTGGCAAGGTGTTATTATGAATCTTGACATTTTATGCTTCAGCAAATTTTGGCGCTTAAGCAGCTCTATGAAATTGGCTCCTAGTAGAAAGCATAGGCTCTTCAACATGTACTTACACAGCTGCAATGGGTTCCACTGGCGGATTGTAGAGCTGACCAGTAGGCTGCAGATCAAATCAACACAAACAAGACGCACATGCTTCAATGCTCACAGGGGATAAATACTCTGAAACTGTACAATATATGGTAGGCAATTTCTGGTGCAGATTCTTAATCTCTGGGCACAAAATACCTATTCAGCCTGTAACTCCTATTTATTTTGAAGAAATTGACCTCCAAAATCTCTTCTAAAGCAACTTTTGTGATTGGGGAGTGTAAGAAGTGGGTGTGGTCACAAACTTTGGGAGTCTGGCAATTGCCTTTAATCCTTACTGTATGTAGACTCCTCCTTTCATTGTGTTCAGTGCAGCTCTTGACAGTGTAGTACTTAACCACTTTGCGCCGGGACCTCCGAATCCGGAGCTCCATTGTTTTGACTAAGCGACGCAGGCCCTCCGAATCCGGGCACCACTATTGTCCACATTCTAAACAAAGACTCTTTTCAGCTTAGAACAAAGCAATACGAATCAGTACAAAGACCCTTTTTGACGCAAGTTGCCACATGAATTGCAAGATTAGCAGCAGTAATTGTGCAATTGTGGGACTTTTACTGTGGAGGATTGAGGGATACCGCGCTGCCGCTGAAAGCACGCGGGGGACATTGTCTTTGCATGCCACACAGCCCAACGGTCGTCGGTCAGGCACTGGAATTCCCCCCATATTCTTTACCGTAATCTGTACGCTCGGTTGTGGCCGACCAACTCTAAGATTTGACTGCTTGGAGTGGAGGCTGGAGTCTGCGGTCAGGGATTGACAGTACCGTACACATTGACGACGCACAATGGGCCCTTTTTCGAATGGATAATCTCTTGACAAAAGCCACAACGACGTCCGAATTGTGCCAGGTTTTGCTCTCTTGTACCCATAGTATACCCTTATCGATTTATTTCACAGAAATATATTGTTCCGATTGTTTTAGCGAGATTTGAAAAGGATGCATCGGTGCTGAAAAACATCCCGGGGCAAAGTGGTTACTCCTTGAAGCTTTATTTACTTGATGGGAATTTGATGGATTGGAGTTTTCATTAATTGTGAAGTGTGTTGTAACAGCATACATTGTAGTTTTTTAAGTGTAGGCCACCTATCCTGTGATAATTTGTCGTTTTGGGGTGTCTTTGACCGTAGACTAGCCTCCACTCCAGGCAGTCAAATCTTTGAGGTGGTCAGCCCCAACCGAGCATACAGATTGCGGTGAAGATAGTGGGTGGAATTCCACTGCCTGACCGATGACCGTTGGGCTGTGGGAGATGCTAACACACTGTCTCCTGTGGCAGCGCGCTATCCTACAATAGCATCATTGTTGCTGCTAACTTGGTAATTTGCATCAAAACCGGTCTTTGTCAGGCTACATATTGTTTGGTTCTAGGCTGAAAAGAGTCTTTGTTTAAAACTGACACCATAATGGTGTCTAGATTCGAAGGGCCCAGTGCTTAGCAACCCTAGCCAAGCTCTGACTTTGGAGGTCCATGCAGTAAGTGGTAAAGCAAGGCAAAAGGAAGAGATGGACGGAGAACTGAAGTCAAGGCCATAGCAGTGCCACAAGGCACCCTCTTTAAGCCAGAGAGTGGAGTAGATAAGTTCAGTCTCTCACCGATTTCTCTCTCTCGGCCAGTGACGACTTCCCAGGCTCATAGTCAATGATGCTGCGCGGTTGTTGGTGGTAGCGGTCAATGGTGTTACGAGCACTCGAGTTGGGTGACCGCTTCCTGTAGGGCAAAGGTCATAAAGTTGGCACTTTCAATACTGCAGTCGGTTTATGTCAAACTCATCGTAACTTACAATCAACATCGAGGCGGAACAGTGTACAGAATCCACGATTCCCCATTTCGTCATGGTTGCTGCATACATGTACTAGCGCCCATACCCAGACCAGGTAACCAATGTAACCAATGTGCAAACACAGAGCTATTGATGTTGTACGTCGAGTCATTCATTACCTGTTTGGTGGAGGGCTGGGTGGTGAGGAGGACAATGTTGGGTCATGGCTCCATTGATCTAGCAGACACAAACACAATATATTAATAGGCTTTCATTGCTGGTAGTATTTGCAGCAGTCAATCAACATTCATCCCACATCCCTATACAGTCATATCTACTCCACTGTACACTTAAAGGGTACCTGAAATAAAAAGGAATAATGTGTAATCGATAAGAGAGGGTATGAACTTCCATGTGTCAGTTTGTTTTTTAAATATAGTAATCAAATTTTTGAGAAAGCAGCAAAATTGTACGCATTTTGGGTTGTCATAGAAGTGCTCGCCGTGATAATATCGACACACTACGCCTTTTCACTACCGCGTGGCGAAAAAACTTAATCTGCTTTGCCATGTTTTTCTTGCGTACGTGCGTATACTATACGTGTGTGTGTGTGTGCAATCGATCATGCAACATTGCACTGCCGATGACGTCATCACCTTCTCTTTGGCCCGTGCGCAAAAGAGGTTTTTTTTGTGGGCGAGGCACGCTAAAGATTTTGTTTTCCTTTTACTGTCGCTATTTAGGGGGTAGACATTAAAAGTGTTGAGTTTGTGAACTGGTTTAGCCTTTATTAAGTCTTGCAATAGTTTTCTCGATATTATAATTTGTTATTTCAAGTACCCTTTAAGTACCGGTACATCACCAAATATCTGTCCCAATAAATAAAAAGTAAAGAGCCATCTGCAGTAGTTAAACAGAGGTTCCACCAAGACCATATCCCATACTATGTGATATTTCTTTGCAGGTTCTCCAAAATGTACAAAGTTATAAAAAGCTAATCAAGTTTTCAATTCCCAAAGATAATTGTCCTTAATTAACCCTAACTCTTTGGGAATCAAACACGATTGTGGTATTTTGAAGGTTCAGTTAAGGTTACAGCTATAGAAATACATCATTATCATGTACATGTACATGTATAGCAACTGACAAATATGTAGGTCTTGTGTGCGAGTCATATCTCAGGTTCTGCTGTGCAACAAATTTCAGTAATTTGCATCAACTAAAAATCTACAATGGTGCACTTCGATCAATAGGCATTCAGTGTTTAGTGGTTGCCACGGTGATTCACAGATGCATCATTCAGTGTGTGCTATTCATCACTCTCCATTCAAGGTTTAGTGGTTGCCATGGGGACTGGCAGATGGGTCCACCATCTCACCTGCTCTCCTGACTGGACTACGTTTGCCAACAGAGGGCGCTTCTTCTTCAAATACATTGTCATCTACTCAGCATGCAGGTTTGATTTTGGACAGGGGTCGGTTGTCATGGCAATGGTGTAATCAGACAGTTTGGTTGGTGGTGCCGGTAGAATCAAGCAAACAAGCAGAAGGTGAGAAAACAAAAAACACCAAGATCTATCATGAACAGCCTAAAGAAAAAGCCATGCAAAAACCAAGCAACAATATCAAAGATAAAAGCAACATTCAATTGTACTACATGTATTATACACAACCCACAACCACTCTGAACGTCATCCGCATGCATATAGCTTTAGCATCAACTCAGAACCCAAATAAGTATGGAGAGACTGGTGATGGCTGAAATCTGAAATAGAACAGTGCTACAATGTGCTTGGGAACCAGACGTGTAGGCAGCAATGGTGCACACAGCCATAGTGGTTGGCAATGCACATACATGTTCATGCACACTGAGGCTACAGAACCTGAGGCAATACATACACATATAGACCCATAGAGAAATCATTATACACAGGTACATGTAGTAGCTTTGGTATATTAGAGTGGAGTATTGCAGAGAACAGACCCTTCACCAAAAGCCAAGAAATACATGTCATTGACTTATAAAGAATTATACAGCATTGGTATTGGCAGATACAATGTACTTTGCTTGTCATAGCACATACGTAATGGACTTAACATTTGCAATATAGAAATAAGCCAAACTAATGCCTTCAAAACCTTACATACATATTTACTCTGTACGGGACTCAAATGGTAGTCTATGGTCAGGGTTACCAGTACAATCATGAGTCCAATTGCATGGGGCACCAGTCAGAAGCATCTAACAATCTGAATGAAAAGGGGGGTTGAATTGCTTCTGACTGCCCCCCCCCCAGCAAAGACTAGCTGACTAATAGGGAAGGCCACCATTTAAGGGCTGAATAGCTCAGATGGAAGAGCACTGGTTCGCTAGTACAGAGGTCTCAGGTTCAAGTCCCGGTCCAGTAAAAGTTTGCCAATTTTTCAAGTGATTCTTTTTTTTTAATAAATAAAAAACCCATATGCCATACCGGTATACAGTCGACTCCCGTTATATCGTACTCGGTTATAACGGTTTTTCGGCTACAACGTACAGTTTTTCACAGTCCCGAATTATTTGTGCACATTTGTATGGCGGGAAATTCGTCTACAACGAACACGAAATTGACACGACTTCGGTTACAACATACATTTTGGCCGACCGAACACGAACAAAAAGCCTGTTTTCGACCCCTTCACAACGACTTCTTTCGAAAGTACGGGCACCGCGGCGTGTCAAAAACCAAACCTTAATTGTCCGAATCGGGAATCGCGTCCTCCCAATGCCGCAGTAACGCGGTTCGTGTCAACGCGTCGTTGTTTCATCTCGCCGTAGGCTTCAACGGGGCGGTGCGCACCCACGACTCCCCCTTGCGGTTTTCTTCAGTACGTCTGCCGAGTGGCTGCAGGCACCATGCCGCCAACATTTTACACAAAGAGGGCGCGCTGCGGTTTCTAGTCAACCCGGCGTTGTTTCATCTCGCCGTTACGATTCAATGGGGCGGTGCGCACTCATGACTCCCCCTTGTGCCCGACGAGTGACTGCGGCACCATGCCGCAAAAGTTAGACAATCGGGGAACTCTAGTGACCGTCATTTTAACCCGCGCTAATCCGAACTGGCTGAGAAAATATAAGGAGGAGAATTCTTCACAGGACATGTCCCGAGTGCAGCACTTCCTGTGCACCCAGTCAGACATGACCGATGACGTCTATTCGAAAGCGACCGCCATCGTAGACTACCTTTCCAGTCGGGGGAAAATCCAGACCAAGCTTACCGATTTCTGTAACTAACCATTCACCAGCATTTAAAACCAAACGGCTCTTTTCAGAGCCACCCCATATTCCAAAAAGAGACAAAGGTTATGTGTCCTCGTGATTTAATAAAAAAATGCTAAAAAATGAATAATTAAAACATTCATAGTATTGGGGCGCCCTCTCTTGACTGATTCCAGAACAGCAAAACGAATTGTCAACCGGTACTGCATGTACGGAGCATGGTGTGAGGGCCGGATTTACGCGCTCGATCGTTAGGTTCTTCTCATCGCATGGTGTCCGGATAAAGGTCGTCAAAAATCATTATAATTTTTTATTTTATTTCTTTTATTCAACAGATGTGTATCCCAAAATACATGTACAGTAATGTAAAAATAATCCCCAATGCATTGGCTCAACTCCAAACGTGCGTTACACGTGTACAATACACATGGAAACGTGCACATAACAACGATCATCGGCGGCTGTGCATAACCAATGGGAATAAGTGGGATTCGTTTACAACGCCTTTTCGGTTATAACGTCGAAATTACGGAAGTCCGGAGGAATACGTTATAACGGGAGTCAACTGTACTGTATGTTCCCATGAAAATTAAGGGCCTTTTCACAGACGTAATTCATCCTGGCCACTTGTATTCAAACTGATGAATATCCATGAGATTTTACTAAGACTACTAGACAGGATTACTCCACTGATCTACGCTGATTGTTAGGCAGTAGTACTACAGAGATCAGCTGACTGAATTCATTAGACAGAAAGGGGAATAGTAGGAATGCTCATAGACTAATTACCATTGTCCTTCACATCAGCTGGGAAGGCGTAGCTGGGTTCATATGTGTTAGCTTCTGCATAGGCAGAGGAAAAAGTGTTAAAAGTTGGATTAGTGTGGGAGGGGACTTATGAAAATGGATGGAGGGGTTTGTAGATTCAATGACCTGTACACTTGTGTGACATGCTGGCAAAATCCTACCCATGTACATATACATGTACATGTACATGGGATGCTTGTGACAAGCATTTACATGTACTTCTTGGTCCAATGGACGGACAATGGACGGACAATGGACGGACAATGGACGGACAATGGACGGACAATGGACGGACAATGGATGGACAATGGGTGGACAATGGACGGACAATGGATGGACAATGGACGGACAATGGATGGACAATGGGTGGACAATGTGTGGACAATGGACGGACAATGGATGGACAATGGACGGACAATGGGTGGACAATGGGTGGACAATGGATGGACAATGGATGGACAATGGATGGACAATGGATGGACAATGGATGAACGATGGGTGGACAATGGGTGGACAATGGATGGCAATGGATGGCAATGGATGGCAATGGATGGACAATGACTAGCATGCGGGTGGCTGCTTTGAGACAAAAATCAATTGTCACCACACATAATTCACTTTCATTAATTTGAATGTCACTTGACTTCATGTAAGAGATGACATGCAATGAACACCAAGGAAATTCATAACTTCAAAAGACTTGGCAGAATCTTCTACTTTTCAATGGCACAAAAGTCAAGTGTAATATGACAAATCTGCATTGAAAATTCCTTGCTCAGCATCTACAGCTACCGGTAAGCAAACTGAGGATGCCTAAATCTTAGGATGACAGTCTGTATATTGGATTGACTGTTGGTGACTGGTTGCCTGCAGTTTTCTAGCACCATGCATAGCAGAGGTGTATGGAAGGCTACCAGTGACAGCAGAGGTGTATGGAAGGCTACCAGTGAAGGTCCAACTATGCGTGCAACACAGATTATATAGTACAGAAAGCAATGCAGTGCACTGATGTGCAATGTTGTGACTAAACAGGGTCTATGACTAAAGACTCAGCCTTAGTTGTTTTCTGCCTGAAAACAAGGATCCAATTAATGGGGGTTGTAACTCTTGTGATAGTGATAGTGAAGAAATGGTTGTTATTGTTGAATGGCAAGAGTGGCAAAAGAATGGCTGAATAGAAAGAGAGTAAATATAAAGAGAGGCGAAGATTATCCTTTGACATTGTTAAAAGCAAAAAAGTTATAGTTATATTTTTATAATCATTATTCATGGAAATAATGATTATCACAGAAAAAAGAGCACTGTATGAAATAAAGACATGAAAGTTCAATTCATATGTGTTTTTTTTCAGTACAGATCACGAATGAATAAACTGATAATTCCTGTTGCACCTTGCCTTATTGCACCTTTTTTATAAAATGTATTTCTTATTGCCTTGAGTATTGTTCACAACATTTTAAGCAGTTGATCATGAAATGGAATATGCATACTGTGTAGGGTATGTCTGATAGCCTGCTTAAAAAGGTTCATAACAGGTACAACCATCAACCAGCACCACACTAAAAATGGAAGCATACATGTACAGAGGTTTAATGCCACCTCAAATACAAACTGGTTACCGGGGAGGTGCAACATCAGCATGAAACCAATGGGGGTGGGTACCAGTTACCACGCTGACACTTTAAAAGGAATTGCACATTGCAAAGCAAAACTGAGATGGTAACCTTTCAATAAGGCATCCATGTAGGATTGGTCTATTTCCTCTGAAGGGGAGAAGATATGAAAAGAGACAGGGAGGGGAGAAGGGTGGGTTAGTAATTGTTAAATAGTGAAGTGCAAATCATTACAGAGGCAATGAATTCTGTCAGTCTGTACATGCCATGTTATTTCTAATGTTAATTGCTAATTAATGATATCACATAACCTAACACTATCTATTTCACAACTTTCATCAACACAATATGATACCAGAGTTACTCTTGCGTAAGCCTGCATATCTGTTATCAAGTCATGTGATTACATGAATAATAATGAGATAGCATAGGCCATTTATGAATCCAGGGATCAGGCTCAGGCTCATACTTCATGTCAATCTGACAAAAAATAGGTTGTGGTTTATCCCCAAATTTGAAGGTTTGTTGGTTTGATAAGTACAGAGTATTCACCAAGAAACTGGGGCCAAACGCTTGTTTCTAGATGCCTGTCACATTATAACGTATAAGAGAAATGACCGAAGCCAAAGACCGAGCCTAAGCCTTCATTTCATAAACACCCCTAGAACTATATATGCAATCTTCATAAATTCCAACATGCAGATGAAGTAAGGATCAGCTACATGTAGCTTAATGCCATTTCAAAAATATTCTACTGCATGCCAAAGTTCATGTGCTTTGAAGCTCTATAGAGTGTAAGAGCTTTATCCATGATAGTTATTGCACAAAATACAATGTACCTTAAGAAACCAGCACATGTAATGCAAGAAACAGAAAACAGTGATTCTTTAAAGAGGGAAGTTACCATTTCGGCATGGGATATAAAGTATAATGACAGACAATACAGAGCAATGAGCATTAGCAGTTTGTGGAGCACTTTCTTTCAAGCAGACAACATTTAAGCTTGTAAAGTGAAATAGTCAATACAGATAGCTTAAATGTACATGTAGCAAACACAGACCATGAATACTTCCTAAACATTTCTTTTAAGGTGGAACAACAATTCTCTGAACTGAACAGGTCTCTTTGAGGGAAACCTTTTCTTTTTAAAATTGAAATACAGGGTAAAGGTAAAATACACAATTGCCGACTGCAGTGCTTATGAGGTCTGCAATTATGAGATTTGGACCATTAAACTCTTGATGTCTCAAAGCCCCTACACAACATTGGTAAGAAATGTTCACAGATTGACATCAAAATTATACAGTTTGAAGATGGTTATAGTAGAAAACTTGCACTGAAATATTTCTGCGTAAAATGTTGTATTTTGGTAGAAATGAGTAAAAGAAATAGTTTACGTCTCACTGAGATCTAAACTATTTTTCGGAACAGTACGGCACTGAATGCTGCATTTTCACGAAAAAAATGAAGCAGTTTTCAAGATTTTCTCGAGACTCGGTTGGCGGATTGAACTGAAATTTTCACAAGTGTGCTATATCATGCATACGTGTATGTTGGATCAGACAACGTATGGATGCTACCGGTATTCTTGGACCTCAACCAATGTTGTGTAGGGGCTTTAACTGCACAATATATGATGTTGTTGCATCCCTGAAATCAAGAATTCAAACCTACATGTAAGTAACTTTAGAAGGTCAGAACATGGTCACTAAACTCTTCAAAAAGATAGTTCAACGACAATTTGACTTTTCATTTTTGTAATTTCAGAGCACTTTTGTAAAGCCAAATTTAGTCCATGTGAATTCCAAACATAAACAGTGTACCATATTTCATTGCATGTCAGGTTTTTTAGGTCATGCTGACTGGATGATCTTGACCCATGAGATATTCACTGGTTCCCACCATCCAATAAGCAATATGCTGTTTGGGAACCGACGCATGGTGAAAAGCAAATGGTGCTTGACCACTGTCATTTGTCTGAGTAGTTGCCAGGGTGACAATTTCAATGTACCCTAAAAACCCCACTACATTAAATGCAGGACTGAATGGCATATAAGTCACATGATCAGGATTACACAAGTCCAAGTGAAAACCTCCCAATGTGAACCTTTCATAGGTCAACCTTGCAACAATAGACCTCCAAGAATTGTAGATAAAAAGTTAAATGCAGGGATTCATTTTAGAGACAAGATCTTTTTGAAGGAATAGGATAAAGGAAAAATTTACTCACTGACAAAGAATCAGGATAATTCAAGCCAATTTTGAAAAACAAAATTGCAGGCATTAGGAGCTTGATTTTAATAATCAACAAGAAAATCCCTGATAGGGTAAATGTTATAAGAAATTCTGGTTATTTGCAAATTAAGATAATTTTGCCTAAAAAAAACCTTTTGAATGCTACCAGTGCTTGAAGTAAGGGTTTAACTTTGAACTTTTCTGCAGCTGCACAGCAATAACTAAGAAATTTGACATTTGATGATGTGACCTATGACCTTTGACCCTTACCCTCTGGCTTGTCTTGTTTGTGGATAGTCTTGAACATTTCTTTGTACCAGTCATGGCGGTTCTCCTCTTTGACGTGCTGTCAAAAAGAAGAGAATTGGCTTCAATTGGATGTTGATTCAATTTGCAAAAACACAGTCATCTATGAACTCCTATTCACAATAGCAACGATAAATGGCATTAACATGAACTGCAAACCACTACTGTATATTTTAAGTACATCACCGTTGACCCTAAAGCCGTATCAACATTTAATTTTTTTAGGATTTTAACGAGCCGATGGGCTAATGAAAAAAAAGGGCAAAGTTTACCGGCGACCGCATTTGGACTCGGGTAAATGTTCCCGTGACCAATGAAGGATTTGAGACTAGATACAAACTCATAGATGATGTTTGCATCGAGGAGAATGTAATTCAATGAGCTTTGCCATGCTCGACATGATAAACACTAAGTGCTCAGTGCTTTGCCTGATTGAACAAATTCAGACAGCTCGGCTGGGATTCAAACCCACGACTCTTGCCTTCCAGCGCAGACACCTTAACCACTTGACCACCAAGCTGGTTGAGGTCGCACAGTGGATTCAAAAACATCATGTTATATCTGTGATGCAATGCGGTACCCGCCGCTGTCCAGTATTTGAATCCGCTGCAAGGCCTCGACCAGCTCGGTGGTCAAGTGGTTAAGACGTTTGCACTAGAAAGCAGGAGTCGCGGGTTCGAATCCAGCCCATGCTGCAGGCAATAGGCAAAGCAATGAACATTTAGTGTGCATCGCGTCGAGCAGGGCAAGACCTCATTGAATTTGATACAATTTGTATGACAGTAAATGGTAAATTGGTTGTAACTGATTCTAACAGGTGCATCCACCACAGTAAAGAAAGCAATTTTTTTGGGAAGCATCCATTGAACATTTTGATTGCTCAGGTGGAAGAGCACTGTCATGTTAGTCAGGTTCAAATCCTAGTCCAATCAAATGTTCTTACCTATAGAAAGCATGGTCAGATTTGACATAATGATGTTGCAAACTGCTCCCGGACTTTAAAATGCCAAAAAGCAAAGATACAGAGGATCTGACATTTCCATCCCAGCAGGACCTTTCCCAAAGGCAGAGACGGGTCCAGCTAGGGTCACAACATCAGCCCCTCTTTATTTTTGAGATTTGACTTTGCATTTGAGATTTGCATGGTGGAAATATTGAGTGGAAGGTTTGTGGTGACATCATGTACGTAACACTTCGCTTTCGAGGAGGAGTGTGGCTCTGAAAAAGGGCCAGTAACTACATTTCGGGCAGTGTGTACTCTGCCCATCTTCAGGAGACCACATTGTCATCAGGAGACCGCATCGTCATCAGGAGACCACATCGTCATCAGGAGACCACATCGTCATCAGGAGACCACATCGTCATCAGACCACATCGTCATCAGGAGACCGCATCGTCATCAGGATACCACATCGTCATCAGGAGACCACATCGTCATCAGGAGACCACATCGTCATCAGGAGACCACATCGTCATCAGGAGACCACATCGTCATCAGGAGACCACATCGTCATCAGGAGACCACATCGTCATCAGGAGACCACATCGTCATCAGGAGACCGCATCGTCATCAGGAGACCGCATCGTCATCAGGAGACCACATCGTCTTCAGGAGACCACATCGTCATCAGGAGACCGCATAGTCATCAGGAGACCACATCGTCATCAGGAGACCACATCGTCATCAGGAGACCACATCGTCATCAGGAGACCAAATGGTCATCAGGAGACCAAATGGTCATCAGGAGACCACATCACAATCTCCTGACAATGATGTGGTCTCCTGACAATGATGTGGTCTCCTGACAACGATGTGGTCTCCTGACGATGGACAGAGTACACACTACCTGAAACATTGAGTTACCAGCTCTTTTCAGAGCCACACCTTCTTGAAAGCAGAGTGTTACATGGTGTCACCGCAAACCTTCCACTTTTGAGATTTGTTTAATGCCTCTGGCCTTTGGTGATCAGTCTACTCACTGCTCTGAGACCAATAGGAAGGCCTGTCTCGTCTTTGGGGCCGATGCCTTCGTACTGAGGGGCCTCTTTGTGAACCGTCTTCTTCGACACTTGTCTGGTCTTGATTGGGTAGTATGTATCTGTGTGGATCACATCGCCGTCTATCGTCTGCTTCTGGAACACAGCGCCCTCAGGGAGATCGTTATGATCTTTGCATGCAATGAAGACAGCAAGAAAGCAATATTAACGCCATTAATC
The DNA here is from genome assembly GCA_949987565.1 of Luidia sarsii. Taxonomy (NCBI): domain Eukaryota; kingdom Metazoa; phylum Echinodermata; class Asteroidea; order Paxillosida; family Luidiidae; genus Luidia; species Luidia sarsii. Next base: position 5,150,423 of record OX465118.1, read on the forward strand.
ATAAAGTCAATCAAACACTGATTATATACTTACTGTAGACGTAAGTCTACTAATGACTCCACAACCTCTGCTTTTATTATGATGTCCTTCAAAGATTTCCATAATATTACACAATCATGAAGTCATTAGAGAGGTTCAGTGTGTACAGGTATTTTCAGAAACATGGCATTACTGACATACCATTTTGCACTCACCAAATCTATAACACTAACCATATGCAACAAAACCTCACTTTTAATTTAAGTCTGATACAATTTTGAAAAATGGCAAAGAAAACTTTGACTGGACCTGTGACATGAACCTCAGACCTCTGGTTTTGCGTACTTATGCAATTACTTTTACCAGTGCCATAATTGTGCAGAACAAAGGCCAATGAAACATGTCATGTACAATATGGATCACAAAAATCATGCAACAACCGAGTTCCTCAATAGGCTTGAGAGTATTCAAGAAATCAAAGAAAGAAAATTGCCCGAAGGTGCGTGAATGGAGTTATGACAGTGCTGATAGCAGAGGTGTGTTCCCATAGTGAACATGGTGAACAAGTAGCTATACACCAATCCCAGTGCAAATTCGTATATGTAACTTAGGCATGCATTAGGGTAGGTGGGCTGGAATGCTGACACAAACTTCCAACTGAAAAAATCACCACCTCAATTACATATATTTTTTTAGTTTCCATTTTCAACAGAAAAAACACATTTATATTTAGGGCTTGTAGGGGAAATATTTTCAGGAGAATCACTTTAAAGTTTGTGATTGAAGGGTTGAAAAGGGAGGGATTAAATCATGAAAGGCTGCTTTGTTGATCACAGCAAACCTGGGTGGAATGTTCCAGAACACACAGGTTATCATGTACAGTCACACGGCATACTGTAATATTCAATGTATTATGTATGCATCTGAATTGTCTTCCATTTAACAAATGTACATTGCTAATGTACATGACCTTTCCCATGACCCCACACATACAGAGATGGATTTCAACGTCATTTGGCAGAAAAATAAACAATATTTCTTTATCAAGTAAATATGTATGAGAAAGGCTGTGAAATATTATGCTAAAATAAATTGATAGCCAAATACTGTAATACTAATGATTCAATGTAAAAATGAAACAAACAAGTCAAGAGTGTCCATTTATGTAAGTGTATAGAGTAGATCTTAAAGATCCTCTTTGCATTGACATGGGTAACCATAAATGAGTGAATAAAGGAGTGCAATATCTAGATATTGGTGCATAATTGTAGAGGGTAGGCCTACCGTACTTGTGGATCTGAATTACAGAAATATATACTCGCAAGTAATAAACTATTTCTAACACTACAGAACGGCACGAAAACTGTGACGCTTTTTGGGCTTATTCTACATTCTCATTTGAGCTAAAACCTTCGCAGGATTTCTTTTTTGGAATTTTAATGTTTATTGGTTGAACACACAATCTTTTGATTTTAACCAATGCTGTATAGGGCCTTTAAAGCAATAATCCTAGGACAAATTACTCTGCACTACTGGTAGGCAGTAGCACTAAGGCACTGGACAGCTACAACACAGTGGGGAATGTGTTCATTTAATTTCATCAAGAAGCAATAACGGCTCAGGCAATAGAGGACACATCAATTTCCTGAGACATTTCTAAACTTTAATTGATTTTTTTCCCCCTGTCCATACAAGGACTAAAGTAAACAGCCCATAAATTGTTCAATAATGAAGTAAGGACCTCACTGAAATTTAATTTGATGAACAGCATCTTTAAAATATTCTGATTTCATCTGGAAGGTCATATACATAAATTTTACACACATGTGCAATCATTCGTTCAAAAGAAGTATGCATCTTGGCAACAATACATGTTTTGTTATAGTGAGAATTTTCGAAGGTTTTCTTGTAATTGAAGTAAACAATTGAAACAAAAAGGCGCACAAGCAATCTTCCACAATCATGAATTGAGTGATTGGTCTAAAACAACCCTTGAGCTAGGGGCAGGTACCAGTATCTTTGTCACTTTGCCTACATGCTTTCTCTTCAAATCAATTTCTACGTGTAGATGGCAGACTACAGTCACAGCCCATTTGTCCGAATAGCTTTGGTCGCTGGTGTGGAATATACTGCTCTGTATGGAAATTAGATAAGGCACTTAAGGTCTACATACGGTACTGCGAGACATGTACATGTCCATTCCCACTCTCGCGAAAAAAAATTGCGATTATTGGATCGCGATTCAAGCTCCACTTTTTTTTGGTGTGGACACAATAAATGCGATCATTAGTGGGCTTTGAATCGCGATTCGGACTCCACTATTAGTGAGACTTTTCCAGTGTGTGTGGGAACGCTCCCCGGAATCGCACTGCTTTTTTGTTTTAAATCCCACAATGCACTAGTCACGGTCTGACTGAGAGGAAATGCCGTGCTTGTTTACATCTCCCTGCATGGGCCACCCTCAGGTACACATGCACCATTTGACCACATTCGGTGCACAATTTTTGGGCTTGTGTGGATACCGGTATGTACAAAAAATAAATTTAAAAAATCACGATTCAAATTGCGATTGTTTGCACATTGGGAGCGGTCCTTTTAAAAAACAATCAGGACTGCAGGGACATGTGTGAATATATTATGGGTCATTGCTGTTCAGAAGGCCACCTTGTTACACGCTCACTGCGCCATTGATCAAAGAAGCATATGACCTGAAATAACGACTAATTATAGTTCTCCATTTCAGGTACTGGTTACCCCTTGGTTCCATTTTACTGTGCTGCCCTACAACGTCTGATTCATCTCACACTTCACACGGATTCAAATATAATTGTGATCTCAATACCAACTTTTTTTGCATTGGCAATGCGCAAAAGGTAAAGAGTAAAGACATTCGGATAGATCTGCTTGGGTTGTTACTTGTTAGTCATTTGGTAAAAACTGTAAATTTTTCACATTAAATACAGCTTACATAAAATTACATTCAAAGAACATTTACATTTACATGTACCCCCGGTACAGCACAAGGTATGTACTGTACCGGTACATGTATGAACTGGGTTTAATGATAATCATTATACTGTGATACCCATTATACTCTATTATCGTCACAATTCCTCTTTCCACAATTTATTATCTTTTCCTACCATCTGCCATCATTACATGCTGGTTTTAATCCATCATGTTAATGCACTTATGTAGAGAGTCTTATGTAGGGATTAAAATCGTGTCACTTTTTAATGGGCACTGCATAGAGATATGAGACTGCAAGCATGCATGCATACTAAATGACAAGCACAGAACACTGCAGACAAATCACATGCAGAAGTACAGGCAAGCACAGTTTCATTTACCCCCGTACATTCTTCTTCATGTACAATGTGGTACATGAACAAGTGCATGCACAATGCACATGTACAGTATACACTCCACATGTACATGTTTATCGCACTAATGTGAATAAAATAAGTTAAATCAATATGCATCAAGGCTGGGTATATCAGTAAAATGTGCATCAGTTTGATAAACCAGTTGAGTTTTGCAAATCTGGTCATTTGATTCTCATTGTATATGTATATTCTATTTCAAAAAATTAGGAAGGCCCAACGTTTCGATCCTAGTGAACCTTTCTCCTGGAAAGCAGCACCTTTCTTAAAGAACGTTCCTGCTAGGATCGAAACGTCAGAGTCGACCCTCCTAATTTTTTGATAATTTAGTATAGATTATAAGCTGTGCATACTGTGTTAAGATTTATTAATAACTGAAAGGTCAGATTTGTTTAGCTGATTCATATATGGACCCGTACACGAGCATCCAGTTTGACTGGCATTAGTGGCAAAACCAAGAGCCAATATCTTCAAACTGAACTTACAAGTGTCATGATATACTGTATAGCCCTGTGCAGTGAGTGCTTCAGAGCCTAATGTCATGGCTCTGCTTAATGCAAAATTCTGCGCTTACAGGACACTGTAAGCACAGAATTCATTTCATGGATTGCATAAGCAAGGATTCGGTGCTTAAAGAGCTAGCACGGAATTGCCGGCTGCGCTTAGCGGGGGATTTGCATATGCAACAATTGAATTCCACGCTGAATTTCAACGGCGACTGCAAATTCAGACAAAACCCATAGAAATATTTTAACCGACAGGTTTGGGCGAAGTATAGTTTAAAACCCTTACATGTTGCTTTGCCTCCTTTGCCAAAAGTAATTTGGAAAACGCGGCAATTAGCAGACAACAACGTAAAGATTTCTTTTGCATTCCAGGCAGGGAAGCAATTCAAGCATGCGCAAAGTGATTAATTTTTTGCTTAGGCTACGGAAGCAAGAAATAATATTGGTTGTGAAATACTGTATGCTTACGTTAAGTGCATAATTTTTGCTTCTGTGAGTGCCAATGCTATGCTTACTGTAAGCAGAGCCAATAGAGCCATGTTTTCAGTGTCATTTCCTCCCATTTTACTTTTTTAATAAACTTTACCATGTGAAATCAAAATGAATGTACATACATGTACATGTAGACTGCTAAGGTGAACCAACATTTACCGGGTACTTGTACAGTGTTGTACATGTGTACCAAAAGGTGGAATTAAATCAACAAAACTGTGCAAATAAGAAAGCAAAAGCAACTACATGTACTACACCCTACACCAAAGTAAAGATGCACAACTATTAAGGCAAAAGCAAAATATTGATGGCAAAGTAAACATTGCATGGTGTGGAAAGCAATAATTGGGTGAAACGTCAACAAATATGTTAGTTTGTGATTTCAGCTCACCAGTAATGACTGGCGCTTTCGCACCAGCATGCAAAGGATAGGTCACTACAGCAGCTGGCTGCTTTTTGACAATAGAGGGCGCTTTGGACATTAGAGGTGGTGGCATGAGCGATTTATCGGCTGGGAGGTAATCGGCTTGGCTGCGCTGGTCCTTCTCCCTCTCTAAGAACCGCCGTGATTGGATGAATAAAATGATTAGAAAAGGCACACTGAGTGACAGTCCAATGACAGCTCTCCTTCTAAACTTGACAAACTCATCAATGCTATGCCTGGTTTTTAGCATAGAGATACCAGTACAATGTATAACCTGTAGACAGACAGCATCTATTAGAAACAACATGAAACTGTAATGCCATGGGGTCCTGACTAGCATCAAACTATGTGCAGAAGTAAAGAGCACATTTGTATTTGTGTGACTTGATGCGCATTCAAATTTGCCCATGGTTTACGTGCATGGTGGCGCTCTTTACTTCTACCCATACTTTTTTAAAGATGGCAGCCCCCATGGCATTTCAGTCTGGCGACCGCTTTCGACCGTCTACAGGATATGTCTATAGTTTTTAGTTACTAAAGGTAGAGTAGCTATACATTAACATCTCATAAATTATGCATTCATACATTAGCTTCCACTATGTTTCTGCCATTGAATTCTGTGACATTTGCAACGTTCAATATGAAAGAGCCATCAGGTTCATAACATGATAGAATCATCAAGGTCAAAATTCATGTTGCACTGAGGACATTCATGTATCACTTTTCTTATTGTCCATATTTCTGACTAGCATTACCAAAGTTTCAAAGATTAAACGTTTGTTAGATATCTACATTACTGAATGCTGCACATATCAAATCAGTTTCTTTCTTTTTTTGTACTAGCTGGCTTTCCATAACCAATTCTGACTAGATCTGAAGACGGATTGATTAGTGGCTGCATGCAGGACTTGTGTATACATCCATTCCTGATGCTATATGTACAGGTCACAAACAACTCATCAGATGCAATGGCAAACCCGGCCCAAGGAGTTTGCAAAGTGTGAGAGATGCCATGATTGGCTTCCTTTTCAATTTGACTACTCCCAAATGAAAATCTGTTAAAACGATCAAAACCACCTAGGAATTAATTACAAGGTTCATGCAACCTTTCTGCTCTGTAGGTAACGTTACATGTAAGCTGTACGGTACATACTGTACATACTACATGTACCAGTATGTATCAAAAGAAATTAAACTCTAAATGGACATAAATAGCATTTTGAAATGAACTCTTCAAGTGTACTTTTCTGTTCACAAAAATCTATGTAATGTTACAAGTAAATGTACATTGTACATGCGTGTATGCACTGTATGTTAATGTATGGTGAGTCAGAGACACATGTATAACTGCAGCACATAATGCAATGTTGTAAACATTACACTATGATTGATAGCAGGCCTGTGGGCAAGCATCTTGCAGGCTTGGCACATTCAGAGTCTATTCCCCAGACTTCAGCGCTAAAATCCCTGTACAGGTGCAGGTAATCTCTTTGCATTCTTGGCCTGAACCATACCGACCCCTGCTTTCTGATAATTTCACATACATGTGATTCAATCATGCACAGCCCATGTGTTCTACTATCTAAGATTTATCCTTGTATAGATTTATCCTTGGGGGAAAGGGAAACATTTGCTAGTCATGTGCCTGTTCACATTCTTGTAGAATACATGTGTACAGTACATGTATGTATCTATATTACTAGGCAATTATCACATTCATTTAGTTTAATCTGAAACTATTCAGTAACTGTTTCCCTTATGTTGAATTACCATTACCTCATTACTGTGTTTTAAGATAAATAAAAAAAAAATGCAAACATTGGCAAAGACAATTTTAATTGGACCGGGATTTGAACCGAGACCTCTGGTTTTGCATACCAGTGCTTTTACCATCTGAGCTATCCAGCCCTTGAATGGTGGCCTTCACTAATACTAGTCAACTACCTAGTCTTTGCCTGGGTAGGGGATTAAGATGGTTAATATACTACAGCTAAAGCATTCATTTCAAACAGCTAGGCTATTCTGAGTTATGCATAATTGCATGTACATGTACTGTACATGCACATGCATGTACATGTACATGTACATGCATGTACACTACATGCATGTACAGTACATGCATGTACACTACATGCATGTACAGTACATGTACTGTACATGCATGTACATGTACAGTACATGCATGTAGTGTACATGCATGTAGTGTACATGCATGTACTGTACATGCATGTAGTGTACATGCATGTAGTGTACATGCATGTACACTACATGCATGTACACTACATTTGTACATGCATGTAGTGTACATGCACTGGTCAATGTTGTTGATCGGAAACCATCACATAAGGTACTGTACTGTGACAAGTCACAAATTTGTGCAGAATGTTTATCCCACCTGATAGCGATTTATCTCTATTCCCGTGATTAATGGCTGCACAGGAGAAATCCCCTGGACTTTCTTAAATGCGTTCCCATGGCGATTTGGGACAAAGCCGCCCGTGACCTTGTTTTTTTTGTCAGCGACAGCACTGAGCAACAAGTCATGAAGCACCAACCTACAGTATATCAAATTACACTCTCAATGAGGTTAATCAAAATAATGGACATACATGAGACAGATATTATCTATACTACATGTACATGTATAAGCAAAATGTGCTGCAGTCATCTGAACTTACTATATTGATATGTGGATACAGTGAATACTGACTGCAGACCACATTCACAGCCATGTTTCAATGAAGCATTTTCTATGAATGTTGTTGGCTTACTACATACATGTACATGGTGCATTCACAATGTACATGTAAGAGGTACAGTATTAAAGGAGTATCACATGCATCATGTAAAATGATCTCTTTTGTGAATGAGCTCATGTGAACTCAGAAAAGCTTGTACAGTATATCTCAGTGGTACATGTACCGTACATACATACAAGCAGTACCGGTATACGCTATACAGTTGTACATACCGTAGCCAGCAAACTACGTGTACATATAACTACACACATACATGTACATGTTGTACATGTACAGTACAAGTTGCTCTGCTCTGATCATGTAAAACTTGTGGGACGTTAGGATGAATTAGAGCTTTAAATGCTGGTCAAACCAGCACGGCTTTGGCCACATTCATGGGACCATAGAGTACCGGTACATATACAGTATCTATGGGCAAGACACTTTAACTGGAAGTACCGTACTTGAATTTGTAATTTGATGACAAAGCTACATGTAGTCTAGTCTAGTTGCGTTATGTACAGATTAGTACAAGGGATTTTCCCATTCATATCTCTATGACATCTTATTACATGTACATACACTCAAAGGAATGTACCTGTATTTCGAGCTTGTTATTTCAAACTACAAAGTTATTCATCATAAATGTTTCCGATTCTTAAAGTATTACATTCTGTTGCATACTGCTTGGCTGACTGGAACAAATTAAAACAAATACACATTGAATGCTATATGTATATGTCATCATCCAATCTTAGGATAATCTTTCTCAATGGCTTTTAAAAGGTTTTGAGAACAAATGGATTGAGCCTGATAGATTCTGCCAAATGAGAAACACCAAGCCCTTTAATAGAAAGCTAAATAGCCAATAATCCCTCTTTTGTGTTCACTCCCCCACTTTTCTCTTTCAGCTTTTCCCTTTGATGTTTCCCCCTTCAACCAGCTAATCCTTACACAAACCCCTGCCCTTCCCTTTGATCTCACCATACAAGCTATCCCCTTTGGCCTCTGTCTGTCACACATGTCCCAGTTACTCTCCCCATCCTATTTGTTTTGTGCCCGTCATTCTGCCTTTGAGAAAGGTCCTGCTAGGATCAAAATGTCACGCCCTCCTAACTTTTAAAATTAGTTTTTTGGTAATTTTAGTCAGTAAGCAGTTTGCAACAATTTTTGCATATTACTGTGATACAAATATGATTCAAAAAGCTTAACTGAGTAAAATGGAAAACCTGGTACAGTATACACATTTGGAGGGCCTGACGATTTGATCCTAGCAGGACCTTTCTCAAATGCAGAATATGAATAAAATGGAGATTAGTTATGATCCACAGAATTGTCAAGAATTTGAATACAAGTTTCTTATTAGTTACTGTAGTGTGTAGTGGTATGTTAGTGTTAGCAGTCACTAGTAGCCCCTACCTCTCTGATATTGCAGAAGTGTGACGGTGGGACTGACAGACCGTGGAAGCCCACTGCCATAGCCGTCTGGAACCTGTCTCATCTCTGGGCTCTTGGGCCCCTGGGGACTGAGAGGCTGGCCCGGGTAGCGTTGGGGGGGCTCAGCTGGGTGAGGCTGGGCCTGCTGGTAGGCCGGGTTGTACCTGTGCTGGTCCTGCTGAGGATCAGCCGGCCGGTAAGGACTGGTCGGCACGGGAGGGTCACGCTGGTGCTCAGCTGGGTGGTAGGGGCTGGTCTGGACTGGGTTTGCTTGCTGACGATCCACTGGGTGGTAGGGACTGGTCTGGACTGGGTTTGTCTGCTGGCGTTCCACTGGGTGGTAGGGAGCATGCACGTCCCCATTAGTTGCTGGTGCTGTGGATGGCTGAGTGGGTTTGGAGGGTGGCTCTTGAGGTACCTCCTAAACAACATACAATACACAGGTTACATTTTTAAAAACAGAGATCTTTATTTGATATGGCACACCATACCCCAGGGTGCTGTCATAACCCGGGGTACGGCGTTGTGTAGTGCCATCTCGTGTCCATCGTGTCTTATCACAATAATACTGTAGTTATAAATTTAACTTACCAGTAGAAACTATTCAAGAATTTAATTACAATTTTTGACAGTTAATTTATACAAGATTAGATAATCCCCAAACTCACCCCATGATCACTCATTTTCATTAGTCAACGACAACATCTGTACTAGTTACTGTATGCATTGCCACAGCACCAGGCCCTAGTAAACATGGCATCTGCATGTGGTGGTGGTAGCAGCAGATACAAGGACCTACTGTACAATATTATTACAGTGAAATGTCGCTATAACAAATGCCGATATACCAAACATTCGGCTATAATGAACGTGTCCTTTGGCTCCCAATTTTTGTGTACAAAATATGTGGCCGCAACTGCTATAACAAACGACCGCTATACCAAACAAATTTCATGGATCCCAGGATGTTTGTTTTAGCAGCTTTCTACTGCATTGAACAATGAAGATTACAACAAAGCATGTAAATGAGAATAAAGTTGTTATTTTCATCCCTTGTTGCATAATCACTGACAAGAAAAAACTTTTTTTGCTTAAAAATACTAAAAATTACTTTTTTGGTAACCCAGGGTACAGCGCTGAAAAAAATGAATAATTCAACAAAATGGTGAATTTTAATTTTGTAACCCAGGATACCAAATATTGCATCATGTAGAGGTAGGTAAATGTTCAATTCGATAATGAAGTTGTGGGTGATGGATCACTTGGTGTACTTGGTCCTACTTACATGGGTATTAGGAGTGCCAGTAGATGGTTTCCATGGCTTGGGCTTAGGGTTGAGGTCTAGTTTGACTGGCTTGAAGCCTTTGGCTTGGCTACTGGGTGATGCTGTTGGGTTCCAAGCTGCAGGGCTTCTGTTGTCAGTAGGGGCTTGGTACAGTGCCGGGTTGGGGTCTGGGGAAGTCCAGGTGCCTGACAATTAGAAAGGGAAGGATTCAAAACGTGAGAAACTTTATTCAGCCACACAGAGCAACACTCAAATCTCAAAAGAGATGACTTACACGGTGTCATCGCAAATATTGTGATTCCACCTTGCAAACCTTACTCACCCCAATTGTAAGCATCTCCCAAAAAGACACAAATTGGGAAATGTGCTTCAACTCGACACTCGACTTGTGACTCAGGACTTGACCTAGTAGATGACTTGGGACTTGACCTGGATGACCCAGGACTTGACCTAGATGACCCGAGACTTGACCTGGATGACGCGGGACTTCAACTCAGATAACTCTGGACTTGACCTTGATGACCCAGGACTTGACCTAGATGACCCAAGACTTGACCTGGATGACTCGGGACTTCAACTCAGATAACTCTGGACTTGACCTAGATGACTCGGGACTTGACCTAGATGACTCGAGACTTGACCTGGATGACTCAGAACTTGACCTAGTTGAGTCAGAACTTGCATGGATGACTCGGGAATTGACCTTAATGACTCAGAACTTGACCTTGATGACTCGGGACTTGACCTGATGGCCTGCGACTTGACCTTGATGGGGTGGGACTTGACCTGGATGACTCAGGAATTGACATGGATGGCTTGAGACTTGCCCTGGATGACTCAGGACTTGGACTCTGACTCAGACTCAATATTTTGTGACTCGAGCACAAGTTAGGAGTTACCAGGGCTAGCCTGTTGTTTCTCCTCACTGGGTGAGGTCAAAGGTGGCGGTGGTGCTGGCCAGGTTTCACCAGCTGCATCGTAGATGTAGCCAGGGTTAGCAGTGGGCGCAGCATCGGGTCTCTGGGGTCGTACTGGCTGGTAGTAGGTGTCCTGCTGGGGAGGGGAGTGGGCATAGGAGGGTGCCTGGGGCTGGTAGGCTGGGGACTGGGGGCCGGGCTTGCTGCCATGCTTGGGAGAGGTCGGGGAGGTTGGGGACATGGGGTACTGGTTGTTATTGGTGCCTAGCATGCGAGGAGGTGGTGGCTCATCAGGGGAATCTAACGGAGAAATAAAGAGAGATATTTACATTCATTAATCAGCAGATATACAAGATCAATATTCTTGGGAAGCCTGGCATGCTATAGCAGCAATGGAATATGTTACAAGGATGCTGTTTTCATTCAATGATGCATGTACTGTATCCTGTCTACTCACAGGCTAGGTAGGCCATTTCATGCCACCTACTGAAGTCACAAATTCGGACAAAGCAATCCTGGCCCTAGCCCCTAACACTCAATCACGATGGACTGGTGACAATTTGGAGCTTGGTTGTTTTTGAGAGGCACATGTATATATACCTGTATGTGTGAGTAATACGGATAGAATTTGCAAAAACCTTTTCAGATTTGTTCTAACTGTGACTTCTGTGGCATGAAACGGCACATGTATTTCTACGTCCTCAAATGCTCGTTGCATCATACAATTGGCATTGTGTTTAATGATTTAGTATTTAGTAACTATTGTACCTACTACCGGTAATCATAATGTTAACTTCACCTATCAGCCTATAGGCATGTACTGGAAGTGCTATATACAATATTCACATGTATACGTGTACACAGTGTTTTAAAATCAGTTGATTGAAGAAAGAGGATTTTCAAATCAAGTCCTTATGGCAAAGACAACAGATCTAACTCAATCAGCATGCCACACTTTGTTGTGAAATTGATGTCTCATACATGTATCTATAAATCATCTCATGACCTCATATGACCAGCTGCCAAAATAAAATGGCACTTAAACACCTGTCTGCATTGTTACAACTGTTACCACAAGATATGACATCATGTACATTGTGTACATGTACATGTGCACATATTATTGAGTGAAAGAGTTGCACATGTATACGTATGCAGATGTACGTTTATGGATTTCTCTGTTGTCAAAGCCTGGTGATTTTTATATCTAGTCATACATAGTCTTACAGGTATGTAGTACCATAAGTACTTGTTATGCTGGATAGCTCAGATTGTAAGACTGCTGGTACGCAAAACCAGAGGTTTCAGGTTAAAATCCCGGTCCAGTCAAAGTTTTATATGCCATTTTTGTTTCCATTTGTCTTTTAGTCTTCCATTTTATCAATAATGTGGAGGCCCTAACATATTGATTGTCTTAAGCAGGACCTTTTTTCCTTTGATCTTTCTGATGACATTCTGCCTTTGAGAAAGGTCCAGCTAGGATCCAAACGTCAGGCCCTCCTAATTTTTGCATTTCGGTTCTTTCAGTCAGTAAGCAGGGTGCAACATTCAGGCATATTACTCAAGTACTCCATTTGGGACGAAATTTCAACTAATGAAAGAGATCAGCATTACTGCTGAAGTTTAGCTTCAGGAGAATAATAATTGGTTCTTCGGAAATTCAATTTTTCCGTTCCCGCCTATTTGTTTGATTCGTTTTTGCTCCAAGTTGGTGTTTTATTTATTGATTCCCATCTGCCTATTAAGCCTTTGAAGGGTACACCGGCTAGCACAGTGTGCATTCCTGTCATGTGCTGTACATGTACTTGGCATACACTGCAGAGCACTGGAATGATTGCATACCCTTTAAATGTTCTACCTACTGTGCATGTACATGTACCATACTGTACATGTACACTACATGTACAAATGTACAATGTGCATGTTCAGTATTCTAGGCATTGGTATCACACTGAGTGTGTCAATGGGCAGACTGCATGCAGGCAAGCAATGTCAGGCTTGTAAAAGTACATGTAGTGCATGTTCCATGGAGACAAACGTGTGAAAATGGTACAGTGCTGCTAAGTAATGTACATGTAAATAAATTGTACAAACCAGCTGTGTAACTGGTACATGTATTTTCCAGTAAATGCAATAACTAAATAAAGAGTGACTGTCAGTTAAAGAATGAACTACGTGTACATGTTGAACTATCTTATGATTAGATTGAGTACATTAAGATTACATGTAAGTAAAGTGATTGTTATTACCAATATGGTACTATTGTTCCCAATGCAATCATACACAATGTGCATGTATATATACAGAGAACTAGAGGAGGAAGTAATGGTTTGGTTAATAGATGGTGAAGTCAGCTCCACTATAAAACAGCTCTGTATAGTGCAAATAGTACAAGCAGCACACATTATTACAAAACAATGGTAAAAATGGTTAGATGTCAACAGAGAACACAAACTCTAGTTTCTCCCTGGCAGGAACAAGTTTCCCATCAACTGGAGAGGAACCTTTGAACAGGAACAAGCCCACAACTGCATGTAGTACTACTACAGAGGTATGATGTACTACACGGAAAGAGATGGGTTGTATGGCTCATCATATAAAGGTTAGTACACACATTAGTTGGAAGAAAATACTTGTGTCAATAGACACAACGGATTAAGTACAGAGCTAATGGACAAAAATGAACGTGACAACTATCTCCAATGCTCCATGTACATTATGTATTGCTGCACACTGCACTTGAGTTTCATGTAAGAGCACACAAAACATGCAATGTTTAGTTAACACGTTCAATTTTCTTTTCATATTCCCAACAGCAAAATCCAACACAAACAAATAGACTCCGTTTTCAGGATGGCCATCTGTCTTGAAATTGGTCAAATTCTCGGGGACCACATCATGCAGCATCATGTAACAAGTTACAAGTAAAGTTACATGTACATGTATACACTGTATGTACCGGTACATCACCTTAGCACTACCAAACCCTTCAAATGACCACAAATTATTTCTCAGATTGGTAGTTTGAATCAGAATGAAAGAGGGAGGATGGTTAATTGCTTTTGACTGGTGCTCCCACCCTGGCAAAGTCTAGTTGAATATAAGGGAAGGCAACCATCTAAAGGCTGGATAGCTCGGATGGAAGAGCACTGCTACGTTAATCCAGAGGTCTCTGGTTCAAATCCCGGTCCAGTCAAAGTTTTCTTTGCCATTTTTGTTCAATTCATCTTAATGAAGTTATGCAGTAATGGTAATTCAACATACTGTAAGTGAAACAGTTGCTGCATACATAGTGATAGTTTGAGATTAAACTAAACATGAGATAATAGATTGCCTTTACATACCGTACATGTACATATTCTAGGCACATGACCAGTAAACTTGTCCCTTTTCTCATGGATGAATCTTAGATAGGAGAACTAACACATGCACTAGTTGAGTAGTTCATGATTGAATCACATGGTTATACAAGTTCCTAATCAGTCTTTCCTTTATTTGTTTAAGTTCTAAGGCAAAACTGATTGGGAACTTTTCAACAAATTGAAAAATGGGCAAAGAAAACTTTGACTGGACTGGGACTTGAACCTGAGACCTCTGGATTAACATACAATGTACCAGCACTCTTCCCATCTGAGCTATCCAGCCCTAAGATGGTGGCCTTCCCAAATAGTCAACTAGTCTTTGCCGGGGTGGGGCACCAGTCAGAAGCAATTCAACCATAAACTGCCATATATCTCCAGGGATCCACTTTCATTCAGATGCAAACAACCAATTGTTGTAAACCTGGCTTCGGCAGCTCGGGGATCACACAGAGTGGATGCAGCTTTTTCAATTCAAGTCAAACAAGTCAAACTTTTGAACAATTTGAGAAATTGGCACTGGTACGTTAGTCCAGAGGTCTCGGGTTCAAGTCTCGGTCCAGTCAAATTTTTTTTTGCCAATTTTTCAAATTGATTTCTAAGGTGAGAGATCTTGGATCATTTGCAACTACCACAAGCACAAACTTTCTCTTGCTCCCTTTCTCTCATTACGGGTCAAGAGAGTTCACTGGACTGCTTGTGAAGCACTAAAAAGGCAGTGGAACAGGGACCAAAAGGCCTGGTAAGGTCAGCATGCTTTGTGGCATTCAAAATGACAGACCACTGAATGCTACCAAGCTTCGCAGAGAGATGTGGAGTAGAGGCAGCTATGCGGAAGGTAATGTGATGAGATTGTGGAGTGGAGATCCAACTCCCCTGTCCTGTATTTAGAATGGCCACAATGGCCACAGATATGGGCGTGAGGCGTCGGTTGTTACGCCACTTTAAGAGCTTTCAGTTCCCTCCCCCATTCAGAGTGACCTCGCTGCTTTTGTACCAGTAGTCTAAATAGTTCGGCCTGGATGGAGACCTGTCACTGTTAGTGATATCAAAGGCTGACTGGTCAAACCAGCAACCACTTCATGTGTTCAGTGGTGACTGAACTATTGAAAATCAAACTCACTGCACTCACAAGGGCTTTGGACACTTGCTTATTTATATAGAGTCTACAGATTGGCAAAACCAAGGGAAGTAGGTTTCCTTGATCAGTATAATTCACTTTATCAAGCGAATGATGAAATGCTTTATTCTCAGCAAAGGGATGACATGTATAGAAGGTTGCATCCAGTTCATGGAACTGTGCTTTGATCAATGGTCCAGCAGCCGATTTCACGAAACTTTAAATGTTGCGTACGCAACATTTTGTTGCTTAACTTACGCAACATTTTGCTGCCTTTTCTAAATAGTGCACAAAAGAGCCATTGTGGCGCAAGACTTACGCAACATTTGTACGTTGCTTAACTTACGCAACTTTTCTTGAAATCGGCTGCAGTGCCTGGATGGGTGGTACGCTTGTGCATGCAGAGTTTTCGCCATGTGGCCTATGTACATAAGTCATGCCTTAGTAGGAAGCAGCGCATTCATGTTAGGCTACGATATCCTTTCAATATCTCAATGTGAACCCTTTTTTTTATTACCAAATATCCATGGCATTCCTTTTCTCACTTTGCACGTGCCATTCTGGCTAAATGAACATTTCTTTCTGAAAGCTCAGCCACCATTCACTGATATGTATTGTACTGTACATACCGTACATGTACATGTAATAGTATTTATATTTCGCTCTTTGCAAATAAAAGTACATGCCTGCCATGCAAAGTGGCAAAGTAGTAAGTACGTAGGTACACATGTATGAACCCAGCATTCTAACAACTTTGGAGCAAGCCATAAAACTCCAATCGTGTGTGAAAATTGTGTTGACATGATTGTACTTGCACAGCTAGTATAGTACTGCTAAATCTGCGGGTGAATACCTGTTTGCAAGAATATCTACCGGTACTAGTGCCCATGGTATATTACCATTTGTGTATGTTAGTCATGTACTTAAAATCTATGGCCATGACTAATTCTATAAAGGTACACAATGTACATGTACATGTGTACGTGTAGACTATAGCCAGCAATACCTACACCACGGTGGGTATTAACCCATGGTATTAACTGACCAGCATTTGAAGATACACTTAAGAAGTACATGTGTTTCTACTGGGAATATTATTAAAAAGTGGATCGGGATTCAAAAATTATTTTTTTAAGGGGGGGGGGCATGTCTGCAGTCCACAAACAGCAACATTTGTCAAAAAGTGGATCGCGATTCAATTTTGTTTTTTTGTGGGCCAAACAGTGCACGCCTGATATGACCTAACTTAATGCGCATGCCTAAAATGACCTAACTGGACTGCACATGCCTGAAATGACCTAACTGGACTGCACATGCCTGAAATGACCTAACTGGACTGCGCATGATGCCTGAAATGACCTTACTGGACTGCGCATGCCTGAAATGACCTAACTGGACTGCACATGCCTGAAATGACCTTACTGGACTGCGCATGCCTGAAATGACCTAACTGGATTGCACATGCCTGAAATGACCTTACTGGACTGCGCATGCCTGAAATGACCTAACTGGATTGCACATGCCTGAAATGACCTTACTGGACTGCACATGCCTGAAATGACCTTACTGGACTGCGCATGCCTGGAATGACCTAACTGGACTGCGCATGCCTGAAATGACCTTACTGGACTGCGCATGCCTGAAATGACCTAACTGGATTGCACATGCCTGAAATGACCTTACTGGACTGCACATGTCTGAAATGACCTAACTGGATTGCACATGCCTGAAATGACCTTACTGGACTGCACATGTCTGAAATGACCTTACTGGACTGCGCATGCCTGAAATGACCTTACTGGACTGCGCATGCCTGAAATGACCTAACTGGACTGCGCATGCCTGAAATGACCTTACTGGACTGCGCATGCCTGAAATGACCTAACTGGATTGCACATGCCTGAAATGACCTTACTGGACTGCGCATGCCTGAAATGACCTAACTGGACTGCGCATGCCTGAAATGACCTTACTGGACTGCGCATGCCTGAAATGACCTAACTGGACTGCGCATGCCTGAAATGTGACCCAGCTAGAGGCACTTTCCAGACTGCACACACATGGTTTGCTCGTACCAAGCTTGTACAATGTATGGTGTACGCACAGCTACAATATGTGGAGATAAACAGCTGGTTGTGGGGCTACCAGATGTTTATCTGCGCGCACTGAACTGTGGGATGTAACTTATCGATGTTCTCTTTTCGACAGCCTTCACACACATAGCACCTGGCAAACACTCATGACGATGTTTCCCAAAAAATTGCAAGAAGAAATGAGTTTGGGGATTTGGAGTGTGTGTGAGATTTAACCGTTCACACCCGAAGGAAAAAGACAAAAGACACAATCAATTTTTGAATCACGATTCAAAAATCGAAGTGGTTTGCGTTTGTTCGTGCTAGTGGAAACATAGCTACATGTACATGTAGGGACCTATACATGTAGGTCCTGTTTTCAGCTCATTTTTCTGATCCACATATTGAGAACATTCCAACATGGCTACTGAGTGTGAATTAACGCTCTGGCAAAGCTCTTGCGGTAATCTGATTGGAATATATCCCCCTGAAAATTAGAGTCACTTCTTCACCGAAGAAGACTCATGTACATGTACCGGTAGCTGCACTGTATTATACATAAAATGCCTACATTGAGTGTAGTCTGTGCAAGCAAAATATTCACGCCTTCGAGAAAATGGATTCACATCCCAACGGCAACAATGATATTGCTGATAGTCTCTGGGGATTATGATATTCTGCATGCTCCAACCAACCAAATACCAGGTACCGGTAGGTATGAATCCAAACACACTCAAGTAAATGTACATGTGTATTCCTCTTTTCCACTTGATTTCCATATGAGAAATTATGAAAGAATTTTGCAAATATGCAATGATGTCCCAAATATTGTGTCAACTATCCATAAACTAGATCCCTTTATCCGAATCAACTCACTATGGCTTACAATTACAAAGTAATCAGAAGCAAGCTACTGTACGGAGTATAGACAGTTCCCATAGACAGTGGTATTAAAATGCTAGCGAATGGAAGCCTTCGGCTAGGGAAATATGCAAATGTAAGGGTTTAACAGGTAAGAGAGTTGCTGAAGTGGACTTACATTGTACAGTGTATTATTCCTGGACTTGGCCAGTAATATGGACACAAGTGATTGGAGCACAGTTCAATACCCTTATGCAGGGTGTTATGTGAGGTAATCATGAGTGACAAAGATAATCAGAAGATGGCATACTATAAACGCTACATATTCCATCAACGTGTTACTGTGGTTACAGGCAAACTGTTAGAGATGGTGGAGGAAGATTTGCCTGGCACTATGCCGAGGGGTGTGTTATTCATTAGTGGGTGTTAGCATGTGGGTCAGGCTAGGGTGTGACTACCTGGGTCCTTCATAATGCCCTGCTCGGCTTGCCGCTTCAGGAACATCTCAGCCCCCCTGGACGTCTTACGCACACGGCCATTGGCAACTGGTTTTAATTGGATTTCTGCATGCGGCAGACACATATTTACAGGCAGGCAAGAGGGGAGGAAAAAGAGAGGGCAAAACACATATAAGCACAACCTGCACAACCAGATAACATTACAAATGCAGCAACAAAGACAAGCGACACTGTGTTATGAAGACGGACCAATAAAAAACCTGCATACATGTACACAAAATAGCAATGGCAAACAAATGTACAAACTGGTATGTAATACTACTGTATGTATGTACAGTGGTACAAACAAAAAATACATGGACTAATAACAAAGTACAAGTTAGGGTTTGTGCATCATAGACAGTACCGGTAGCCCACTGATCAGTAGAACTCATATTGAATAAGCTCCAGGCAGCCATACCATCTGGCAAGCTTCTTGTACCTTGTACAAACTGTATTGTATCGGTACATACATGTACTATATATTCTACAGGCACATCCATTCAGATGTCAGGAATACAATGCACAGTACACGTACTAACAAAAGTTGCTTAACTCTACAACTTTACCTAAATATTATCTAAATATCATATACTTTTTGACTACACTGTACATGTACAGTAGATTTCTGTGCTCATATGTATAAACGTACATGTAACTGCAATTTTGTTTCTCTGTGAACATTCAGCATGCTCTTACCATCATGTCCTACTGTACATATGGGACAATTTGACATCTTATTCAACTTTTAAAATAGGCCTACATCAACAATTAAAGCAATGTGGTTTACATTGCATTTCTTCATGGGTGTACCGGTAATGTATTTACATGTGTATATGACTTCTGATGAAACCTTGCTGCCCCTGGTCATTGCCTTGGTGCCCCTGGTCATTGCCTTGGTGCCCCTGGTCATTGCCTTGGTGCCCCTGGTCATTGCCTTGGTGCCCCCAGTCATTGCCTTGGTGCCCCTGGTCATTGCCTTGACGCCCCTGGTCATTGCCTTGGTGCCCCAGGTCATTGCCTTGGTGCCCCTGGTTCTGACCCATTTTAAGGTGTCCATCAGTCTATCCAAGAAGCTCACTCAAAACTCAAGCAAAAATAAATGCATATTTTTTTGTGTAACAATGTATGTGTATGACTTCTGATGAAACCTTGCTGCCACTGGTCATTGCCTTGGTGCCCCTGGTCATTGCCTTGGTGCCCCCTGGTCATTGCCCTGGTGCCCCTGGTCATTGCCTTGGTGCCCCTGGTCATTGCCTTGGTGCCCCTGGTCATTGCCTTGGTGCCCCCTTGTCATTGCCTTGGTGCCCCTGGTCATTGCCTTGGTGCACCTGGTCATTGCCATGGTGCCCCTGGTCATTGCCTTGGTGCCCCCTGGTCACTGCCTTGGTGCCCCTGGTCATTGCCTTGGTGCCCCTGGTCATTGCCTTGGTGCCCCTGGTCATTGCCTTAGTGCCCCTGGTCATTGCCTCGGTGCCCCTGGTCATTGCCTTGGTGCCCCTGGTCATTGCCTTGGTGCCCCTGGTCATTGCCTTGGTGCCCCTGGTCATTGCCTTGGTGCCCCCTGGTCATTGCCTTGGTGCCCCTGGTCACTGCCTTGGTGCCCCTGGTCATTGCCTTGGTGCCCCTGGTCATTGCCTTGGTGCCCCTGGTCATTGCCTTGGTGCCCCCTGGTCACTGCCTTAGTGCCCCAGGTCATTGCCTTGGTGCCCCTGGTTCTGACCCATTTTAAGGTGTCCATCAGTCTATCCAAGAAGCTCACTCAAAACTCAAGCAGAAATAAATGCATATTTTTTTGTGTAACAATGTATGTGTATCTGGGTGGCAGGTGTCTTCAAAAATCCTTAGTTGAGGCATGGTTGTGGGAGTTTATTGAATAAAAAATGTTGAATTGCAGGCTGTGTTTATGCTTCTGTATTTTATATGTCTATGGTACATGTATATGATGCAAGGAGGGTTCTATAAATGTCAAATTAAATACATGTACATAGTGACACTTGTATAACTGCATGTAGTGTATCATGTGTACATGTACATGTACACTGTACATGTACTGTACATGTAATGTACCATGTGTACACACTGACAACAAGTGTACCAGTACTGCACATGCAGGTACTGTACATGTACATGTACATGTACAGTTTTGTACTGTACAATGTACTGCATGAGCTTCATGATAACTGATTTTTTTTTTTTAAAGGGCAGAGGTTTTTCAGTAGTCAATTTTACCAGTGACACATGAGAGCATTGTTTATGCAAGGTCATATAAGGAATTTACCACTTGAGTTTTTAGGACATTGCTTGTTTAATAAAGCCAATGCACTATACCGGTAAGTACATGTATGTAACATGATGTACCTGTACTGTACAATGTACTAACATCCAAAACTAAATGTGTGGCGTGGAGTAGCAAAGGTTGTTTTTATGGTGATGAGATGTCAAGTATTCCTGATTTCCATGACCCCATGGAACTACTGTACATGTACAAAGTACTGAAACCATAGCTGCCAACCTATATTAAAGGAAATTAGGAATACCGGTACATCTGCTAAAAGAGAGGCATCATAGAGCAAACTACATACTGTAGGAAGCCCAAAAATCTGAATCTGTTGTCAAGAAAAATGCGGCAAATAACCCACCATAAAATGAAGGGTACATTTACAGGGTACAATGTGTACATGTAGATAAACCAAGATGGAAAACAAAATGATGTATGATGGGTCCAAATTGCCATATTAAAAAAAAAGGGAGAAAAAAAGTGATACATTTTCAGCAATATAAGAGGAATGATTCCTCCAAAATACATTTAGGAATGGTTGGCAGCTATGCATGACAGAAGCTCATGGGATAGTGAACATGTGTGATCATGTGTGTATTACAATATACATTGAAAATCATGACAATGAGTCCATTTTGTAAGCCTTGGCTTATGTCAATGTAGACATTTGCCTCCAACTTTGTCTCCATTTCAGAAATCGTTTGATGAAACAAGCCGTAAAAAGCTAAAAACAGGCTTTTTGGCTTTGAACAAATAACAAAGGGTCTTTCATTCAATCCAAGCAGTAGGCCTATCTTTCTAAAGCCGTGTTTCCACTAGTCTTCTTTTGATTAAACTCACCATGACAATGGTTGTTTTCATTTTAAGTCCAGTGGAAATGGCCCAGTCTTAATATTGAGTCGGGTGATTATTTTCATTTTTTACCTGCCAACCTCTGCCCAGTAAAAGTCAATTAGTCGAGTGGAAACATGCCACTCATCATAAATGTTATAATCATGTTCAAATGAAAATATTTTTACCTGTACGTCTACCATAATAGCTCATACATGCTCAAATAAATTCCTATTGGATGGGCTAACCTTTATCCCACTATAGTACTGTAGCATATAAGAAGTCCATGTGTGTACATTGTACATGTTCATGTATGTGAACAAGTATGGTACAGGGTTCATCCACAAAAAACTTAATATCAGCAGAAATTGCTTTCTGCATCAATTAATCATCAGTGTGCTGTACCTCTTCAGAGAAGGTCAGTGTGACCTACTAACTCAGGATATCATCCAATTTTTATCAGGTCCATTTAATTGTGTGTGAGATGGCGCTGACAAGAGAAACCCAATTACATTATATGCACTCATGGTCAGAGGCCAAACCCTCCATTGGAGACAAGGCTGCAGTTTTGATACCAAATGAAATTGTGACAGCCTCAAATTTCTCTGTGAAAAAACTGGACTTGTAAACCCCAAAACACACAACTCCTGCACAAAGGATACTACACACATGTACACATACATACATTCAATTGAATACAGTGATAGAAGATGATAGCATGAGGTTTAACAGCTCTGAAATAAGATGCAATCGTACATGTAATACAAACAATTTATAAACATGCCAGGCACTGTGACAGTGATTTTGCCAGTGCAAGTGACTGTGTAACACAAACAACCAGCATGCCATCAGTCAGTCATGCTATCCGGTGATTGGTCAATCTGGTGAGGCTTCATCCAATCATCCTTAGGAACAGTTGTCCATGCAAATGAGGTCCTGAGCTGCTGATACTGGGCTCACTGTGGTTGGCCAATCCTAAGACACATGCAAATTAGTGGGCAGGCCCTGCCTACATCCAATCACAATATGCTAATGTAGACCACACCTCACTTGCTCAGG
Organism: Luidia sarsii; assembly: GCA_949987565.1. Classification (NCBI taxonomy): domain Eukaryota; kingdom Metazoa; phylum Echinodermata; class Asteroidea; order Paxillosida; family Luidiidae; genus Luidia; species Luidia sarsii. Next base: position 5,173,664 of record OX465118.1, read on the forward strand.
GGCCAGCCAACACCTAAAGAAACATGCAAATTAGTGGGCAGGGTCCCAGGCTCATTCAAATGTATGCAAATTACCCGGTTGAGCCTGGGGTTGGTTGGCAGAGAGGTACAGCTTCCGCTTGACCACTTTGGGTTTTGGGGGTACGACTGGGGGCATGTCCTCGGTGTCTGACTCTGGTGGGCGGGGCGGGACAGGGGGTAAGGAAAAGGCGTATTTGGCCGTGTCATCCTTGGACTGAGGTTGGAAGGTCACCGGTTTCCATGGCGATGCCGCTTTCCTAGAAGCTGCCAAAAAGAAAATCACTTTATAAAGCATAATCTGGAAATAAACATCCTCCTGAAAATCAACTACACAAAACCATTAATCTATCTACTACTACCTACATGTACATATACCATTGCACTATGCATAGAGATGTTGCTTCAAATTACACATCAACTCTGAAATAAATCTGGTTTTTAATCAACGCAAAATCTCACATAGTGGTCAAGTACAAACCACAGCTGATCAGCTGCAAATAAACAGGATTTCTTTTCACTGAGGGTGAAGGAACCACATTCCCAAAGATATTGGAATGTCCCTGGGGCAATATCTGTTGATTTCTAACAGACTGGAGGTTGGGTCCTTGCTGTACAATGTACCTATCACTCCCTTCCCCTGTGGCATCAAATACTAAACCCTAAGACTTCATGCTCCACGATCCAATTGTCCAAACATCCCATATGTCAGCGTAATTGCATTTCAACCTCCCATCTCCAGGGGAACGTTTTATAGGATTTGGCCAAGCAACAATTCACCCAAGAACGCCAACTCCAAATATTCCTCCTTGCACGGTTAGCATTCAATGCCTTCCATCCAGCATAGATCATCATTCTTAATATCGCATTGTATCCACTGATTGCATTCTGAATGTCTTTCATGGGGAAAATAAAAAAAATATAAAAAAAGTATTTGTGTCCCGTGGCATTTTCAAATAATGAGTCTTCTTCCTTGGAAGTGTGCAGGATTATTACTTGACATGAACTTCAAGTGATTCGTACTCCAAAATAGTATCTAGGGATGCTGGCCCTTTAAAAGAAAACCTTTCATACAGCCATACCCACCCACCAGTAATGATATGAATTCTATGAATGCAGACGGCTATATATACACACAGGCATGTGGGTCTACATGCTGTGTAATAGTGTGCAATACAAAATTGAAATCAGTCGTATGAACTGCGCACAAACTAATGGGAAACTTTAGATATTGTATTGGACATTTTTAACTAAACCTTTGTACCTATATGTATAAAAAAAGAAGACTTTTATTCTTTGGCTGGTATTTACAGTATACCAGAATATCAAAAGATGAATGGTAACAAATTAATGGTGAACACAGGAATTTTTTTTCAAATCAAAGAGAAGGACAAAGAAAAGGAATTCTTTGCAAAATCAAAAAGTTGAAGCACGCATTACCACGGTAACAGAAGCATGCCAATGTCAGTGAAATGTCACACCCACACAGCATGCAGAGAGAATGCCAACCCACACATAATGGTGTCTGCTGTACTGTCCCAACCAGGACCCCTGATGGGTAAGGTCAAAGGTCATGTTCATGTTAGCAAACTCCTCCCCAGGAAATCTTCCAGCCCGCTGACAGTTGATCCTTCAACAATTTGAGCCCATCCCATGTATTCCTATGGGCCTACTAGACATTTCTCTCCAATACCTTCAACTCTTTGCAATTCAGACTTCCAACTAACCTTATGCTTGCCCAGTATTTGGAAACTTATAAATGTGTAAAAAAATGCTCAATTTAATGGCACGTGGGAATATTCATTACTAAAATAAGTACAGGCACTACATGTACATGTATACTGGGGAAAGAAAATACCATCACTGCTACGCGACCTTGGTCGAATGACAACGCTACTTCGTTGTTTCTTAGATTTGCCTGGTTCCCGTCGGCGTGTTACCAGTTCTCGGGGGCGTGGAGGTCGTGATGCAATCATTGCTGGACCGTCATTTATGAGATGGTTAGTATGGGATGGATACGAGTGGAGACATGTACAGTAACTATCAGGGTCACTATCCTCATCTGGGCACACGGGTCAGAGGTCAAAGGTCCACGGTCAACATTGCAGGATTTAAAAACAATGGCAGGAATATCACGGACCAGAAAAGTACAGGGTCAGGGATGGGGAAAATGCACTTCAAAGTGGAAAGCAAGGCAAGACATATACGGGGGAAGAAACAGTGACGAAAAAAAACAAAGGACAAACCAAAAAAGGAAGACAGAAGGAATAAAGTGAAAATGGGATTTAAGGGTGGTGAAAATTTAGTTGTTTGGGTAGATTGGAGAAAGAAAAAGAAAAAAACATAAAAGAAATGGGAAAAAGTTATCAAAAGAAACCAAACAAACTGCAAACAAAAGAAATCCAAATCAAGTTGATGCAAACAATCAGTTCAACGGCAAAGGGAAGTCAATCATTTTGGTTTTATTTATTTTAGAAATGGCTATCATGCCTTAGCGCTGGACCATACCATTTGACCTGGCAGGGATCACAACAGAATGAGGGTGAAGCATCCCTGTAAATATGCAAATTAGGGGAAGGGTAACATACGGTATATGGGAGACCAATGCATATATACATAGCAGGTTGCAAAACTGTAATGCTTTGAGTACACAAAATCTTAATTTTTATTACATTTTTAATTCAAATATTATTCATTTTTTTAAATATCAATTTGTTGTCAGGCTGTAATATTACTGAAGTGAGATAAATATCAAGCGAGCTAATATTAAAATGAACAATATCATCCAATCACTGTATGGCTGCCAACGTGGCTGGTATTATATCAATTAGATTTCATAATCTCCATGCTATGTTAAAAGGTCACGTTGATGGGTTGAAGGTCATGCTAACTGACCTTTGCTCCCTGGAGGTGTCCAAACGACCCCCGACATGAACTTAACAGGAGGGGCATCATTTTCGGGCTCAGAGTCATATCTGAGCGTCATTTGCCTCGGGTAGGCGTTTTCCGTCGAGCTGCTCCGCCCCCGAATAGGGGAGGGGGAGCGGCTGCGCGTTGTCTTGGTAACTTTGGTGGTCGTGGTGCGGGTCACCGAGACGTTGCTAGGGGAGAAGCCGTGGAAGGTCACGCCATCCACAGACACTGTCTCATCATCATCTATGGCAAAGTTGCTAACACTCTGCTGGCCTGTTATGGCAAACTTATACTTTAGTACACATACAATGTACATGTACAGTGTACGTGTAGTCCTTGACAGTCTACCTCACATTTTGTACTCACAGTACTTACATGTACATGTACATGGGCATTTCTTTGAACAAAAACATGCATGAATCCAGTACTTGCTTCATATGCATACACTTTACAGCACATACACATACATGTCTATATAATGCATGCATTGCTGTATGAAAGACAGTTCATTACTGAAGACACCCACAGCCACTGACACAACAAGAACATTCGGTCTGTAAACAAAATCTCAGTGTTTCATTAGTACATGATGTACAGTAAAATCAAATGAACAATACAGTGCACACATAGTTCCATGTGATATGCACACATACAAGGTTACATACAGTACATTACACTTTCAGTGATTATAAACACATACAATGAAAACACATGTACATGTACATTATAAGATACAGTAGTTACATGTAATGTATATGAACACTTGTACAGTGTAACAGGTACATGTACAGTATGTAATGCATCATTAATTACGGGGTATATGTATTAAGCACAAGTACAAATCCTGTGCAACAAAAATATAAAAATGTGTACATGTACATGTGGGAAAAAAATAAATACCGGTACCAATAAGGTGGATTGTCAGTTGTCACATATCTGCATTTGGCAGTCTACAGTACATAATTATTTAGAAAGTACATTGATCTCACCAGAAACACTTGCACTTGTCTGCACTGACATGTTGTTGTTGTTGATTACTGGACCATTCAATGCAGGCGCCCTAGGAATAATAACAAACATGTATCAACAAGTGTGTACAATGTACATGTACAATATACATGTACATGTATACATGCATGTTCCCACAATAACCCCTGACAAGCAAGCATGTACCGGTACATACTACAAGTAATACATTTACCAGTATGAGCAAAATACATAACTTAAAAAGTTATGAATGTATCGTTTTGAAATTTGTCCATTATGTCAGTATTCTCACTGGCTCAAGGTGATTCTTTTTTGGTGATGATTCGGATCAAATCCTAGATTCTGTATCACTTTGCAATTGTTGTTAACATTGCGGTATATGGTGCTTGACACTATACAGATGCATTTGCTCCCAGAGTGCTTTTCTAGGAATGGACAGTACATGTATGCACCGGTATATGATGCGTGAGCAAACCTACATGTAAGTGATTTATCCACTGAACATCTTAATAGTATCTTCTTCATCTAAAGGCATGCTTTCATACTGAGCAAGTAGAGTGGTATGATAAAGTATGCAGTGCACAGGAATACAGTACAGCACTGGGTCTGCTCAGTGTCTACTGACCAATATCTCCCATAAATCATCAAATTGTATGTGTCAGCATAGGTACATGTGCTTGCCCATCCCACACTACATGTACAAGCCACTAGGACAGCTCAACCAATGAACAAGATCTTCAAATCTTAGTCTGGAGAATACAAGGGGTATGATCCATAGCAACAATTACTGGATTACACAAATCATTACCATAATCACTTATGAAATCATGATGAATCAACTATTTGTTTTATCACAGGGCCCACTAACACTTGATGCTAACTTAGAGTGAGTAGACAATTTACCCTGTACCTTGCAGTATCAAGGTCAATAAGGCTTTGCAGGAGCTGGTGTTTTGCAAGCTCAGCTTATTTCAATTTTCAGAGTCATGCCAAAACTGTGGTGAGAGATGCCCTGGGCATTCAAACCCACCATATTCTCTCTTTAACAAATGTAGTGTTTTTTACTGTCTCTCTCATACCGTAGGTACAGTACTGTACAATGTACAGTAGTACATGTTTGTACAAATCTACATGTACATACATGTAGTATGTACAGCATGTATCATGTGCTTTACTGTGTGAAATGACTGCTGCAATGAAAATTGAACTTTTTTTGTGGCTTCACAACTCCACATTGTCAAAGTTTCACATTTCTACAATGGTCATTCTCCTATGAAGAAAACTACATGCCTTCTGTACATGTTTTTACCAGTACTTGGGAAAAGTAGAGTGAGCCTAGCAGCCGACTGGATACCGGTGGAGCCCTTGTCACTCTACAGAGCCACTACAGGGAAATTCTAATAAATCCCTGGGAAAATCCCAGAGATTTTTTACCCCACCAACATGCACCCCTGCAACCATTCACACTGGACCCATTTGGAAACTCCCAGGGACCCTATTTCCTGGGAACATGCACCGATTTCACACAACAGTGTAGTTGCTTTTCCCCGCGGAAAATGTTAAACCTCAGGATTTTCCATACATGTATTTACCCCTACTCACGAGTAGGGGTAAATATTCCCCAGGAAAAAGGTTTTCCCCGGGAAATTTTTATGGTACTGTACATGTACATGTAAGTGTGAACAGACCGAAAATTGTGTCTAATGTGAAAGCCCCTTCACCTGTATGAGCATCTCAAAAGTTACATAATATTACAGTACTTACTTTGTTAGAGTTAATGCTAAGGTTGTGCTGGTGTTGCGGATTAGATTCTGAGCATCGTTATGGTCTAGGTTGTTTGCTGGTTTGCCATTTATGCTCTCCACTGTGTCTCCTATACAGATGCATGCAATACTGGCTTTACTGCCTGGGTTGATCTGTAACACACACAAAAAAGAAGTACCAGTATGTCAAAGATGAATGGCAGATAAACAGCAGTAGAAATAGCATATTGGATTGTACACATAAATGAACATACTGTACATGTACATGTACATGTACATGTGTATGTATCTCTATAGGGCTGTATCAACATGTAACCGCTATTTGAATCAGGATTCAAAGCAGGTTTTTTTGCTCACGTTCACACAGGCCAAATAAAATGAGCAAAAAATGTAGTATGTACAGTGTAACAAGGTGGCCTTCTCAACAGCAATGACCCATAAAATATTCATATTGTACATGTACATTCATATTGTACATCAGTACATGTACATTCATATTGTACATATGTACATTCATATTGTACATGTACATTCATATTGTACATGTATGTACAGTATGTACATTCATATTGTACATACATGTACATGTACATTCATATTGTACATGTACATGCAGTCCTGATTGCTTTACAATAGGACTGTTCCCACTGTGCAAATAATCGTGATTTGAATCGCGATTCAAAAACCTTTTTTGAGTGCTCATATCCACATACATGTAGGCCAAAACATCAGTCCTCGGAGACAATTATGGTTAGCAGATGTGGTCAAATGGTGGGTACTGTATGTCCTTGAGGGTGGCCCATGCAGGCAGACATACACGTGTACATGTACATATACATGTATGTACACACATGTGCATTTGTAAACAAGGCACTTCCTGTCAGTCAGAGCACTAGCTCAGTGCATTGTGGGATTTAAAAAAAATGATGAGATTGCAGCAGAGCATTCGCACACACATCACATCGCAAACAATCACGATTGTGTCCACATGGTACCGTACATGTACGAAATTCAAATCGCGATACAAATACACCTTGTGTATGTAAGCACATTTTGCATGTACATGTATGATAACATACTGCACATAAAGTAAACTACAAACACTGCAACTGCATGACTGCATGCACTGTACCCTGGTAGGCCTACCGGTACATGTGAATGTACATGTATGTAAGTACATTACATGTACATGTCATGCATGTGTACAGTTGTGCACTTGAAAGTTGCATTCTGTAATCATATGGAGCCAAGTGATAAGTTGCAATCTGTAATCATAAGGAGCCAAGTGATAAGTTGTATTCTGTAATCATATGGAGCCAAGTGATAAGTTGTATTCTGTAATCAGATGGAGCCAAATGATTCACATACATGTACAACATGTAGGAAGGTCAACCAATTCAAGGCTCATAAAAATGCGCTACACTACAACATACCGGTACTGTACTGTACATGTACCGTACATGTAACAGTGATTGCTACCGGTAGATTCAGATTTACATATACATGTATACATGTAGATCAACAGAGATTGTACTGTATACCGGTTGTACTGTATGTGATTGTACCAGTTGATAGTAATGCTATAAGCACATGTACCGTACCGTACACAATGTACTGGTACATGTGTACATGTACACGTATAGTTTATGTACTTCAATAAGGGTTTGCCTACTGTATACGTGTAGCTACCGTACTCAATGAAGTTCAATTTCAAATACTCTCTGCTCAGCACTTTTCTTGACTGCCTGCTTAAACCATACAGACTGCTCGGGTGGGATTCGAACCAATGACTACCGGTACATGTACAGTACATGTACTGCATAAAGAGCAGACGTCTTACACGTATATAAACCACTTGAATAATCTGGTCAGGGTCATACGGTATGCGGTGGATTTGAATTTGTATAGTGGCAGATACACACTTATTATCTAGCATCATAGATAATATACATCATCCCATCCATTCATAATTATACGGTAAGATACATGTACATGTAGCATGCTTTGAATAGACAGTTACATGTAAGTTTACATGAACATGTACAGTGTGTGTCCTTTTCATAGTCACTGCAGTCCACAGTACATGTACTGTGTAACCATGGAAGGAAAAATATTCATTACTATGTAAATTGTGTCGTCACAAGCAAGCTTTGGATGGGACTCACTCTACATGTACATGTACATGTATGTACTGTACATGTACATTTAACATGTACATTGTACACTGTACATGTACATTTAACATGTACATGTACTACATGTGTGTGTACATAGCATCACGTTCTCATTTCTCAGTCTTGATTCAATTACCGATACAAATTAATATGGGCATGCAATTTTCAATTTAAAATCACAATGGGTGCTTCTGTATACAGTGTAGGCTAACTGTGCAAGTACACGTACCGGTACTGTACGTGTACAGTGAACATGGAACATACAGTGAACATACATGTACATGTGTACATGTACATGTATGTACAGTAATACAAATGTATGTGTAAAGTACACTGTACAGTATACATGTGTACATGTACAGTACATGTGTACATGTACGTACGCACGCAGTTGTACATGTACAAATGACCATTACGGTAGATCCCACACACTTACTGTAAATGTACATTGTACAGGTGGATATGGGGCATTTCAATGCTGGACATTGTCTAACTCTTAAAAAGGTCAAACCAAAATGCATGTATCAATGGGAACCAGGGCTATGCTCTTAGAAGGGTCAGTAACTGCATTGCCTGATGCATATGGCTAAATGGCTAGTGACAATACGATGTATTTTAATATAATTTACAATATGCAGCAAACAAGCCAACCATACAGTGTGTATACCGGTACTGTGTACATGTACGGTAGCAGTACATGCATGCGAACTGGAGTTTAATAAATGCAATGAATACATTTGAATTCCAATCTTTTTAAAGAAAATTTTTCAATAAGTGAAAAAAAGAAAATTCAGCTGCTCTGCCTATTTTGCATAAATTCAATCATTCCAGGCAATGTCTGGTATCCGGCGCTTGTTTTTCTCCCGCCTACGACTGACTTGGGAAAAAACAAACATGCGATCTTGGGAAGAAATATAGGCCTTTGTACATGTCGTATACAGCTGTTTTTAGTCAGTGCACCAAGCACTGGTATGCTGACATAATGTCATGTCTATGGAATAGGCTATAGCACACACTGGTCATACATGTAGGTACTTGAGTCTGGTACCTTCCTCACACACTGGTATGACAGACATCCCAGGAATCTCAGCCTGGCCCAACAGCCAGGTCATGGGGTCAATGACCTTGAAATACAGTGTAGTACTCCCTCCCACTGGACTGCCCTCCCTGGCATATTTGTTGGGTTGAGTATTAATTACATGTACACTGATTTATTTAGCATTTAAACACATAAAATCTGCAATTCTGCATGCATATAACGGTCCATCCATTTCTACCAATACTGATGCACGCACATCCGTAAAAATTCAATACCTTTTTTTCATTAAGTACTGTCAAGTTAATAAAGGAAAAAACTGAAACTTTTGGATAAATTGAAAAATAGCAAAGAAAACATTGACTCAGGTTTGTATTTTTTTGTGATGTGCATCATTATCCACAATATAAATAAAATACTTTACTTTATATTAATTAATCAAATCACATACTCATATAATTCATCAAAATACCTGTACATGAATGTACATGTATGTACATTGATAAGGCAATCATTAAATCTGTTCTCTGTTTGATTTTTCTATTTTGAGGGAAAGCTTTGATTTATAAATCTTAAACCCTGATGCCCAATTGCATTCAGGCCCAATTGCACACAGCTTTCAACTAAACCAGCTGGAAAGTTATAGGGCCCATTTCCTTACATGTACATGTATTTGCAACAATGTACGCCTATTGCTTTTATTTACTACATGTTATGTTTTCTTTGGATTATAATAATCTGAGCAAGGATGAATTAGTCTAGGATGAATTTATATCATACAAATTATGTACATTGTACACTGTACATTTTGCAAATTTCAAGTTTCCGTAATAACATTACCTTAATTCTGCCTTTGAGAAACCGGTCCTGCTAGGATTGAAACGTCAGGCCCTCCTAATTTTGATATTTGATTTTTGGTTATGTTAGTCAGTAAGCAGTTTACAACATTTTTGCATATTACTGAACTTAACTGAAGCCATTTCGTTAGTTTCCTAGACTGGAAATGTACAGTAAATACTTTTCAAAATTTGTTTTATGCAAATACGCCCAAAACAAGGCTATAAAGCCACTCAAGGTTAAGGGCTATTAAGAAGGAGATAGAGAGGGACTCGGGAAGGCTGGAGATAGGAATTGACATTCCTCTTAAAAAGGGCAAGATCGTAGGCTGGGGAAAAACATGAACCAGGAAGGGAATTCCAGAGAGAGGCTGACGAGGGAAAGAGCTGTTCCAATACCTAGAGTTTGTTCTGCATCTTGGCATAGACAGAGTGTACGGGTGAGTACTGAAGTGTGAAGTTGAGCCATCCTGTAAAATCATACAGGCTGACCCTATTGATTCTAGTTGACTTGGCAGGATTTTAATTACTCAAGGAATGGACACTTGCTGCTTATGCAGGAATCTTCCTGTTAAGACCCATTTACAGAGGTATGCCGTAATGGAAAGTGGTGCAGAAAGCAGCAATGGCGTGCAGTATTTCACATTTATACGGGAGCGGAAACTCGCTTAGTATTTATTCTATAAAGACAATGGCCCCGTACTGAAGGAATCTTAAACAAGAGGAAGAAGCTCACTAACATGTACTTCTGATCCTGGTGAGAACTTGAGAAGTGAAAGTGAAAAATATAATCTGATTGGTCACACAGTTGCAGCGCGGTATCTTTGAAATAAATACTCTGGTTTCTAAACCCAGTGGTTTACCGTGAAGACATGACCACAGGCAATGGGAATTACAGTATATGTACCGTACGTACAGTACATGTACATGTAAATAAGTAAACGCATACATCTTCCTCCATTTCCACATTACATGTACATGTAGCATAATATTGTTATCTGCCTAAAGGTTCAATTATGTCTTATGATTATGATATAAAGTTTATGAACACAATCAAATGGGAATCAATGAATCTCAAAATTTAGTGGGCCTGACGTTTCGATCCTAGCAGGACCTTTCTTTATGTACACGTGTACGTGTACGAGTATCTGTTGCCAAGTACATGCATCAAGGCAGGCCAGCGAGGATGCATAGCTCTCATGAGGAGGCACATGTATGATCTTGGTCCATCAATCCTAGGTAGGTTGAGTCATAGCAAACCCATCTTTAAATCAATTCCCTTGGATGATACTAAGATAGCAGATATAATGTTAGTTGTCGGTCTTCATCAGGGACATTTTCAAATGTCACAGGTTGTAACCTGATTAATACATAAAAGTCTCCAATCTAAATTGGCTGCAGGGAACGCTACACACGTAGTTCTACTGAGCAAGCCAGGCACAGCCACAGACTCAATACTGGCTAGAGTAGAGGTGAAATCAAGCTTCATTAATGTCCATGGGATCAGGCAAGAATATCAGACACATTAATCACCATCCATCTACATTATCTTCAAATCTCATAGGGAGAATGTCTTATAGCCTACTTTATACATATAGTGGAACGTTGCTACATAACGAAACGAACACTGATATATACCGAACATTAGGCTACATGACGAACATCCCCTTTGGCTCCTGATTTTTGTGTACAAAATATGTGGCCACAATTAACTGCTATAATGAACGACCGCTATAGGCCTACCGAACAATTTTCATGGATCCCAGGATGTTTGTTATAGCAACATTCCACTGTACATTACATTGCACATGTACTGGTTTATGATTGAGCTCAACTTACAGGGGTACATAGTAGTAGTACATGTACATATTATGTGTACATGTACTACGTACCGTACATGTACCAGAGTTGGAGCTGCAAAGCACGTGATGAACATACTGTACACGTATACATGTACTACATGTACCAGACTACAGTGAAATCTCGATTTAGTCAAACTCTGACATCATCAAACAAAGATTGTATTCCCTTCAGAAGTAAAACAATGGTAGGACTACCGTGCATACAACTTCTGTTAAAAACTCTGCTGAACACAAACTAAGAGCCCTTATTCCCTTGAGATTTGACTAAATTTTCCTGCGCATGTATAAATTTGTACATGTACGGTACTTTGGTACACTGTTAGATTGAACTTGCTGAAACTACATGTACATGTACATTGTACATGTACATACCGTATGTACATGTACGGTACATGTACATGTACATGTACATGTACATGTACATGTACACGTGTGTACATGTACATGCAGTTATTTTGTTCAATGGTACATGTACATGAAACATGTACCCGGTACGTTTTACAGTGTAAGTTAACATTAAGTTTGGGTTAGCAATCTGACTGTGCGCATAACGTTCCAAAAGGGAATTTACAAAATAGTGTTCCCAGTACATGTACCGGTACTAGGAAAATCATCAAAAAGTGGCAAAATTTGTTGAAAAGTGAATCGCGATTCTAATTTTCTAAAATTCGGTTTTTCAGCCTGCCAAACTGCACATGCCTGAAATGTGACAGCATGTACAGGGGGGAAATCTATTTTTGCATCAGGATTAAAAAAGTGGATGGCTATTTTTTGTGCTACCTGAGTGCACCCATTGACGTTTCTGTCCAAATTACATTGTATGACAGAAATGTTGAAATGTACTGTATACACTTACATGGTCATAAACATGCAGTACATGAGTAAATGTACACTTGTACTGTACATGTATGTACATGTATACTGTACATGTAAATTAATCATACTGCACATCCTCTGTATATCTATACATGTACCATAGATGAGTCTATGGGCATGTACAGTACGGTAAGTGGAAATGGAGAAGTCATGCATGCTTTGGCTGTGTGTCAAAGAGATGTGCAATCCATATGGTATGGAGTCCTTGGCTTTATATGGCCAGGCAAGGCAGAACCAACAGACAGGGGAAATTACCTTAGTGCTGACTGCATGGTCAAACAGCAGGTGGAATGGTGCATGTCTTAGGAGGGTTCACATGTACTGTACTGTACACCTGGCCACTAAATGTAAAAGACTACAGATAATGTACATGTACAGTACAACTGTACAGCACCGATACATACACATATTGCAGTCTTTTAGTGGCCAGGTATACAGTACATTGTATACCGTACGTATACATGTATGAATTATGCATAAAATGTACACATACACTGTAGGCCTACTGTATAAATGTATAATGCCATTAAGGTTGGTGCATACAGTAATTGATTTCATACTTAATACAGTACTTTGACTGGACCGGGATTTGAACCTAAGACCTCTGAGACTGGTTTTGCATACATACATTTGTACTGTACATTGTACATTACTACATTGTACATTGTACATTGTACATACATGTACCAGCACTCCCAGTCAGTTTTGTTTACTTTGCTAACCAAAGCTTCACTACCGGTATTGTTTCATGCTTACTAAAAGAAGAGTCAGATACAAGTCAAAAGCAACTGATATTACTGTACATTGCATCGCAGTATGGTTTGTAATCCCATTTTTAATATGCAAGGAAGACCTTTCATGCTTAACAGGTTTTCATGTTTAAGTGGCTTTATGAAATTGTGCTCTGGTCACTGAACTTACATACAGTAGCACAGTCAGTGTATGCAGTGTACATGTACTGTACGTACATGTACATGTACATAATATGTACATGTACTACACAATGTACTGTAACTTTAGGCCTTTTCTCACTAGTTAGACAAATCCCGGGGTTGACTGGGGTTGAAAATCGCCAACGATTCACACCACCCCCGCCAACCCTGCTTCAACCTTAAATGCTTGTTGTACAATGTAATTTCAAGGTGCTTTTTAATGTTTTTATTGTATTGGCTGGGACCCAAAGGAGATCAGTTTTGCACTGAATGGGAAACCCAGGGTAAATAAAATAAATAATAATAACAATAACCCTGAGATTGGCTCCAATGTGGGTTGATCTCAACCCTGCTCCGGACCAAGGTTGAAATTTTCGCCCCGGGTTGAAAACGATAACTGTTAAAAGAACCGGTTTGAGTTTGCAGTGAAATCTCGGTGTTGAAGTCGCCCCGGTTGAAATTTAGTTCTTTTTGCATGAATTAAGTGTGAAACGATACTGGGCTGAAAGCGGGGTTGAAAAATTCAATGTTCAACCTGGGTTGAGAAGTTCTGGGCTCAGAGGCTGTAGTGTGAAAAGGCTATAAGTGTGCATGCAAGTATATGTACATGTGCATGTACATCACATTTTATCATTCAGTGATCAAATGCCTTATTCTTAGCTTCAGTGATTTCTAAATGGTGTTTCAGTGTACAACACATTACAGTTGATCAAGGTGGAGATACATGTATGCTGAACATGGATGTTTTCATGGCCTACATGTACATGTACTTCATAGAAATTGGTTCATGCCAATGGATGGGTTGACCTACATTAGACTATGCATAGTTTTTTATGGAGATCATTTAGCACACAAGTCCCATTGCCTTTTTTGTGGCAAGTAAGAATCCAAGCTCATGGGCTGTCAACCAATCAAATTCTGGTTTGCTGTCCCACATTTGGATATGCACAGCCCTAGGGATAATTTTAACACATGAAATCCCATTGACAATTTCGTGTCAAGCTGGGATCCAAGAACAATTCTGTTGACCAATCAGATCCTGGTATTTTGACCAATCAGGGCTCAGGGGTTGTGTGCTCTGATTGGCTCTCCTTTATAGCCAATGAGAAGATGGTTTCTGTTTGTCCAATCAGCATCTTTCTAGGTTTTTGGTTTTGGCTGTTAGTGAACAAATTGGCTCACTTTGTCACAGCTATTCATGGAGGTCACATCTATGTGAGCTCCATAATGTTTTAATTAGCAACATCCAGAGGTCTCGTGATTAACTGACACAATTCCGCAGTGCTCAACAACAGCCCAAAATCCTCTTCAATGATGAACTTGTTTGACGTCAAGAGGAACATCTCATGGAAACAATTAAGACAAATCTCACACATCCAAATGTCTGCAGAACTTGAGAAGATTTCATTCTAAAAGCATCTGCCCCAAAAGGATGTGTGCCAGCTGTACTATAACAACTACGGTACCGGTACATCTACTCTACCGGTACCGGTACATACTGTACAGTACATGTACAGTACATGTACCGGTACCGGTACACCGGTACATGTACAATGTATGGATACCGGTAGTTAGTGAAATTGGGCCTACTAAGGCTTCCTTCATGATGAAGGCATCTTTAAGTGCAGGATTTCAGGAAGCATATCCCCATACCGGTACCTCTCACATGCTTAACACAACACTTGGCCGAACTGATCACATTTGACATTTGAGCGTGGTGCGGGCCCCCAAGCCTAATTGACGCAGGCACCAATGACAGTCACAGCACAGGGCTGACTGCACATGGGATGCAGCCCTAATCATACCCGCAATTTCATGATTCTATTTGTCGTGTTTCCATAATTTGAACCCAACAGTGCGAAAAATGGACATCAACAGCCACCAGGTCACAATTAAAGCTGTACATGCACTGTACAACATATTGTAGATGTACATGTACATGTATGTACATGTACACTGTACATGTACACTGTACATGTACAACATATATGAGTTATAAATTTACAACATACCTGTACATGTACGTGTAGGCCTACTGTACTGTACAATGTACAACGTACATGTACATGTACACGGACACAGTACAATGTACATACTGTACATGTACATGTACCTGGTACAGTATGTACATGTATTGTACATCACTTTACACTGTACTGCAATGTACAAATTTCATTCACATCTTCCTCCATGGTATAAGCAAGGAGGTATTAGGCGAGCTACACTGTGGTTGTCCCCAAGGCATTCATACCGGTACATGTACATGTACGTACTTGGGATACTCCTCAAGTTTTTTCATGTTTACTCCTCATGTACATGTACATGTACCGCTTTGCTGTGGAATTCGCCCCCCTGCATCCAGCTTCCCTACCAGTCACTCACAACCTGTCACAATTTAAGCGTAACATTAATACATGTATACATGTATGGTGTCTTTCTAACCTTTGATCACCTCCTTGTTTGTTCCCCTTCCCCGCCCCTCTTCTTAGCCATCACCTTGAGTGGCCTTTCGGGCCTTGTGGTTGGCCATTCTCCATAACAAATGGTTAATGAGTTAGTAGGCCTATAATGATTTACATACCCGTATGTAATTCAAGAAAGATGACATGCACCGATCTAAATGTTAGATGATGTTGCTATTTGTTGGTTTAAGTTAAAAAAATGGCAAAGAAAACTTTGACTGGACCGGGAGTTAATCACGAGACCTCTGGATTAACATACAGTACCATGTACATGTACATTGTGTACATGTACCAACTGGTTCCATATGAGCCTTAGAGTTAGATGGTATGTGGCCTTTCATAATACTTAATATAAATAGTCAACTAGTCTTTGCCGGGGATGGGGGCGCCAGTCAGAAGCAATTCAACCATTAACTGCCGTACATCTCCAGGGATCACAACCCCGCTTTCATTCAGATGCAATGTTGCAAACAACCAATTGAACATTGTAAACCTGACTATGGCAGCTCGGGGATCACACAAAGTGGATGCAGCTTTTTCAAGCCAAACACTGACTGAGAGAGTTTGTTTCTAGGTACATGTTTTAGTAAGTAACTGAGTAAATAGTGGCCTGGGGGTAAATAGTGGCCTGGGAGTGATGGCTAGAGTGTGCCGGGCCACCTCATAGTGGAAAGCTGGCTAGTGGCCACACTTCCTAAAACTGTGAAAAGTGAAAATAAAAAAGTCCTGAAATATATACTTTGGGGGAAAACGGAAAAGAGACATGATTTTGAATGTCTCTAAAAATATTGTGTATATTTTGACAGCATCGATATTCTTCTGCAAATGCTATTTTGCTGTTCCCTAATTCTAATCGGCCTATTTTGATTAGGCCATGCCAAGACTTGGCATCTTTGCTGGAGGAGAATACAATGTAGAAGGCCAGTAATCCCAGTATGGCGTAATGGCCAATCAGGGTAAGGGAACCACAACGGCAATAGAGCAATTGCAGATGAATGCTGGAGTGGGCAAAATATATTTTTTATTTATATTCAAAGTGACAAAAATGTTGCAAATTGCTTACTGACTAAAATTACCAAAATGCAAATCTTAAAACTTTGTGGGCCTGACGTTTCGATCCTAGCGGGACCTTTCTGCCTTTGAGAAAGGTCCTGCTAGGATCGAAAGGTCAGGCCTACTAAATTCTAATATTTACCGGTATATTCATTTCATTTTTCGGGATATATGTACAGTATGTATGAATTCACATCACAGGACACTCCCTTTCAGGTAGTGGAAGTGGGATTTACGGTTCAAAAAGTGTACTAAAGAATAACTAAGAACTTGCAAATTGTATCTCACAAATTACAGTACATGTACAGTATGTACAATAGTACATGTACATGTACCAGTAGTACTTTACATACATGTAGCTTCATGTACACATGTACATGTACATGTAAAGTTTTAATGTACAGTACATGTACACATGTATGTGCCATGTACTGTACGTACAGTGTACAATGTACAAATGTATGTGTACTGTGTACCGGTACATGTGTACAGTACAACAGATTTTCAGGTACTGTATGTACAATGTATGTATACCGTTACCGTATACCGTACCCTGTACTCTGCTGGTAGTCAATCTGGAAAACTTTAATTTTGCAGTACTGTATCAAGAATCTAAAGTAAAATAGGATGGAAAGCATTTATTTGTATTTTCAAGTGCGTGTGTATACTTACACATGTTGATACATACATGTACAACACTTTTAGAATGTACATGTAAGTTCAACAGTTTGTGTGATCAAGCACAAAATTTGTTGTTCATACTGCAGGCCTAGAGCACAACATACTGTACATTGTACAATGTACTGTACATGTACACCACATACATGTACATGTACACATGTATACATTATTGTGCAGAACATACATGTATGTGTACATGCAATGTACATTACATGTACTTTGTGTGTACAATGTACAAGTACCGGTACGTACATGTGAACTCCATACATGTAGCTGTGACCACAAATGTCCTCCCTGTTATCTCAGTCTGTTGTTATCTACATGCACATCACACTTACCTACAATGTACAATATCAGCAGCACTCCAACTTAATTATCCAAAAGCTGAAAGCAAAACAATCAAAAACACAAAATCTGCTGGTGGTGTACTGTACAATGGAGACCGTAGCACAGCACAGATCAAATACAAGACAAACTAAATAGATACAGATGAGCTGTTAACATTCCCAAGTGCTGCACTGCAAGCTGTTCGGATGGCAATACTGAATTACATGTACCACCGTCCGTGTACACATGTACACTGTACGTACAAATCACAGACAGGCTGAGACAGCGGTGGGAGTCCTGGCCAATGAGGCTACATTAAGTGAAAGGCCACAGTTACCTCAGCTTGTCAAAGTCCTCTGACAACACAGATGACAGATGCAGGCCACTGGTATATCCCTAGCACACTGGTCTCCTGGCAATGGGAGCAGAATTCTAATTACAAAGTAAACGGTGCACTGGTGTTGGTGTCACGTACAATCCAATTGGTTGGTAGTCCTGCCAAAAGATGTTGCACCTCCCAGTCCCAGGACGCAGTGCAATCCTGTGAAGACAAATCAGTGATCAACGGTTGCAATGTGTTGCACACTCAGCAACCTCTAAGCAGTGACTGAATGGCTTTCATGAACATGGCCCAGGGGGCTGGTCACCAGTACATTCAGTGTGGGATGGATGCTGGTCTCTGCAGCACTGCAACAAATCAAGATGGGTTGTTTACAAAAGGCAGCACAGGCCCTGAACTGAAAGAGTCACTTTCCTCTCCATGGTCCACACAGAATGAAAGGTAATTGTGCATCTGCTTATAGCCTAAAGGGATTATCTGGGCACTGTGCAGTCAACCAATGGCTATTTCCTCATGCATTGCAAGCTCACACAGGGGTGCTGGGAATAGTCCACAACCTTCAATGGCTCATCAGAGACTGGGTGACAACTTCAAGACCATCTTTCACTGTTCATACTGACTGATTATGTAATGTCACCCACAATAGCATGGTATCACTTGTGACAAAG
The DNA here is from genome assembly GCA_949987565.1 of Luidia sarsii. Lineage (NCBI taxonomy): Eukaryota > Metazoa > Echinodermata > Asteroidea > Paxillosida > Luidiidae > Luidia > Luidia sarsii. The sequence goes on from OX465118.1 coordinate 5,192,591, forward strand.
CCTACACGTATGTACTGTACATGTACATGAGTCAGCTACAGGAGTTATGCACAATGCTAAGAGATTACCGGTAAACCCGATGGTATGCCAAGCATGTGAAATGTTGCAGTCACCTCCATGCAGTCACCAAGTTCTTTTTTATTTCAATAATGTGGCCTTGGCCTGATAAATACATGCACAGGTACAGAGAAAGACATGCATGCGGGTATATTGAATGATACAAGGTACAGTACTGCCCTATTATGATACAAAGAAACCATACTTCATGGGGAAGTGTACATCAATCTTTGTATTCATCTTTACAAGTAATGAAGTACTGTACATGTACACTGTACATGTACATGTACGTACCAGTATGTAAAAGTCTATTATTACATGTACATGTGACAAGATAGTTCATGTGCTGTACAAGGAACAGTACTAGTGCAAATGCACTAGTACATGTACGGTAGATGATGTACATGTACGGTACACAAATGTACGTACATGTAGAGTCTACTGTACATGTAAACCACATGTATACATGTACATATACATGTGTACAGCTACAATGTACCGGTACATGTTAGTATTTGGATTTATAAGCACTAATTAGTACTAAGAGAAGTAAGAACACAGTAATTTCAATTTCATACTGTACATGTACACTGTACATGTATGAAGATAAAATGTAGATGTATGCACATTATACATGTACATGTAATTTATACAGTTTATAGACACACAAAATTAATTTCATCTTGCAGAAAAAAAAATGTTTTCATTGCTTAAAAATACAAACTTTAAATAACATACATACATACATGTGTACATGTACACATGTACATGTATACATTATTAGCCATGTGATTACATTTACATTGTACACGATGTTGTATAATTAATTATAAACTGCCTGGTTGAAAAAAAATTATAATTATAGGCCTAATATTTTTTGGAAAAAAGTCTGTGGAATTCTGAGACTAGTACATTGTACATGTACATGTGTTCATGTACATGTACTGTACAGTACATGTACACATATACCTGTACATGTACACATGTACCTGTACATGTACACATGTACCTGTACATGTACACATGTACCTGCACATCAAGGGACCCTGGTTGAAGCATGAACACAAATAGCGCCCTCTGTTGTTACTCTTCGGTAAGGTGAAGGAACAAAGTTCCCAATAAAATGTGCTATGATGACTAGCTATCAATAATTTGGTTAATGACTAGCATGCGCTTTACAAGCGTACACGTACATGTGTACATGTACAGAGGTAAACGCTTTTTCGCAGACCGTGCATTTGTTAATATTGCTTCAAAATTATGGAATGATCTTCCCCTATCGATACGATCCAGTCAATCATCAGAAATTTTCAAAAATCGTCTTAAAACGCACCTTTTTAGAATTGCCTATGGCTCTTAGATATAAATCCAAACATTTTATTTATCGTGGCTTTCGTGGGAACCCCCGTTTTCGACGGTACACGTTTTCGACACTTGGCCTTCTAACTCACATCGCACAATGAAAACAACTCCCTATAATGATCTCAGACTTCGTATCTTCCGGTTTGTTTCCTGCTCTTTGTCAGTCACCGAAAATTTGGAAAGTTAAGGCTCTTTCAGTAGGCCGAACTCGTGTGATTCAAAAACTTGCTCTTTTGGGGTCTATTTTCCTAGGTACAAAATTGGCAGTTGCTTCGAAACTCCACTTTTCTTTATTGTTGGTCCTAAAAAAAATCTGAGTGTACCATAACAAACCCCAACATACATGTACGTAGAAAAAATATATATTGACACGCAACTTGAGGCAGTCCAATCCCGGCAAAAACTATGGAGGCTCCTAAAGGGCGTCTCGCTTATATAAAAAAAAAAAAAATAATAATAATAATTATTATTTAAAGACAAAAATTAACATGGCCCAATAGGCTTTTATAAAAAATGAAAAAAATAAAAGGGCAGCTAGAGAAAGTACCAAGAAGGAGGAAATGTGTCTCTGGAGTGACATTGGGAAAGGTCATACATGTTACTGAAGAAGCAGTTAGAAAGAGGATTGTCAAGTTTTTTTAAACGTCACAAAAGAAGACATCAACCAGACCAATACGTTTTAAGCACAAATTATGAATGATTTGAGGAAAGTGTTAGAAGCAGTGTCGAAAAAGAACACAAAGATGAAAAAAAAAAAACATACAGGGAAGAATTTTACAGTGCCACACAGCATTTTGAGTTATTTTAAGAATTTATTTTGCGTTTGGCTGCACTGGGACACCTTACTAAACACCACCATCGAAAATAGGTGACGATGCTTACTGCGCGGTGCGCCGCGGACGTCAACAAAACCTGTTAATCTTACGGAAGTGACAGGCTTGATCAACCTTCTCTATGATTATTCTAATAGTCTGTGGTGTGGACAAAGTGACTGAGAGCTCTTTAAGTGTGATACTTTCGTCCACATTGGTCAGCTTGAAGAAAAGTCCTTATATCGTCGAAAACCGGTAACTGGAGGATACATGTGCCATCCAAGACAATGGTTCTTTTCCCATTTTATTTCCAGTGGAAACTGCTCAGTTAACTTTCTTTCCAGTTAGTATTTTATATGTGCTTCTGAGTTCAGTGGAGAAGAGAGGTACATGTAACTTATTCAGTGTCGATTAGACCAGTGGAAACTTGTCGCTTGGTAAAATATCACATCCGGTCAACCGTCAAATGCCAGCCATTGTTAGCACCATGTGGCAACATGCTACGCACTGTTTCTACCATACACCGCATGCACTTCAATTGAATCCCACCATCAGTTTTAGTAGTTTGTTTAGTAATACTGCTACACATGTACTAGTACATGTACTAGTAGGAAGGGGTTTTATTTGAGGGCTATTGAGGTCCTTATGTCACCTCAAAGGTCAAGCACAGCTACATGTACATGTACATGTACATATGTACATGTACATGTGTACATATGCATGTACCTTATACGTGTAATTTAAGCCATTACGGTACATGTATATTGCCTGTTTGTCTGAGTTACAGTAAATTTTCAGACTCAGAAAGTCCAAGTGCGAAAAATGGTAAGATTTCCCCATTTGAACTTTACCCAATGTCAAGGCTAAATTCCCCATTTCTAAGACTAGTTATTCAAAATGCAGCCTTAGACTTAGAGCACGGGTATGCACATGTATGCATGTGTACTGTACATGTACATATTGTACAATCAGGCTACACATTTACACTCTACAATGCAGTCTGTATCATGTATGGTGGACTTGGTGGTTGAACTTGGCATGTTTACAGGGACCTTTCAACTGTTTATTTTCACTGCCTATGATATGGCAAGTTCAAATATAAACCAGAAGAGATGAGAAGAACCTGTTTACTGGTGCTTGGTGTATACTGTACTGTACTCTCCTCTACAATGTATGCAGCACTAGCACAATTTGTAACGCGCGCTTGACAAGCTTGTTGATTCTGAGAGCAACACTGGTAAACCTATTCCACCATGCAAATGATATCGCAGTACCAGTGATATGAATATAACCTCTGACTTCGCATGCATGTAACTACTGTAAATGTACATGTAGGTCTGATGGTTGCTTTTACTGGCCAACCTCTGCCCAGTAAAAGTGAGCTCAAAAAGTCCAAGTGGGAATGGCAGTAACTGAGTAAGATTTAACCATTTGAAATTGAACCATCGTCTCGGTTCAATTTCCCATTTTTTTAAGTACAGTGGAAATTCGGCTTACTGGTTTTTGCACCAGACTTAGTTCTTTGACAGTGCATTGTACAGTACATTTATACATATGTAACAGTAGGCCTATGTGTGCACATACACAATAATATGTGTACATGCCGCAAGCTGTATTGGCCTTAATGTCATAAAAAGCTGAGATTGAGAATGAGACTGAATCTAATATGTCAGTCTTCATCACCAAGGAAAATCTGAGGTCACATTACTCACATACTGTACCAAGTTCAAATGTTCCCATGGTGATTACAGGTCTATCTGGTCCTTTGATGAAATCAAGCAAATGTCTACTGTAGTTCCCCGTTTTACAGCTAACAGCTCCCATGGTCTCCATCAGACATTTTACAGAACTTACAAAGAGTTTCAGTTCAATAAATCTAGAAGAGTTGTTACTGGCCAACAGCCAAAAACCAAAATTGTTGGCAATTTTGGGTTGAAAACTAGAGTATAGAGTCTGTGATGTATTTTCCAGGTTAGCCTGAATCCCCTGGATGAGACTGTAATGGATCTTGACATCTTTAAGACACCCTGGGGAAAGGGTTGCTGGTCTTTGACTTGAGATGAATAACTGTACACAAAGATTTACTTCAACACCTGCAAAGTATTGTAGGCCTACAATACATGTGTAAGGTACAACTGTACACGTACAATGCGAATGGTGTACAACATGTACTGTAGATAACTGTACATGTACCAAGTCATGAGGCCTTTTTACACGAGCACTGAAAATGCATGTCTGCAAAAATTGGCGCCGGATGACTGGCGCAATGGTCATTTGCGATTTGATCGCAGACATTTACACGGTACAACGCAGCGTAGTCGCAAACGTCCCTTGCTTCACCGTATTTAGAGGCGAGGTCAGAGGTTATATTCGTATCGCTGGTAATGCGCTATCATTTACACGGAGGCATACGTTTACCAGTGTTGCTCTCAGCTCAGCGCCCGCATTGCGAATTGTCTTATTAACGTTACGATAATGATGGCAGTTTTCAAGAACAATAATTATTGCGCACGAAGTAAGGTCATTTCACATTTTATTGCAATGCTGGGGCCAGGTGCAGACATTGAAGTTAGCTAAAAAAAAACACTGTTGATCTCACGCAAGACACACTTCCAGTACACGACGTAACAAGGCCGATCGTGTACCATGCTTGCGGGTTGGCACGTGATTCATTTTCATCGTTGACCAGTTATTTTGTTGCCTTAATGACATTGCTGATCGTTCGTTTGCTCCTCGTGGAAATATCAACGCATACTTCTCTGTGATGCGCCAACGAATGAAGTGGATACATGGTTTTTAAGTGTTTAGTGAGGGTGGTCCCAGATTATTTGTGTGATATCTTTACCCGGAGTAGTGAAATCCATTCTTATAACACTAGGAACAGTTCGATGGGTAACATTGTTCTTCCACGAGTAGGAACAGAATTTGGCAGAAAAACATTCAAATTTCGGGGAGCTCATGCATGGAATGCCATACCTGGGGATATAGAGAACCCCATTCCAAATAATGTTAAGTGTTTCATTAACTTGCTAAAGGGCTGTACATAGTAGTTTAAGTGCAATCTTACTGTGTAATGTGGATGTATTTTAAACAGACCTGGTGTTACAGGCTTTTATTGATTGTTTAAATGTTTGTTGTAATTTTAAGGTGCTTTTTAATGTTTTTATTGTATTGGCTGGGACCCAAAGGAGATCAGTTTTGCACTGATTGGGAAACCCAGGGTAAATAAAATAATAATAATAATCCTTGCGAACGTCGCATGGGTGCATTTACACGACCTATCTCTGTGTTTATCGCAAGGATTTCGCAACGATGCAAAAATTTGGAGGAGGTCTCGATCCCTGTCAAGATTCGCAAGGGACTCTTGCGGTCTGGTGACAGAGATACAATGTACACTTTTACACATCGATGTGATTCCTTTGCAAGGGACCCCTGTTTACAGCTCTCGTGTAAAATGGGCTATGGACATGATACATGTACATGTACAGTACATACACGTATAATGTACACTGTACTATACAAGTATGTGTACAACTTACTACAAATGTGTAATGTACATGATTTATGTAAGTACTGTAGTATTTATCCTAATTCTAAATATACATGTACACATTGTTACAAAAATTGTATGCTATGAATGATTTATAAAGAAAAAAATGTAGCACTCATATTCCTTTACATGTACAGTAGATGATGCATGCACAAAATTGAGTGTTTGCCTGTCTGATACAGATGGTCACCAATCTGATGAAAAAAGTTGTGCTTGTTAACTTTAAGGATAAGGTGAGTTACTGTAGGAAAGACCAACTACGTACATGTACCAACACATTGTCCCATAGTTAAGGTCCATCAATTCATTGTATTTAAGCAGTCTATACATGTACATGTAGTTTCAATTTTTTTTACAACTGCAGTCGATTTCACCAAATTCATCGTAACTTACATAATGTACGATCAATCGCAAGATGATGAGAGATGCACAGAAACCATGTATACGTGTAGCCTGTCACAACTTACGATGGGTTATCCATCGTAAGTTGAGTTACGATGCATCGTAAGGCTTTGTGAAACCAACCCACCCTGTACATGTACAGTAAAATGTGCATTTATTTACTGATGTTTACTCGACTATCAAATTTTAGACAGTACGTACATTCAATAATGGCATCATGAAAAAATCCTTGGGAAAATCCCGGGGATTTTTTACCCCACCAACACACCCATAACTATTCACACTGGACCCATGTGGTACACGTATCGGTAACTCCCGGGGACACTACATTTCCCCAGGACAATACACCTGGGCATTTCACACTGGCAACCAATTCCCCGGGAGTGTGTAAAGGGAGTGTGCACTTTCTGAAGTTTCCAGATGGATTCCTAAAGGTGGGGTAAGTAAAAACCTGCCAACGTTCACACCAGTTGCTTTTCCCCGGAGAAAACATTAAAGTTTAAAACCCCTGGGCTTTCTCCCCTGGGTAAATATTCCCCGGAGAAAAAGCTTTTTCCCTGGTGAATGTCTTTGGTAATGTGAACAGACATTGGTATTTCGAACACCTCTTTTGTGAATACAAGCTGGCCACTGGGTAAGCAGTAAATGTACGGTACAGCACATGAAGTGCGGACAGTGCATTTGTACAGCATTCAATGCAGTAGCAGTAGATCTACATCAACACTTCCCTAAACTTGCTAAGTATGTCAGCCATTCCCAGCAGGCTAGGAGACAGTATCAAGTCCTTTCACTCTGCCCAGCATTCCATCAGCACCAGGGAGCTGGGGAGGCTTGGGTTTCAAAGCCAAGGAGGAAAGGCAATATGGGCCACCATCTGACAACACTTTGGAAATTGGCGCTGGAACTTGACTGGCCCTCATTAATCACCTCCGACTGATAAATGCAATTTCAAATACCCCAGTGGTGGACATGAACACAATGTGTACAATGTACACTATCACCATGGTTCCTTCCTCCATGGTATCAGTAAGCAGAACCTGACCAGTCACTGAGATACTCCAGACTCAAGGTCACCTGAGACTGCAACCTTTCAAAGAATGTTGCAAACAGGGATAAATGTACAGAGAATAAATCACCCCAGTTGTGTCATTTCATGCCTGTTTTGGGATTGAAAAATATTTACAAACTACACCTGGGTGCCAGTCGTTGTTTGTATACATTATCTATTCCAACTATGGATAGGACTGTGATCCCAAGAGATGCATTGCATGGATAGGGAATAGAGAATAAATGCTCTTACATTGATACTCTGACTGTCCCCTACATGTACCTCCATCATTTAGTAGGCCCTACTGTAGTTTGAATCACACTTTCTTTGCTCAATATTAAGGCATGCTTATACAAGTAAATATCTTGGTGGTGAACACAACCATTCACACTGGACCCATTTGGAAACTCCCTGGGACCCTGTTTCCCTGTGGAAATCGTAAAACCCCGGGGTTTTCTCCTTCTACCCTACCCCCGAGCAATCCCCAGGGAAAAGCTTATCCTGGGATTTCTTCGGTAACTAGTGTGAAATTGTGAATAACCAAAATCCCCATGAATTTTCAAGAGATCCACCGGGGATTTTGTCTAATGTGAAAGCCCTGACTGTTACATGTACACACAGCTCTCAAAATAATTTTTTTGTAATTATTTTAAAAAAAAGGTGCTCAAGACAGTTTCAAGTGGCAGTTTGATTGACATTGCACTGCATTATGTATTGATTTCTGGACTTCAGTCCATCATGTACACGTGTACACTGTACTTTACACCATGATACATGTACCGGTACATGTGTACAGTATGTACTGTACATGTACACACATGTACATGTACATCATACCGGTACATGTACATGTATGTACATGTACATGTATACATACCGGTACATGTACATGTATGTACACTGTACATGTACATGTGCCACACATCTAGATTCTATGGTCTCATCTTTTATGTAGTACATCATGTTTACAATGGTCACGCACATGTAGTAATGATGTACATGTACACATGTATACGTACATGTACATACTGTAAATGTACAGTGCGGTACATACATGTACGGACTTTACCGGTACTCTACCATACACTGTACTGTACGTACATGTACATGTACATGTACATGTACATACAGTACAGTAGTAACTACAGTCTATGCAAGCAAATGTACACACAGTTTTTTTTACATGTACAGTGTACATGTACATGTACAACCACATGTACATGTACATTTATTTGTACATGTACACGTATGTACACTGTACATGTACATGGCATACATGTGTATGCATCAGCTTTTTCCAAAAATCTTCTTTCAACTTTACAAGTGACAGGTTAACATGTTCACTCATGCATGGTGATCAAATATATGAGTCCTTGATCTGTACAAATGGAGTCATTTGTACACACATGCACTTCCCACAATGTTTGACACCCACATGTAAGCTTTAAACATTGACACAAAAGGAATATTAATAGGTCATTGTCAGACAGTTCTTTTGAAGGAATCCAAAGTAACTCCCTCAGACTTTGTTTGCATGATGCAACAGTTTACGGATGGCAAGTCACACTTTTATGAGCACAAAAGTGTGATTGAGTACTGTTGTACATGTAAATTGCACCTCTTAAATTAAACCCTTCATAATGGCAAACCACACAATTGTATGGTCAGTGACTGGTCACACAAGTGGACCACAACAACCACCATCAATGACATAAATACCACTACTACTAGTACTACTAGCGCAATTTCAAGACCCTTTGATAGCATGAAATTGAACAAAATATCAAGGCCATGGTTCCAATGAGGTCTTGGTTATTTGTGTGTCCTGGGTTGTGGAACTTGTGGTCATACAAGGTACACATGTACCAACACTATGGAAGTGGTACATGTACACTATGGAAGTGGTATAATGAATGTATGAATTTCAGTAATCCTATAGAAATTGGATAAAAACAATCTGACGTAACTGTTTGAAACAACCCTTTTAATTACATGCACATAAAAATACATGTACCCCGGTACGTAAATCAGAACAAAGAAGTACACATGTATGTACTGCACAAGTGCACATGGTTTGGGTATTAGAATTTGAAATACGGTTTATCAAAATGAACAAGCTTTGAACAAACTGAAATACAGTAGGCCTACCAGTATAACAAATGGCCATTTAAGAAAGCTATTGTATGCAATTATGCACATAATGTGATATCCTGTTGTGTGCACTGTGTTACAAAATTGTTTGCTTCCTATATCTCATGTATTGTATCCAGGGAGCCAACCTTGACTGTTTCTGCAAGCTTAACTTCTAACTAGAAGAGGTGAAAATGTGAATGAAAAGAAGAAAAACCAAGTATAGAAAATGTACAATAGTGAGTACATACATGTACATGTACATGTGGTGTGTACCAGTTGTACCTTCATGTACTTCTAGTTCTTCTAGTAATAAGACAAAGACAAAAACAATTCAACAACCAGCCTCTACATCAATTGGAGAGAGATTTGGTTTCAATAACCTCACTGTAAAATGGGGGAAAACCCCTAAGTCCACAATAGACCTGACTATTTATGTAGAGAAACGACACTTTCTGGCCCAAACACTTGCCAAAAAAAATTGGACTAACAGTATTCCAAAAAATCATGACTTTGTGACGCGTATAAACTGGATGACGGTCAACTGAGTGACAGCAGGCATGTGTACAGAACATGATATGCACTTTACTATTCCTACATACCTGCCACACACGCGCCACAAAATCATTACTTTGGGGAAAAGCCCATTTTTTTTCGGCAAGTGCTTGTGCCAGACCATGGATGTTGTTTAAATTACAATTGGTGGCCTAATTTGGGTTAAGATTTCCCCCAAACTTTTAACAGTGAGGGTATTAAACTAAAATCTTGCCTAGATTGGATAACATGTACTGATTGTACACGTAACAAGCCACACGTCACTTGCTGAGTACATGGTGTGTTGCAGAGTTACTTGTAGCTGTCGCAAATGTTGGGAAAATGGTCAATCTGTTTTCAAATCTAAACCAACTTCCAATTTCATTTCCACAACACCATTTAAGCCCTTGGAATTTGGAAATGTTCAATAAAAGTGGACATCCACTCCAAATAATAAAGGTTGGAATAATTTCACAAATTAGATGTTTAAAATAATAAATAGTAAGAATTTGAAGAGAAGAGATTCATTCAACCACATTACTGTATAACCCTCATTGACAATTGAATGATAACAATAAATGATTGGTCATAAAAAATGCAAAGACTACTATGTAGTTTACCATTTGGCGAGATGCCACCATAAGAGCTGGATAGCTCAGATGGAAGAGCACTAGTACGTTAATCCAGAAGTCTCTGGTTCAAGACCCGGTCCAGTCAAAGTTTTCTTTGCCAATTTAAGATTTTTCAAATTGAAAATTAATACCAGTGCTACATAGGCCTAGTACTTATAAAGTAGTACTACTAGTACTTAGTAGTAATACTAATACTACTACTAGTACTAGTAGTAGACTAGTACTAGTACTAGTACATGTACATGTACAAATCATGGAGGTAGAGGAGGGAAGGAGATACAACGATCAGAGGATCAAAAGGAATAACTCCCATGCCGAGGTCGCAAAACCCAAGCCTTGAGGCCCAATATAAACAAAGCCCAGTAGGCCGTACTGATCCAATTAGCGACTGTCTGGAGGTTCAGACAACGCTCCGATAGTAACTGCGCATGCGCAGTGTAGTATGGTTAGATTCACGATGGCGGCGTACGGAAAAGACGATTTCTACTACGGCTCAGACATCAGCGATTTTTCAGAGAATGAGGCGGATTTCGAAGATGATTTGGGCGGGAGTATTGAGTCTGACGATGAAATGGATCGGTATTGTGTCTGTAGTTCACCGGCAACTACAGAAATGATAGCGTGCGACGATGAGTCGTGCAAGTTTGAATGGTTCCATTACCAGTGTGTTGGCATCAAACCCGACGCGATACCCGAAGATTCGTGGCGGTGTGAATTTTGCCGTCCAGCAAAAGGTAACAATGTTTGTTTTTATTCTTTAGTGCCTTTCTTGAAAAACTGCACCATTAACTCTTTCATAAACTGCATTTTACTTCATAAATATCAGTGTCAAGAATGCCGGAAGTCGCCCCTTTAAACATGTTTATGAATTGCAAATAAATTTAAAATTTAGATTATCGCAGTGGCTGTTGCTACGGCAGTCGTCCGTGTGGTTCCCTGACTTGATTGTATTTCGTCAGCATTGCAGGCTGGTTGAACCAGTCTATTAGCTGATAGTCTGGTTCCAAGAGCTAAACATCCTGACAAATACTGTGAAGTCAGGGAACCACACGGACGACTGCCGTAACAACAGCCACTGCGTTAAATTTTACTCTTTTTTTTGCTGGTGTTCTAATTGCTGGTTTTCTTCCTTTTTACTTAGTAATTTTAGTTTTAGTTTGATCATGGTTTTATGTTTTACTTCCCTCCTGTCCTCTACTGATTGAAAAGGACTAGAAAAAATAGGAAAATTTAAAAGGGGAAAAGTTTCATGAGTGGGGAAGAAATATTTGAAAAATACAGCAAAATCAATATAATTATAAGCCTTCAAGTTCAAGTTAGTTTCAGCACTTTTCAGAGTCACACTCAGTCTCAAAAGAGATGATACACATGGTGTCACCGCAAACAAATTAATAATAAATATAGGAAGGTTTGCGGTGACACCATGTATCAGGTCTCTTAAAGGAAGAGACCTGATACATGGTGTCACCGCAAACCTTCCTATATTAAATTAACCCACCATGCAAAGCCTGAAGTCTTATCAATTAATAATAATTGTTTCCACCATGCAAACCTTCAACTGTTCAAGTCTTTTCTAGCATGGAGGTACATATGTAGATTTTTTCAGGTCACCGTGTCTTTACTCAAATACTAGTAGTATTACCATGTACATGTATAGTACAATATTACTAGTACTAGTAGTAGTGGCACTGTGGCAGCAACTGAACTAGTCATTACTCATTAGGCTTGCTTTCATGTTTTGACCACCATGTCTTTCTTTGTGTTATGTTACACAGGTTCATCCAGTTCTCCTGTTCCGATCCCCGGTTGTGGCTCCTCAACCTCAAGCTCTAGTACTACTACTACATGTACTACTAGTAGTACTAGTACTATTCAGGAGACGGCATCAACCTCTGATGTTACCACTACTAGTACTAGTTCTAGTTCTTCTGAGATCAGCTCGTCAAAGCCCAAGGGAGCAGATAAGCAAAAGAAAGCTTCAAAGGACAAAGCCAAAACAAAAGGTGGGTATCATTTTAACACAACAATTTGATAAAAAGAGTTGAAAAAAAAAGCTTAAAGTAGAAGTCCAAAAAGCAAAGATTGAAAAATGTGTTCAATTCTTGTTAAAGCCCCTACACGCCTTTTGCGCTTGGAATGCTGCCATTCTGGAAAGTGGAATTTTGAATGAATTTCCATATTTTTGATAAAAAATATGCTTACCAGCCTTAAAGCCCCTATTGGCCCTAAACACCATTTGCGTAAATCCAACATGGTGCATTCACGATCCTCAAAGCTGACACAGTTTGATGAAAAAAGCAAGCTTGTTTCCTAGCAGCATGATTGATTGATTGAGCTGAAACTTTCACAGGTGTTATTTCATACATATGCTGGTTTAGGCAAAGTATGGTCACGTTTCTCAGACCTTTACCAATGGTGTGTAAGGGCTTTAAAATGAAGCTGTTTCCTGATTTATCTTGCTGGCACTTCATGCAATGCTGTTTTGTAATCTCTCATAGCTGTTCCATCCATTATTTTATGTTACCACAAAATGTAATCATTTTTTGACCATCACTCAAGTTATTCATTGATTTGTCTTTGGTTACAGCACCAGTGAAGCGACCAACATCCACTTTTGATTCAACACACGCACAACTGAATGCAGAAGGATATTTTAAGACCGGGTTGCAGATGATCACAACAAACAGAGTGTTCCGCGGAAAATTTCCTAATGCAATTGCAGTGATGGGCCTTGTTACTACACTTCTTGGTCTTGTTGATTCCCCAGAGGTCAGCGCATTCAGTCGATCCACTGCGAGTTCTTTGTGGACAATAGTCACAGCTGGGGATGGAAAATTTCTAAAGCCAGAGGGTGCTGAAATAATGTGGAGAGCATTTCATGAATTTAAATTAAAAAGCATAGAAGACTGGAAGACATTTTTAACATCTGTAAACATTGAAACTTCAGGTCAACATGTTTTAATTTCTTATCAGTACATGTTACAAACAATGTTAACATTATTATGTAAAGATCGGAATTCAACTGGCCTTCCTCATAATAAATCAACTGTAAATGTACAATTATCAGTAGAGGAGGAGCAGGTGTTGAGGTATGTGGCAGGTTATGTTCCATTTTCTCTGTATGAAAAGTACAGGAAACAGAAAGGTGAAATGGCTTCAAAATTTGCTCAAATACTTAAAACCTGGCGTTCTTGCAGTAGTGACACTGAAAAAACATTCTTAGAATATACAAATCAGTGGATTTCATTACAAAATAGAGGAGGACTATTTAAGGTGAATGATGATGTTTATATTTTTTTTAGAACACTGGAAAATGAGAGTAGGCCTATTTTAACCAAGGATAATTTAGACCAGTTTCCAGGTATTGACATTAAAAGTAAATTAAAAGAAAAAATCCTATCACAAATGAGAGTACACAGTTATTGGTGTAACATAACAAAATGTAACATAACAGGAGATGTCTCCAAGAAACTTTTAGATATTGTAATAAACTTATGGATAAAAATTAGAATAAAGGCATTTGTAAAGGTGTACTTGGACCTAAAGAAGTACAGAGGTAATGAAAAAGTGTCCAAGAAGGGTCAAAAGGCCTTACGCAAAACCCTATCTTGTTAAAAATGGACAGCCGTAGATGTGGGGTGTCAGATGTGAACAGTTGGTAATGATTTCATTTTAAGTGAAATTTGTTTATGATTAAATTATGAACTCTTCCACTGTCCTGAGTTTGTTGTATTTAGATAAAATCATGGCATCAAAAATGTTATTTCCAGAAACTAGTGATTCATATTGTCCATTACTTGTAATCACATCTCACCACCAGTTTATAGTTAACTGGAATATCATTGAGCTGTTCTTCATCTCATCTTAACTGGGTGGGGTTCAATTCCACCCTGTTGTAATTTTGTGACTTATCTTGAACTGTGGCAGACACAAAGTTATCCTCATCAATGTTTTCTTCAAAGCCTTGCCCAACTTTTGGCACTACATTTGCGAAGTTTGGACGGAATTACTTAAAACCGATCATATTGTGTAAATTTCTTCAAAGTTGTCAAATAAAAAATATGTCAGTGAACATTGATACCCAACATGGTAGTGTACTACATTTTAGTATTTCTTTTCGGAAGAGGAGTACTGTCAATGGTTTGGGTCTCACCAATTCTTCTAACATTACCCTTTTTGGATGCCTTAGCACTAACTGAGGCAACATACAGTGTATGCAAATTATGACCAAACTGGTCGACGGTGGGATTATCCCAGCTGCCACATGCACCACGTTGTCTACTAAAGTACTCTTCCAGTGGGTCTTGATTCAGTTTCTCACTGAGGAAGTACTTCACTCCCTGACAGCCCAGCAGAACCTTGGCAAGCTCCACAAAAGAGTGTACTGAAAGTATAACAAATTATTGAATAAAAGATTATGGTTAGAAGCCAAACAAACAAATAATTCCTCAATAACCAAAACATGCACAAAGTTGTGGCATCTCTGAAAATGTATCCTTTGATATTTTCTAGAATTTATTCTACCCCATTTGTCATGATCATACATGGCCATCTTGCATCCAATGTTTTTGGAATGAAATACATGTATATTGAAAAAATCTGGTAGTATGCTTAGGTTTAACAGTAAAAAATTAATCAATAAGATTTGATGAAATTAATTCATACCTGTAATCCTAAACCCCTCCACGGTTTCCTTGCTCAATGTCAAGCTTTTCCTCGTCTTCTTGTTCAAATGTGGAATTGCCTCTACTTGCTCCTCCCATTGCTTGAAAAATCCAAGGAAGTCATTTGTTAACCACTGGGGGAAAAGAAAACAAAACGGAAAGATTCATATTATAAACATAAATTATTAACAATAAAACAATTTTGCAACAGATGCCAGTGTTTCGGAGAACAGAAGTTGAAAGTAGCAATATTTCAAAGACTTCAGATGCTCAAGACACCAAAAAGATTAGTACTGTACCTCAAAACGCCAGTCATCGGGACTTGTGTATGGTTCAGATGCAGGTTTACGAGACCGTAATCCCTGCAGAGGATGACTGACATTCAGACAGTCAAAGAACTGATCCATCATTCTTACAAACTTCACAGTTGATGTTGTGCCCGGCCGTCCAGTCGACTCTAATGCATTAGCAACTGTGCTGCTTAACACCTGAACAAAGAGATGAAACAAAACATGTTTTTCTTCTGATGCGGAGCCCATCATATAGATTTGTTATTAAAGTCAAACACATCCTCAATAAAGCACTCACTTGGACTGCCATGTACACTCTCATTCTCAGAGATGGTGTGAGATGTAGATGTTCACTGCTCAACTTGTGTAGTCGACGCAAGCCAGGTGAACATCTTGTGAGGCCGACATCACCCTCGTAGAGCTGAAGTAGTTGTGTCCAGCTGATTTTCTGTTCGTCAAACTGGAAAACATAGAGGGGAAACATATTTTAAAGAAATATACAACTTTGTTTTTGAGCACTCCATACATTGATTGTATTCATAAGCAAAATTATTTACAAGTACATCAGACATGTAACTTGGACATGACAACAGACAAAATGTTCATATTTACAATACTATGTACTAGTTTAGTTTGTATAGTGTTTTTCTGAAAAATTAGGAAATCAGCTGATCCACAAAAAGCTGCAAGCCTGGTACATGTAATGTGCAGTATTTGTCAACACTTACCACAAGATTCTTGGTCTTGTTATGAAACCCAGAGTTCTCCCAGTTGTTCCTGGTCGTCTTCATCAGGTGAGGGACGTCACAGATGAAAAACAACTTTCTTGATGGGTCAAGTGGATTTTGTGTGAAATACACTGGGGTATCACCAGACGATGAACCGTGCAATTTGTACAGCTTTCGGTTGGGAGATGCACCGTCTGACACCAAGGCACGAACTCTCAGCCCAGCAGTCTCCAGATACATGACCACCTCGGATATGCATGGATACAGTTGATCACTGGACACTCCTGTAGTGGCATAGTACGCAACAGGCACATGCAGGGAACTGAACAAACCTCTGACCATGAAGACTAGCACATGTGATGCCTCTGTTGGCTCTTTCACCCCCCGACAATGCCGCTCAAAATTTGAAATTTCATTTGAGATGTCGCCAACATCAGTAAAACCGACAATCTTTCCAGATCGGACACTATAAACAAGACCAGACCTAACCTTCATCTCATCAAACAACACTGCCACATTCCTCTCTATTTCTGGGCATGTATCCAATTTGTAATCCAGGACCATTCTCTCCAACATGGATGCACAAAAACCAGTGGTTGCCTCTGCAAAATGACTGTAGGGGAAGAGCGTATTGGGGTGGGGCAGCCTGATAAATCCAGACTCTCGTACCAGATTATAGGCCGAGGCCGACTTGGAATGTAGAGCTATGCACAAGCGAATAACTGCAGGGTGCCATCGCATCTGTTTGCCTTTCTTAGTGGCCTCTAGTTGCTGTTCCCATAAGAGCCGTGCAGGCGTGCCATCTGAGAGGAGGGACATCATCTGTGCATCAGCACTGACGACAGCTTGCTTGACAGCATCATTTTCCATCATGCCCAGCTCCACACCCTCCGATCTTATGAGTGTTGAGATCTTTTCTGTTAGGCCAGCATTCTTTCGTTTCAGCTGTCGTCGCTCGCTTTGAAGCCCCCCGACCTTTTGAAGAAGTTGGTGTGATGTCATGCATTTGTTGGGTATATGGCTTGACGGAGACACAGTCTTGTTGACTTTGACTTTCAGGCGACCAGACATGCCTGCCAAGTCACTCCTGTGAACCTTGCACACAGGACATCGCTTGCCGGGTAAATTATGAAGAAGAAGGGAACATCTTCGGTGTCGAATGGTTCCCTGCACGTAAACATCTTGAGGTGTGATCGACACCGGAACCTGACCCTCAGACCCACTCTTCAGCAGAACCAATGACTTAAAATCATCATTGCCCTCACAGACGGCACTTGTCGAAATAATCTTGCACAGATTCTCACAATCAGCAGCATCCAATTGACTACTGAGATGGAAATTCACAAATTCTTCCTCCACATCCACTCCTGCCACAGACAATTTCCATGAACAATCATAAAAAACTGTCAAATATACAACTGGCTTGCCATCTGCACTCATTTTCATGATCTGAAGCCGATCTTCAGCGAACCACGTATTGAGATCATTCTTCTTTGCGGCAGCTTTATGCAGCCCTAGCTTAGATGAAGCGGAAACCGGTGAATTCATGCAGGTGTTGCATGATGAAGGAGGCTCAAAATGGAAGAGAGAAATGGTGCAGGTTGCCGACTTCATGTTGCGCAGGCCAAATTTCTTCCACCATTGAAGAAGCTTAGCTTCACACCACTTGCAGATATTTGGAGGATACATCTCCTCATCATCCTCGGCCATTACCAAACCAAATGCCAACTGAATATGCCTGGCATACCTCTCTTTCGGGATGGGTCTACGACCCACAACAATGGCACGACTCTCTCCACACAACCGACACATGGACTGCAAACACTCTCTATGGGATGCCATCGATGATATCTGTAAAACAAATAAATAAACAACTGAAATTAAAATAAGAACATATTCAAATGTCTGTTTCCTTTCTGGGGCTAAGTTTTTTTTTTTAACACATTTAGGCAAAGTATATTTAGCCGGCATGTTGGCCTTTTCTGATTGGCTGAGAATGTTTTGCTGGAGCCATCTTTGCCTCAACCTCCATGTATGCTCCATGCATCAACTAATATGTCATAGGTATAGCTGTGGGTATTGACCAATCAGAAAGACCTACTGGTAAAAACCTTCACAAGTGCCGGCTAAATATACACCTCATTTTTTTTTTGGCACCCCAAATCTTCGAGATTTGATGTTTTGGTCACTTCAGTCAGTAAGTAAGCAGTTTGCAACATTTTTGTCAATACTTATTTATTAATAAACAAAATAATAATATCAACCTTTCACAACTCGGATCAAAACGTCAAGCCCCTCAATTTTCAAGATGTGAGGATGTCGACAAATTTACCCAAAAAGATATACTGTATCTATCATCAGATTTAGTTGATAAACTTTAAATAATTTAGAAAAAACAATTTGAAAAGGATAATTTGGAATTTACAATATCGAAATCATTAGAACACTAGTACTGCTAGTACTACAGTACTACTACTAGTATAAAACTAGTACTATCTAGGTAAAAATTATGATGACTAACGCCACTAAAAACCCACCCTGTAACTCATGCCTGTAACCAGGTAACAAACAACAATGTTTAATATTTCGACCACGACCGGCAAAAATGTCACCAAAACTTTTTTTTTAAAGCATGTAACATTTTTGCCATGTATAGCAATGCAATGCCGTTTACACAGGCTTCAAGACGAAGAAACGGTCTTTCCTTTGACTCTATTTTTGATCACAGGGGCTCACAGGGGTATTTTCTAACTGAACAGTAATATTCCATAACTTCTTTGATAATTAATCTTTCATAAAAACATGATTCTTTTACTTACCTGCCTAAAAATGGCCGAAAAACCTCGATCAAAGCGTCGAAAGAATCAGAATTTCACAGCAAGTCGAATGAGCAATACTGCACATGCATACAACCTATGGGAGAGTACTGCGCATGCGTTTTCTCTCTTGGAGTCGTATGGTCGTTCGTAGTTCTCTGCTCCAGTAATGATTTTTGTGTGTGTGGACGATCAGGAACGCGGCATTAGAGTTCGTGCACAGAGGGCCTTATCGCGGTAGAAACATCTGTTCGCGCAGCAGGAGGGCCCCATTGCTTTAGCGTTGTACATGCCTGGGGTGGTTTAGGTGTTAATTGGCTGTGTTCTTTCGTTGTATCTCCTTCCCTCCTCTACCTCCATGTACAAATCAAACAAATAAAGGAAATCTAAGGGCTAGATACAGGAGCTCAGATGGTAAGAACACTGGTATGAAAAACCAGAGGTCTTGGGTTCAAGTCTCTATGTATTTATAATGATTATGACTTATGAATAATTTGTTAAATTCGAAAATTATATTTGATTTATACTATTCAAATAGGCCTACTGCCTGTACTGGATGTATTGTATGTTACTTGTTAGTCTCCTTATTCCTCCATTGTAAAATAAACCAATTCTCAGCTTAATTATAATTGGAGGACACAAAATTATACTTAAGTTGAGTTAAAACTGTGGGTAAAATAAGGGGAAAAATGAAATCATAATTAAAACCACAATTAATACTAGTAATTACCACAGACAAGGTAAAAACGCCCTCACATGTTTGTGCAGAGCAGCGAATGCGCAAGGGATTATTGATCGGCACTTACCTTAGAAACAACGAGCGGTAAACCGCTCCCTCTGCCTCCTTTCATCCGGAATCCCCACGGGGCACCACCTTCGAGCGCCACCGTATAAGCGGCCATTTTCCTCACCTCACTCAGTCAGTTCCAAAGTTCGCAATCCGAGATCGTTTTTTGACCGTGAGCCGAGCGAGCTGGCACACCGCATTCTTCTGTTTAGCTGCTCGTACAAAATTGCCAGTGAAGCCAAATAAACAAATGCCGAGGTCAAAGGTGATCGGCGTGAAAAGAGACACGCTTTCCTTAACTTGTATAATGCGGCGCACTTTAAATACTTTTCTACAGGATTACTTTCGTCCAAAAATCATTATATTTTGGAAAAATAAGTTAAATATAAATGAAAAATGTTTTTTTTTCCCTTAAAAATTATGTATTTTGTGTTGCTATGCTTAAATGTTCAAAACAAAACTATTTTGCATTGCGTGTTATTTTTGTAATGCATGACAGCATGGCGTAAATCTAATTCATGCTTGTATACATAATGGCACCCACGCCATGTTATCTCATGCCTAACCCACTGCATCAGTGCATGCAACATACACCTACACTGGACTGAGAACACGGGGTGCCAGAATCGGGACATGATGACGTCTTCAAGCTCTCCCAAATTTGCCTTTTCAGGGCAGGAGGGAAGATTGCCGATTATAACAGTCGACGCATTCACGAGTAGACCCTTTGCTGGAAACCCTGCTGCCGTTTGTCTGCTCAATGAGGTAAAAAGACACCTCGAACTTTGACGACTGAAAGTAGTGAAAGTTTACCACAAAACTACAGAGTAGGCAGTACCACTCTACCAGTACCAGTGCCACCAGGGCACCAGCCCACAGTGTGAAATTAGGACTGTACACGCGGCCTTGTTACGAAGCCATTTTGAGTTTTTGACCGACCTTGGACCAAGGCCATTGCATTGGCCCTCTTATCTTTTTCTGACATTAGTTTTACTACTACTTTAATAGTAGTGTAGTATTATTATTAATATTAACTATAATTTTAATGTACTACTGAGTACTGTAGCACTAGTACTATCGTGGGAACCCCCGTTTTCGACGCTACACGTTTTCGACGCTTAGCATTCTAACTCACATCGCACTATGAAAACAACTCCGTATAACGATCTCAGACTTCATATCCTACACAGTTACAGTTGGTTTCCTGCTCTTGTCCGTCACCGAAAATGTGGAAATTTAAGGCTTTCCCAGTAGGCCAAACTCGTGTTATTCAAAAAGTTGCTCTTTAGGGGTCTATTTTCCTAGGTACAAAATTGGCAGTTGCTTCGAAGCTCCAGTTTTCTTTATTGTTGGTCCTAAAAAAAATCTGAGTGTACCATAACAAACCCCAACATCCGTAGTCCGAGTAAGTTGGACCCGACAAGTCACCCTTTTTTTATCGAATTTTGAAATTTTGAGTTTCGGGTGACTGTAGGGTCCAAGTCCAGCAGTATCCTAAACCTGATTATATGTACATGCCGCCAAAAACCATTTTGACCGAAACAAACTACCCGACACAAACCCCCAGATTTACCGCCGAAAACACCCGTATCACCGTCCTACGTGCCCATTTTTGGATTCAGTGAGAATCAAGGATTTAATACTGGTCATTTGCTTTACTCACGTTTTGGAAAAAAGGCAAGAATACCATCAGTTGATCGAGAAGGTGTTTCGTTTCGCCCGTGCGACAGCCAAAACAAGGAGGCGGCCATCTTTTTCTATAAATAGCATTCTGACAGTTCCGTGTGCGCAGTGGGTCTGCAACCGTTGAGCCCATGACTGTTTCCTGAATGTATCGTTGCGTAACTTGGACCCTTAGACCAAGTTACAATTGCCCTTTTTAAAAATTGTTCCGAGTAACTTGGACCCTTAGACCAAGTTACAATTGCCCTTTTTAAAATTGTTTAGGAGGTCGGGCGATAGTACTACTAGGGTCCAAGTCCGAGTAACTTGGACCCTTACAATTGCCCTTTTTTTTTTTTTAAATGAGGTTTCGGGCAATGTAGGGTCCAAGGAAAACTGCTCGGAAACCCGAGAAACTAACTATGTTACGACCAAAACCCCCAGATTTTACCTCGAAAAAACCCGTGAAACCGTCCCACGCACCCATCTTTGGATTAAGTGAAAATCACCGATTTCAATTCTGGTAATTAATTTGTTTTACTCGCGTATGGGGAAAAAGGAGAAATTTCCCCTCAGGTGATCGAGAAGATTCTCTCCCGTCCGACGAGGCAAAATGCAACGGCCATCTTTGATTTTGAACTGCACACGCAAACGCTACATGCAAATCGATGACATTTTGACAGGTCCGTGTGCACAGTGGGTCTGTGTGAGTGTGTGCCCGCGCACACACGCGTTAACTCCTATTGTCGCACAAAACATCATCGATTTGCGTGTATACCGTTTCAATTTGAAATTAAAGATGGCCGCCGCATTTTGGCTCGTCTGATGGGAGAGAATCTTCTCGATCACCTGAGGGGAAATTTCTCCCTTTTCCCTGAACGTGAGTAAAACAAATGACCAGTATTGTAATCGGTGATTCTCACTTAATCCAAAGATGTTCAGGAACTTCAGGAAGACTCTGAAAGATCACGATTACGACAACGATTTTTTGGGTCTGAAAATGTGAATGAGAAGAAACACACAAATTTAAATGGCGTGATAACAAGGGAGAAGTTGGAAAACATACATCTACTTTACTTAATCATATAAAAAACAATTAGGAGAACAAAGAACAAATTGAAAAAATGGCACAGAAAGCTTTGACTGGACCGAGATTCGAACCAGAGACCTCTGGATTAATGTACCAGTGCTCTTCCATCTGAGCTGTCCACCAGCCCTTAGATGTTGGCCTTCCCTAATAGTACTACTACTAGTCAGCTAGTCTTTGCGAGGGTGGGGCGCCAGTCAGAGGCGATTCAACCATTTTAACTGCCATACTATCTCCACTGAACCTACATGTACAGTACAAAGTACCACAACTGTTTTTGATTTCTGAGGAGTAAGGCCTAATGGATCTTTTTCAAGTTTTTAACAACATGCACTGGCATTTCCTGAGATGCTTTTCCGTACTATTACCTGGATAATTTTTAAGTTTAATTATTCTGTTCAGGATATTCCAGATGCTACCAAGATGAAGATTGCAGCCGAGATGAATTTATCAGAGACAGCCTATTTGCAGACAGTTGAGCCTAGCGAAACTTTTCAAAATGGTATGTTTGGGGTGAGTGTTTGAGGTTGTTCTGCCAAAAAGTCAGATAAAAAGTCCTGAAAAAATCCTACAATGTTCCTATAATAGGCCCGCAATAAAACAATTTTGAATCATGATCCACTTCCCGAAAATATTGCCATGACACAATCCACTTTTCGAGTGTTTTCCTTTTCTAGCGGGATTGCACCTAATGATTACTGTGGTGACAAAGTGAAAGGTAATGAGGTCAAGAATCCAGAATTACTTAATACAACTTCAGTTCCTCTTGTAAAGTAAAGGTTCGAAGGTCAATGTTTGACTTAATAAGTCCCACCAAAGAATGGAACCATGTGTTGTTCATTTGCTGCTCTTTACAATCTGATAACAAAATAAAGATGCGTTGTTTGACATGGGGAAAAAATGGGATACCTGATTCCCCCAAAATGGAACCGGGTATCCAATGTCTGCCGTCCGGTTTCGGGTATCTGGGTTTTCTGCCAAGCCCTAATTTTATATACATTGAGTTTTGAAAAGTAGGCCTGTGGAAGTTTTTTTTTTACCTTCGCAAATGATGTACCCTACCATTAAACTAAGTGTAACTTGTAAGTGGGAAGTTTCCTGGGCTAGGCAAGACTAATATGAATGAAGTTACTTTCATCACTGAAGTTTACCCTGATGTCACGTTTACCCACGATGTCATGTTGCTGGTAGTGACGTTTTGATTGCTAGGACTGCTAACCTTCATCAGGCAACTCAAGACTTTATGCCGCGGTGTCCGTCTAAATCGTGTGCGTCTGTGTTCAACGGAATGTGCCGGTGTGTGGATGTTGTACTGGTCACTCTGTGGTCTTCAGTTGCCTAATGAAGGTTAGCAGTCCCAGGATTATTCCCAGCAACAGAAACGTTGCTACCAGCAACACGATTTTGTGTGACTTTGATCGCCCTTTTTCCTTGTTTGTACCACCGCGATGAACAACCCTTTCCTTTGTATACTTCTTTTGTCAGCTTTACTCACTGTATCTGGACTATTTTTCCTCCCACCCAGCAAGTCGTCTGAAGATTCGATGGTTTACTCCCACCAATGAAGTAGATCTGTGTGGGCATGCCACCCTGGCCTCAGCTGCTGCCCTGTTTGAGGTGGTTGGCAATCGCAGCGATGCCATCCGATTCCAGTCCAAGAGTGGGGAGCTGATTGCCAAGCGACAGGGAAACCTTATCGGCTTAGACTTCCCACTCAATGGCCCAGCTGAAGCGGTAAGCTCGGGAAAATTGGGAAAATTCATCCAGGATTATCTATGTGGCGAGATGCCTGAAATGTGGCTTGGGAACACTAGTTTTAGGCAGTGTTTTATTATTAGAAAATAATTAGAACGAGTCATTTAATCATCTTAGGCAAATGACAAATTTTTCAACTGGCGTTATGCTTTATTTGATGTACCACGTAAAGCAAAAATCATTATGTTTTAATAGTCAATGTGAACAATTTGCAAATTTTGTGATTTTTTCTTTTTGAACCCAAAATTTTCTTTGCAAATATTTGTAAAATCATTTCCGTTTTGAGCTACATCTTCATGTACAATATGACTGTCAAATTGGAAGCTTTTCTTTTACATTTTCAAACTTCTGTGGTATTAACACAAAATGTCCACAGTTGGTTAGAACAGTTAGCATTGGTTGTAAAGGGTTAGCATTGGCCAAGTTTATATTATATATATTATAAACTGTGTACAACTGTACATACCGGGTATACATGGAAGTCTTGCATTCACAATTGTTAAATAACTTTTTTTTTAAACATGCACATTGAAAAAATACCTCACTATCTTGCCAAAGATGGTATGGTTTTATCTGGTCTGATTTGTTTGAGAACTATGGCTACAATCAATGGACTGATAACTAATTATTTCCAGAAATTATATGCTACATAACGAGATACACCATACATTAACTTTTCATAGACTACATTTATGTACAAATCCTTGAGCATTTGCTCTGTATTCATTCAATTTAAAAGCAAGCATAGCCACCTTCATCATACTGTCTGTACTTTCTTCTAATAAATGGATGAAAGGAAACTCATTGGTAAATGAAAGCAATTGTTGATTTCATGAAAAGCAGTCTGTATTTATGTATTTTGAAGGCCCCACCAGAATCTCATTCCGGTCAAAAGTTGTTTGCTGTTTGATAATTTACTTTTATTATTTGTCTCTTTCTAGAAGAAGAGTCCTTTAACAGAACTGATTCAGGTAAGAATTAACTGACATTTTATTGAACATTTTGGCTTTACGGCTACATTTTCTCTAAGCAGATTACCATTTATACAAGGTAGGCCTACATGCATTCAGCAGAGATGCCAACCAATACGATTTTATCGTATTTAGTACGATAAAAAAAGTAAAATACGATAATACGATATGGCCTCTTGAAAATACGACTTTTCATCTTAACCCCCCCCCCCCCAAAAAAAACCCACCAAAACCCAAGTTATAAACAGCAGAATTGCATGGAAATAACCCCGCAACCCCAACAACAACGTTGAACAACGAGCCTACATTCATACGGTTGCAGCGCGGAATCAGCAGTAATGCGATATCGAACTGTGCATGTTCATCAGTACCTAGCCTTGTCTTAAAGGCGGTCTCTCCGGCAGGGACTACCACTTCACTCGCAATGGTACATGTATTTCGCACGCAAAGCGCCAAAACGTCGACCAACGCCTTGGATCAAGGCTAATCAGTACCTCGCAGAACGGATCCAGCAGCTGGCTGTGTACATGTACATGTACTGTACATTATGGCGAACACAAGCTATCGCGACGGCCACTACTTGTACAGTGTACTACGCGTAAATGAGATCCAGCCCGATGTGATCTTGTGCAATGTTCTTTTTCTTACTGGTCATAAATTCGACTGTGCACTGTGCAGCAATCCATCGTGTGCGTGCACGTGTTTATGTCATCGTGCGCTGATGTCGTATAAACAACGTTGGTCGCCTCGAGCTCAATAACATCGAACTTTGACCATGACATCGAAGGCTAGAAAGCAGTCATACAAGAAGGAATACACAGAAAAGTTACCGTCTATTGTGCCGTCTAAAAAGGACAATCATACCGTGAAGTGTATAATTTGTGGTAGCGATACCAGACAGTATAACAATTTTCTAACATTTTACTGGCCCGAGGCCAACGAGCAAGTGGTAGTATCAAGTTGTTTTGAAAATCTGATTTTTCTCTCCAAAATCCGATTTTTGAGGACATTCAGTCTGTTTTTTGGTGTCAAGAGGTTGGCATCTCTGATTCAGACTCTTTAACATTATTAAGTTTGCTTTTTGTTATCCAATATCAAAAAGGGATACTATTACTTGATGCACACATCCGAGATCGAGTACAAAATGTCTTGACAAATGTTACTGTCCATCATCAGTGTTTGGATGTCAGCTAATTCATGCCCAATATCTTGTGCAACACAGTCAGCATAGTTCAGAGGTCGTCTTCCTCTGCATGCGCAGGGTAGTCTCAAGGAAATCACATAAGATAGGATTTCTTCCTTGGCACAGAAACAGTGACCAGCAAGTCTATGACAAGCTACAAAACAAGAAATGGTGGATTATGTCCATAGATCTCTCATTAAGTGCTCTCACCAACATGTATTCTGAAAGAAGTCCATTACATTTTATTTTATATCAACTAAGACAAGATTCAATTCAACAAGGATTCAATGCATGAAGTACATTAAAAGAAATAGAATATGCGCAAGAAGATTACCAAAAGCATCAACAATCCTAATTGTCTGTACATGCCAATATGGAGTCTTTTCTTTTGCCTGCTAGAAACAAATTGTCAGGCACACTGAATTGCACTAGTTAGGTTTTGATTTTTAGTCATTTCAAGATGCCTAGCAGTTTTGTAACTTACTAACTTTCTGTTTGTATATTCAACGACCACATTTTAGAAGGTCATGCCTTGTAAAATTAAGATTTGTCTTCACTGTTGCCAAAAGAATATTTGCTTGAATCGAATGTGTTTACAGATGTAAAAAGGATTGTACAAAGGATTAGAATATGGATACAGTCCAACATAACTACATGTATGTCAATGACATAGATAAATACATAGAAAAGCAAATATACAACCCATGCACAGGTACCATATATCAAAGCAATTATAAAATGTTTTGGCCAAATTTCTGGTAAAATCAGTTAAAATACAAATTATACATATCTCAAGACAGTAGTATTACCAATATGATTTTTCATTAAGAATTGAATAAAAAATAAAGTCACAATAGTACATACTGAAAAACAGTATGGCTGATTCATTCTGAGATAAACATAGAAAGCCTACTGTACGCTTATTTCCAGGTATATTATTTACACGTATAAACTAATTAACAAGGATACAGATAAGCAAAACACACGAAAAAAAAAATTGATCAATTAACTATCCATTTACCTAAAATTAATTAGTAACACTTGCATTCAAATATTTGTATTTGTTTAAAAGTGAGAATGTTCTTGTTCATAAAATTGATGGAAAAATATTATTAAGAAATATCAAAAAGCATTTTACTGATGTCATACATTTGAGTAAAGATTTATGCACTGGTTTTGCGAGGTTTACGTCTACCTTTTTCTGTTTAAATACAATATAAGTCATCCCATAAGAAATGCCTGCTGAAATGATGTGCCATTCTTGTATGTCCTTTCACTTGCAGGCAACCGTTGGTCAGCTTATACCCCAAGATGTCCAGTACTCAGAGACTACTAGGAAACTCTTACTTAGACTGAATGATAAGGAGACCAGGTACAGTCTACTATTAAAGCTAACCATTACAGCATACTATAACCATAACCCCCTGTGCTCTTGTACAAGGAAACATACTGAATCAAACATACTAGACCAATTGCATGACCACTGCTCTTGTACTAGGAAACATACTGAATCAATCATACTAGACCAATTGCATGACCACTGCTCTTGCACTAGGAAACATACTGAATCAATCGTACTAGACCAATTGCATGACCACTGCTCTTGTACTAGGAAACATACTGAATCAAACATACTAGACCAATTGCATGACCACTGCTCTTGTACAAGGAAACATACTGAATCAATCATACTAGACCAATTGCATGACCACTGCTCTTGCACTAGGAAACATACTGAATCAATCGTACTAGACCAATTGCATGACCACTGCTCTTGCACTAGGAAACATACTGAATCAATCATACTAGACCGAGATCTTGCATGAATGATTTCAGATTTTTTGATATGAATAAACACAGGGCTTGCCCTAGTCTATTAAAGTGGATTGATATCCATTTGGGTTTGTTTGGGGTTCTTAAACCTTGTTTTACAGAGCTATTTTGGAAGGATTTGCTCCTGATTGTACAGCAATGATGGCTGCACCCAATGCATCCCATGTCAGAGGAGTCATTGTCACCTTGAAGGGTAACCATGACAACGGGGCCCAGGACGAGGAGGGGCGACAGTATGACTTCATCTCCAGATACTTTTCTCCTTGGAATGGTCTCCCTGAAGACCCAGTTACAGGTACACTCACCTTAGCCATCCCCAATAGAAACAAATGCAGTTTCAATTTCGATCCAAAGTTCCCCCCATTCAGCTAAGTTAAAAGCACAGCTCACAAATTTTAGTGGGCCTGACGTTTTGATCCTAGCAGGACCTTTCTCAAAGACAGTGTGGTGGTCACTCTTGAGACGCCTTTGAGAAAGGTCCTGCTAGGATCGAAACGTCAGGCCCACTATATTTTGAGACTTGCATTTTGGTAATTTTAGTCAGTAGGCTGTTTGCAACATTTTTGTATATTACTCTTAAAGTTAAAAACACGTAATTTCTAAAATATTGACATGTAAAAAAACAAAGTGCGGAGACGGTGGAAAGATATCACGGTCTACAATTCACACGCGATCTTCCCCACTACAGTGCACTGGTACCTGGCAATTTGCCGGCTCCCATATGGCAGATGTATACTTGTGTAAAGCAGGGATCTCCTCACTGACTAACGTGGTCAGTGTTTGGTAATCCAAGTAATCTGAATTACAATGCATCAGAAGGCTTGGTGAATTTACAAAGAATCATCTATACAATGGTACAAGTCTGAAATGTAAATGGATTGAATTTGTGCACATACAGGAACTCAATCATCATTTTCATCTGTAAGATTCAACATGTGGCTTATTAACCTATACTGGACCAGAACTATGGGTGATATAAGACTTGAAGGTTTGCATGGTGGAAGTACCAAGTGGAATGTTTGTGGTGACACCATGTAACCTATGTCTTTTGAGGATTAAGAGCCTGTCACTCACATTGAGTTACCGGCTTTTTTCAGAGCCACATACTCCTCTAAAGAAATGTTATATGGTATCACTAAAAAACCTTCCACTTGATATACAGTGGGAGATATACGTGTCTTGGTACAATTGGTCTACACATGAGTGGTCATGTTAACATACACATCCATCTCATCTTCTGTGTTCGGAACTGATTCATAAAGTCCTATCTGCAAGTCAGTGTATTCTGCACTATCTTGTAGAGACAGAGGATGATAGTCATGTTCTTGTTGGTCTGTCTGACAGTCAGTGTTTGTGTCATTGAGTCTATTCCTTGTAGGTGATCTCTGCTCACTACTCACTGATGGCTCATTGGGTCTGTTGATAGCTTGCATCTTCAGTCTGTGTGTGTAGATGTAGCATATGAGAAATAGACCAATGAAGATGATGACCATGGTTGCATTGCTGGCTAGCAGGATGCCTAAGGGAGCTCCTTGTAGTCTGTCATTGGAGTCTTCAATGTCATCATTATTGGTGGTAGCAATGTATGATTTGTCAAAGTTACCTGAGTTGGTAGTGGTAGTTGGTATCTCTGCTGACTCTCTATCAGGAAGAAC
Source organism: Luidia sarsii (assembly GCA_949987565.1). Lineage (NCBI taxonomy): Eukaryota > Metazoa > Echinodermata > Asteroidea > Paxillosida > Luidiidae > Luidia > Luidia sarsii. Next base: position 5,222,549 of record OX465118.1, read on the forward strand.
AATGATGGAAGCATCTTGCTGACTCTTATATGAGACACTGTGTACAACTGCCATACATCTTATCCTGGCATTGTGAAAGTCATCAGCTGTAACGTCCAGAATCTCTAGCATTTGACCTTGTGGACTCAGGCTGTACTGGTCTTGGTTAACATTCAATGTGCTGTGGCTAATGCTGACCTCTGACCTGTCCTGTTTGTATACAACCCACCTGAACTCTTCAGCTATGGCTTGGGGTATGGCCTGAAGACTGCATGTGAATAACGCCCTCTGTCCTTCGGACAGAGTTATCAGAAGTGGAGAGATGGAAGCGGTGGTTGGTATCTGAAGAGGCATCAAGGAACATCGTGGACCAGAGATCCAATTGGAACCAACCACACAAGTGAATTCCTTCATATTGTCAGTGTCTGTCAGCTGTCGCTGTATTGACAATACATGGCTTGCTTGGTTGTCATTTGATATACCAATAGGATGTAGACCATTGGGTAGATTTTCATACCATTGTAATAGTCTTGGAGATTGGTCCATGGAGAGGGAACATGTCAGTATAGCTGTGGTATTCACCAAGGGTTGTAAGGAGTTGGTTTGTACAGTACAGTTTGGAGGAGATACATGTAGGACTGTCAATGTAGCTTTGCTGGTCTCTGCATTACGTGTGTGTTTTGTAAAATACAGAGTACAGAAGTATTGCCCAGCATCCTGTTGCTGTACATTGTAGATGTGAAGACGATACTGTTCAGATTGTCTGCGTCTGTCTAATTCGACCCTCATGTGATTCTTGTAAGGGTCCAAGACTTCATGACATCTGACCAGATGTTCAAGTATAAAACTGTGCTTTCTTATCCTCATCCAACTGTATTTCTTTGTAGAACAGTCATTGTCACGTATGTAATCAGTCCAACAAGTCAATGTAACATTGCTTCCAGTTTCTACCGTAATCCCCGTTGGCTGAAGTGAAAATATTGGGTTTCCCTGACTGCATGGCATTGGTATCAGGAGTAGGAGCCAGCCAACCAGAGCCATCCTCAGTAGAAGCTTCATGCTGAAGTAGGAGCCAGTAACAAACCTTCTTCTGGATGAGGTCCCTTGTGATATTGGTGAAGGATAAAGCTCAGTGCTTGGGTCTCTGGTCTAAAGTCAGGTCCTGTCTGCTTGGAATGTCAATCCAATGATGCTGAATGACCAAAGGCTGCAAGTTGACACTTTGACACATCCCAGTCCAAGCAACACTGTGTCATTGCTGTGAGAGACACGCTTATAAATGGAGTGATGAAAATCTTTTCTTGCTATTATATAAGTATATTTGTGTACACTTCCTTCTTCTGTTCAAAAGTAGAATCCTATGTCTTCATATGATTTGTAGTCTGGTTACAAAGAGAAGTCAGGGTGACTATGCAGTGACTTTTCCAGATAGCTGATGAGGTTTTTGTTGTTGATCTAATTGGCCTAACCAGATTGTTCTAATAAGAGTGTGTTGTTTTTCTGGGCCTAGTTCTGGTTTTAATGGCACAACGCCCAAACATTTTTCTGGAAACATTTCCTGCTTCTGGGCCATTTTTTCTAGGTCTGGTTTGTCTGTAGTCTGACTCTAAAACTAAAAACACAGTGGTGTGTACAAAATGTTCAACATGTTACAATTATTTCTTTCAGTGTTGACATTCTGTCTACCAATTTTCAGTGTCAGAGAACAAAAGTATTTACCTGAAGGACATATTTATTCCACTGCCATTGTCATGAACTTTGTCACCATATCACTGCGTTAATTCAGAACTATTTTGGTTATTAAAATAATTTAATTCATTAAAACGATAAGATAGATATCATGTTAACAAGCAAGACAGCGTGTATCAAATTAGAGTGATTTGTCTCTACAAGAGATGCATTCGAACTAGGAAAATCATCAAAAAGTGGATCATAATGTGACACCACAGAAATGGGACAGGAGAAGTATGTCGTACAGTGTACATGTACATTCACTGACTGGTTCCCAGGCCAGTCATCCAGGAGGAAATCCCAAGGCGACTACCCGGTATTCATGTGGGAAAGTGCATGCAGAGCAATGTGTTGTGAGTGGTACAATTGCTATGGATGGAATGACTCTACGTATATCTGCTGACAGGGGGTCAAGCGAGGGCGCTGCACTGGAGAAGTATGCAAATGGGCTGTCACAATGATTAACAATCAGCTGGTTTGTGGGCAGCTGTATGTTTATCTTTGCATACTGATCTGTGGGATATAACTTATCAATTTTCTCTTTTCGATAGCCTTCACTCACACTGCGTCTGGCAAACACTCATGACGATGTTTTCAAAACATTGCAAGAAGAACTACTGTATGTTTATGATCTCAATTTGAATCACGAGTGTTTGTGAGATTTCACCATTCACATGCGGGGGTGAAAAAAAAAAATTGAATCGTGATTTAAGTGATGTTTCGTGAAAGTGAAAATGCACCTAAGTTTTCCAACCTCATAGCTGTTGAATAAAGCTAGAATTCTTCAACTTGGGTTTGTCTGTCTATGAGTGGTACAGTATACGTTCTACGTGTACATTGTCAGCTGTGCGTGGTGATGTGAATTTACTTTGCTGCACACATTTCTATGGGGGTTAGATGCAGTCATTTTGTAGGAAGTGTCTACAACCATGTATACAATGTAGTAATCTGAAGCTGTAGTAATGAATTGAAACAGGGGCTATCTTGCTACTGCATGTGCACTGCAGTTGACAGTGGTAACTCCCTTAGACTTATGCTGCTGATAAAAAGGCCAAGTCTTGAATCGTGTAATTCGCAATTATTAATGTCCACCAGGTTCCAAGAATGTTTCGTTAGACAATAATAGACATCATATCAGATGCAAAAATAGACTTTGGTATAACTTGAAAGGGACATGGGAAAAAAGGCAGTAAAATTATTACTTTTTCCTTTAATAATAATATACATTAAATATAGATAAAGAATATTGTGTAAATTACCAATTATCAATTTCTTCGTTATTGGAAGTACATGTACCTAATGGCCACTGAATGACCAAAGGATGCAAGCTTAGATTACACCATGGCAAGTTTAAATGTTGATATATACATGTACATATACATGTATGAAAGAAATTATAATTGTTATAAATGATTACATGTACTTCTTTAAAAAAGAATGAATTAGGGTAGAGTTCCTCATTTGGTTAGGACTCAAGTTCCTTGTTTGTAGAAATTACATTTACTGTGCGTTGTTTTTTCCCTCTATGTCAATCATGTCACACTACTTACCCATTCCTGTTGCCCACAAACAATCTAATATCTAATATTGACCATGATGTTGGTTTTGATACCACTTCCTGAACCACTGCACGCCAAACATGTTGGTATCAGCCTTTTGGATGATTTTGATTAATGTGCCTTTCTACAGAATTTTGCCCCAAAATTCTCTTACACTGTATACATTGCGTGTTAAAGGTCAACTGCTATGCATTTTTTTTTCCCAAGAATAATGTGGCGTCAGTAAAATACATTCAGGCAATGTGGTTTTTTTTCGGGGGGGGGGGGATTTCAAACTTTGGGAAAGAGGGTAAAAAAATCACTTAAATTTGGAAGGGGGAGTGGCCACACCCTTATGGAGGCCGTCCTTGGTGACTTTATGGGGTAAAGACTCAGTCCATTACTCTTGTCGGGGAAGTGTTACATGTACATTGTACCACGGTACATGTTTGTTCATAATTATAATACAAAAAGTCAGTGCACGTTTTTTAAGAGACCCGATTTCAGGTGTAAATATTGACAAATTTTTTGACATGCCTGTAAGGTCTACTGTTAGCTTTAGTGGGATAAAGTGAAAACTGGCCGTATACTCATTATTAATTTGAGCTTACAAAGTTCTGTGGAAATACTGAAGAGAAAGGTTATTGAGAAGAATTGGCCTGAACAGATACACCAGACCCTTTGCCTTGTTAAAGGCCCAATACAACTTTGGGAAGATCGTAAAACACAGATTTCCATAGATTTCCTTATTTATAATTTACACAGTTTGTAGATGGTCATGATTGAATCTTCGAGTTGAAATCTGACGGTCTGGGATGCTTTACTTTTCGAGAAATCTTCACTCAGACATTGACACATAGTTTATTACTCGCGAGTAATGAACTATTTCTTACACTACAGAACGGTGCAAAAACCATGACGGTTTTTGCCTTTTTCTACTCTTTCAGATTACCATGAGCTAAAATCTTTGCAGGATATCTTTTTTGGAATAATGGTTTAACACACAAACTGTAGCAATCTTTATAACCAATGTTGTATGTGCCTTTACAATTGTATTTCCGGTCATTGCATTAAGCTATTAAATAGCTAACAGCATTTGTATTTTTCCCCAAAAAATGTTGAATTAGATTTCTGAGTACTGTGCAAGCTCTTAAATTTGAGATGGTACAGATAGGATTCACACGTACCTTGCCTTGTCAGGGTCTTAAGTTTAGTTCAAGATTCTTGTTTGGGTTTTTTGTTGACCTTGGCATAGATTGCATCCGTGCCTTGATTCAGGGCTTGACCGATGAGGTCTTTGTCTTGCTCTGTCTGAATGGACATGTCCTGTGCTCCTAGAGTGCTGGGTATGGTGGTAGCTCTGCTAGTAGCCCGCTGTGTCAGATGCTGTCTGGATGCGTACGGGGCTATCTTGGGAGGAGTGTCGGTGGTTGTCTTGGCGTTGCACTCTGCATCGGTGAGGGTATGTGCTCTGGGTACTTGCTCCTCGTGTCTGGTGGGTGTGGTGTCAGAGCTATGCTTGGAGATGGTGTAATGCTTGATGGAGCCCTGCCTGGTCTTGGCTGGTATGGCATACAGGACGGCCGCTGAGCTATGACTAGTGCCTTCAGGATCCACATCCATTACCTGCTGCTGTGATGACTGTGCAATGGGTGGTAGATTCCGGTAGTTACATTCAGTGTCTTCGTTGAAAGCACCATTAGGAGTGGTCAAAGTCTGGTCTGTGGAAGCTTCCTGACCTCTGACCTCGCGGGACTGGAGCGCCCTCTTCCTTCGTTTGGCCAAGAAGCTCACAAGGACGATGTTGACAATTAGGAGCAAGACGCCAAATATTCCGCCAATAATGAGTGTGGTATGGGATTCCAAAGAATCGTTAGTGACAGTGGTAACTGTGTTATCTGAGTTGGTAGTGGTAGTTGGTATCTCTGCTGACTCATCAGGAAGAACAACGATGGAAGCATCTTGCTGACTCTTATATGAGACACTGTGTACAACTGCCGTACATATTATCCTGGCATTGTGAAAGTCATCAGCTGTAACGTCCAGAATCTCTAGCATTTGACCTTGTGGACTCAGGCTGTACTGGTCTTGGTTAACATTCAATGTGCTGTGGCTAATGCTGACCTCTGACCTGTCCTGTTTGTGTACAACCCACCTGAACTCTTCAGCTATGACTTGGGGTGTGGCCTGAAGACTGCATGTGAATACCGCCCTCTGTCCTTCAGACAGAGTTATCAGAAGTGGAGAGATGGAAGCGGTGGTTGGTATCTGAAGAGGCATCAAGGAACATCGTGGACCAGAGATCCAATTGGAACCAACCACACAAGTGAATTCCTTCATATTGTCAGTGTCTGTCAGCTGTCGCTGTATTGACAATACATGGCTTGCTTGGTTGTCATTTGATATACCAATAGGATGTAGACCATTGGGTAGATTTTCATACCATTGTAATAGTCTTGGAGATTGGTCCATGGAGAGGGAACATGTCAGTATAGCTGTGGTATTCACCAAGGGTTGTAAGGAGTTGGTTTGTACAGTACAGTTTGGAGGAGATACATGTAGGACTGTCAATGTAGCTTTGCTGGTCTCTGCATTACGTGTGTGTTTTGTAAAATACAGAGTACAGAAGTATTGCCCAGCATCCTGTTGCTGTACATTGTAGATGTGAAGACGATACTGTTCAGATTGTCTGCGTCTGTCTAATTCGACCCTCATGTGATTCTTGTAAGGGTCCAAGACTTCATGACATCTGACCAGATGTTCAAGTATAAAACTGTGCTTTCTTATCCTCATCCAACTGTATTTCTTTGTAGAACAGTCATTGTCACGTATGTAATCAGTCCAACAAGTCAATGTAACATTGCTTCCAGTTTCTACCGTAATCCCCGTTGGCTGAAGTGAAAATATTGGGTTTCCCTGACTGCATGGCATTGGTATCAGGAGTAGGAGCCAGCCAACCAGAGCCATCCTCAGTAGAAGCTTCATGCTGAAGTAGGAGCCAGTAACAAACCTTCTTCTGGATGAGGTCCCTTGTGATATTGGTGAAGGATAAAGCTCAGTGCTTGGGTCTCTGGTCTAAAGTCAGGTCCTGTCTGCTTGGAATGTCAATCCAATGATGCTGAATGACCAAAGGCTGCAAGTTGACACTTTGACACATCCCAGTCCAAGCAACACTGTGTCATTGCTGTGAGAGACACGCTTATAAATGGAGTGATGAAAATCTTTTCTTGCTATTATATAAGTATATTTGTGTACACTTCCTTCTTCTGTTCAAAAGTAGAATCCTATGTCTTCATATGATTTGTAGTCTGGTTACAAAGAGAAGTCAGGGTGACTATGCAGTGACTTTTCCAGATAGCTGATGAGGTTTTTGTTGTTGATCTAATTGGCCTAACCAGATTGTTCTAATAAGAGTGTGTTGTTTTTCTGGGCCTAGTTCTGGTTTTAATGGCACAACGCCCAAACATTTTTCTGGAAACATTTCCTGCTTCTGGGCCATTTTTTCTAGGTCTGGTTTGTCTGTAGTCTGACTCTAAAACTAAAAACACAGTGGTGTGTACAAAATGTTCAACATGTTACAATTATTTCTTTCAGTGTTGACATTCTGTCTACCAATTTTCAGTGTCAGAGAACAAAAGTATTTACCTGAAGGACATATTTATTCCACTGCCATTGTCATGAACTTTGTCACCATATCACTGCGTTAATTCAGAACTATTTTGGTTATTAAAATAATTTAATTCATTAAAACGATAAGATAGATATCATGTTAACAAGCAAGACAGCGTGTATCAAATTAGAGTGATTTGTCTCTACAAGAGATGCATTCGAACTAGGAAAATCATCAAAAAGTGGATCATAATGTGACACCACAGAAATGGGACAGGAGAAGTATGTCGTACAGTGTACATGTACATTCACTGACTGGTTCCCAGGCCAGTCATCCAGGAGGAAATCCCAAGGCGACTACCCGGTATTCATGTGGGAAAGTGCATGCAGAGCAATGTGTTGTGAGTGGTACAATTGCTATGGATGGAATGACTCTACGTATATCTGCTGACAGGGGGTCAAGCGAGGGCGCTGCACTGGAGAAGTATGCAAATGGGCTGTCACAATGATTAACAATCAGCTGGTTTGTGGGCAGCTGTATGTTTATCTTTGCATACTGATCTGTGGGATATAACTTATCAATTTTCTCTTTTCGATAGCCTTCACTCACACTGCATCTGGCAAACACTCATGACGATGTTTTCAAAACATTGCAAGAAGAACTACTGTATGTTTATGATCTCAATTTGAATCACGAGTGTTTGTGAGATTTCACCATTCACATGCGGGGGTGAAAAAAAAAAATTGAATCGTGATTTAAGTGATGTTTCGTGAAAGTGAAAATGCACCTAAGTTTTCCAACCTCATAGCTGTTGAATAAAGCCAGAATTCTTCAACTTGGGTTTGTCTGTCTATGAGTGGTACAGTATACGTTCTACGTGTACATTGTCAGCTGTGCGTGGTGATGTGAATTTACTTTGCTGCACACATTTCTATGGGGGTTAGATGCAGTCATTTTGTAGGAAGTGTCTACAACCATGTATACAATGTAGTAATCTGAAGCTGTAGTAATGAATTGAAACAGGGGCTATCTTGCTACTGCATGTGCACTGCAGTTGACAGTGGTAACTCCCTTAGACTTATGCTGCTGATAAAAAGGCCAAGTCTTGAATCGTGTAATTCGCAATTATTAATGTCCACCAGGTTCCAAGAATGTTTCGTTAGACAATAATAGACATCATATCAGATGCAAAAATAGACTTTGGTATAACTTGAAAGGGACATGGGAAAAAAGGCAGTAAAATTATTACTTTTTCCTTTAATAATAATATACATTAAATATAGATAAAGAATATTGTGTAAATTACCAATTATCAATTTCTTCGTTATTGGAAGTACATGTACCTAATGGCCACTGAATGACCAAAGGATGCAAGCTTAGATTACACCATGGCAAGTTTAAATGTTGATATATACATGTACATATACATGAAAGAAATTATAATTGTTATAAATGATTACATGTACTTCTTTAAAAAAGAATGAATTAGGGTAGAGTTCCTCATTTGGTTAGGACTCAAGTTCCTTGTTTGTAGAAATTACATTTACTGTGCGTTGTTTTTTCCCTCTATGTCAATCATGTCACACTACTTACCCATTCCTGTTGCCCACAAACAATCTAATATCTAATATTGACCATGATGTTGGTTTTGATACCACTTCCTGAACCACTGCACGCCAAACATGTTGGTATCAGCCTTTTGGATGATTTTGATTAATGTGCCTTTCTACAGAATTTTGCCCCAAAATTCTCTTACACTGTATACATTGCGTGTTAAAGGTCAACTGCTATGCATTTTTTTTTCCCAAGAATAATGTGGCGTCAGTAAAATACATTCAGGCAATGTGGTTTTTTTTCGGGGGGGGGGGGATTTCAAACTTTGGGAAAGAGGGTAAAAAAATCACTTAAATTTGGAAGGGGGAGTGGCCACACCCTTATGGAGGCCGTCCTTGGTGACTTTATGGGGTAAAGACTCAGTCCATTACTCTTGTCGGGGAAGTGTTACATGTACATTGTACCACGGTACATGTTTGTTCATAATTATAATACAAAAAGTCAGTGCACGTTTTTTAAGAGACCCGATTTCAGGTGTAAATATTGACAAATTTTTTGACATGCCTGTAAGGTCTACTGTTAGCTTTAGTGGGATAAAGTGAAAACTGGCCGTATACTCATTATTAATTTGAGCTTACAAAGTTCTGTGGAAATACTGAAGAGAAAGGTTATTGAGAAGAATTGGCCTGAACAGATACACCAGACCCTTTGCCTTGTTAAAGGCCCAATACAACTTTGGGAAGATCGTAAAACACAGATTTCCATAGATTTCCTTATTTATAATTTACACAGTTTGTAGATGGTCATGATTGAATCTTCGAGTTGAAATCTGACGGTCTGGGATGCTTTACTTTTCGAGAAATCTTCACTCAGACATTGACACATAGTTTATTACTCGCGAGTAATGAACTATTTCTTACACTACAGAACGGTGCAAAAACCATGACGGTTTTTGCCTTTTTCTACTCTTTCAGATTACCATGAGCTAAAATCTTTGCAGGATATCTTTTTTGGAATAATGGTTTAACACACAAACTGTAGCAATCTTTATAACCAATGTTGTATGTGCCTTTACAATTGTATTTCCGGTCATTGCATTAAGCTATTAAATAGCTAACAGCATTTGTATTTTTCCCCAAAAAATGTTGAATTAGATTTCTGAGTACTGTGCAAGCTCTTAAATTTGAGATGGTACAGATAGGATTCACACGTACCTTGCCTTGTCAGGGTCTTAAGTTTAGTTCAAGATTCTTGTTTGGGTTTTTTGTTGACCATAGCATAGATTGCATCTGTGCCTTGATTCAGGGCTTGACCGATGAGGTCTTTGTCTTGCTCTGTCTGAATGGACATGTCCTGTGCTCCTAGAGTGCTGGGTATGGTGGTAGCTCTGCTAGTAGCCCGCTGTGTCAGATGCTGTCTGGATGCGTACGGGGCTATCTTGGGAGGAGTGTCGGTGGTTGTCTTGGCGTTGCACTCTGCATCGGTGAGGGTATGTGCTCTGGGTACTTGCTCCTCGTGTCTGGTGGGTGTGGTGTCAGAGCTATGCTTGGAGATGGTGTAATGCTTGATGGAGCCCTGCCTGGTCTTGGCTGGTATGGCATACAGGACGGCCGCTGAGCTATGACTAGTGCCTTCAGGATCCACATCCATTACCTGCTGCTGTGATGACTGTGCAATGGGTGGTAGATTCCGGTAGTTACATTCAGTGTCTTCGTTGAAAGCACCATTAGGAGTGGTCAAAGTCTGGTCTGTGGAAGCTTCCTGACCTCTGACCTCGCGGGACTGGAGCGCCCTCTTCCTTCGTTTGGCCAAGAAGCTCACAAGGACGATGTTGACAATTAGGAGCAAGACGCCAAATATTCCGCCAATAATGAGTGTGGTATGGGATTCCAAAGAATCGTTAGTGACAGTGGTAACTGTGTTATCTGAGTTGGTAGTGGTAGTTGGTATCTCTGCTGACTCATCAGGAAGAACAACGATGGAAGCATCTTGCTGACTCTTATATGAGACACTGTGTACAACTGCCGTACATATTATCCTGGCATTGTGAAAGTCATCAGCTGTAACGTCCAGAATCTCTAGCATTTGACCTTGTGGACTCAGGCTGTACTGGTCTTGGTTAACATTCAATGTGCTGTGGCTAATGCTGACCTCTGACCTGTCCTGTTTGTGTACAACCCACCTGAACTCTTCAGCTATGACTTGGGGTGTGGCCTGAAGACTGCATGTGAATACCGCCCTCTGTCCTTCAGACAGAGTTATCAGAAGTGGAGAGATGGAAGCGGTGGTTGGTATCTGAAGAGGCATCAAGGAACATCGTGGACCAGAGATCCAATTGGAACCAACCACACAAGTGAATTCCTTCATATTGTCAGTGTCTGTCAGCTGTCGCTGTATTGACAATACATGGCTTGCTTGGTTGTCATTTGATATACCAATAGGATGTAGACCATTGGGTAGATTTTCATACCATTGTAATAGTCTTGGAGATTGGTCCATGGAGAGGGAACATGTCAGTATAGCTGTGGTATTCACCAAGGGTTGTAAGGAGTTGGTTTGTACAGTACAGTTTGGAGGAGATACATGTAGGACTGTCAATGTAGCTTTGCTGGTCTCTGCATTACGTGTGTGTTTTGTAAAATACAGAGTACAGAAGTATTGCCCAGCATCCTGTTGCTGTACATTGTAGATGTGAAGACGATACTGTTCAGATTGTCTGCGTCTGTCTAATTCGACCCTCATGTGATTCTTGTAAGGGTCCAAGACTTCATGACATCTGACCAGATGTTCAAGTATAAAACTGTGCTTTCTTATCCTCATCCAACTGTATTTCTTTGTAGAACAGTCATTGTCACGTATGTAATCAGTCCAACAAGTCAATGTAACATTGCTTCCAGTTTCTACCGTAATCCCCGTTGGCTGAAGTGAAAATATTGGGTTTCCCTGACTGCATGGCATTGGTATCAGGAGTAGGAGCCAGCCAACCAGAGCCATCCTCAGTAGAAGCTTCATGCTGAAGTAGGAGCCAGTAACAAACCTTCTTCTGGATGAGGTCCCTTGTGATATTGGTGAAGGATAAAGCTCAGTGCTTGGGTCTCTGGTCTAAAGTCAGGTCCTGTCTGCTTGGAATGTCAATCCAATGATGCTGAATGACCAAAGGCTGCAAGTTGACACCATGACACGCTTATAAATGGAGTGTTGAAAATCTTTTCTTGCTATATAAGTATATTTGTGTACACTTCCTTCTTCTGTTCAAAAGTAGAATCCTATGTCTTCATATGATTTGTAGTCTGGTTACAAAGAGAAGTCAGGGTGACTATGCAGTGACTTTTCTAGATAGCTGATGAGGTTTTTGTTGTTGATCTAATTGGCCTGGAAGTTATTTTTGTCTTAACCAGATTGTTCTAATAAGAGTGTGTTGTTTTTCTGGGCCTAGTTCTGGTTTTAATTGCACAACGCCCAAACATTTTTCTGGAAACATTTCCTGCTTCTGGGCCAGTTTTGCTAGGTCTGGTTTGTCTGTAATCTGACTCTAAAACTAAAAACACAGTCGTGTGTACAAAATGTTTAATATATATCTTTCAGTGTTGACAATCTGTCTACCAATTCCTAGTATCGGACCAAAAGGAATTACATTGCAGTGATGGAAATAAGCGGAAAAAATTGATTAGCAAATAATGCATATCAAATTGTAATTTGATTAGCAATATGGTAAAAATGACTAGCAAAAATAAATGCAACAATAAGTCAGTGCATGGATCATTTCTTTCCTTGACAGACGGGATACATGCTGGTGCATCGCTGTCCCACCATGTTTGATGCAGATTCCTAGAACAAAAACGTTGGAATAATTTCTGACCGCTTTGATTTTTTCCTCGTGCGATCTGCAAAGTTTTCATCAAAATTACACAGGGCACCAAGGTCAACTCAAGGGGGCACCGAGGCCAACTCATTGTGGCATCAAAAGGCCAATAAAAAGTTGTATACTGAAAAAAACAATCTTGATAGTTAATTGACCGCCTCAAATTCAATTTTGTTTTGAAGGGTAGGCTTGCACCTAGGCTTGGGCGGTTTGGGAAAAAACAAAACCGCATTCAGATGTTAAAGTTTTTTTTCATTCATAGGAAACCCTTCATACGATTCAGTGTTTCTAATTTTTGGGGAATATAATAACATTAATTTCTGCAACCTAAAATTAGAGTTTAGACTTTGATTATCAGGAAAGACAACATAAAAATGTTAAAGTTTTAGAATACTGTACATATACATTTTCTATGTCATGCCGATGTCCGTCCGTCTGTGTACATATTCCAGACTGTACATGTACTGTTTATGTGGGCTCGGGTAGAGATTGGGTGGAACTGAGTTTGGTTGCAGTAATTTGCAGTACATGTACATGTATGTAATAAATGTATGAGGAATTGTACATCATTCATTGACTTTACAAAAGGTGTACCGATGCCTTTATACATATCTGCTCTTCCAACACTGGACCCACATTCCATTATCCCTTACTCCAAGTCCATTGTACATGCAGCTTCATTGAATGTGTACCGGGTAATCATAGTATTGTATCAGTGGAGTTACAATGTATTTACCTACAGGTGCGTTACTGCCCAAATAATACTCTAAGTTAAATGCCTGATATTGTCATGCAAATTGCAAGCAAGTCTAGTGGTGGTCAGTTTTGCGTACCTGTTTTGAATCACACAGGACAGCTACATGTACATGTGTAGCATGGCTAGAACATACATTGTACATGTAATGCATTCCTATCAGTGTGGAACTACATGTACACAGTGCACAAACCTATTTTGGTCATATGCACAGTTCATGCACCAGCTGCTTTCTCTCGATCGTTCAAATAAAATTGACAAAAAAAAAACATGATGATTTCACACTTGCACTAATGTGTTAGAGACTTGTGATCAGCTGCCTGGTTGAAAAATGGTAATTACAGTACATACCGTGTACATGTACATGTACTTGAAAGTGCTGATAAATAAGAGGAGAAAGTTGGTTCATAATAAATGTTTATGTACATGTACATGTATGTTAATTATAACATGCATGATGATTGTAGCTGGAAGCGTATTTCCACATCTTAACATCCTAAACACTTTAAAATTCTATACATGTACATGTAGCAAACATGTACTCAAGGTACCGATGCATTTATAAACTTTTTTGTAATTTCAGTTTCATGTGTAATTTGCCTGTGTGAGGGTTCCCTAGCAAGGAGTTTGATTCCCATCTAGTTCAGTTTGTTTACAGTTAATAAAAAAGGCTGCTGCGAGCCATGGCAGCTTCGCTGTTCTAGTTTTAAATGAAAAACAAAATACCGTAAAGGAAAAGAAAACTAAAGAAAAACCCACACAATTCCAACTATAAAGAAAAACCCACACAATTCCAACTATAAAGAAAAACCCACACAATTCCAACTATAAAGAAAGAACCCCATTATTATTCCAATCCATGTTTTGTTCCGGTAGTAAAATAAATTGTACTTTTTTATAGCGTACCGTCTCGCTATATTCTGATCTGATTCTGTTCTGATCAGGCTTGAGTAGGGCAGTGTACACGTATGCAGCCTTGTGGCCGCTGTGCACTGTGCAGTATACATTGTGCGCAAAGACGTGTTGTGTCATGTCACATTGCAGCGCGTAGGCTGGTTTCGGCCCTACTGGTCCTGTAGTGTCGCTATGGTGTTACCTAGAGGCGGAAACCACACCTAGACTTGCCAACCTTGCTAACGTCGCAATGGGAAATCGGTTATAACTAAAATGCGCTACTTTCATCGTTTGTCTCCGAATGTTGTTTCCGCGTAATTCAATATTATTCCCTTCGTCGTTAATTTTGAAAGTGGTATGGATAGAAAGAAGAGAATACAGTCTTCAATTAAAGGGTACTGTGTATTCGACCGATTTGGACGACGTTTACAGGGTAGGCGCTTGGCGGTCGAAAATCTTAATCTACCTATTAAATCTGTAGCCGATGGGGAGTCTGACCGCCGCCGCGCTTGCACTATCAACAGTATGTATTATTATTAGTATACGTACACGTACACGTACATGTACAGTGCAAGGGTACAGTACATGTCCTGTGCGTTCAACGCATGATGGTCTTACAATGGATTTGATTCGCACAAAATGCGAACCGTTTTCTAAATTGTCTCGCATTTCGTGGAAAATGTATCACATTTTGCGATTGGAATCCAGCTATTTCCATCACTGCATTGAAGGACATAAAATAAATGTTTGTTCCACTGCCAGGTTGCTGCTTTTATTCAGAAATATTTTGCTTATTCAAAACTATATCTGTTTTGTTGAGAAATTTATCTCATAAAAACTTGTATCTTTCAATAGTGACATGCAAGAATGTTGCAAACTGCTTACCGACTAAAATTACCAAAATGCGAATATTAAACATTTAGGAGGGCCTGACGTTTTGATCCTAGCGGGACCAAAATAGACTCTGGTAAAACCTGAAAGGGAAAGAAAAAAGTCATGTTTATTTCCAGATTGTGGAATGTCTGCAAGTACCGGGTAACAGTATTAAAACTATGCTTCATCTTCAATATCTCAAAAGAGAATTTTCTGGAAAGAATGAAATTTTGATTTGACATTTAATGGACACTTTTCCTTTCTCTTTATTCTTCCTCAAAGGATCAGCACACACTGTTCTTGCAGGCTACTGGTCAAAACAGCTCAGCAAGAATGAATTATACGGTAAGTACGGTAGCTAGCTAGTGTCCATCCCGATATTAAATTTTTTTCCATGCACCGCCTTGCTGTGGATTTCATTCCCCACATCCTGTTTCCCTCCCACTTACAACCTGTCCCAATTTAAGTGTAACATTGATAAATGTCTTTCTAAGATTTGACCTCCTCCTTGTTAGTTCTCCATTCCCTCCTCCTTAGCCATCACCTTGAGTGGCCTTTTGGGCCTTGTGGTTGGGCATTAGACGTCTCTCTATAACGGCTTTGACAAGCTCCTCCTTGTTCTCCATTCCCTCCTTCTTAGCATCACCTTGAGTGGCCTTTTGGGCCTTGTGGTTGGGCATTAGACGTCTCTCTATAACGGCTTTGACAAGCTCCTCCTTGTTCTCCATTCCCTCCTTCTTAGCATCACCTTGAGTGGCCTTTTGGGCCTTGTGGTTGGGCATTAATAGATGTCTTTTCTAACCTTTGATCTCCTTGTTAGTTCCCCTTTCCCCTCTTCTTAGCCATCACCTTGAGTGGCCTTTTGGCCTTGTGGTTGGCTATTCTCCATAAAGAAAAAACAGTGTCAAGAAGCTGTCGAAATATACCCATATACACAGTGTATGAAACAATATAGCCATCACTGTGGCTCTAAAATGTTGAGGTAATATCAAGCTTTCATTTTACGACGGGAGAAATCTAGTATGGTAATTCGAGCCAAGCATCAATCTGCACATTCAGGACAATCTGTAAGTGGCTGTACTGGTCAAATATGGGACTGTGGTGAAGGAAATAGTGTCCGATCTAGAACAGAGCGCAGTGCGGTCAGTTACTGTGTTACGTAATATGTGAGCAACACTCGCATGTGTTATTCGATACTCCGTGCAGTGCAGTGTAATGCATACCCACCTCGTAAACAGAACAAAACCTCTTCCAATCAGGATGGGTGTGGTCATGCTCACAGTCCTCGTACAGTGTGCTCTCCATCGTAAAACGAAAGCTCGCTAATCTGATGCTGGTAGCCACCAAAGGATCCGTTTCCTGCATTTGAATGTGCACGTTTTCTTCCTCTTCGTAGCTCGTCAGTGTTCCAAAAGGGGCGGAGATATTCAAATGAAGGTCCGCGATGATGGGCGTGTGGATCTACTAGGCAGAGCTGCTGTGGTTCTCCAGGGTGAAATAGCTCTGTAGAGATGTGCATCTTGCTGATGAAGTCTTAGCAAGTGACTAGAATGCCGTAGATTGCTCTCCTGCAAGACATTGATATCACGGGTAATGTTTGTATCTACCGGTACCCAGACTACAGTTTGGCTATTTGTCTGTATGTGTGTGTTTCTTTGTTGTTTGATTTTAGGCAGGTTATATTCTCCTTGCGACAGCATTCTTCCCACAATCGCTATTCTTCCGGTCCCTTAGTCTGATTGGCCAATTGTCATTAAATCATGTTAATATGCATATTCACGTGTGCTCTATACATTGCCAATCAGATTAAAGCGTGTTCATGAATATGCATAGCATCAGCAGGAATGGCCTCCAGGAAAAATTCCGTTGCTGGGTAAAAATATACTTTCTTAATTTTAATGCAAACCTCTTAGGCCCACTGGTTAGAACCTAGCCTCAATCCTCCAAAAACCTCCAAAAGCCAGTATGCAAAAAGTGCATGCATCCTCAATCCTCCCAAATCATTTGGGATTGATTAAATGAAGTCAGTGGAGGGGTAACCATTACCTCAATACTACAAAATCCTTCACCAATCCTGCTCATGGTTTGAGGCAGAGATGAATAGCATTCACAGGCTGTGTGGATGAGTGTGAGGACAATGCAGGGCTGATTTATGCACGGCTGAACTTAAACATTGCAGGATATGGCATTCTAGCTGATGGCAATGCATTCTCCGCAATCAACCAATGCATTTCTGCCATCCAGCCTCAATCCTTTCAATCCCTACATTGAGCACACAGGATTCTGTAGGGCTTAGGACGGCTAGGGTTTAGAATTACATACATGTACATGTATTTTTAAGCTAAGTCTGCACTGGATGTAAAGCACATGCAAGTCAGTCACTCCTACCAAGACAAAGGTTTCTCTGAAATGACAAGACCTTGCCATTGGTTTGATGTGAACATGTTTTGAAATAGGAAAATTTACCGCGACTAAGATCCAAGTAACCAAGTTCATATTTATCACAGCTTTTGTGTCTGCCAATTTATCCAGTTGTCATTTTGGTAACTAACGGTCAATCGCAGGACAAGGAGTGATGCACAGAAGCCATACGATCCATCTCTACTGAACTGTGGGTTATCCATCATAATGTTACAGTGACAGTGTACCATTCATTGTAAGGCTTCATGAAATCCACCTCAGTTTCTGTTGATGCAACTTGAGTTACCATGGCAAGTTGGCAACACAACCAGAATCTAGCTTAACCAATGGACTTTATTCCCTACTCACATGCCCATATTGGACGGAACTGTAAAAGCAGAACGTATCCAAGACAACTAACCACTGCACAGTACATGTACTTGGCAAAGTTAAAGAGTGAAAAATATTCCAGTCTGCTTGCTTCAGACGTTAAGCATCATCTTGCTAAGTTTTCCTGACAAAAGCTCATTGCGGAAAGGGCAACATATAACCTGTGTATATTATCTTCAGTGATAATGTGAAATATTTTCTAGGTACCGATAGTAGAAAGCAAATATCTTTTTTCTAAAAAGCACATTCGTGCATGCAATACTTGCATACTGTTTTCAGTACAGTGCCTTCAGATCAAATCTGCACTGTACATGTTGATACATTTTAAGTTCTGAAAGGAGTTGTTTGTATATTTTTTGTTTTAATCTTAATATCTGGATTGTCTGCCATTTCAATTGTGGCAGGATCTTTTTCTTTGGTCCTGCCTGGATCCAAATGGCAGACGCTGTAACTTTGGAAGATTTTGATATTTCAGGTTGCTCAGTTACATGTAGCAAGCAGTTTGCAACATCTTCCCAAGGCATTGCCTTCAGTTTTAAAAGTGGTTTTCTTTCTCACGCTTTGCCTTACAGTCTACCCGTGTGTGGTACTGTGTGGTACTGTGTGGTACTGTGTGGTACCTGTGTGTGGATCTGGCCTATCATCACCGCTATCTGTCTCTGAGCCTTCACCATCACCTTCCTCAAGCTCAGCTGCTGTATCAATCTCTCTTGTGTAAAAAAGGAAAATCTTTCCGGTTTCTCCCCGCAGTTTTCTGGAGCAAAATTCTTCCGACCCTAAAGATTTATGTGAGGTATTGTGGAAACTAGGATACATACCCCGGTACTTACTGATTACTTGATAGTTTTCTGGAGAGCACGTCATTGAAGTTTCCATTTGTTGGAAAGCTTGTTTCTAGCCGTCTCTCGCATGTACCAGTACTTTGGCTCCATGGAGGGAAATTCTGTTTTGACTTTTGCTATTAAAAAGCCAAACAAAAAAGTGCTAAAAAACATCATCAAGGGAGCATCTTAAAAAGTCACTGCTTGGAACATGTTATAAAACACAGCACTTACTGTCGCAAGTGACAAACATCACTGGGAACAACTGAGTTCTACTCAGCAAAAGCATGATATACTTAACAACTTTGTGAATTAAACCCTGGACTGAATTGGTTATGCCATGCTGCAGAGCAGAGCCAGATATACAATACCCTGGTTTTTTTTTAGCTGTTACCTACAGTATATCATGACATCCTTTGTTTACCATCACTATAACCTTTGATATTTTTTTTGAAGTTGATGCACAGACTACAGTACTTGATTTTCATATGTACTTGCCCAATTTATTTTCTATTTTGACCAATGTTATCGTTGGTAACTAGGTTGTGGGATTTGTCCCGATAGTGCATATATACATGTACTGTACATGTAGGTACCCAAGTGACTGTAAACATGCCCGTACACGATATCCATACATGAACACAATACACAGTGCAGACTATGAGACAATGTTAGTCACGCTGAAAATTCTCTGCTTTATTGCCTTTTGGATGTTTTTCTGAACATTTCTCTGTTTTACAAAAACAAATTGGGTTGTTTCATTACACATTCAATATTAATAACAGACTGACACCATTTTCAGTAGGATTATTACCGCAATCAAGTAGCTCAACCCTCAATCACAGGGAAATAATAACATTACTGTACATAAAATGCAGAGAGCTCTCTGGTACATGTAATTCACAGCCGTGTACAACAAAGTAACCAGAAAATTGTATTTCACATTGTTTGCTCAAAAAGAGAGCCAGCCTTACACTGTCAACGGACTGTCGCACTGTCCAATCAAAAGGAAATACCATGTACATGTATAAACATGCAAAGTCCTCTCCCAAAATTCAGAGCCAACCATTGCACTCAATGGACACTTCATTGTTTTCTACACGTCATGGAACTCTAGGAAACGGTTCTTCAGCTTAGATCAGCTAAGGGTACTTGCATGAAAAACAAGAGGTCTTGGGTTAAAGTCCCGTCCAGTCAAGTTTTCCTTTGCCACTTTTCCAAATGAAATAGTTTTGTGAGTCAAATATCTTAACTTAGTCAAGAGATATCTTAAAATGTTAATCAAACTCGTACGATATGAAAGAATGTTGAGTTGTCACTTTTTTTAATGTAACATGGAAAAATGGAATAAATGGGGAACTGACATAAAACAATTTCAGAATAAACCAAGGATCTTTTCAGGAAGGATCTCAGGAGACCAAATTAATAAGGACTCAGACTATGTTTGCAGATTTCAGACAATCAACAAAATGGCAGAGCATTTTATTTTCACTTGTAGAGTAGAACTGTCTGAAGACATTAGACCAAAGAAAAACAGTTTGTGAAAATAGGGAACTTCTATTAAAACAAATTAAAACTCCAATAAAAGTTGTGCTCCGCCTCACAAAGGCAATGAAATATTTTTGTCAAGCATGTTTGTGACATTTGTGTATAATATTTCAAGCAATATTTTGTTTGTTTTTAAAATACATGTACAGTGTACATCATAAAGTACCATTCATCCTTTTCTTTTAGTCAATTTATTGCAAGTCAACAGTGTGACGGATGTATTTTATTAGAGAGTGTTGAAGATTCACAAGTGCACAGCACAACTTCGTAACCTTTTCTGCATAGCATCTGAGGTATGGTGGAACGAAGCCAAGTATCTTGAAGTCCTTCAGCCTTGCATTCGCTCTCTCGACATGAATCCTGGCCTTAGCGATGCTCTTACTGAGCTTCATTAAATTTGCCATGATTTAGAAAAGGTGGAATATTTACAGTGACTCCGTTGGGCACAATATCGTGAATAAGGAATCCTTTGTCAGCCAGGATAAGGTCTCCTGTCTTAAGATGAGAAAGAAAGTCAGATTTTTGGACAATTACCTTATCTGACACTGACCCAGGAAAGAGATTACTGCAGTATGTTACAACAGCATTTGGGGCTACACCAAGCAGAAGCTTGAATGAATGCATCCCTCTGTAGGCTGAGAATGTCTTCTTCTGGTCTTTCATCAGTCCAGGAGCTGCTACCTCTATGTCTGTACAGTCAACTACCATGAGCTCCATTCAGTTGTAAGGTATCGAAATTCGTAATTTGGGGTCCAATATATTTGATTGAGGCCCTTGAGACGTGATTTTTTAGCCTACAAAATGAAAAAATCTGAGGGAACAATTAAAATCCAACTATATCATTCAAAGATCCTTATGGTGTTCGATTAGAAGAATTAAAGGTTTGGTTTGAAAAGTTGTTTGAGGTGATTGAAGAACTAACTTCGTAGAGCTATGGATTACGGCGGGAAATTGACCGACATGATCCGTGCAGCAGTATTCTGACCGTGCGCCACGGCCGACGTCACTGACAACAACACGGTCAAACCTTGGACTTGGAGCTTCGTAATTTTAGGCTGACACAGAAAAACAGATTCACGCATGTACACCACCTTGTACATTTTTTTGAGGAGGGTATATTACTTCCGTGGCACATTTTTCATAATTATTTCGTCCAAGTATTTTTCAAATTGTGGATTTTACGCTACGACCGTACAATTGAAGAAGGAAGATCGCCACCGCCAAAAAAAAGTACTGAACAACTTTTACTGGTCCACCCTGCGTGTTTGGGCATAAAACAAGTGTTCCCTACCTTATCCGATCGTTTATCTATTTCCCTGTCCGTGAAAAAGTTTCATTTCAAATCCGACGTTTTTTTCCATAAAGCCTGTTAAAATACAATCTATGTTCAAGTCTAAGGAATTAGGGATACAAAATCAGGAACAGGATCGAACTCGAAGTGCGAAGACTGGAAAGACGTCACCGTTTACAACGCACGTGCGGCATGCCATCTCTAGCCTTCCTCAATGGTACCCGATCCGATCCAAACGTATTCTGGGGCGAATGTGTACCAGCGAATAGGATATGCCACTGGACCGTAGCAGTATACACTGTACAGTATACAATAGTGTGCACGGTCACTATACACTGTTTAGCCTTGTAGGGTATTGTACAGAATTTTAAATGCTAGTGTGCGCTTGTAAGCAAACGAAAAAGCTCCACCTTTTCGGAATAATAATCTTAAAAATGCGAACAATATATACACGTAATCCGATCGGCTCGTTTTTGACAACGATCAAACCGGCCTCAGAAGGGCACCACGACCAAAGTATCAATGGGGCACGGCAAGACTGGCTGTCGAATACATGTACATGTAACGCATTTCGAAGGGCATCGACGGCACTGGCCACCGTGAATTTCGAACCCTGCTTAAAAGTTAAATTAATGAAAATATTGTTTTTCCGCCATCGTGCGCAAGACAAAACGCGGCGACATGGCAACGAGAAATATCGTCCCCGTGTGTGGGGTCGATCTTGTAAGTTTTGCGAATGGTGTAGTATAACATTTGAACCTTCGTAAATGTAGGCCCCACTAGCGGAAAACACACGAGCGCGTGTGCATGTACATGTACAGTACATGTGTACACATGTACATGTACAGTAGTCAGCACTGTGCTGTACGTGTACATGTACAGTACATGTACAAGGACGTCTGCGGAGGGTCAGATTTCATGTGACACCGACCACGAGGAACGTTGGGTGCCAATGCATATGTACACATGTACATGTACATGTACTGTGTGCAGTGTGGCCGTCGCGCGGTGCACAATGCATGCATGTAGATGATGTACCGCTCCTACCGCACGGAAAAATGCAGGACTATAGATCGTTTTCACCGGTTTGTGTACTGCTTTTTCGTCTAGATTTTGCTGGACATGCAAGCTGCATCATTTAAGATAATTCTGAACCATACTATAATAATTTTATTGTGCGTATCGGGGATGAAAAACTGCGTATCGGCCAATTTTTTTGCGTATCGGGCAGAAAAGTTGCGTATCGGCCCGATACGCACGTTTGTACGTGGGGAGAACCCTGCTACATGTAAATCATCTTCAGTATTGGAAGTGGAAGAGGAAGACATATCGTCAGTTTTTATAGACATTTTCAAAACCGCTTTTAAATCATTCACAAGTGTTTTTAAATCCTTTTTACCAAAAACTAGGCGCTTGTCCACGATGCCAAGAACACTTTTCAGATAGTGAATTTCATCCTTGACATATTCTACTTTTTGTTTCTGGCCAGCTGCATTTTTCACAATGTTGTCAACTTCATATGGTTTCACACAAGGGCCACCATGTTGTTTCACAGACTTAACAAGTTTTCTTTTAATCTCAAGGTTAAGTGCCTCTTTCTCCCTCTTTTTCCTGTTAATTTCTTTTAAACGTTCCTCAGTCTTCCGCACAACTTCTCTCTCTGCCTCCCTGTGTTTTTGTTTGAGAGCACTGCTTTTCCTACGTGCCAACTCCAGCAAACTGGATTGATCATTCGGTGACTTTGATGACAGCCAGTTCGAGATCGTCTTGTTCTTTTTTACCATCTGAATTCCTGAATGGAAATGCAGAGAGGCATGCCTACGTCTGAACTGGCTGAAATCAAGGTCACCGAACTCATATTCTGCAATAAGGTTTGTTAGTTTGCAGTGTTTAATCTTTACTCGAAGGTCATCTTCGGGAGCACTGCCATACATCCCCTCTGGCAAAAAGTCTGATAGCTGTTTCCTTACAACCTTGACAAATGCTGCCATTATACTTTCCAAAGCAGACTTTGTCAAATCAGATTCCAACAAAGATTCAATGGTTAAACAATTCCATAACTTGTCAACAGGGACAGCAAAATCACTGAACACACTAACTGTACCAGTTAACAAGGCACTGCTGTCATGTGACCACTGCTCAAACTTGTCAAGCATCTCCTGTATATATTTATATTGGTCGAGGTAGTGCACATCACTCTGAAGAAGATTCCAAAATGGCCCAGTAACAACATAATATGTTATGCCCAGTGCTCGAATTAGACTTTGTATTTCTGTGCATTGAGAATCAAGCATAACACTTTCCAGCCTCAAGTTCAAACCGTCATTATTATCATGAGAAAAATGATAAATATGGTACTTGTGAAAAAATAACCCTGCTGCATCTTTGAAAAAATTATTGAAGCGGTTCATTCGAAAACTTGAAATTTCCGATTTCTCCCCCAACGTTTGGGAACAAAATGCTTCCCACTTACACCTGCAACCATTCTTCTGGTCTCCTCTTGGCCCAAAAACATCGCAAGCTGTTCTTATGTACATATGTACATGTATCTTGCAGCTGCCGATTCCCCAGATGAACTGAAGCGTCCAAATTTTGCTTCGGCATCTCTCCCAAGACCGTGTCCAATATCTTTTGGAAGTTCTTTCTCTAGCTCCTTCAGAACACCTTCACAATTATTTGCCAACCCAAGTAGAAAATGTGCATTGCAGTACAAGAAATGAAGCCCAACTGACTCCTCACCAAGAAGTGTTTCTCTGTACATTTCTAGCTGGCTATTGAATGCCTTATTGACACTGGACCGATCTGACATCACCGCAAACATCTTCCTTATCATCTCTTTATAGACTGCTTCTTTTTCCTTCCCCCAAACAAGTCACTGAGCTCTGCCATCATTAAAATGACATTATCCAAAAGTGTGACTCCATCTTCCACTGCAACTGATGAAAAAAAACCTGACAGAGTTTGACCTGAATTTAGAGTGACTTGTTGTCCAAGAATTTGTTCCCATCCCTTGATGTCCCATCGCCATGCAGGTCCCATCTCTCAGATTCCATGATGCCCTCTGCCACTTGCAGCTTACTTAGAACATGAGCTCGGTCTACCATGTTATTTGCAGTTGATGCAGACGGTAAACTATCAATATCTACTTTATTAAAGATAAGCTTACACACAGTTCCAATTACATCACCAACCTTTGTTGTGGGCACATCAAGCTCACAGCACAACTTCATCACACACTTTCTTTCTCATGAAATTTCTCATGAAATTTCTGCATGAGTGCATATCATGGGAGACTGTAGAAAGTCTGTCATATCAGCTTTTCCCTGGCTGCGCGAGTGATTGTACGCCCGGGCTGTGTACAAAAGCAGTCATATCGGCGTTTCCCACGCTGAGCATGTCCAAAATGCTTTTGTTTGCATTTAAATGACTACTACCGTCCAATTAGGGATTTCATTTACGAAACACAATATTGCAATATTAATTATGATAAACATATAGGCCCTAACTACAAAAAAATGGCGCTGCAGACGAATAAGAACAAGTGACGATTCATTTTCATTTCATGTAAAACTGGGGATGAGAAAAATACAAGACAAACAAAGATGAAAACCTATTTAAGTGCGTACCTGTAGTGGCTTCAGACATGTGACAAGCTCGTCCACCAGGGCCCACTGCACATTAGTGAGCTTGAGGGTCTTCGCCTCTGCATGCCTTGTGATGGTCTGGTCACTCAGAACGGCACAAAGAGGCCAGCATTGTTCTTGGGCAACCCTCAACATATCGTATGTTGAATTCCATCGGGTCTTCACAGACTGAACGAGGCGATGTTTAGGAGCATCCATGGCCGACTGTCGCTGCTCCAAGACCTTGGTAGCCAAAGTGCTCCGGCGAAAATGTCCCAGTAGACGGCCAACTGCCCCAATTGCAGTCTGGATCTGGCGGGATGCATCAAGGCCTTTGTTGATGCAGAGCTGAAGTTTGTGGGCTTTGCACCTAACATCTACAGTCTCGTTTAGGTGTCCCAAATACTTCACGTTGGCTGCATTGTCGTGAACTACTGCCGACACTTTCCCCCGAATGTCCCAGTCATTAATGACTCGTCCCAACTGTGCAGCAAGAGCCTGGGCAGTGTGACGCTGTGGGACCCGAGCTCCTTCTGTGTCGTCGTCGTCGGCACTAGCTGTCACAGACGAGGTGCTGAGAATGAAGGACTGCATGGACCATTGGTCGTCTAGCATGTGCACTGTCACGGTCATGAATCCCTCTTGGGCGCGAGATGTCCAGCAGTCTGTCGTTAGAGCGATGTGCTGCACTTCTGCAAACTCCATCCACAACTCCTCTTTCTTTGCATCATATATCTTTCGGATTCTCGAGCCGATCGATTTCCGGGATGGAATGGTGTACATGTACATTGTACCCTGGCTCGAGATAGGCCATCAACCGCTGTAGACCTTTTCCCTCCATGAACGAAAGTGGGAGACTATCTGCCAAAATCATTTTGGCGAGAAGTTGCGATATCTTCTCCCGCTTACTCTTACTGCAGTCGCGACTAGGAAAGTAGCCTAACAACGATGTCTGACTGCTTGATGATTCGGCTGAACCTGACTGCCCCGACATGGGATGCTTGCTGGCAAGGTGCTTAATCATCGAGCTGGTAGAGCCACCACTGTAGCTTATTGCGTAGCCACATATGTTGCATTTTACGGACTTTGGCCCGACTTTCTGGAACTGCGTCCACACTTCAGATTTTGGCATGGCGATGATCAGCTCTCGGTGAAATTGCGAGGCAGAATGAGTGGTTAAAGAGCAAGGCATGGACTGGACTTAAAAGTAGATGGACACAGGAACACTTTTTGTTTTAAACCGAAACTCATATTTATTGTATAGTTACCGCCAGACATCAGGGCTACAGTATAACGAGGCCAAAACCGCAAGACAAAAAACTTGTCGGTTAAACACAAAGAATAAATTATCAACAACACTTTCACCAATTACCGTTAGAGATAACAATGAACCACAAATGGATGACTGAATCTGTCAGCAGATAAACTCAAAGGTATCTATCGGTGCTCCTCACACACTGGAGATCCCGATTCCTGACATCGCAGAATGGTTGGCGGTAGTAAGGAAAAAACTTGGGGTTTCTTTACTCTCACAGGGGAAAAGAGCCCTTGTTTCACGTGGTGGTATTTAAAAAAAAAAAAACCTGTGTAATCGGTTCCAAAAATGAAACCGGATACCCGACATGCTCGGTCGGGTTTCGGTTACCCGGTTCTTTTGCCCAGGCTTACATAGTATAGTAAATCTACACTTGTTTTTGCTTTTGCAAATCAGACTTCTGGTTTTGGACAGACCAAGTCCTTTGTTTCTTCTTTGCAGAACTCTCTGATTTGTTCGAATAGGTACTGTCTGCGAGTGACATCAATTCCAGGTGGTGGAATGATTGGAGGCAGTGTTGATGGTGGTACTGAGCGGGACAAATCAAATGTCTTCACTGAACTACTTGAGTCCTTGTAGAGTCACGCGAGGGCGCACCTACGGGATGTCCCCAGCTTGGGCGAGGAACGGGGGGGAGGGGAGGTGATCCCCAGGACCCGGTGAGGAGTACGCAGTCACAGAAAGATTGACTTGGTTGTGGAATATCTTGATTGGTTTTAATAGACAAAGATTGACAAAACCAAACCAAAAAAAAGACCAAATTAAGCTTTCTGCATAATTACGAATAGAGTATAATGTGACGATTAAACGTTTCAGTTTGTATGTGCTAATAGATGTTAGATTACATAGATACATACCCAGCTGCTATATTTGTGTAAGAGTAAGACTAGTAGTCTGAGGATACCGATGCCATGCCGAGGCTGATACTAGACAACAGGAAACCAGTCCAAAAACCCTCTAAGGGGACGCAACAAGGCAATATTCGTGTAGGCAAACTATTGGCAAACCTCAGGAAAGTGGTCCGGCGATCGAGCAACGACCGACCGTGCACCTAGCAACGCATAGGAACGGCTATATCAGTGCGCCAGCAAGCCGAAGTTCACGGACGCGCTGTACACAGGCTATGCGTTACGGACTAAGGGCCTAATTTATTGACAAACTTATACGTTATTGAGATTTATACGTTATTGTGGCCACATCCCTAGACTTGCTCCCAGGCTTTCCAAAGAAAGTAATTTGTGAAAAGCACGGATCCCCACAAAATCATACCAGGGTTGTCCTTGCACACACTGAAGTGTTGGCACTATTTCACACCAGGATTGATTGATATTGATGCCCCACTCAGTCGATACAGTCACCATATCAGAGATCTCTTGCAAAGGTTCTCCGGTATTTCTTCTTTAGAAGGCCGAAACACCAATCCGGTGCAAATTTGGTGTGCCCTACCGGTAGAAATAACAGTTTTATTGACTTGTGGTGGTCAGTAAACACACGCTAAGACAAATACTGCAGCAGGGCGTTATTTTTATTTTGCCCGCTGCAGTTGTCAGCATGAAAATGAGCATGCTGCTTCCCAAGCCCATAACTTTCCAGAAAGTGATGGACATAGCTGATAACGACGTTAGCTCCCTTACCACAGCTCACCCCTTCATCTGCCAAGTAATTTACTTGAGCAGGCAACAACACCAAAAATGTGGCACTTGCGGGGTGTCTAAAAATAAATAGGTCCGGGTTGATGGGGGTCTGCTGGGTAATGGAGCTGCTGTGCAAAATCAAAGCTGTAGTGGAAAGTTATTGGCTTGGAGTTTGCGACATTTTTGCCCAACTTGGTGGCACCAATGGACTTGGCCTTCTGACATGCAGCATTGTAGGCATCCCTCTCCATTTGCGCTAACTTTAGGTGCTCCTGTTGTCGCTGCAGGGCCGAACTTTTCCCGCCTCTGGAACATGTGTACTTTACATGGTCTCAAAAATGGAAAGTACCATGCCTTGAAGTCCAGCAAAAGTTGTTTGATTGCTGCGTGTACCCATTTGTCTATATGAGGTCAAGTATCAATGTCCTTGGACTACCTCCTAATAACTTAACAATAAAATACATTGGTAAAAACAACTTTACCTGATTTGTTCCTTCTGGGAACAAGTCCGTGGGTCTCGTACCACCGCTTCAAATTGGTGAACTTATCGGGTCCAATTCCCATCAGGAAGATGGAAACTTCTCATGCAGGTCTTCTTCCGATCAAAGTCCTTCTTTTTTTCTCCTTGCTGTTGTTCTGCCATCATTGAGCGATGTGGAAATAATTCCCAGCAACAGCAAATCTTTTTCGAACTCTGTTAACTCCGCCACCGTGTATCTATATCCATAAAAAGGAGTAATATGAAACTGCTTTAAACATTGGGAAAATGTACATACATGTACCTTATTTTGTTAGTCTCGGCAGCGACTGTTCGATGCAGCGCCGAACATCAAACAGTGTGCAGTGACACTTGTTGACCTTATCTCTCTTGTTGACCTTATACCATTTGACCGAACTCTCAGGAATACTGGAATACTTCTTCCCCTTTGTTTAGTAGCTTCTCCCTCTATTTTGTTTTGCAGCCTCTCCATGTCTTTGCTGATCTCCGTGAGCTTTCCAAACACAATCACAAACACCAGCCCTCCTGGTGCAATGTACATGTACCGGTACATGATGCGTGCAAAGTACCACATTACACAGTTGTTGCTTCAGCCAAACTTGTGCATACTTTCACCTGTTGGTGTTTTTCCTGATTGGTAACAGTTTTGCCATACGTTGAGTTGCCAAGCAACTTCATCGTGTCAGCAATAATGGCCTTAGATGGATGGACATCACCATCTCTGCGCGCATTGCTGACAGCATCTCCAAAAGGTTGAAAACATGCAGATGGTTTGTACTGCACAAACTGGTACATCTCGGTAATTTGAATACCGTGCTCAATGTACCATCTTAGAAGAGGGGTGGCTATAGTATGCGTTGACCATACATACTGCCAATGAGACTGCGCCGGGGTGATTTTAGAAGACCTTCCCTCTCCGCATACTGCTTCATGTGATCCCCAATGTCTTCGCAACTAATATTGACATTCTTAAAAATAGGAGGTAGTTCTGTGAATGTTTCCCGCAGATGGACTGGTACTTCAATGTCACACTCGATGAGCCCGAAGAGGTCGCCGCTGATAATATCTCTCCAAATACCCCGTTGATCTAATGTATTTTTGTGATGTGATAGATGTACATGTAGCGTCGAGATAAAATCGGCAGCACTGCGATTGTTTAACAACAGACGGGACCATTCACACTCCCACATTTCTACCAGGGTGTGACCTTGAGCCCGGATGTAAGAGGAGATCTCGGCTGTCTTGCGCCGAAGTTCCTCTCGTGGTAGATTTCGGACTGTGTTGAACGGATTGGGGTCTAAACTACACCGATGGCCATGCCAAAACAGCCATGGAACTGGAACACGGTGTTGGTTTCCTTGCAGAAACCGTCTACAGGAAGGCCCCTCACACCGACACGTTTTTCCCCACAGTTAAACTGGTGCCGTATGAAAATCCTATTGGTATGGGCCATCCAGTTGAACCACTCTGCGGTTTTGACACTATGTTTGTGGCTGGGTACGGGTTTGAAACCGTCCAGCACTTTTCTCTAAATAAAAGTTTCTGTTGGCATAGGTTGCATCAATGACCAAAGGTATAGCGCATTTGCGTCAAACCCAATGACTTTTTGCATGGTTTCCGAGTTCCCCTGATTTTGGTTTTGTCCTTTGCATGGTAGCGGTGGAATACAATAGAGGGTCCACCTGCGATGTCTTGTTTCAGAAGATAGTACAGGTCTTTGTTCGGTTCATCAATGAGACTGAAGTACACATCTTTTGGAAGTGTAAGGAACAAATATTGCAAAGACAATCCAGGGATGGAGATAGCGGACTTGAACATGTCCATATGCCTTTCTTTATAGAAGGAGAACATTTTTTCTAGTGCGTCGAGGATTGGCACAACATCAAGGTTATTGTACCACACCAAGGAGTCTTGGAATACAGACATGTTGTTTTCAGCCCAAACTGTTTGACAGAATTTATACTCTCCACCAATTTATAATTATGTAAGGGGGGCGGTAGTAGGGTTGGAGGTGCAAGGGGAAGGGGGAGACGGGCACGCAGATTCTTTATGGGAACTCTCGCTGTCGGGCTGGGTTTATTGGATGAGGGCTGGCTATGGGTGACTGACCTGCACAAAGGCTGTGAAAGAGATTGTGCGGGCGGTGAGTAAATACATATATACACATTTAAAATAAAGAATAATTATATCCAATTCACCGATTACATCTGCAGTACACAAATCAGCTCCAAACATAATCTCCAAAAATACTCAATTTAAACCCAAATTACTTTAGCGGGTTCAAAGTAAAATAATGTCAAATGCATACAGGATTACAATCAGGGTAACACATATCTCGCAACTTGAGGAGACTATACTTCGACTCTGTGAGACATATGGCTGACATCCTTGGTCTTGGAATGGTGTAGCATTTGTAGGCATTCTCCATGCTGGTTATGAACTCTCAAATCTTTCCAACCTTCCCTTCAAATGTGGGGATCTTCCTCTCGGGGGTCATGATGAGTTGGGATTGTGGCTTCAAAATCAACTTCATCAACTGGATCAGCTCTGGATCCCATCCTGCCGACTATGCTAAAAAAAAAATATTTATTTATACCTCGACCAATGTTGTGTAGGGGCTTTAAAACCTATGACTGGTACCGGTAGTTCTCGTAAATGGTCCTCCAACTTTTGTTTTAGTTTTTCTGCAGGTGTTTTCTTGTCGCGGTTATTGTCATTGCCGTAGCGTTGCGCAAGTTCGTCTTGTTGGTGATTGATGAGGGACTCCAACTCTTCAAAAAGTTCTTCACACTTTTCTCGCATGAAACTAAATGCCACATCACTAATTTGGTGAAGATGGTTAATCATTTCAATTACCAGATGGGCCGGGTTCCCACTCGACACAAAACACTTGGCTGATTCAAACCCCGGAACATTCTTTGCAACACTGGCGCTTAGCAACTCATGGCGATTCACTTTAAGTTTGCTGCGTTGTTATTCTGTGGTGTCTGTTGGAAGTAGCACTCAAAATCGTAAGTGGCACGATACGGGTAGAAACACAGTTCGTTGTCCACCTGTATGCCCTCATCTTCCAGCAAATTGAAGACAGTGGGGTTCAAACGGTACGCACCACCTGGGAATTTATGCTTAATGTTTACATTACATGTCGGTTTGTGGGGCATCAAATTGAATGATCTGGTGAAATCCATCCTACATTTCGAACACTCATACATGTAGTTTTTGCTGTACTTTAGAAGATTCGAAATGTATGAAAAGTGATTTTCGTATAGATTGACATAGAGGGTCATGGCATGGTTGGACAGTGGTCTACGGATGAGTTGTACTTTTGTCTGTACATTCTCGTCGACTTCTACATTTTCGGGCTCACCAACGCTAAGACTATAAACTTGTACGTTCACCTCGAACAGAGTTTCTACCAGTGACAAATCCTTCAAGGTAACAGCCTTCTCCTGTCTCTTGCTCGTTGCCTGCTGGTAGGTACATGTATTTGCTAAATGCCGTGTACGTGTTTCTAGGGCATTAATGTCTGCCCCTTGGTGAAGAGCCAGGCAGCAGAAAAAGCAAAAATTGTTGTCATAGGGACGACCGTTATGGGAACTGTGTGTTAGTCCCATTACACCGTGGTTGTTGGTCAAGTAATCAGGTACATGTAAGTTCACAGGTGCACCAATGTAAAACTGCAGCATTTTATTTACATACACGGCCGCATTAATGATGGACGCAACGTTCCATTTCGTTGCTTTCGGAGGAATTCTAGAATGTCTTGGTTTTCTAATTTGGTAACCAACTGCTTAAGGTCTTGGTGGGATCTGATTGTAAACGGAGTTTCAAAGAAACTGCCGTTATTGTAACTGGAGTGAAAGTATCTGAATTCACCAGTTTCTGTGTTGCGCATGACAAACCCGAATGAAATATTGATTTTGGCGCGACACGTAAAGGTTTTGAAAATTGCTTCCATGATTTTTCTCATGTCAACATCGGATGGATTCATTCTTATATATATCTTGAATGGGACGTCCGGTAAAAAATTGGGATCTGATAGTTGCCCAGTTTTCCCTAAACACTCGAGACAGTTCGTCCTCATTTTCATTTTTTGCTTCAGGGAAATTTTTGGGGTCCTCTTTAAGTGCAGTGTGAACACCACCTTCATTGACACTACCATTATCACAATGCACTTTACGAAAATGTACAATGATATGAGCAGCATTAGCAAATCACCTACCGCATTTTGGGCATGGATAAGAAGTGTTACCTTGGGTGGGAGCGGGTGATGACCAAGGCGCTCCAGCATATGAATTTGTCACCCCCATTTGTCACAAATCTACACATAACACTGTACACCACTACACTGGACAATAGTAACATCAGAAAGTGTTTACATTCACAAGTTAACACAACCACAATGAGAGTTTGCAAATTTCATTCCCACCACACTGTCTGCAGATGGTAACATGTATTCGAGAACTGATAGTTGTGCAATAAGCAGTAATTTTAATTGTGAGATCATTTCCTTCTATTAGGGGCATACATGTCATTTTCAATAGCACGTCGTAATTTGCTTTCTAACTTTTCTTGCACTCCCTTGCCATTTGTCAATGCGTGAACAGTAAAAGACTATGGAGTTCCCTCATGCGTGTATGCAGAGCATAAAGTGATGGAGTAATCCCTCTTCAAGGGACATTTCCTGGTTAGGCCCTACCTGCAATCATAAAGCTGTCCTTAATGTACAACATTTGATCAAGGGATGATTTTGGGGGAAATATGTGCTGGGTTGGTTTCTAGTCAATAAACCTAATTCGGCAGACAAATATTATGTGGTAACGAAGATGAAATCCACGAGCCACCCGAACTGGGGTGCCCACTCTATGGTTTACCAGCAATATTAAAGCATACATGTATCAAAACCATGAAACTGCAAAGAAAGTGTAAACAATCTGCTCGAACACATGGTTGAAAGAAACGTGCTGGGGAACATACGTCCCAAACCAGCAAAAACGGACTAGCTGCAGAGCACCAGTGAAAGCTAATAAACTGATGTCTGTCTATTGCCAAATGTTATAAGAGTGGCTACAATTTACACTTGTCTCCAACTGGGTACTCTGGAAATTGAATGTTGTTGCCATACATGTCTTGAACCGTCATTGTTTTTACTTCACCTACTTCATTTGAGAGCAAGTCTTTCATAAAATGTATCGTGTCATGCAGATCTTTCTTCTTTGGATTCACCCAAGTTCTTCCGTATTTATCCTTCATCCTCACTTGTCTGTGTTTAGTACGTCTCCCAATTAATCTACGTAGTGTGGTTTGGGCTTTTTGTACTGATTTTTTGTGTTCTTTTGCCCTTTATTGGGCTTCTTTTGCCCTTTATTGGGCTTCTTTTGCCCTTTATTGGGCTTCTTTTGCCCTTTATTGGGCTTCTTTTGCCCTTTATTGGGCTTCTTTTGCCCTTTATTGGGCTTCTTTTGCCCTTTATTGGACTTCTTTTGCCCTTTATTGGGCTTCTTTTGCCCTTTAGTGGGCTTCTTTTGCCCTTTATTGGGCTTCTTTTGCCCTTTATTGGGCTTCTTTTGCCCTTTATTGGGCTTCTTTTGCCCTTTATTGGACTTCTTTTGCCCTTTATTGGGCTTCTTTTGCCCTTTAGTGGGCTTCTTTTGCCCTTTATTGGGCTTCTTTTGCCCTTTATTGGGCTTCTTTTGCCCTTTATTGGGCTTCTTTTGCCCTTTATTGGGCTTCTTTTGCCTCATGTTCTGCTGTGTTTCTTCACTTCTTCTCACTTTCGAGTTCATGCTCCATTTTACGCTTCAGCCCTCCTAATTTCAGTTTATAAACAGAGTTTTGCAGTTTTTCTAGATATTTACGACCTTGTACACCCCCACTTCTGATTGCTTTCAGTGCTGGCTTCATGATACATGTACATGAACTTTTAACTTTGCATCTTAAACAATCTGTTACCTCTGCATCAAGAAAATTGAGTTGGCACCCAGCCTAAGAAAGTAAACATGTGTGAAACAGGAATTACTTGTACGGTAATTTCTGCAGCTTCATATATTTTAAGTCAACCATATTGAAAAGAAAAACTAATTTGTTGCCTGAACATCTCCCGTCTTGGACCTCCAGTGTCAACTCCTTCTTCACCAACAAACTGTACACGGACCAATTTGTCCAAATGAAAGTTTGGCTTCTGCACGTCATAAACCACTGATTTCAGCAAACGCCGTCGGTTTACAATCAACACTTGTGTTTCATTGACAGATACACTATCCATATCTGGTATTGCACACTGAGATACAACATCGCTGAGTGTAAGTGAAGTCACTGCTACTAGTGCTAGTGCTGAAAAAACTAAAACAAACAAAAGCAGACCATTCATTAGATTAATGTTTATTCTACATTAGGGAGAAGGAATAATATTTCTAGTCTTACACATGCTTCATTGAGTAAAGCAGTGTTTACTCAAAGTACGGTACATATTTTCTTGTGCCCTGAGTGTACAAATGTACATATACATGTACCAGCTCAAGCAGACTCTGTGATTTTGATCGCATAACAATGAAATCAAAGCCATGATGGTTCTGTGTACTTTCATTGATATTTACTTAGCTGTTTTGTCATGAGACACAATCCTGCCATACAGCCCATGATGGACCATTCTTAGGGGAAGGTCTCTCCGACGGCAACTCTTTAAACGCTTCCACCGTAGTTTTTGGCACACCTTGACTTTCTTTTTTTTTGTTCAAGGTTGCTGCTGAATTCTGAGTCTGACAGAGACTCTTCGGACGACATGTACTGCATGTGCAGCACACGACTGGCCTCCATCTTGGCACTGTCTTCGATCTTGATGGTCCCTAGGGCCTCCTGCATACCTTCTGGATTACAAATGGCAGAAACAAGGCGTCTCATAGATGCTACTGGCAAGCTTTGGACTTCAATGCCCTGCTGCTTCTTGGGAAGCCTCATCTACCTGCCAATTTTGCAGGCACTGGATCTGCAATTGAGGAATTGGAAGAAATGGATCTCTTTTTTTTTGGAAAACCTTCTTATCAAATTTATGATCAAGCAAACAATTTGTGCAGAGAGTTCTAGAGAGATTGGCGTCCAGTGGTTGTTTGTCAATGAGAACAGGCAGAAAGAGTTTAGAAAATGTCTCCTTCATCATTTGATTTACATCTGGGCCAGACTGTTGTCTAATGCAAGTTCTTCCTGTACCATGTTGAATTTAGTCACGAATGGCCCAGTGACATTCTTAAAGGGGTAGTAAAACGGAAATTGAAAACATCAAAACGAGGATCGAGCCTTTTGATGACACACCAAGGATTATCAAAATGATAAAACTTCTCTTTTTTCACGTCAGGGTACGCTGATATTGACGATTAAAAATTGAGATTTTAGCGGAAAATTACGTATTCATGAAAATTACGTATTGCTTGCCATTTTCCAATTTGTTTTAAAGTCCCCAGTCAGTTTTTTCCTTTGTTCAACCAAATTACCTAATGAAATATTGATATACAATGTTAACAATGTCATGTACAAGTGGATGAATTCCTTTATTTGTTAATCTAATGGAGGATACTGCAAACCTTTATATTGGCCATCTGGGTTTGGATATGTCTCCCTGATGATGTGCATTATGCATGAAGGCAGAGGCACTCGGTTATGCCAGGTAACCCCAGCACCATCTCACCACTTGCCTGTAAGCTACATGTCGATATTTCCTGTATGATAAATAAGATGACATGAATAAATAGTTTTGTATTACCAGCTGACACCCAAGTATGAATACTTTACTTTGACACGTCCTTATTTTTAGTGTGAGTTTCTCCTGGTGCATTTATGTAGTGACAGGCTTTTGGTGTGCCACCACCCCCACCAAAAAGTCAAGAAAAAAAACCCAGTTGATGTCTCTGCTCTCTTAGGGTTAAACTTAAAGGGATAACACAACATTGGTCGAGGTCAAAGAATAGCATCCATACGTTGTGTCATCTAACATATGCATGAAATAGCACAGGTCTGTGAAAAATTCAGCTCAATCCACCAACCGAGTCTCGAGAAAATAGTGAGAAAATAGCTTCATTTGTTCCACGAAAATGCAGCTTTGAACATATTGTTCTGAAAATTAATTTAGATCTCGGGTGAGACGTTAATTATTTCTTTACTCTTTTCTCCAAACATTTTAGACGGAAATATTTCAGTGATAGGTTTCTACACTAACTGTCTTCAAATTGATATCCCAAGTCCAAACCCTTCTCCCCCCTATTGACTACATGTACTGTCTTCCTTTACACCTGTACTTGTGAGGATAAATCTGCACATGTAAAGGTAAGAATAAATGAAGCGCAACATGCCATGGCTCATGTACAGTACATGTACACTGAGTTGTGTGTACATGTTCATAATTCTAAACAGAAATGGTCAGGTGACAAGTGGTGATACTCACTGGTCAATGGTTCCTTGCACTGCTCCCCTGCCATATTGTGCCTGGTATTGCATGTGGGCTATCTGGAGAGTTGCAGGATGAAGGCAACATGCAGCAAACCATTAATGTTGACTAAGGCAACTGCCAGGGTCTTCCATGTCCATGTCAAGGCACTGCATTTTTTCCCTTGTTTTTGGTATTTCTTTACAGCACTGGCTGTTTTGCACAAGTGCCTGCAAAACACAGTGCCCACATGTGCACCTGATGGACAAAGAAAAAAAAGGCAGTGTTTATTTTTCTGGTACAGGCATTTTTCTTGCAAACACTCTTTTGCCATTCCATAATTCTCTGCAAGGCCAATTCTCATTACGTCATGCTGACCTTCTTGGTATAAAACAAATGTCATTTTTCCAGAGATTTCCTGCTGATGTTCATGCAGGCACCTGCCAGCATGACCAGATGAAAATTGGACAATCGGAGTAGGGAACAGCAAAATAGCATTTGGCAGAAGAAAGGCAGTGACTGCAAAATATATACTTCCATAAATTAGCAATTACATTATTGTTACTTGCTATGCTCTACATTCTACATATTAGTTTGTGTACATTATGCATGTCACCATGTATGACTACGACTAGTATGAGTATTACTATGAGGGACTTATACAACTCTCTTATCATGGTGCTCCATAGCCTCCATGTCAACCCATCACTGTACACTGTGTACTTACACGTATAGCCATATACAACATACTCTACATGTACATGTACAACCAACTTCACAAGTCACAAACACTGTAGCCTAGTCACATCATCGAAATATGAATCGATTACAATTCAAAAACGTGAAGGATAATGAAAGCCATGTATAGTGTATTACTCGTGATTTACCAGTCAGTATTTTGAAGACGATCGAGGTCTCCATTCCCAGCTGCCGCGGCCGCTGCTGCTCTACCGGCGACCGTGACTGCTGCTGGCTCGAACCGGTATGGTTCGGCACCACGTATTTATGGTTTCGTCTACTTCATTGTCGTCATTTTCTACTGAATCATCTGATGAAGATGAACTCGATTCGTTTTCTGAAACACCGCCAACAATCTCCTCAATGCTCTGGTCCTCCCATGAATTGTCACTTTCGGCCATCTTCGGAAATGTGCACGATGCAGTGGTCTAGCTACGGGCGCTACGGATCGGAGTGTGCAACGTACATGTAGTACATGTACAGTACATACTGTAGTTGACGTATGACCCGTGTAATGCATTATTCATGAAGTAGCGTGACGTAGCAGTCTTTTCAGGAATGGGGCTCGGGAGGCCGTAAAAATGGGCTGCAAAGACCTCCTTTTTTTAGCATTAAAATTCATCGGATGTTGTTACTATTGTCATTTATGAAAAGAGTAAACATAACTTATTACAGTTAGGGGAAAAAATGAGAAATCTCAGATCCGTTTTACTACCCCTTTAATATCTTGTTCAATTGTATCCCTCTATGTTTGGTTTTCATTCATCGCTTTATTCAAGTGTTGAACCAAACGATGGATTTCTTTGCATTCAGCATTGAGCTGGCGAGCCAATGTCCTACACTCTTTGGCTTCTGCACTGTTCTCATTGTACTTATACATTAGCTGACTACAGCTATAGACTTGCGTTAAGTTCTGCAGAAGTGGTATATTTTATTTCCTTCCCCTCATCCGACACATGAAGCCACAGACTATTTTGGAAGCTTTCCACAATGTGATTATATTGAACCTGTTCAGTAACCATGCTGGAGATCAGATGCTCAACATTTACAATCCTAGTGAAGTGAACAGGGTTCCCACTACTCCCATTAAACATAATGTAGCTCTGCTGAAGAACACATCGCTTGCCGGGTCCCATATGTTTATGACCTGTTTCAATCTCAATTCTGTTCTTGACATTGATCGTCCACATTGTCTCTGGCATTAGGCTGCGCAACCCATCAATTGTATCCCTTGAACATTTTGTGCATACTTTTAGACTTTTAGACCCTTTTATCCTCTACATGACCCCTCATACATGTAGCACTTGTTGCAAAAACCTGCCCACAATAACTGCCAGTGAGTGATGCTTGCAATGTGGGATGACAGCATTCTGTCAGGCTGATACTCTGCTGCATTGGACAAATATACATGTACATGTATATTGGCTGAGTACCAGTACTGAACATCTTTAGCTCTTGGACTGAACATGGCCCTGAGTGTACAAATGTACATGTACCAGCTCAAGCAGACTCTGTGATTTTGATCGCATAACAATGAAATCAAAGCCATGATGGTTCTGTGTACTTTCATTGATATTTACTTAGCTGTTTTGTCATGAGACACAATCCTGCCATACAGCCCATGATGGACCATTCTTAGGGGAAGGTCTCTCCGACGGCAACTCTTTAAACGCTTCCACCGTAGTTTTTGGCACACCTTGACTTTCTTTTTTTGTTCAAGGTTGCTGCTGAATTCTGAGTCTGACAGAGACTCTTCGGACGACATGTACTGCATGTGCAGCACACGACTGGCCTCCATCTTGGCACTGTCTTCGATCTTGATGGTCCCTAGGGCCTCCTGCATACCTTCTGGATTACAAATGGCAGAAACAAGGCGTCTCATAGATGCTACTGGCAAGCTTTGGACTTCAATGCCCTGCTGCTTCTTGGGAAGCCTCATCTACCTGCCAATTTTGCAGGCACTGGATCTGCAATTGAGGAATTGGAAGAAAGGGATCTCTTATTTTTTGGAAAACCTTCTTATCAAATTTATGATCAAGCAAACAATTTGTGCAGAGAGTTCTAGAGAGATTGGCGTCCAGTGGTTGTTTGTCAATGAGAACAGGCAGAAAGAGTTTAGAAAATGTCTCCTTCATCATTTGATTTACATCTGGGCCAGACTGTTGTCTAATGCAAGTTCTTCCTGTACCATGTTGAATTTAGTCACGAATGGCCCAGTGACATTCTTAAAGGGGTAGTAAAACGGAAATTGAAAACATCAAAACGAGGATCGAGCCTTTTGATGACACACCAAGGATTATCAAAATGATAAAACTTCTCTTTTTTCACGTCAGGGTACGCTGATATTGACGATTAAAAATTGAGATTTTAGCGGAAAATTACGTATTCATGAAAATTACGTATTGCTTGCCATTTTCCAATTTGTTTTAAAGTCCCCAGTCAGTTTTTTCCTTTGTTCAACCAAATTACCTAATGAAATATTGATATACAATGTTAACAATGTCATGTACAAGTGGATGAATTCCTTTATTTGTTAATCTAATGGAGGATACTGGAAACCTTTATATTGGCCATCTGGGTTTGGATATGTCTCCCTGATGATGTGCATTGTGCATGAAGGCAGAGGCACTCGGTTATGCCAGGTAACCCCAGCACCATCTCACCACTTGCCTGTAAGCTACATGACGATATTTCCTGTATGATAAATAAGATGACATGAATAAATAGTTTTGTATTACCAGCTGACACCCAAGTATGAATACATTACTTTGACACGTCCTTATTTTTAGTGTGAGTTTCTCCTGGTGCATTTATGTAGTGACAGGCTTTTGGTGTGCCACCACCCCCACCAAAAAGTCAAGAAAAAACCCCCAGTTGATGTCTCTGCTCTCTTAGGGTTAAAGGGATAACACAACATTGGTCGAGGTCAAAGAATAGCATCCATACGTTGTGTCATCCAACATATGCATGAAATAGCACAGGTCTGTGAAAAATTCAGCTCAATCCACCAACCGAGTCTCGAGAAAATAGTGAGAAAATAGCTTCATTTGTTCCACGAAAATGCAGCTTTGAACATATTGTTCTGAAAATTAATTTAGATCTCGGGTGAGACGTAAATTATTTCTTTACTCTTTTATCCAAACATTTTAGACGGAAATATTTCAGTGATAGGTTTCTACACTAACTGTCTTCAAATTGATATCCCAAGTCCAAACCCTTCTCCCCCCTATTGACTACATGTACTGTCTTCCTTTACACCTGTACTTGTGAGGATAAATCTGCACATGTAAAGGTAAGAATAAATGAAGCGCAACATGCCATGGCTCATGTACAGTACATGTACACTGAGTTGTGTGTACATGTTCATTATTCTAAACAGAAATGGTCAGGTGACAAGTGGTGATACTCACTGGTCAATGGTTCCTTGCACTGCTCCCCTGCCATATTGTGCCTGGTATTGCATGTGGGCTGTCTGGAGAGTTGCAGGATGAAGGCAACATGCAGCAAACCATTCATGTTGACTAAGGCAACTGCCAGGGTCTTCCATGTCCATGTCAAGGCACTGCATTTTTTCCCTTGTTTTTGGTATTTCTTTACAGCACTGGCTGTTTTGCACAAGTGCCTGCAAAACACAGTGCCCACATGTGCACCTGATGGACAAAGAAAAAAAAGGCAGTGTTTATTTTTCTGGTACAGGCATTTTTCTTGCAAACACTCTTTTGCCATTCCATAATTCTCTGCAAGGCCAATTCTCATTACGTCATGATAACCTTCTTGGTATAAAACAAATGTCATTTTTCCAGAGATTTCCTGCTGATGTTCATGCAGGCACCTGCCAGCATGACCAGATGAAAATTGGACAATCGGAGTAGGGAACAGCAAAATAGCATTTGGCAGAAGAAAGGCAGTGACTGCAAAATATATACTTCCATAAATTAGCAATTACATTATTGTTACTTGCAATGCTCTACATTCTACATATTAGTTTGTGTACATTATGCATGTCACCATGTATGACTATGACTAGTATGAGTATGACTATGAGGGACTTATACAACTCTCTTATCATGGTGCTCCATAGCCTCCATGTCAACCCATCACTGTACACTGTGTACTTACATGTATAGCCATATACAACATACTCTACATGTACATGTACAACTTCACAAGTCACAAACACTGTAGCCTAGTCACATCATCGAAATATGAATCGATTACAATTCAAAAACGTGAAGGATAATGAAAGCCATGTATAGTGTATTACTCGTGATTTACCAGTCAGTATTTTGAAGACGATCGAGGTCTCCATTCCCAGCTGCCGCAGCCGCTGCTGCTCTACCGGCGACCGTGACTGCTGCTGGCTCAAACCGGTATGGTTCGGCACCACGTATTTATGGTTTCATCGTCTACTTCATTGTCGTCATTTTCTACTGAATCATCTGATGAAGATGAACTCGATTCGTTTTCTGAAACACCGCCAACAATCTCCTCAATGCTCTGGTCCTCCCATGAATTGTCACTTTCGGCCATCTTCGGAAATGTGCAAGATGCAGTGGTCTAGCTATGGGCACTACGGATCGGAGTGTGCACCGTACATGTAGTACATGTACAGTACATACTGTAGTTGACGTATGACCCGTGTAATGCATTTTTCATGAAGTAGCGTGACGTAGAAGTCTTTTCAGGAATGGGGCTCGGGAGGCCGTAAAAATGGGCTGCAAAGACCTCCTTTTTTTAGCGTTAAAATTCATCGGATGTTGTTACTATTGTCATTTATGAAAAGAGTAAACATAACTTATTACAGTTAGGGGAAAAAATGAGAAATCTCAGATCCGTTTTACTACCCCTTTAATATCTTGTTCAATTGTATCCCTCTATGTTTGGTTTTCATTTATCGCTTTATTCAAGTGTTGAACCAAACGATGGATTTCTTTGCATTCAGCATTGAGCTGGCGAGCCAATGTCCTACACTCTTTGGCTTCTGCACTGTTCTCATTGTACTTATACATTAGCTGACTACAGCTATAGACTTGCGTTAAGTTCTGCAGAAGTGGTATATTTTATTTCCTTCCCCTCATCCGACACATGAAGCCACAGACTATTGTGGAAGCTTTCCACAATGTGATTATATTGAACCTGTTCAGTAACCATGCTGGAGATCAGATGCTCAACATTTACAATCCTAGTGAAGTGAACAGGGTTCCCACTACTCCCATTGAACTTCCCATACTCAAACTCGTAAGGTAGCTCTGCTGAAGAACGCATCGCTTGCCGGGTCCCATATGTTTATGACCGGTTTCAATCTCTGTTTCTTCATCAAGAAAATTGAGTTGGCACCCAGCCTAAGAGAATAAACATGTGTAAAACAGGAATTACTAGTACGGTAATTTCTGCAACTTCATATATTTTAAGTCAACAATATTGAAAAGAAAAACTAATTTGTTGCCTGAAAATCTCTCTTGTTGCCTGAAAATGCTCACTGGTTGCGCAAGTCTGCATATCACATCACTCTGAAAATGTGTTCACAGCACTGAATATTCAATGCCTTACACGCCTCTCTCGACGCCAAATTGCCAACCTCCCCTGCTGGGGCGTTGACCACACAGCAGCTCTACCGCCCTCTGTTGGCCGGTTGGCACAGTCATTATAGTATACCGGTAATTGTCTAGCTCTTTGCCAATTCTCTATTTGACTTGCAGGTTCTTTGCACTGCTCTACATGACCCCTCATACATGTAGCACTTGTTGCAAAAACCTGCCCACAATAACTGCCAGTGAGTGATGCTTGCAATGTGGGATGACAGCATTCTGTCAGGCTGATACTCTGCTGCATTGGACAAATATACATGTACATGTATATTGGCTGAGTACCAGTACTGAACATCTTTAGCTCTTGGACTGAACATGGCCCTGAGTGTACAAATGTACATGTATGTACCAGCTCAAGCAGACTCTGTGATTTTGATCGCATAACAATGAACTCAAAGCCATGATGGTTCTGTGTACTTTCATTGATATTTACTTGACTGTTTTGTCATGAGACACAATCCTGCCATACAGCCCATGATGGACCATTCTTAGGGGAAGGTCTCTCCGACGGCAACTCTTTAAACGCTTCCACCGTAGTTTTTGGCACCTCTTGACTTTCTTTTTTTTTGTTCAAGGTTGCTGCTGAATTCTGAGTCTGACAGAGACTCTTCGGACGACATGTACTGCATGTGCAGCACACGACTGGCCTCCATCTTGGCACTGTCTTCGATCTTGATGGTCCCTAGGGCCTCCTGCATACCTTCTGGATTACAAATGGCAGAAACAAGGCGTCTCATAGATGCTACTGGCAATCTTTGGACTTCAATGCCCTGCTGCTTCTTGGGAAGCCTCATCTACCTGCCAATTTTGCAGGCACTGGATCTGCAATTGAGGAATTGGAAGAAAGGGATCTCTTATTATTTGGAAAACCTTCTTATCAAATTTATGATCAAGCAAACAATTTGTGCAGAGAGTTCTAGAGAGATTGGCATCCAGTGGTTGTTTGTCAATGAGAACAGGCAGAAAGAGTTTAAAAAATGTCTTCATCATTTGATTTACATCTTGGCCAATTTACATCTGGGCCACACTGTTGTCTAATG
The DNA here is from genome assembly GCA_949987565.1 of Luidia sarsii. Taxonomy (NCBI): domain Eukaryota; kingdom Metazoa; phylum Echinodermata; class Asteroidea; order Paxillosida; family Luidiidae; genus Luidia; species Luidia sarsii. The sequence continues at coordinate 5,266,647 of OX465118.1, forward strand.
CAAGTTCTTCCTGTACCATGTTGAATTTAGTCACGAATGGCCCAGTGACATTCTTAATATCTTGTTCAATTGTATCCCTCTATGTTTGGTTTTCATTCATCGCTTTATTCAAGTGTTGAACCAAACGATGGATTTCTTTGCATTCAGCATTGAGCTGGCGAGCCAATGTCCTACACTCTTTGGCTTCTGCACTGTTCTCATTGTACTTATACATTAGCTGACTACAGCTATAGACTTGCGTTAAGTTCTGCAGAAGTGGTATATTTTATTTCCTTCCCCTCATCCGACACATGAAGCCACAGACTATTTTGGAAGCTTTCCACAATGTGATTATATTGAACCTGTTCAGTAACCATGCTGGAGATCAGATGCTCAACATTTACAATCCTAGTGAAGTGAACAGGGTTCCCACTACTCCCATTAAACATAATGTAGCTCTGCTGAAGAACACATCGCTTGCCGGGTCCCATATGTTTATGACCTGTTTCAATCTCAATTCTGTTCTTGACATTGATCGTCCACATTGTCTCTGGCATTAGGCTGCGCAACCCATCAATTGTATCCCTTGAACATTTTGTGCATACTTTTAGACTTTTAGACCCTTTTATCCTCTACATGACCCCTCATACATGTAGCACTTGTTGCAAAAACCTGCCCACAATAACTGCCAGTGAGTGATGCTTGCAATGTGGGATGACAGCATTCTGTCAGGCTGATACTCTGCTGCATTGGACAAATATACATGTACATGTATATTGGCTGAGTACCAGTACTGAACATCTTTAGCTCTTGGACTGAACATGGCCCTGAGTGTACAAATGTACATGTACCAGCTCAAGCAGACTCTGTGATTTTGATTGCATAACCATGAACTCAAAGCCATGATGGTTCTGTGTACTTTCATTGATATTTACTTGACTGTTTTGTCATGAGACACAATCCTGCCATACAGCCCATGATGGACCATTCTTAGGGGAAGGTCTCTCCGACGGCAACTCTTTAAACGCTTCCACCGTAGTTTTTGGCACACCTTGACTTTCTTTTTTTTTGTTCAAGGTTGCTGCTGAATTCTGAGTCTGACAGAGACTCTTCGGACGACATGTACTGCATGTGCAGCACACGACTGGCCTCCATCTTGGCACTGTCTTCGATCTTGATGGTCCCTAGGGCCTCCTGCATACCTTCTGGATTACAAATGGCAGAAACAAGGCGTCTCATAGATGCTACTGGCAATCTTTGGACTTCAATGCCCTGCTGCTTCTTGGGAAGCCTCATCTACCTGCCAATTTTGCAGGCACTGGATCTGCAATTGAGGAATTGGAAGAAAGGGATCTCTTATTATTTGGAAAACCTTCTTATCAAATTTATGATCAAGCAAACAATTTGTGCAGAGAGTTCTAGAGAGATTGGCATCCAGTGGTTGTTTGTCAATGAGAACAGGCAGAAAGAGTTTAAAAAATGTCTTCATCATTTGATTTACATCTTGGCCAATTTACATCTGGGCCACACTGTTGTCTAATGCAAGTTCTTCCTGTACCATGTTGAATTTAGTCACGAATGGCCCAGTGACATTCTTAATATCTTGTTCAATTGTATCCCTCTATGTTTGGTTTTCATTCATCGCTTTATTCAAGTGTTGAACCAAACGATGGATTTCTTTGCATTCAGCATTGAGCTGGCGAGCCAATGTCCTACACTCCTTTGCTTCTGCACTGTTCTCATTGTACTTATACATTAGCTGACTACAGCTATAGACTTGCGTTAAGTTCTGCAGAAGTGGTATATTTTATTTCCTTCCCCTCATCCGACACATGAAGCCACAGACTATTTTGGAAGCTTTCCACAATGTGATTATATTGAACCTGTTCAGTAACCATGCTGGAGATCAGATGCTCAACATTTACAATCCTAGTGAAGTGAACAGGGTTCCCACTACTCCCATTAAACGTAAGGTAGCTCTGCTGAAGAACACATCGCTTGCCGGGTCCCATATGTTTATGACCTGTTTCAATCTCAATTCTGTTCTTGACATTGATCGTCCACATTGTCTCTGGCATTAGGCTGCGCAACCCATCAATTGTATCCCTTGAACATTTTGTGCATACTTTTAGACCCGCTGCTTTAGATGCTGCTGTATACCAATCTATTTGCTGCTTGATATTTCCTGATTGCTGAACCGAAATATTATCAGAGACAGGTAGTGACTTGACTTGGAGGTGATCCTGTAGCTGAAGAAGTTTGTTCTGAACCTAATGAGGAACTATGTAGGCCCACAATTTGCAGCAGCAAATGTGTCACCTGACACCAGTGTCTCTATACTTTCTCAATGATCAGGATCCTCTTTCTGAGTGTTCTGTTTCTACAAGACGAACTTCCTACTTAAGCTACAGGAACCCGCACAAAACATTTTGCACGCCCTGCTGTGCCCTCAATTTTGAGTATGTCTGGGTCCTGACTCTTTGAATGAATCTTTCCACCCCAAATTCTTCAGTTACACTTTCCTCAAATTTCTTAAGCCGGTTGTTTTCTTCTTCAAGTCTTCCTATTTTTTCTTTCATGTTAGCAATTTTCTCTGAACATGCCTTGTACATGTAGTGCAAGGCATGTCAGTTTCTCCCATGGTATGCCGAGCCCCCTCTTCCTGGTCTTTCCTATTGCTACAACGTTTTCCTCCGATCTGATGCTTGGCTGAATTATTTTTGCTATCTACACGATGCTCGAGAGTTAGTGAATTGTCTTGCCAAAATGAACGAACACACCATATGCATGAACTACACAGAAAACCCAACCTCTCTTCTTGAAGCAAAAGACAACTCTGCAAGTCATCTTTATAAATTAAGTCACATGAAATCTACTACTCTTTTTACATTACACTCGACACTTCTCTCTCTCTTTGAAGACATTTTCAAATGTCCAATGGCAAGATCAACCAGTGAACGGGATCCTCTATCCTGATGGTTCATTCTCAGCCATTGAAGGTTGACACTCCCTTCACTTGATGGGTTGTGATGGCATGTGGCAGGAAAGACCCCAACGCTCTGTACATGTAACTGAACCCATATTGTGTGTACAGGTCCCATCCCAATAAAAGTTTAATTTTACCCTGCTGTGACTTATCTTATTTATTCAAGGGAAAATAGTCAAAGTATTTTCTATCTCAAACCTTTCACATCATCTCTTTTGTGAATTTGTGTTGGCCCTGAAAAGGGCCATTGGTTTTGTGTGATTGCGAGTGTTAGAAGCTGGTGGCACGACCTTCACTCTCGTTTGTTGCCGCAATCACCTTCTGGATGTGGTTGACGTATCGAATGCACGTTTCAACCGTGATTTGTGTTTGCCCAAAAAGATGAATCCCTTGGACGAGCTCCTCCTTCTTGGTCGGCTTGACGCGGCGTCTCAGGAAGTGCTTCATCTGATGCCACACGTTTTCGATGCAGTTCAGATCCGGTGACTCTGCCAGGAACTTCATCCAGTTTATGCCGTTTTGGAGCATAAACAGTTTAGTAGCACCGGCAGTGTGTTTGGGATCATTATCCTGCTGAAAACGGTGGCCATCAGGAAAGCGCTTCTCGATGAAAGGGAGCAGCGTTCCTCGAAGCACCTCCTCTCTGTAAAACTCTCCATCCATGATGTCTTTGAACACCAGAATGGGAGTCTTGCCACGCTTGGAGATACCAGCCCAGACGTGTAGCTTCACAGGGTGTTTGGCCTTGGGTTTCAGAAGTCTTGGGCGGTTCTTCTGCCGGAACGACAACTTACTGTGCCGGTCAAGTTGTACTGAGCACTCGTCAGTGAAGATGACTTCGTCAAACGTATCTCCCCTGCGCTGTGCGTCCAGACAAAAATGGAGGCGTTGCACTTTGTTTGCATCCCAGATCATCTGGCAGTACGCCGGCTCAGTAGCCACCCATCCCACTTGTTGGCGTATCCGACGAATTGACGATTCCGAAAAGTCAATCCCAAAGATATTGTGCAAAATAACACAAACATCACGGGAAGTCAATTTGTCATCATTTTCGTACAAATCGGGAATAAGCTGTTTCAGGGAGGGCGGAAACTTGGGAGGGTGTCTGGATCTTGCCCAGTCGCAAAGCGAATGCCCTTGCTTGAATTTCTTCAAGAACAAGCGCACGGTACGCCTGGTCACAGTGATATCATACTTCTGGCGGTCAGCTAACATTTCTTTTGGCCGAGACAGATGGCCAGATTGAGGGCGAACATCATCTTTTCCATTGAAGTTTAGATCAATGGCAAGATCAACCGGCAAATGGGATTCTCTAGGTTAAGGACATCATCCCAGGCTCCTCCACATGTGTGTCGCACCACCTCTTGGAACTGGACTCGATCACTCGCAGGTCCCTTTGATTCGAGGACATACCGCGTGTCTCGGATCCAGTCCTCTATCCTGATGATTCATTCTCGGCCATCGAAGGTTGACACTCCCTTCACTTGATGGGTGGTGATGGCATGTGGCAGGCCATCACCAGGAGGTGTCTGTCAGCGGACAGGGTCAAAGCCGCACATCTCTAGTGGTGTCATCGGCTGACCTGGTATGGGGCTCTCATGGTGGACAGGTGTTCCCTACCAAGTTCATTAGAGGTGGTCACCTCAGATGAATGGGTAGGCATCATGAGGGAGATCTGTGGTGGGCCTGATGTGTTGTTGGCCATTATGCAATACTAAAGCTCCTAATGCAAGATACTGCATTGGGTCTTTTTTCCTAAGTCTTAAAATGACTAGCAAGGCATGAAGAACTTCCTCACTGCACTCTTGATCCCCTGGTAGGAGATCTTCGCTTCATCGATGGCAATTTCGCGATGTGCCTAGAACCGACATCGGTATCCGGACAGGGTGTTATCCCATAGGTACGAGGTACCAGGGATGGCATCTTCTGTGGTTGAAATTATGTTGCCACTGCTGAGTGGTGTCATTAGGCCAGTGGTCGGGTTGTCATTCCTTGGGCAGCAAGTGATGACAGTGCTGAGTCATGACGTGTACCTCCCTTTAAAAAATCTTGCTGGTTTTCCACATAGAATTGAGGCCTGGCACCCCATGGAGATAATCCTTTATGTAAACAACTTCCACTGGACCCTAATTAACTTATCTCCTCCCTGGGTTGCTGGAACTACTTTATCATTGGAACTTGTACAGTATACTATACATGTACATGTACAGTACATGTACAGTACATGTTTGTGTACGCAGGTTCATGTGCATTTATGTACGCACATATTGTACACTTACGCACATTATTGTACACGTACACACACACCATAATATGCACCATGTACATGTATGCACTGATGAATACCGATACTGTACCCTACTTGTACATGTACATGTAATGTAGTACATGTACATGTACTCACTACTACACAGTACAGTAAACATGTACAGTACACTCTGCAGTACAGTCATAGACAGTACCTGTACATATACAGGTACTATACTGCAGAGTGTGATTTGACAGGCCAGGCCATTTTAGATTGACCCCTTTTTGCTTTACTCCTTTCCCATGCTGAGGTTAAACAATTGAAAAAACTACACATGCACAACTACACATTGAAGTGTTATTTAAGTTCAAAAAATGGAAACGAAAGTGCATTCCAGTAGGCCCTTTACAGTAAGCACCAAAGCCTGCAAACTAAGCCATGAAAATCCTTTGCTTGATATATGGAATCAATCCTGACTAGACCAATTTTTTAAGAAGGCTGAAAAGTCTTGACAATTGTGGAATGAAAGACACATTTTTTTTCTTTAAGATATTTCTTTATTAAAAAAAAACACTCAAGCATCATAGAGTTATTCAGAAATGGAATACATATTGTTGCCTGCACAGGTTACTGGAGACTTGTCAAAACTAAGCTTACAGAAAAATGGTTCCTTTACAATTACCTCTTCTAAATAAAAATAAAAATTAAACACTTTCTTAATAAATTATGAATTGGCAGGTATTGGCATGGCATCAAGAAAAATTCAATAAATGAATTTCTTGGTCTTCAAAAAGAGGGACGCTTAACCCCTTTTTAAATTCATGTGGCAAATAATTTTAGCTTGATGGTAATACAGTGTTCTTTGTTTTATATAAAATGCACAAGTACATGTACAATGTAGGTAGCATGTTGGTCAGAGCAGCTTACAACCTTTCTTTAAATTACATGAATATAATGTCCTAGCAAGGGTTAAAACTGTTCAAGGAAATCAACGGTACAATTTACATTTTGCTGTACCTCGACTTAATACTGATGCTATTCTGATTTGTTTTAAGTACACTACCCATTAAACAGTCCATACAGGATTGGCAAAACTGAAAACAATTGAAAAGGATCATCATTCATTTTGCTCAAACCAAACAATCTTATGTTGAGTATCATTCTTTCAGCACACTGTCCTCTCATAAATTGCACTTTTAAAACTGGAATATGATTTATGACTTATATAAACATGTAGTTACGTAATGTACATGTAACTGCAAACCTCATGATGATGCGGAAATACATGAATTGGGAAGGCAATGGCAAGTCAACTAAAACAAATTATACATTAAAAACCGGAACTTGATAAAAATAACAAAACGCATTTGGTTTGTAAATAGAAATACAAACATGTATCAAAATAAAAAGACAACCCCCAAACAACAAATGTTATAAAGCAGTAAAAACACAACTTCTGTACTTCATAAATAAGTGAAAAAACATATGCACAATAAACAATATACAAGTTTATGCAGAGTAAAATATTTGTGTGCATGTTACTATACCACACATGACTTATTTGCACTTTTTATACAGAGGAATGTCCTTGTTATTATAATCATTCAGCGCATTTACTTGTTTAACTTTTGCATTGTGTTTTCTCTTTTTTTCAAGCCACATATCCTGATAAATCTTCTTCTCTAACATGGGCAAATGTTTATATTCTTTACATAGGCGACCAAATATTTCTACATGACGAAGAAAAGAAAAGTGTTTGTCTATTCTCTGTCCTCTCTTTAAGTTGGCATAGAAAACTGCAGCATTCGCTCTACATTCTTCAGTTTTTCCTTCCGTTGTGCACTGTTTATTTTTTTTCTTTTAATCATACTTATAATGCGAGCTTTTTTACAAAAGTGCTGCTGATAAAGTGTTGGCTGCTTATTTATGTGTTTTAAGATGCTACTCAGTTCAAGCCTGAATGCGGATTTATCAAGTACAGTGTAGGGTGTTTTTCGCCATACACTGAAATACAAAACTATAATCCAGTATGATATATCCGCGATGCAACGCTTCTCTTACTACATCTGGAACTTTGGCAGATTCAAGCATTGTTTTTTTATTAACTAATATATAATACAATTTTGTGGAACGTCCCTTAGTATTCCCCGGCAAGGTCTGGCTCGTTTTTCCACCATGTGATGATATTTCTTTTATTAATTTATTTTGGGTCCGTTTGATGCCTGTCTGGTTTGGTACACAGCCAACAAGTACAAATGCCATGCCGGAAAAAATACCAGCTTCTAATTGTTCACATGGCTTTGTTGTACACTGCATGGACTGCAGTTTATCTAATGCTTGAAAAAAGTTACATTTTACATGCTTACCTACAGAACATTCAGGGGTACATGTATCAAAGAGCCTACGTGTAAGATAACCTCGAAAGAAAACCTGTATCTTACAAGCAGCCCTGTGTCATAACTGGAATCTAAAGGCAAAATTTCATAATATAATTTTTTGAACATTGTTGACAACAGAGAAAGTTGAGGATCAACTTTTTCTCTGCCCCCATGACGAGTAGTGTGTTGAAAGTAGAAACAATTGTTCACCACCTTCTGCCTGGAAGCGACTCATTGGAAATTTAGAATTTTTCATGAAAAAAAGGGCATGGTCAATGAATTTAATCATGTATGGTGTTAAGGCCCTCCACGTGTAGCGCGTGCAAAAAAGTTGATAAAAACATTCAGCATATATTTTGTATCTTGACAAGGTTTCGGTACTATAACCCCAGGAATAGTCTCCAGGCTGTAGGGAACCCTCAGGTTTGCCATCAAGTAAACGAGGGTTTGGATCATCCTTCAAAATAACATACATATTATAAATACAATTCCAAATTTTACTAACTAGGTCAAATTCTGTAAGAATGTCTTGGATATCTATGTAGGTTGAAATTTTGTTTGGCAGCGAATGGATAACTTTCCTACTGGAGACAACATTTTCAAGTACATGGGGGAAGTCAGTTTCTCTATTTGGTGGCGCAGGACTAATAATAGCCAAAGCATGATCTTTGTTTAGGGTTATCTGCTCAAGCTTTCCACTCTTATCAAACCGAATTTGAAAATTTCCTTGCCTAACACCCCTTTTATTTATGTTTGAAATAAGATTGTCTACAACTTGATTAAAATGATTCTTATTACCATGGGTCTGTTGGTTTTTGTTTGCCTCTGACATGATTTTTTCAACTTCAAGGGAGAGTAATTTTTCAACAACACGGGCAAGTCCATGCATAATGTCAAAAACAACATTTTTTAAGGGTATTGACGGCACTAATGAATCAGAAAGAACCCTGTCCATATGAACTTCCATATCTGTTCTCAGGCCATTTACAGCGACTTCACTTTTTTGTTTTTTCCCGGTATGATGGTAGAAGTTCCAGCCAAATTCTGATGTAGGGCTTAGTTGGCAACCCTCCAAACCAAACTGTCGTCTGTCGACTCCTGTGACGGCAACCCTCCAAACCAAACTGTTGTTAGTTGAATTTTGAATGAAATTTTCTATAAAAATTTTTTTGCCAATATTCATTTCAAGATTGTCACGCGAATCACTTTCATAGAAAATTGTGAAAGGATAGGTGTGCTCAGGGCTTTGAAAAGACACATTGTTTAAGTATAGTTCGTTGTTGAGCAGGGATAAAGTTAAGAAAGTGCTGTGGCGACCACCAATTTCCCTGCCATCCCCCCACAGTCCAACGTTTGCATTGGAAGTTAGAAACGGATATTTGAAAAGGAGTATGTCGAGAAGTCGTGAAGGATCAATGTACCAGCCAGTGGAGGTACGTCTTGGCAACAAAACAGCATTAAATTCTTCTATGTATCTTTTTTTGACGTTCCTTATCTGTCGTGTTGAGGGTAAAATGCCAGGTATTTTTTTCCTCATTTCTGCAATTAGTCTTGTTCCACTGAAGTTTTCAGATATATATATAATGTCCTCTGGATTCACTGGATGTAGGTCTTTATAATTCCTTTGAGCTTGCTCCTTTGTTATTTTTGAACTACTGTGACAACATACATTTTCAGTTATCAACGGGTTAAAAGATTCACTGTGAGAATGAATTGAAGGTAACTTTTCTACAAAATCAGCAGTTTGCCGCTGCAATTCAACAATGAGGGCATTTGCAAGTGTTTTCTTCTTAATTGTGTCACCCGGTTTGAATTTGGAAAGCAAAACAAGAAAGGCATCAATACAAATAAAGAGTCTTTTCTGCCCCTTTTTATGTGTGTCAAAGGACTCAGACACACACATACCATTTTTTATAAGGCAAGCATCAATATATTTCCAACCTTCCTTTTTTATGTTTTCTGAAAACCTCACATGGTCAGCGATCTTTTCAACAGAAAGAAAAATCTTGCCATTTCTGACATTAAATGGGATGCACAAGTCATCTACAGACATTACCAAATTGGGAGTTGAATTATCCCGATTCACTTTTGCAGATACATTTACCTCTGACAATTTACTACCGGTACTTTGTCCATGTTTTGTAGTCAAATGTTTATTCACTGTATGGGGATGTATCTTAGAAATGACACTTTGAATAACCTTTTTCTGGTTTTTCATGTAACCTTTTCTAACTTTAGTTAGTTCTAAAAGGGCCTGCTTTAAAATCCATTCCCTCTTATTTCCCTCAAGCAAAAACAATGGGAAGCTACTGTGGACATTTTTGGAAAGATATTTGTCAATTTTTTTTAAACCAGATTTGAAGTTAATTCCTGATAATTTTACAATTTTGTGGCAAGAAAAGTACACATTTTTGTCATGGATTATGTATGGAATTTCATGGCCAGAAATTGTAATAAACAAGATGTCAGTCACTTTCTCTTTTAACGCTTTTATGGATACTACAGGCGATCCATCACCTTCAAGTGTTTTCAGCCTATGTCTACATGTATTCTGATCGTATACTTCTAATGGATTGGTATTTTCTTTACCCGATCTTTGCTTTTTTTTAACTAGCTGATGATAAACATTCTTTGGTTTAAGGACATGATTATAAGCAGGATTTGGTAAAGTTATTGATGAAATGCTGCTACAGGCAGAAATGTCAAGAAAGGAAGTGGTCGTTGAAGGTGGTCGGTGAGGATCACTGCCACGGTCATCAGCTGATGAAATGCTGCTACAGGCAGAAATGTCAAGAAAGGAAGTGGTCGTTGAAGGTGGCCGGTGAGGATCACTGCCACGGTCATCAGCTGATGAAATGCTGCTACAGGCAGAAATGTCAAGAAAGGAAGTGGTCGTTGAAGGTGGTCGGTGAGGATCACTGCCACGGTCATCAGCTGATGAAATGCTGCTACAGGCAGAAATGTCAAGAAAGGAAGTGGTCGTTGAAGGTGGTCGGTGAGGATCACTGCCACGGTCATCAGCTGATGAAATGCTGCTACAGGCAGAAATGTCAAGAAAGGAAGGGGTCGTTGAAGGTGGTCGGTGAGGATCACTGCCACGGTCATCAGCTGATGAAATGCTGCTACAGGCAGAAATGTCAAGAAAGGAAGTGGTCGTTGTAGGTGGTCGGTGAGGATCACTGCCACGGTCATCACCTCATGAAATGCTGCTACAGGCAGAAGGGTTAAGAAAGGAGGTGGTTGTTGAAGGCAGTTGGTGAGGATCAGCTGAGGAAAGGTCGGTTGAAACTGAAAGATTTGGCAAAGTAGATGTCGAGGTTGGTTGGCAGAAGTGAAATGAATTAGCTAATTTCGGTGACATCTGCGTTGTGCTCTTTGCATATAACAGGATATGAACACCATCATGAGTCATATTAAGTGTGGTACATTTCGAGCTATGGCAAATATTCCCATATTGTCTACTATAATTACACGTACCACTAGCCACTGCTGCAGCATATGTAATACTGTTTGTTATGCCGAAGCGTTTGACTGCAGCACAAAAAGATGGAAAATATGCAATGCTATTTTTCAGATCATCCCAAACTGCGAAGCTATCATTGACTCTGACAAGTGTGTAGAAATGACTTAATTGGCTGCAACTCAGGTTTACATTTTTTTTTGGTAGGCTACAACAGTTTATACTGCGAGTTAAACGAAGATAAAAATTATTCAAACTTACGTCTTTCTTGTTCTTGAAGTGGCGGCACTGGTGTTCTTATCATCTGCTGGTCTTGAGTTGAGATCTCGTGGCCACGATATCCTGGGAACCTGACCACCAGTACGCCCTCGGTTTTCAAATCCGCCACTCGCCCATCGCACCATCTCCCAAGTTCGTCAACTGCTTGCACACGGCTGCCAACACCGAATTTCCCCATCGTTTTCCCCCTTAAGTCTTAGCAATGCATTTTAGGAAAAGGCCCAATAAATCTTGACAAACTGAAATCAGCGTCTTAAGTGAGGCAATTAAGAACTAACCCCACGCTAACTACTCTTAAAGCCAGACGCATCACACCATACAAAATAGTGCATGTCCGACAGGATATATTGCGGGTATACGCTTGGTCGAGAATCAAAATAATATAATCATCGTAAGATTTATAATAAATGAACGGCGACATTTGATAAGGAAGAAATGCAGAGTAATTTTACCCCTTTTTGCATTACTTATTACTGCATTTTACTATTATTTTTGTCTAAATAAGGTCTACATGTACTATGGCAAGCTACCACAGGAAACTACTTTCCGTATGCAACGTACCACTTCCGTATGCAACATGTATTCATGCGCGCGTCGGGAAGAGCAGCGAAAAAAATCTCTGCTCGCAATAAAATCGATTTCGGCCTTTACTTTACCGATTTCCACCATTCGAAGGAGAAAAAATATTAACATTAAACAAACATTACGACTATAACATTTATATAATCAGGAATGATGGCATTATATTGCCAATTGATCTGTTGCAACTCTGAGGCACGATGTCTTATCAGCTCTTTGTTGATTTAGTGCTGATAACGATCTTAAGAGTCCAACTCCAAATCTATGCGCTCCGACCCGAGTTGAGGCCGGTCAACTCGGGTTGGCTTTTAAAGGGAGGTACACGTAATGGTGGTGTCAGTAGGCCAGTGGTCGGGGTTGTCATTCCTTGGGCAGCAAGTGATGACAGTGCTGAGTGGTGTCAGTAGGCCAGTGGTCGGGGTTGTCATTCCTTGGGCAGCAAGTGATGACAGTGCTGAGTGGTGTCAGTAGGCCAGTGGTCGGGGTTGTCATTCCTTGGGCAGCTAGTGATGACAGTGCTGAGTGGTGTCAGTAGGCAAGTGGTCGGGGTTGTCATTCCTTGGGCAGCTAGTGATGACAGTGCTGAGTGGTGTCAGTAGGCAAGTGGTCGGGGTTGTCATTCCTTGGGCAGCAAGTGATGACAGTGCTGAGTGGTGTCAGTAGGCAAGTGGTCGGGGTTGTCATTCCTTGGGCAGCAAGTGATGACAGTGCTGAGTGGTGTCAGTAGGCCAGTGGTCGGGGTTGTCATTCCTTGGGCAGCAAGTGATGACAGTGCTGAGTGGTGTCAGTAGGCCAGTGGTCGGGGTTGTCATTCCTTGGGCAGCTAGTGATGACAGTGCTGAGTGGTGTCAGTAGGCAAGTGGTCGGGGTTGTCATTCCTTGGGCAGCAAGTGATGACAGTGCTGAGTGGTGTCAGTAGGCCAGTGGTCGGGGTTGTCATTCCTTGGGCAGCTAGTGATGACAGTGCTGAGTGGTGTCAGTAGGCCAGTGGTCGGGGTTGTCATTCCTTGGGCAGCAAGTGATGACAGTGCTGAGTGGTGTCAGTAGGCCAGTGGTCGGGGTTGTCATTCCTTGGGCAGCAAGTGATGACAGTGCTGAGTAGTGTCAGTAGGCCAGGGGTCAAGTCATAGGAATTTGTGCCAGTAGTTGCATACAACATTGTAATTTCTATTTGACTCAATTCTAGAGGATCACTAGTTGCACTTGTGGTTGGGTAATATGTGATGGCAGGTTACTAAAGATTCCATGTATCATCACTCATCAGTATCAACACATGAGATGCATGTTGCCTCTTCTCTCCTCTGCATTTTCTCTCGAAATCATTTATCTCATTGCCAATGCTCCCAAGATCTGTATAGCCGAGGTGTTTACCCAATCTCATGGAGAACTCAAGACCTGGCTTGATCTTCATTTTGTCAAATAGTAATGACACGTTGTTCTCATCCTCTGGGCATGTATCAACTGAGTAGTCAGCCACAACACACTGATGCATAGCAGGGCTGAATCCAGTCACAGGATCTGTGAAATGAGTGTATGGATGGATAATTGATAGATGTACACGTACATGTAGTAGTTGTAGAAACTTGGGCTGACAGAGAAGGATGTAGTCCTAGGAAGATACACCAAGGCACTAGAAAGCCTTCCCCAAATTCATCCACTTCTGATACTGCTACCAGTGTAAAGTCATGGGCATTTGTGGCATGGGTTGCATACTGTGTGACTCTATTCCCAAGATTTCATCATCTTCTGAAAGTTGGTCATAACACCAAGGAGGAAATCTTCTGATACTAGCGCATCAACTCATTCAGTACTGGCTTCTGCTTGTGGCTTGTGGCTTGTATCACCTTTAAACCCATTGAGTACTCAGCATTCTGGAAATCCTTTCTTGTGATGAGATGAACTCTCTTTAGGTCTTTGTTCAAACCATTGTGTTGTAGTGTTTTTCAGTATCTTATCTGTTTCCTGATTGAGTGGTCTGCGGGTTCATCAATGCAGCTAAATCCCTTCTTGCATATGCATCCACTGCAGATGTAAGACAGTTAATGGTTATATGCTTCTGACTGGCATCCCCACTTTGTCAAAGACTAACTGATTGAAATTGGATTCATTTTGACTATCATTTCACCTAAACAAAGTCCTGCCACGGATGTAATTCTAATCAATCCTTTCTTTTGGCAGCTTGAACTTGTTTACTCCTTTTTTAACCATTTCCCTATTTTGACAACTATCAAAATAAACAAAATAATAATATACAAAAATGTTGCAAACTGCAATACTGATTAAACTGACCAAATACGGTAGCAAATATCAAACATTAGGAGGGCCTGACGTTTCGATCCTAGCAGGACCATTATGCCTTTGAAAAGGATCCTACTAGGATCGGAACATCAAGCCCTGCTATTTTTTTTTTAAATACAAAACTGATAAAAAGGAGTTAAGCTTTTGAGCTACATGTACATTGTACAGAAGCTACAGTATATGTGTAACTGTAGCACTTTTAGGCCTACTCCTTTTTTGACAAAATGAAATAATAAAAAGTTAGGTATTTTATTTTCATGTAGATAATGAATAATGTTTATTTGGCCACAGGGTTTGCATGCTTCATTTGGCTCCATTGCTGAAAGGTCATTCAGATGGTGAATCTTACAGTTCACAATATGCCCATTCCCACTGTGCAAATAATTGCAAATTCCATGCACACAGCGAAACAGTTGAGTTTGAATCACAATTCAAGTCTCGATCCAATCAATTGTGTTTTGGCGGGAACATTGGGAATGGCTTTAATGTGAATGGAATGGGCAAGATTGTAGTTTGATACCCACATCTATTACCCCGGTACATGTATTACGGTATGTAGAAAATAGACATTCTTTGGCACTACTGCTGGTCTTTCCCCAAATTGTGATTTGTGAGGCATTTTGTAACAGTGAACAGCATGTTATGTACAGTACACAGCCACGCACTGACCGTCGTCCAATTGACACACGTATCACAAAATTACGAATTTTGGGATAATTTTGGGGGAATTTTTTGGGGGCAAGTGTTTGTGGCCGACTGTCAATTTCTACAGAACGTACAGTGAAATCTCCATACCCGGTAAGTCAAACTCTGATAACTCAAAATTGTCTGTTAAGTCAAACAAGGATTCTATTCCCTTCAGTAGTAAAACAATGGTGCAACTTCTCTTAAACTCAAAGCTCTGTTTAACACTCTGTTCCCTTGAGATTTGACTTATTGAGATTTTCCTGTATATGCTGTAGGTGGTCCATTGTGGATTTAGGGTTTTCCCACTCTTTTACAATGTACATGTAGATATTAAACTCATATTTCCATAGAAAGCACCAATAAGCCAACCATTTGATGTCCAGCAAAAACTTATTTCCTTTCTACCTCATGTGATGTCATTATGTGTTTGGTTTGAGTTACCAGTATATAAATGAATGGAAATTTGGTTTGTGTTTTTGTAACTAGAGTATGCTGTTACTTGACAAGCTCTGCTTTTTTCAGTCTGTGTCTCCACATCTGTTCATACAAGTTGTGAACCTTTCTTTCTTATAATGTGGAAATAAATGGTACTTTGAAGTGAATTGAATTGAATAAAAACCTTTTCCAGATGAACTTTTCTTATGTTTTTGTGATGTCATTTGTGTGCGTTTATTTCTCTCTTAAGGCCAAAGGAGTTATTCCCAGACCAAAACCAGATAAGCAGGACATTATTCAAGCAATGCCTAGTAGCCTGTGAGGATGTAATGTTAATTCCAGAGATGTGTGACTCACTAGTCATGAATCAGACTCAGATTCAAGTCCACTGTGAGTTTTATTTTCCATGACTGAAACTCGCAACCAAAGTACTTGTACTTGAATTTAGACCTACTGACTCGGACTTGGGCTAAACTCAACTTGCGTGACTTTTGTCTCAACCTTTGTGACTCATGACTCCTGGATGTCTCAGGACTTTCACTTACATAGAACCCCTTTTCACACTACAGAGCCAATCCCCGGCAAAAATTCCGGAGATTTTTTTACACCACCAACACTCCTGCAGCCGTTCACACTGGACCCATTTTGTAATTCCTGCCGGGGACACTATTTTCTGGGAATATGGACGGTTGTTTCACACTGGCAATCAATCCCTGGGGAATGTGTAAACATTTTAAGATTCACATTTGCACTAGCCGTGGACGCAAAAAGGTGGGGCAAGTAAAAACCCGCCGACTTTCACATGTTGCTTTTCTCCGGGGAAAGTGTTAAACCCTGGGGATTTCTCCTACCCTACTCCAGGGGGTAAATATTCCCAGGAAAAAGCTTTTCCCCGAAAATATTTGGGTAGTGTGTACAGACCGACCAAATTCCCAGGGGAATTTGAGAAATCCCCAGGGATTTGGTCTAGCCCCTAGACTGGAGATGTGACTCGCACTTGGACTCAATATCATAATGACACACAATTTTATAGTTACAACGTTAAAGGGGAATGAAACCCAGAGAAAAATGTTGGCTTATCTGATTGGGTGTTAAAATTACCTTCTGTATGTGATACTCACCTGCGAGTTTCATAAAGAGGGAAAAATCATGGAATTCGGTGGTCTAATTCGCGTTCCCGCAAACCACCATCTTTTCGAATGGCCCGCCAGTCACCGCAGGGGGTATGACATCGCAACCACGGAAAACTCCCGCATGGGCCCGGACGGATGTACCCCTACTACATGTGTGCAGTTATACTACTGCGTGCAGTTATACACTCGTGAGCTGAACGATGGTGTACTGCCAGGCTTTTGGATGTCAAACAGGTCTCTTGTCCTTGTTGGGAATTGCAAGGAAAGATTTCCTCAGCTTTTTCCTGCTGGCATTTTGACATCCAAAAGCCTGGCAGTACACCATCGTTCAGCTCGTGAGTGTATAACTGCACGCAGTATATACATGTAGTAGGGGTACATTCATCCGGGCCCATGCGGGAGTTTTCCGTTGTGATGTCTCGTAGGATAAGCCAACATTTTTCTCTGGGTTTCATTCCCCTTTAAGAGATGTATTAGAAAGAAAAATTACAAGACACTTGAATATGATCTCTTCAACTTCTGAAAAGAAAACCTAGAAGACATATTGTTGTAGAAAACCAAAATGCAAAAGTTTATTGTTTATTGTCAAGACTAATTGAATCAAAATTCCATTTGTTCCTTACAAAAAGAAGATACAGTGTACATTTGAAAACCAAAGTTTAACAATAAGGTGCAAACTGACAAGAACAATCCAGAAAGCAATGAGTTGATAATGGACAACAAAGGTTGTAACATGGCTCATACCTAAGTAACCAAGAGTTAGAGTTAATAAGAAAGTTGTTTAACTTCCATATGAGAAGCTTTTACCAGCTTACCCATGTGCATTGTGAGAAATATCTATTGTTCTACCCACCAACTTACCTGCCTAGAAAAGTTTGATAAGATTGATGTTGACAGTTTGCATGAGGGAAGTACCAAGTGGAAGGTTTAGGACTGCTCTAGATATTTCTAAATTTTCATAACTTTCCTACTTTTTCTACTCTTCTACTTAAAATGTATAAGGCAATTTTTGAATGGTCTTGGTAGGTATTCAGTCTCTTTGGTGTGTACAAGAGATCTTTCTTAGCAATGGTACACTCTGTGCAGTCAGACCAACTACACGACTGAGGCTTGTGTCCCCATTCTGCTGCTGTGTGGGTGGGAATGCCCCTACCCAGTCTCCTTCACAATCACCAACGAGGCCCAAGAATTAATTTTTTACTCCTCAGTCGCTGGGCACCTGTGGTGAGAATGCACTTTGATCAGAAGCACAGGCACAGCATAACTGCCAACCATTCCTATTTTGGAGGAATCGTTCCTCTTTTTGGGTAAAAATGTATCATTTTTTACAAGCTCTTGACAACAGAAATACACATGCATTCCTATGTAGTTGAGACCCTGTTCGCTATACAGCATCAGTTTGAAATCAACAGCTTCTAATGCGAGAAATACCTACTTGCTCTACATTGCTTGTGGTCAATGCCTTAGGCATATCTTATGAAGACTCTTTTTGTAATAAACACAATTTACATACAACAATTAGTAACCAATAAACTAGTTAGTCTAAAATACAGTTGATCAGAAACAACCAGAAATTCACAAACTGTTCGGGAATACTACAGAATTGGTTGATGCATCAGATTGTCAGTAGTTTCACTTCCGACTGGTATCCCCACCCTGGCAAAGATAGTGGGTGGAATTCCACTGTCTGACCGACGACCGTTGGGCTGTGTGACAGGCCAACACACTGCCTCCCGTGGCAACGTGCTATTCCTCCATTGTCCACAGTAAAAGTCCCACAACAGCAAAATTGTTGCTGCTAATCTGGCAATTAATGCGGCAACTTGCGTCAAAACAGGTCTTTGTCATGCTTTGTATTGATTTGTTCTAGGCTGAAAAAAGTCTTTGTTTAAAACTTGGACAATAGAAGTGCCCGGATTCGGAGGGCCCGTCACATACCGTAGTCAAACCAGCGACACTCCAAATTAAGTGGTCCATGGCTCCAGGCACAAAGTGGTTAAGCTGAATGATGGCTACTTTGTTGTACTCGCATGCTTTTGACAAGGTGGCAAGTTTTGAAGACAGAAGTATCCAGGGTTGCCTACAAAAGCTATATGGAAACCCTGATCTAAAACAATGGTGGCACCAGAGTAAGAGACACCTATCCTAATCCTATGCTTATGAAAAAGCCCTCAGGATAGATTTGGCTATACCCCTTCCATGAGACCAATGTAGCATTTACTGAGGTCTACAAGTTCCTCTCGGATGGTTTCTTGTAAGACATGCCAAGCACGTCAAAGACGTCCTTCTCACAAGTGACGGGCAATGGTTCTCCGGTAATTCCTGCACAGCAAAGACGGACATCAAAATAACGCTCAGAGCGAAGTCTGACATGTCCGATGCAAAGTAATGGACACAAATGTTGCACAATTGCTTACTGACTGAAGGACCAAAATGCAAATCTCAAATCAATATTAGGATGTTCGCATCGAAGGTAATGTAATTCAATGAGGGTTTGCCCTACTTGATGTAATAAGCACCGAGTGCCAAGAACCTGATTCATGGCCATACGAAGATGCATACTCATACTTATATGCATATTCATACTAATTTGCATGTCCACTCTTAAGTGGATATTCATACTAATATTACTATTCATACTAATATGAATATTTATACTACAGTGCAACGTTGCTGTAATGAACATTCGGTCGTAATGATCATGCTCTTTGGCTACTGATTTTTGTGTACAAAACATGCGGCCGCAATTGCTATAACAAACGACCGCTATACCAATTTTCATGGATCCCGGGATGTTCGTTATAGCAACGTTCCACTGTAATATGAATATTCATACTTATTACATATAGTAAATTGCATGTCCATACTAATGTGGATATTCATACTAATATGCATATTCATGCAAATTACATATTCATACGGTACAGATTAGTATGAATATGTAATTAGCATGAATTAGTATTTAAGCATATTCATACTACTATGCATATTCATACTAATATGCAAGTTCCTACTGCAGAGATGTTGCCTGGTACCCACCTGTGCTGCCCATAGGTCTGATTGTGTACTCATTCAGCGTGAAACCAGCTTCCAGTGCCTTAGCTCTCATGTCTTTGTTGAACATGTCACTGCCAGTGAAGTAGAGAGTGCCACAGAAGTACTGGTCCTTGGGAACGATACGAATATCAATCCGACGGAACAAATGGTCCTCCTCCTCCTCCTCCTCTCCTCTAGGTAGCTGACACACACCCTGCAAACACCACAGCACAGGATGAAAGCTCCTGTGTCATTTCAGAGATTCCTTGATGCCTTCAAATTCACTGAAGGCTGCTTAACCTCAACTCATTCTGCCCAAAGAGGAGAAAATTCCCACTTTCATCCATTCACAAGCATACCGTACAATCCTGGGTATAATGCGCACTTGTTTTCACCGCAGTAGAGATCAAAAGTTGGGGGTGCGCATTATACATGGGTACAACGATGTCCTGCCAGTATGGGTTGCAGTCATCAAACAGAAGCCGACCTTACATTGTATAACATTTTAACAATGGGGCTGTCAATCATTGTCCCCATTGCAAACTCTCCTGGGGTTTTTTTCCCCACGAGGTTACTTGGGCTCAAACTGATTTTCTTTTACATGTATTAGGAGGGCGATCAAATGGAGGCATATCTGTGAAGCCACCATGGATGTGCATTTTGTTCAGTCTTGACACTTTTTATGGAAACTGATGTATTGTTACATTGTATCACATTTTTTTTAAATTGGAGCTGTGAAGTGTCCACCATCCTCCCCAATGCAAACTCTCCTGGTTTTTCCCCCACTGCGAGGGACATAACTTGGGCTCAAAATTAAAATAGATGTTTTTAATCAGAGGGCGATCATCCTTCCCGCTGTGAGATTTTCAAGTTTTCCGTGCTTGGTTTTTCCCACGGCGAGGTAACTTGGGCTCAAATGGATGTTTTCATTGGGAGGGCGATCGTCCCTTCCCACTGTAGAAGATTTTTTTCAGTCAATAGACATACTTTCTTTTTAAGGGAAGCCGACCTTACATTGTATCACATTTCAACAATGGAGCTTTCATTCATCGTCCCCACCACAAACTCTCCGGGGTCATGGCGAGGTAACTTGGACTCAAATGGATTTTTTTTATTCGGAGGATGAGGATCCTCCCCACTGTATGCTCTCTTCTCTCTTTTTCCGCCTGGGCCAGGCTCGAAATAATGGACTTTTTTATTCAGAGGGTGATCATCCTTCCCACTGTGGGATGGAAACAACTTTACAATGGACTCTGCAATCCATGCCACAGATTTTTTTTTTTCCTCTCGGTGAAGGCGAAAGTTGGGGGTGCGCATTATACACGGGTGCGCATTATACCCGGGATTTTACGGTATTCATAACACCAGTCTGTCCTGTGTACTGTCATTCATGTGGCCACAGTTTGGCGCCACTCTTGACTGACAGGCAATAACAACTCCTGATAGGCCAGCTGTGGGTGGACTGGAGGAGGGGGCATGCCATAGCATTGAATGAGGCTGAGGTCGAGCTCAACTTGTATAGGCCAGCTGTGGGTGGACTGGAGGAAGGGGCATGCCATAGCATTGAATGAGGCTGAGGTCAAGCTCAACTTGTCAAGGGATTGGCCAGCTGTGGGTGGACTGAAGGAAGGGGCATGCCATAGCATTGAATGATGCTGAGGTCAAGCTCAACTTTGTTAGGCCAGCTGTGGGTGGACTGGAGGAGGCATGCCATAGCATTGAATGAGGCTGAGGTCAAGCTCAACTTGTCAAGGGATTGGCCAGCTGTGGGTGGACTGAAGGAAGGGGCATGCCATAGCATTGAATGAGGCTGAGGTCAAGCTCAACTTGGATTGGCTAGCTGTGGGTGGACTGGAGGAAGGGGTGATATACATGTATGGCAGTTAATGGTTGAATGCTTCTGACTGGCGCCCCAACCCCAGCAAAGATTAAATGCCTATTCAGGGAAGACAAGCATCTAAGGCTGGATAGCTCAGATGGCTGGATACTGTAGCTCTGGATTAACGTACCAGTGCTCTTCCATCTGAGCTATCCAGCCCTTAGATAATAGCCTACCCAAATAGTCAACTAGTCTTTGCCAGGGTGAGGGTGCCAGTCAGAAGCAATTCAACCATTAACTGCCGTATATCTTCAGGGATCACACCCCTGCTTTCATTCAGATGCAAACAACTAATTGTTGTAAATCTGGCTACGTAAGCTTGGGGATCACACAAAGCGGATGCAGCTTTTTCAAATCAAGTCAAACAAAGGAAAAACTGACTAAAAAATATTTGATGATCTACCACAATTGTGAAAGGTCCTACACTTGGGTATGGTTGAGTTTGGTAGATCTAATCGCACAGCAACCATAAAGACTATAACAGGCACCTGATTACCTGAAGTCCTGGGCAACTAACTCCTAGGCAAACTTTGCCTCACGTTTCAGAAGAAACCTTACCATGAACTTGCTCTCTCCCAGGGAGATGGTGTCTGTCACCAGAGAGCACCTCTCTAGTTGTTTCACAACGGACAGCAGTAGTTCTGGCTGTACGGAGCAAAAACAAACACAAAAACACTACTAGAAAAGCACTTGCAAGACCATAGACATCTGCCAAGTACCATATACCACAATGTGACAATTTCAAAGTGATACAGAATCTAGGATTTGATCCGAATCATCAACAAAAAAGAACACATCGAGCCAGTGAGAATACCGACATACTGTAAACATTTCAAAACAATACATTTGTTTTGCTAATAGACAGACATACAAACAAACGCCGGCAAAAAACTGGAGGTAATAATGTAAAATTCGCAAAATTCCAAAAGCATGAAGGGCTGATGTTTCGTAGGACTGTTCTCCTTTGAGAAAGGTCCTGCTAAGATTACAGGCCCACTACATTTTTTGAAAGTTGCTTTTTGGTCACTGAAGTGAGTGATCAGTTATCAACATTTGTCCTTTATCACTTTAACCACTTCACACGGGCCACAATCAGTGCCCATGATCGCCACACAGGGTTTTTCAAGGTCACCGTTTTAAATTTAGGTTGTCAAATTCAATGAACGACCGCCATTTTCCTGTTGTATTTTGCAAATGCAAAATCCTCCATTTAAGCACAGAACTTCTGTGCTACATGTAGCTCTTTAAGCACCGGTCAGGGTCAGGCTTAGAATCAGGATCAGGGTTAGGATAAGGGTTAGGGTAAGGGTTAGGGTCAGAATTAGGGTTAGGGTCAGGGTTAGGGTCAGGGTTGGGGTCAGGGTTAGGATTGGGGTTAGAGTTAGGGTCAGGGTCAGTGTACATGTTAGGGTCAGGGTCAGTGTTAATGTTAGGGTCAGTGTTAATGTTAGGGTCAGGGTCAGTGTAAATGTTAGGATCAGGGTCAGGGTCAGTGTAAATGTTAGGGTCAGGGTCAGTGTAAATGTAAGGGTCAGGGTCGGGGTCAAGTTCTATGGTAAAGGACTTGATCAAGGCAATTATATGAGCCAGTACCTGCTTCTCATCTTTGGAGGTGTCTTCTGGGTGGGTCAGGGTTAGGGTCAGGGTTAGGGTCAGGGTTAGGGTTAGTGTTAGGGTCAAGGTCAGGGTCAGGGTCAATGGTAAAGGACTTGAGCAGGGCAATTGATATGAGCCTGTACCTGCTTCTCATCTTTGGAGGTGTATTCTGGGTGAGTGAGTAAGATATCAATATCACCGCTAGAGGCAGCTCCTCGCCGATAGCTGCCACAGATAGTAGCAATATACTCAGGATCCAGCTCCTCTACCTCAGCCTTGATAATGCTCTCCAATCTCTCCATCTCTGGCCGTGGAATTCGCTTCTCAAAGTCCTCAAAATGCCTGCCAGGCAAAACGTAACAAAGGGGGAAAAACGTGTTGAGATTTGATCGCATATAATTACATTTGGGGAGGACTTCCTAACTCCTTCGACTAGGTGCAAAGTGCTGACATCATGTAGGAGTAAGCACTACCCATATGGTTCTTGTCCTCATTTAACGACAACAGTGAAGCAGTGACGAACGCTAAAGGTCGCCGCACACGAGAGCTATGTGCTGAGGTTAGCTCAGCACATAGCTCACGGTGTGCGCTGAACTTTTGGTGAGATTTCTGCCTCAAGAGGCCATGAGACCAATATCTATCCTGTTTGATTTGTTTCACTTCTCGTGGATGAAAACTCATCATAAGCGGCGACTTGAGCTACATGCTGAGCAAAAAAATCACAACTGGCCAATGAAAGCGCCCTGATACCAAGCTCCCAGCAAGACTTTTAATACTTGTCTTTACTTGACATGGGCGAATGTACTCATCACTCTGTACGTTATTCCCAGACAAGTCAGGGGTGGATTTCACAAAGCCTTACGATGCATCATATTAAACTCAACTTATGATGGATAACCCATCGTAAGTTGTGACAGGCCGTATGGTTTCTGTGCATCGCTCATCGTCTTGCGATCTGTCGTAAGCTACGATGAGTTTGAGGAAGTGGACCACAGTTCAGACTGGACTGGAATCGAGACTTCATGTCACACCAAGGAACATTTTCATAACTCTGCCCCAATCCCAATCTTCAAGGTGTGATTTCTAATCATTCCTTACCTCAGTCCAATCTTTTGATGGTGGTTCAATCTATCGACATGCTTTTCCAACTCTACAAAACACATGAAAAGCACAAAATGGTTCATTACCCACTTACATCACTTATACATCTTCTTTTTGGTAAAAACTCTTCTTGAGTAGACTTAGAAGAGCAATGTCATTTCCTAATTTCCTATCTTCAGCTTTCCTGACTCCCTCTCTATCTCCTTCATTCCTTAGCCCTTAACC
The DNA here is from genome assembly GCA_949987565.1 of Luidia sarsii. Lineage (NCBI taxonomy): Eukaryota > Metazoa > Echinodermata > Asteroidea > Paxillosida > Luidiidae > Luidia > Luidia sarsii. The sequence goes on from OX465118.1 coordinate 5,290,946, forward strand.
TAGAGTGGCTTTATACATGTAGCCTTGTTTTGGGCGAAATTGCATTAAAAAAATCTAAAAAGCAATACACAGTTGTAGCAAACAGCAAGCAAACAACAACGTCCAAAAATTCACAATTTGAAAAAGTAAGACGGCCTGATCTTTTAATTCCAGCAGAAAAAAAGGAAGAATTTTCTTGTCAAGAATGTGATCTTAAAAAGGAAATGTCTCTGTTGTGAAAATTGATGAATGCTAACTGCCTAAGATATAAAGTCAAACAAATAAATGAAAAACTGACTGGGAACTTAAAAACAAATTTAAGAAATGGCAAAGAAAAGTTTGACTGGACCAGGATTTGAACATGAGACCTCTGGTTTTGCATACCAGCGCTCTTACTTCTGAGCTAGCCAGCCCTTAGATGGTGGCCTCACTAATAGTCAACTAGTCTTTGCCGGGGTGGGGGCACCAGTCAAAAGCAATTCAACCATTAACTGCCGTATATCTCCAGGGATCACAGTCACACCCCCGCCTTCATTCAGATGCAAACAACAAATTGTTGTAAACCTGGCTACAGTAGCTTGGGGATAACAGTCAGTTTTTCCTTCCTTTGTTTGAAATATTGTTACCGATTGTTTAGTGACTTTTGAAAATGGCACAATGTTCAAAAAACCTGTATGGCAGTCATAGAACTGGAAAGTGGCCCAGTGCTAAGTGGTTCATCCTAGCATTATTTTGTCAAACGTAGAAAGGCAGAAAGATTCTGCTAGACCAAAGGTATGTCCCTCTAAATGTTTGGAAAGGAAAGGAATGAAATACAAAGTGTCATCGTCATCATTACAATCATGACCAATGCTTCTAATTCTATTGTAAGATTAGAAAAACTTGTACCTTCAATTGTTGTGATGCCATCTTCCACAAGTTTTCTGGCCGCTGCGGGACTGGAGAAAATTGTGAAAATTAAAAATTAAATCTGTAAGTTAACTATTTTGAAAGTCATATGGGTGATCAACTATGAAATTATCAACTGCCTTGGTGCCCCTGGTCGTTGCCTTGATGCCCCTGGTCATTGCCTTGGTGCCCCTGGTCATTGCCTTGGTGCCCCTGGTCATTGCCTTAGTGCCCCCTGGTCATTGTCTTGGTGCCCCTGGTCATTGCCTTGGTGCCCCTGGTCATTGCCTTGGTGCCCCTGGTCATTGCCTTAGTGCCCCCCGGTAATTGCCTTGGTGCCCCTGGTCATTGCCATGGTGCCCCTGGTCATTGCCTTGGTGCCCCTGGTCATTGCCTTGGTGCCCCTGATCATTGCCTTGGTGCCCCTGGTCATTGCCTTGCTGCCCCTGGTCATTGCCTTGCTGCCCCTGGTCATTGCCTTGATGCCCCCGGTAATTGCCTTGGTGCCCCTGGTCATTGCCATGGTGCCCCTGGTCATTGCCTTGGTGCCCCTGGTCACTGCCTTGGTGCCCCTGATCATTACCTTGGTGTCCCTGGTCACTGCCTTGGTGCCCCTGGTCATTGCCTTGGTGCCCCTGGTCATTGCCTTGGTGCCCCTGGTCATTGCCTTGGTGCCCCTGGTCATTGCCTTGGTGCCCCTGGTCATTGCCTTGGTACCCCCTGGTCACTGCCTTGGTGCCCCCTGGTCATTGCCTTGGTGCCCCCTGGTCACTGCCTTGGTGCCCCTGGTCATTGCCTTGGTGCCCCCTTGTCATTGCCTTGGTGCCCCTGGTCATTGCCTTGGTGCACCTGGTCATTGTCTTGGTGCCCCTGGTCATTGCCTTGGTGCCCCTGGTCATTGCCATGGTGCCCCTGGTCATTGCCTTGGTGCCCCCTGGTCACTGCCTTGGTGCCCCTGGTCATTGCCTTGGTGCCCCTGGTTATTGTCTCGATGCTCCCTGGTCATTGCCTTGGTGCCCCTGGTCATTGCCTTGGTGCCCCTGGTCATTGCCTTGGTGCCCCCTGGTCACTGCCTTGGTGCCCCTGGTCATTGCCTTGGTGCCCCCTGGTCACTGCCTTGGTGCCCCTGGTCATTGCCTTGGTGCCCCCTTGTCATTGCCTTGGTGCCCCTGGTCATTGCCTTGGTGCACCTGGTCATTGTCTTGGTGCCCCTGGTCATTGTCTTGGTGCCCCTGGTCATTGCCATGGTGCCCCTGGTCATTGCCTTGGTGCCCCCTGGTCACTGCCTTGGTGCCCCTGGTCATTGCCTTGGTGCCCCTGGTCATTGCCTTGGTGCCCCCTGGTCATTGCCTTGGTGCCCCTGGCCATTGTCTCGATGCTCCCTGGTCATTGCCTTGGTGCCCCTGGTCATTGCCTTGGTGCCCCCTGGTCATTGCCTTGGTGCCCCTGGTCATTGTCTCGATGCTCCCTGGTCATTGCCTTGGTGCTCCTGGTCATTGCCTTGGTGCCCCTGGTTCCCCCAAGTTTACATCAATTGGTTGTTTTCATCTGAATGAAAGCGGGGATATGATCCCCGGAGATATACGGCAGTTAATAGTTGAATGCTTCTGACTGGCACCCCCACCTCGGTAAAGACTTGTTGACTACTTGTATTACTATTAGCCTGGCTGTCATCTAAGGGCTGGATAGCTCAGATGGAAGAGTACTGGTGCGTTAATCCAGAGGTCTCGGGTTCAAGTTCCGGTCCAGTCAAGCTTTCTTTGCCAATTTGTCAAAATGTTAATCCCCACTTCATTAACACCTCTTTTCTTTCATCTTCCCTGTGGCTTTCCCCTTTGATCTCCCACCTCCCTCCTGTCCCTTCGATCCTCCCCACCCTTTTGTTTCGTTTTCCCTTTGCTCTCCCCTCCCTTGGTGTACATCTGCATCCCACTCCCTTCCCTTTGTCCTACCTATGTCATGTGTGTCAGGGCTTTCCTTCCCCTGACTATCTGTGTATGTCCTTGTCACTTTGCCTTTGAGAAAGCTCCTGCTAGGATCGAAACGTCAGGCCATCTAACTTCTGAGATTGGTGTATTGCAGGTCATTTTAGTCAGTGAGCAGTTTGCAACAGGTTTTGTATCAACAAAATGTTAAAGTTTTCCGGGCGAATATTCAGCCATCTTGGCACTCATCCCCCCGCCCAGTGATCTGGAGTCACGGTCATCTTCATCTGTGAAGGACGACCATCAGAGTTCAAATGCCTTGCCACACAAAGACCAAAAGTCATGCCCAGGGTTTTGTTCAAGCGAGCACACCTACCCAATACCGGTTACTCTGGTCATCAAATTGATGGCTACGCTGGTATCATCGGCTCGGATCTTTTCCAGTTTCTGCAGTTTGCCCGTCGCTAGGATCTCATCAATCTTCTTGCCTATCTTGTCCCCGACACCATTCTGCAATTTAGAATGCAAACAAGACTTAACCATAACCCTCCCCATCATCATCATCATCACTCAGCTGCGGAGCAGGCGACTACAAACTTTCTGCAACTGCTACGGTCTTGGGCCAGAGAAGCAACTTTGTCTGGTAGCAGCATCCCTTCATTGTCTCCCAAGAGGTGCTGGACATACTGCAAGTACAATGTGTCAGGCTGTCCTGGTTTCCAAGCTCGTCATCTTTGAGTTTTTGGCCCAAAAAATTGAGTTGAGTTGACTTTCAGCAACCACATACATGTACAGTACCATGTCAGCATTGCCAAAATTGGGGATATTTCTCATCGACAATGTATAGGAAACTCACTGTGACGCATGCGTGAATGCTGGTGGTACCCCGCACTGAGGCAAGTCTCTGCCTTGACATACGTCATAACACCGCAAAGTTTTATGTCAAGGCCCCAAAAAATTAATTCTGCTTTCAATTACATGGCATTTCAAAATGAGGTAGGTAGGTCGGGAATTGTTTTTTTTTTGCCAATTTTTTTGGTGTACAATCATATGGAGGCATCTGCATGTGGTCAAGCCTTAATACGATCAAATTACACATTGAATTTTTATCATCATTGTTTCCCGATAACATTTTTTAGGGTTGCACGCTAGAAATTCGGTCAGTCGGGTCGGGTAACCGGAAGCAGAACTATTTTTTGTTTTTTAGCCTAATGAAGCTTCCCTTCATGGGATTTTAATTAATTTATTCCAGTTAATAAAGACAAACACAACCACATTTATTTCATGTCCCCTTTAACCACTTCGCGCCGGGACCTCCGAATCCGGAGCTCCATTGGCTTGACTACGCGACGGGGCCCTCCGAATCCGGGCGCCACTATTGTCCACAACTCCACATTCTAAACAAGGACTCTTTTCAGCTTAGAACAAAGCAATACGAATCAGTACAAAGACCCTTTTTGACGCAAGTTGCCACATGAATTGCAAGATTAGCAGCAGTAATTGTGCAATTGTGGGACTTTTACTGTGGAGGATTGAGGGTTACCGCACTGCAGCTGAAAGCACGCGGTCGTCGGTCTGGCATTGGAATTCCCCCCACATTCTTAACCGTAATCTGTACGCTCGGTTGTGGCCGACCAACTCGAAGATTTGACTGCCTGAAGAGGAGGCTGGAGTCTGCGGTCAGCGATTGTCAGCAGCATACACACACGTCCGTTACGGTCCATTGACGGTGCACAAAGGGCCCTTTTTCGAACGGATAATCTCTTGAGAAAAGCCACAACGACGTCCGAATTATGCCAGGTTTTACTCTCTTGTACAAGGCCATAGTATACCCTTATCGATTTATTTCACAGAAATATATTGTTCCGATTGTTTTAGCGAGATTTGAAAATGATGAATTATTCAAAAAAAAACGTATGGCGGTCATTGACACTGAAAACCCCCCCGGCGCAAAGTGGTTAAGAATTGCCGTATAGGGAATGGCATTGATGAAACATTGCAGTATTGTTACTTACCAGTTTCTGGGCTTCTTTGCCACTGGTGATCTTGTCAGGGTGTTTGGCAATTATACTGGCCGCCTTGCGATAGGCATTGTACTTATGCATCTGCCTGGTCACATTCTTCTCATAATTGGCCAACTCTGTGAAAGGAAAGTGATTCATCACCATGGGAACAAGATAGGGGTCATCAAGGTCAGGATAGGGTCAAGTTCATAGACCTGCTCAAAATGTGAAACCCAGAACATGAAGGCTTTCCTAAAAGAATTAATTGAAAAAACTGATAAAGAAAACATTGACTTTGACTTTTCAGTTTGAACCGGAGACCTCTGGTTTTGCATGCATGTACCAGCAGTGTTCTGACATTTGAGCTATCCAGCCCTTAGACATTATTAGATGGTGCCTTCCCTAATACTAGTCAACTACCGGTAGTCTTTGCGGTGACATCATCCAGTTTCAAATCCAAGATGGCCACCCCAACTCGGCTCGTCAACCCGTTCTCGGTCAACTGAGGGGAATTTTCTCCCTTTTCCCAAACGTGAGTAAAACAAAATGACCAGTATTGGAATCTGTAATTCTCACTGAATCCTCAATGGGCGCATGGGACGGTTTCACGGGTGTTTTGGGGGTAAATCTGGGGATTTCGGTTGGGGGTATTTTTCAAAGATGACATTACAAAAATTTCAGACGATGAAGGAGCATATGCATAGCCACGATCCTTGGACCCCACAGGCTACAGTCACCCGAATCTCAAAATTTCAAAATTCGATAATAAAGGGTGACTTGTCAGGTCCAAGTTACTCGGACTATCTACAGACACAGTTCAGTTAGCACTTACTTAGTACTACTACTAGTATTGACTAGTATCGTGGGAACCCCCTTTTTCGACGGTACACGTTTTCGACGCTTAGCTTTCTTACTCACATCGCACGTTGAAAACAACTCCGTATAACGATCTCAGACTTCGTATCTTACAGACGTTTCCTGCTCTTGTCCGTCACCGAAAATGAGGAAAGTTAAGGCTTTTCCAGTAGGCCAAACTCATGTGATTCAAAAAGTTGCTCTTTTGGGGTCTATTTTCCTAGGTACAAAATTGGCAGTTGCTTCGAAGCTCCAGTTTTCTTTATTGTTGGTCCTAAAATAAATCTGAGTGTACCATTTATAACAAACCCCAACATCCGTAGAAAAAAAATATATCACGCAACTTGAGGCAGTCCGTTCTGGGTAAAAACTATGGAGGCTCCTATAGGGCGTCTCGCTTATATAATTTTTTATTTTATTTTTTTAATTATTATTTAAAGACAAAAAGTAACATGGCCCAATAGGCTTTTATAAAAAATGAAACAAATAAAAGGGCAGCTAGAGAAAGTACCAAGAAGGAGGAAATGTGTCTCTGGAGTGACATTGGGAAAGGTCATAACTGAAGAAGCAGTGAGAAAGAGGATTGTGGTTTTTTTTTTAAACGTCACAAAAAGAAGACATCAACAAGACCAATACGTTTTAAGCATAAATTATGAATGATTTGAGGAAAGTGTTAGAAGCAGTGTCGAAAAAAAGAAAAAAAAGATGAACACAAAAAAACATACAGGGAAGAATTTTACAGTGCCACACAGCATTTTGAGATATTTTAAGAATTTATTTTGCGTTTGGCTGCACTGGGACACCTTACTAAACACCACCATCGAAAATAGGTGACGATGCTTACTGCGCGGTGCGCCGCGGACGTCAACAAAACCGGTTAATCTTACGGAAGTGACAGGCTTGATCAACCTTCTCTATGATTATTCTAATAGTCTGTGGTGTGGAGAAAGTGACTGAGACCTCTTTTAGTGTGATACTTCCGTCCAAATTGTTCAGTTTGAAGAAAAGTCCTTATATCGTCGAAAACCGGTTATTGGAGGATACTAGTACTGCTAAGTCCATTTTTTCAGTAAGCAGTTGTGCCAGACAATGTCTATTTTCTACATAATTAATATTATGAGGGTTTATTGGGAATGTATGTATTTTTCCACCCGATGTACGTCTTTAATTTTTTTCACGAAAGTGCTTAAACGCACTCGCTCCATTGACTCACCCGAAATGACATCCACCAATTCTTTGTTGGGATTTTCATTCTGGGGAGCCTTGCGCTTGCTCATGTTGCACCGTGAGCGAGTGGATGAGTAAAGAAACACGTGGAAGCTGAGACCAAACTTGAGATAAACGGGAGTTTACTTGCGAAGTGCTTGATGAACGAGTCCAGACAAGTTGCGTGCCCACACATGTGCACTGTGCTAGTGATGTAAACAAAGGTCATGATGGATGGAGCACGCGTGGTGTATGGGCCACGCTGATTGTTCGGTTCAGGCTACAGCACAGGGCTAGGGACGGGCTAAGGCTCTGACTCTGCCTCAGGTGCCAGGGTCGTGCGCCGGGCTGCGTATTTTTTTTCCCAGGATGGGAAAGGCTCCATTAACATAAAGGCGCGCTATTGGTTGCATTTTATCCAGACATGGTGAATAAAATTATTCATGATGATTTTTGTTTTCCGTACCATTTTATTATTTGCTATGGGCCCATAATATGGTAAACTGAGAAAGTAGAAAAACTCAAAAATTAGCCATGGTTTGTGAACCGTTCTTTAGTAATAATAGTTTATTACTCGTGAGCAATAAACTATTTGTCGATATTTGAGTGAAGATTTCTCGAGAAATACAGCATCCCAGACTGTAAGATTTCAACATGATGATTCTATCATGACCATCTACAAACTGTGTAAATTAGAAGGAAATCTGTGGACATTGATGTTTTCCGATCTTACCAATGTAAAATGCTAATTTTTATGCTGCAACAGCCACTGGTTGACGTACACAGCATGCCTTTTATGTATCGCTCTTGTAAATACCACTAAAAAATACCAATTTTCCTATTCTCAGGGTTGTCCTCGCTTATAGTGTATTCCCCTGGTTGCTATACAGTGATCAGCAGTAACTGTTCTGGCGTGACGATTTGGGGTCGAAAATGGCGCTCATCATTAGAGTCCTAATTAGACACTAACTAGTAAAAAGAATTTGCCCTCTCTAAAATTGGGCCTGCCCATGGGTTGGATGAGTTGGATTCCGAAAGAAAAATCCAATTTTTTTTTCAAACTATGTAGGGTACATTTTGTTTTTACGGAGCACTACTGTTAGCGAGATGCCCGTTTTCGACGATTTGGAGTTGAAAATGGCGCCTTTAATGAGAGTCCTAATTAGACATGAATTAGTGAAAAGAATTTGCCCTCTCCAAAATTGGGCCTGCCGATAGGATGGATGAGATGGATTATGGAAGAAAAATCCAACTTTTCTCAAATAATTATGTAGGGTACATTTTGTTTTTACTGAGCATTTTGTTGTCACGTACTTAACGTAAAGTTTCCTCCATATTGGGGCCTCTGTGACCCCTTTAGTCTTTGCAAAGGGTTAACTTATAGGTTTGTGCACAAAAAGTTGTTAAGATAATTTTGGCCAGACGAAAAGTTTTCTAGCTAAATGTATATACATTAATACTTGTTCAAGTTCCCAGACATGATCTTCATCTCCTCCATCCCAGCAAAGATCTTTTCGTGATAACAACCGAGTTTGTCGGTACTTTTCGTTGCATTTTGCTCAATTAAAAATAATATTTACCCAAGGACTATAGTGGATAGATGAATTATTTTCTGCAAGTACACTGTTGAGAACAAAGCATGTTGAACAAGATATAGAGTGGAATCCCTGTCCGAGTCCCTGTGTGCGTCCTTTTCCGACCCCCATACCTTTTCCCATGTCTCATCCACGGGAATTCCCACAGCACGCAATCGAGAGCTCGCCTGCTAAAAATGGAACTTGTTATTCTCAGTTCTGAGAAAGTGACGCAAGCGGAAAATACGTTCTGTTTTCACTAGTATGGTTGGGGCGGTATTTCTGTCACACACCTTTGGAAATTTAACAGTATCTGTCCTGCTAGCACTTTCATAATCCAACTCATCCTAGCCATGGGCAGGCCCAATTTTGGACAGGGCAAATTCTTTTCACTAATTACTGTTTAATTAGGACCCTAATGATGAGCACCATTTTCGACCCCAAATCGTCGAAAATGGGCAACTCGCTAGCACCATGCTAACAGTAGTGCTCCGTAAAAACAAAATGTACCCTACAGTTTTGAGAAAAGTTGGATTTTTCTTCCATTATCCAACTCATCCAACCCATGGGCAGGCCCAATTTTGGAGAGGGCAAATTCTTTTCACTAATTACAAGTGTCTAATTTGGACTCTCATGATGAGCGCCATTTTCGACCCCAAATCGTCGAAAATCGGCAATTTGCCCTCTCCAAAATTGGGCCTGCCCATAGGATGGATGAGTTGGATTATGAAAGAAAAATCAATTTTTTTCAAACTGTAGGGTAGGCCCACATTTTGTTTTTACGGAGCACTACTGCTAGCAAGATGCCCGTTTTCGACGATTTGGAGTTGAAAATGGCGCCTTTAATGAGAGTCCTAATTAGATATGAATTAGTGAAAAGAATTTGCCCTCTCCAAAATTGGGCCTGCCGATAGGATGGATGAGATGGATTATGGAAGAAAAATCCAACTTTTCTCAAATAATTATGTAGGGTACATTTTGTTTTTACTGAGCATTTTGTTGTCACGTAGGCCTACTTAACGTAAAGTTTCCTCCATATTGGGGCCTCTGTGACCCCTTTAGTCTTTGCAAAGGGTTAACTTATAGGTTTGTGCACAAAAAGGTTTTAAGATAATTTTGGCCAGACGAAAAGTTTTCTAGCTAAATGTATATACATTAATACTTGTTCAAGTTCCCAGACACGATCTTCATCTCCTCCATCCCAGCAAAGATCTTTTCGTGATATCAACCGAGTTTGTCGGTACTTTTCGTTGCATTTTGCTCAATTAAAAATAATATTTACCCAAGGACTATAGTGGATAGATGAATTATTTTCTGCAAGTACACTGTTGAGAACAAAGCATGTTGAACAAGATATAGAGTGGAATCCCTGTCCGAGTCCCTGTGTGCGTCCTTTTCCGACCCCCATACCTTTTCCCATGTCTCATCCACGGGAATTCCCACAGCACGCAATGTCTGGGAACTCGAACAAGTATATTAATGTATCACATTTAAAGTGATAGGGGGCCTATACAAAAATGGTGCAAACTGCTTACTGACTAAAATTACCAAAATGCAAATCTTAAAATTTAGATGGCCTGACGTTTCGATCCTAGCAGGACCTTTCTCAAAGGCAGAGTGACAAGGACAAAATAGATACATGTACACGAAGGATGGGGGAAGAGAGTGAATATGACACGGATGAGAAATAAGTCCGAATTAGATACTAATTAGTGAAAAGAATCTGCCCTCTCCAAAATTGGGCCTGCCCATGGGTTGGATGAGTTGGATTATGAAAGAAAAATCAATTTTTTTCAAACGATGTAGGGTAGGCCCTACGTTTTGTTTTTACGGAGCACTACTGTTAGCGAGATGCCCGTTTTCGACGATTTGGAGTTGAAAATGGCGCCTATAATGAGAGTCCTAATTAGACATAAATTAGTGAAAAGAATTTGCCCTCTCCAAAATTGGGCCTGCCCATAGGATGGATGAGATGGATTATGGAAGAAAAATCCAACTTTTCTCAAATAATTATGTAGGGTACATTTTGTTTTTACTGAGCATTTTGTTGTCACGTACTTAACGTAAAGTTTCCTCCATATTGGGGCCTCTGTGACCCCTTTAGTCTTTGCAAAGGGTTAACTTATAGGTTTGTGCACAAAAAGTTGTTAAGATAATTTTGGCCAGACGAAAAGTTTTCTAGCTAAATGTATATACATTAATACTTGTTCAAGTTCCCAGACATGATCTTCATCTCCTCCATCCCAGCAAAGATCTTTTCGTGATATCAACCGAGTTTGTCTGTACTTTTCGTTGCATTTTGCTCAATTAAAAATAATATTTACCCAAGGACTATTGTGGATAGATGAATTATTTTCTGCAAGTACACTGTTGAGAACAAAGCATGTTGAACAAGATATAGAGTGGAATCCCTGTCCGAGTCCCTGTGTGCGTCCTTTTCCGACCCCCATACCTTTTCCTATGTCTCATCCACGGGAATTCCCACAGCACGCAATGTCTGGGAACTCGAACAAGTATATTAATGTATCACATTTAAAGTGATAGGGGGCCTATACAAAAATGGTGCAAACTGCTTACTGACTAAAATTACCAAAATGCTAATCTTAAAATTTAGATGGCCTGACGTTTCGATCCTAGCAGGACCTTTCTCAAAGGCAGAGTGACAAGGACAAAACAGATACATGTACACGAAGGATGGGGGAAGAGAGTGAATATGACACGGATGAGAAATAAGTCCTAATTAGATACTAATTAGTGAAAAGAATTTGCCCTCTCCAAAATTGGACCTGCCCATGGGTTGGATGAGTTGGATTATGAAAGAAAAATCCAATTTTTTCAAACTATGTAGGGTACATTTTGTTTTTACGGAGCACTACTGTTAGCGAGATGCCCGTTTTCGACGATTTGGAGTTGAATATGGCGCCTATAATGAGAGTCCTAATTAGACATAAATTAGTGAAAAGAATTTGCCCTTTTCAAAATCGGGCCTGCCCATAGGATGGATGAGATGGATTATGGAAGAAAAATCCAACTTTTCTCAAATATGTAGGGTACATTTTGTATTTACTGAGCATTTGTTGTCACGTACTTAATTTTTTTGCAAATTTGGGGGCTTTTTTCAGAGTCGCATTTTGTCCTTCAATTTGCCTAGAAATACTTAATCGAAGGGGCTGTACTTTAAATGTAAATTAGGTTGCATACTCTTGCGGCTGGGATTTTGGGCCGAATACGCGGCTACCTTTAGCTATAGGTTCGAATGTCGTAATTGGGGATTTCCTTTAGTCTAGTCCCCTGTACCCCTTCAGTTTGTTTTGTACGTGTCCTTGTGATAAGTGGGCGCGCGTCGAATGGACTTGGACCTTTCTGGTGAGGCAATAGCTTTCGCAGTCACAAGTATATAGGCCTATATTAGTTTGAGGAGTGGCTATACGTGCATTTCCGTGGATTCTCACCTAACATCAACAACTCGCCATTCTTTCGAACGAAAAACGCCAGATAGGTAAGTGTTTGCTAAAGTTTCCTCCATATCGGGGCCTCTGTGACCCCTTTAGTCTTTGCAAAGCAACAAAAGTGGTTCTTTATACTCGCAACTATAGAAAGGGGATACATTTTGGCGACCTCAACTGGAAACTATAAGACTTAATGACAGAAAGACAATCAGACAGGAAGGCACACACACAATCAGACAGATATAGACAGGCAGGCAGGGAGGCAGACAGACATACACAAAGACACGATACACACAGTATCGAAACGTCAGGCCCACTAAATTTAGAGATTTGCATTTTGGTAATTTTAGTCAGTAAGCAGTTTGCAACATATGTTTGTATATCACTTTAATACAAAAATGTTTTAAACTATAGGCTATGCTTCATCTATCAAAATTACACACAGCTGGAAAATCCTAACAGGACCTTTCTCCAAGGCAAAATCAGGTTCGGCTGGGATAACGAAAAACGTCTGGCCCTCTAAGTTTTTGAAATCTGCTTTTAAAATGTCCCTTGAGGGCCTAACGCTACAATCGGTGAAAGTATTTACTCATGATCAACATTACTCACGCATGGTAAACATTAGCATAAAAAGCCATAACAGTAACATGCAGGCGGGGAGTTGGGGTGCTTATTTGATTGGGTGTTAAAAACAACCTACAATTACCTATGAGCTACTCACGTACAATTTTCATGAAGAGGGAACATTCATGGAATTCAGTGGTCAAATTTGCGTTCCTGTACGTCGCCATCATTTCGAAGGGGCCGCCGCTGATTGGTGTGATCTTTTTTCCGGATAACTACCTTATGAGGTGCCCGGATATGCCTCCTGCTGCGTGCAGTTTGTGTACACTCGCGAGCTAAACGATGGTGTACTGTCAGGCTTTTGGCTGTAAAAATGCTAGCGGGGAAAAGCTGGAAAAGCAATTCACACCAAGGAAAATTAACCTGAGTGGGCTGCGGCCATCAAAGTGGAGGAATTTATCAAAATCGGCTACTATAAATAGTACTAATAGTAGGCCTACTCAATACAATACTAGGTAATACAATCGAAATTATGTGAATGTGATTTATACTGTAGCGATCACTTCACCGAGGAGGATTGGGAGGAGGGCTTGCGGGCCAAACTTACCGGCTCGAAGCCAAGAAAGGATACTGAAAAAACATGCAGTTCATTTTGTATATTCCACATCGACCATCGGGGGCAACACGTGAATTGACAGCTTCATGAATTTCCCAATTGTTTTCGTTTCGGTTCCTGCATGGATGTTTACTTATTCTCCCATGCACGTTCTGCATAGTCTTTCGCGCGGACCGCTCATCTCTAACTCGATCACACGTGTACATAAAATGATGTACAATTATTTACCGTGCCATACTTTGTGCTGCAATTAACGTAACAAGAACAAGAACTAGGTCGGCGCTGCGTCGTGCAGTCTGAGCGAAAGACTGCAAAACGTACGCGTGCATGTGAGATCCTCCTCTGTAAAGACTGCAGGAATCACTTTAATTTCTTTATTTTTGAATATAAATTAATTAGTAAAATACAAGCACGTTTGTAATATTTTTGGGGTATACATGTATGTATGACTTTGTGAAAATATTGATTAACTTTAGGTGATATACCAAAATGTTGCAAACTGCTTACTGACTAAAATTACCCAAATGCAAATCTTAAAATTTAGTGGGCCTGACGTTTCGATCCTAGCAGGACCTTTCTCAAAGGCAGAGTGACAAGGACAAAACAGATACATGTACACGAAGGAAGGGGAAGAGAGTGAATAGGACACGGATGAGAAACAAAGGACAAAGAGTAAAGCTGGTAGGGAGAGATCAAAGGGAAGGGCAAGGAGTAGGGTAGGGATTAGTGAGAAGAGTGGGAAAGATCAAAGAGAGAAGTGTGGAGGAGTGAACACAAGCGAAGAATTATCAGAAAGCTGCATGGTTTCTTAAAATTTAGTGGGCCTGACGTTTCGATCCTAGCAGGACCTTTTTCAAAGGCAGAGTGACAAGGACAAAACAGATACATGTACATGGAGGAAGGGGGGAGAGTGAATAGGACACGGATGAGAAACAAAGGACAAAGAGTGAAGCTGGTAGGGAGAGATCAAAGGGAAGGGCAAGCGGTGGGGTAGGGATTAGTGAGAGGAGGGGGAAAGATCAAAGAGAAGGGCACGGAGTAGGGTAGGGATTAGTGACAAGAGGGGGAAAGATCAAAGAGAGAAGTGTGAAGGACTGAACACAAAAGAAGGATTATCAGAAAGCTGCATGGTGTTAGTCATTACCCTCCTGGATGTTGAGACCATGTGGTTGAATAGTCCGAAGACGCTTCATCCACATTTTCTCACGGCTAAGACGGACAGCATTACTACGGTGACCAAGTGATTCTATGCCCAGTACACTCATATCTGATATCGAATGATCAGGGAGATTGAAGTGATACCCAACAGGGGTGTCCATTTTACCGGTTTTGATAGTAGACCTATGGCCATAGATCCGTTTTTTGAGGGTGTTTTTGGTCTCGCCAACATACTGAATATTACAAACTCTACAAGAGATGAGGTATATGATGTTTGAGGTAGTGCACGTGATAGAGCCATAGGTCGTGTGGGTAGTTCCAGAAGAATGACCATTGAAAGAGTCTATTTCCTTGACATGTGTCTTGCAAACAATGCATTTCGAGGTACACTTAAATGTACCAAATTTGGCTGGAGGGGAAGAGTCCAAAGGGGGAACCTCTGCTCGGACAATTAAGTCACGCAGTTTACGGGGGCGCCTGAAAGCCAAAACAGGCGAATTAGGAATGGCTTCAGCCAGACGATCTGAAGTGTGGAGAATATGGTGGTTTTCCTTAGTTATCTTCCTGAGAGGAGGAAGAGAAGGGTGGTAGGAAGTAACTAAGGGAACCTTGGGCTTGTCCTTGGGACCTGGTGGCTTTTGTTTTAGTGCCGAACTTCTGGGAATGGAATAGACTTTAGCAATGGAGTTCTTCACGTGGCGAGAACTATAGCCTCTAGCAACCAAGTTATTGGCCAATACACGTGTATGGTGGCGAAAGTCAGACTCATTGGAACATATGCGCCTCAATCTGAGGGCCTGGCTGTAAGCTATACCAGTCTTACAGTGTCTAGGGTGACAACTGGATGAATGGAGATATTGATGAGTGTCGGTGGGCTTAGAATACAAGTCAGTAGTGAGTGTATTGAGGTCTTTCCGGACGGTGACGTCCAGAAAGTGGGTCTGCTGGAGAGACTGCTCCCATGTGAATTTGATAGTCCTATGGAAGGAATTGATGTGGTCAAAGAAAGCATTCAAGCTGCTACCGTCCCTAGTCCAAATGAAGAACACGTCATCTATGTATCTCCACCAAATCCAGGGACGGCATGGAGCCTCACTGAGCATGCGTTCCTCAAGGTCACCCATGAAGAGGCATGCAAAGGAAGGAGCCATGCGCGTGCCCATGGCAGTGCCATGCACTTGAAGATAGTGCTTGCCAAGAAAGGAGAAATTATTCTTGGCCAGCACTAGCCTCATGAGGGTGGTTATGTCGGAGATGGGTGGAGAAGACTGTTTTCCCTTGGCCAGGGCCGAGGAGCAAGCTTGAATGCCTTCTTCCTGGGGGATGTTAGTGTATAGAGAGGAGACGTCAATAGTACCAATTATGGCAGTGGCAGGAATTTGATCCTTGACACTTTCCAACTTTCGCAGAAAGTCGGGAGTGTCATGGACGTATGAGGGGATTTGGGGAACCAAGGGCTTGAGAAAAGAGTCAATGAAAAGAGATATGTGTTCCGTAGGTGAACCATTGCCAGAGATGATGGGTCTGCCTGGGTTGTTGGCCTTGTGAATTTTCGGGAGAAGGTAGAATCTGGCAGTTCTACAATTGATCGGTGATAGAAATCTGTGAGCTTTTTTACTCAAATGATCACGTGATCGCATGTCATCCAAAACTTCCTGAATTTGCTCTGAAAATTTGCCAGTGGGGTTAGAGTCCAGACATTTATAGTGCTGGGGATTGTTGAGTTGGCGATTGGCTTCATCAATATATTTTTGGCGATCCATGATTACTACGGCTGACCCTTTATCTGCTGGCTTGATAATGATGTCACCGCGGGAACGTAGAGTGTTGAGAGCAAGACGTTCTTCCCTAGGGAGATTGTCGTGGGGCTTACGGGTAAGATGAGAGGAGTTGGAAACTTGAGAACTGACTGCTTGCACATACGTTTCAAGGGCTGGAACACGGTTCTTGGAGGGGACCCAGGTGCTTTTTACTCGGAAAGGTTCTTCTTTACGGGAGCCAGAATCGAAGAAGAACTCAGTCAGACGAAGTCTGCGGTAATACTCAGTGAGATCTTGACTGAGCATTACTTGGTCAACTTTGGGGGGAGTTGGACAAAAGTTCAAGCCCTTGGAAAGTAACGTATGCTCTGCGTCAGTTAGAGAAGAAGAGGAAAGGTTGACAACAGTGTTAGTGGGGGGTAAAGGTGTAGACTGGGAACTGCGTCTGAAGCGGTTGTGTCTGCGTTGTTTGGCAACAAGGCCACCAATCTTCTTGTTTCTCTTGTCGGTGAGAACAGAATTGAGGTTAGAGAGACCATTCTCAATCTCATCACTTAGATCCTTGTACTGGCTTTCAGAACAGCTGGAACGTAGTTTGGAGTCCAGATTAGCAATATCCTGGTGGACAGCCTGAAGGGTGATTTCACATTGTTCAGAGAGGACCTTGATGAGCTGAATGGAAGCACTATAAAGAATTTGATTCCATTTTTTCTGTAGGTTGGGGGAAAGTTTTCCAATTTGGGGGGTGTGAGATATCTGTAAGCCAGTGGGGATCAGGCGAGAGACTGAGAAAAAGTTGTAGTTGTCTTGATGGAAAGTGTACCGAAGAGCCTTTTCTTGCAGTTTCCTAAGTTGAAAGAAACAGGTTGGGTTATTCATGTTAGTAAGAGCAAAAAACAAGAGACAAACACAGAACGTAGACTTACATACCAACGGACGGACAGACTTACATACACACGTAGACAGGTCAGCAAGGAGGATCACCACGAGTTCCACGGTTCCCACTTTGGACTCTTCCCCTCCAACCACATGGCGAAGCACGTAAAATCGAGACTTGTTTAATGTTGTTCTCAGAAACCAGATGGAGATCAAAAATGAAACTCACCATTTTCGTCTAAGTACCAGCAATAAAATATATTTTTTGGTGGAACGTTGAGTAGGTAGTTTCGGAGAAATCAGTGGAGATTCCCTTGGTGACTGAATGGCAAACTCGGCGCGTGCATGCAGCTAGCGGCACGCGATGCACGCATTGTGATTGTCATCAAGTCACTGATTTCTCCGAAACTACCCACTCAACAGTCCGACATAAAATATATTTTGTTGCAATTTATTATAGTATCTAGAGTCTAGACGAAAATTGTATTTCTGAACTCCATCTGGTTTTTGAAGTAACAAATTAAAGGTTTATTGATCAATCAGGCGCACTTGCCGTCTTCTCCGCTGAAACGTCACACCCCCCGCAATCGGCGGCGGCACCTTCGAAAAAGTGGGAACGTACAGGAACGCAAATTCTAATTTTCTCTCTTTGAAAATCCTACGTGAGTGGCTCATAGGTAATTGTATAAGGTTCTTTTTAACACCCAAACAGATAAGCCCTTTTTTAAACTTTATTTTTGGGGTTGCATCATCCCCTTTAATCGTGTGGGGGGGGGGTACTTGAAAATTATGCGGGCAAACGTTTGCAAAATGGACGATACATTCATTTCTGAATAGGATTTTAATAACGGTGGGGGCTTCACACAGTATATACGTTGCTGTAGGATATTCTGTGTAGTATGTGATCTTCATTATGACTAGAATTACAGAGGGGAGTAAATAATCAATGCAAACTAAGGTAACCAAACGAAAGCTAATCGTTTTTGAACGAACAGCTGCCACATAATAGAAAGGTACATATATGGACGTTACGATTCGTGCTGGTGTAAACGGATTCATCATGGGTTCCCCTTGAAGATGCATGTTTCCTTTTTTAAGCATGCAGATGCAGGCAAAGCAGTGATCATAAAGTGTTACCTTCACATTCGGGAAGACCGAACTTTTTTTTTTAATATGAAAAAGTCGAAAACTGTTTGCACACAAGAAAGACCCCATCCAGGCAAAGACTAGACTCTGCGAAGGCCGCCATCTAAGGGCTGGATAGCTCAGATGGTAAGAGCGCCGGTACGCAAAACCATAAGTCTGGAGCTTTGTAAAGAGCATTTTGGCCATTTCTTTAAATTACTATTTTAAAAATAGTTCAACAGTTCCCAGTCAATGTTTCCATCATCAATTCTTTTCGCTCGAAGGAAAACAAGAGTTCTCCCTTTTGAGCATCTTTGTTCATCGAAAATATAAATGGCTGCATCTACGATCGGATGAAATCCATGCGAATTTACTCTTTCTCGAATAGAGGTGCTATAGGCCAGTAGGTGCTGAAGTTTCGTCAGAAGATCTATCCGAAAGGCGGGCGGGTATCTAGTGCATTGTGTAGGTATCCACAGGGAAATTCTAAAGTTGTAGGCTATAGGTCTCCACAGGGAAATTCTAAAGGTGTAGGCTATAATAGGTCTCCACAGGGACTTCACGAACCCGGGTATTTGGAAATACATGTTTAGCGGTTTATGGTATGAGAGTGACACGGCTTACTCTTTTGTCGCTCCGGGCAAGGTTACAGGAGTACGGTCTGCTCTGGGGTCGGTTGCTTCTTCCGTCCCCTGTCTGGTTCGGAGTTTTCTTTTTGGTTATATTATTTCCCTAATTAAATGCAATTAATTATATGTACAAACCACTAGTGAATTTGCCTTGGTTTTCCAGGAGGACAGTTGCCGTATAGGAGTACATACTGCCAAATCGGCTTCCGTCCACGCTTCTGACCTCTAGTTGCAAAAGGAAGGAGCCAGTTCAGAAAGAGTTGTTGCCTCCTAGAAGGGAGTGAGCAGACTGGCCTTTTTTTTTGGGGGGGGGTTTAGGAAAAGGCAGTGGTCTTTTTCTCTGGGTAGAGTAGTGAAGAAAAGGTCATTGTGCCCTACTTATCATAACTTATCATAACATAGAAAGCTATGAGATGCATGTTCTTTATTCTGTTGTTTGATCTAATTTTAAGCATGGAACGCTTCAAAGTCGAATTAGACGGAACAGTACGGGAAGATAGAAGATGGGTAAGCGTGTAGTTGGAGGTGTCTCAGTAAGTGAAGGTTAATATCCTAATGGTAAGACAATGATTTCCAATATCAAATAAAACGTATTCGATAGCGCCGCTACTCATCCGCTCATTGCGCTGCTCATTTTACCCACGTCCTTACTCATTGTAACCCTTGCTACAGCGGTCCGGGCCGGGATCACACCAAACATGGATGCAGCTTTTTAAACTTGATTTTTCGAGCAAACAATGAAGAGGAGAACTGACTACGTCACACCCCCGCAATCGGCCGCGGCACCTTCGAAATAATGGCACCATACAGGAACGATAGAGAGAGACAGAGGACCAGGAAGGCTGCCGTATTACTCTATTATTTTCCAATAACATGACTTGAAATTTTCGTCGGTATTTTCACTTGAGGTTTTGCTTTAACTTCCTTTCACAGACTTTTTCCTTCATGGCCGACAATACGTTTCGCCGGAAAGAGAAAGGAGCAGCATGGCCAGGTCAGATCCCGAGAGTTGAGGACCCAAGGGCTGGGGTTCCAAGGGGTAAGGGGTCGACGGGTGAGGACTCAAGAGGTAGGGGATCGAGGCGTCAGGGTCTGATGGTGGGTCAGGTCCCGATGGGCGAGGACCCGAGGGGTCAGCGTACTAGAGGTCAGGACCCGAGGGGTCAGAGCTGGAGGGGTCACAGCTCGAGGGGTAAAGACCCTAGGGGTCATGCAACAAGAGGTCAGGGCTTGAGGGGTCTGGGTACCAGAGGGTACCAGGGTCCGATAGGTAAGGGTACCAGGGGTCAGGGCCCGAGGGGTCAGAGCCGGAGGGGTCACATCACAAGGCGTGAGGACCCGAGGGGTCAGGGCACTAGAGGTCAGGACCCGAGGGGTCAGAGCACTAGAGGTCAGGACCCGAGGGGTCAGAGCACTAGCGGTCAGGAGCCGAGGGGTCAGAGCACTAGCGGTCAGGGCCCGAGGGGTCAGAGCACTAGCGGTCAGGGGCCGAGGGGTCAGGGTGATAGAGGTAAGGGCCCGAGGGGTCAGAGCCCGAGTGGTCACGGCTCGAGGGGTGAGGACCCTTATGGTCAGGGTACCAGAGGTCAGGACCCGAAGAGTCAGAGCCGGAGGGGCCACAGCACAAGGGGTGAGGACCCGAGGGATCAGAGCCCGGGGGGTCAGAGCCGGAGTGGTCACGGCTCGAGGGGTGAGGACCCTTATGGTCAGGGTACCAGAGGTCAGGACCCGAAGAGTCAGAGCCGGAGGGGCCACAGCACAAGGGGTGAGGACCCGAGGGATCAGAGCCCGGGGGGTCAGAGCCGGAGTGGTCACGGCTCGAGGGGTGAGGACCCTTATGGTCAGGGTACCAGAGGTCAGGGCCCGAAGAGTCAGAGCCGGAGGGGCCACAGCACAAGGGGTCAGGACCCAATAGATCAGAGCCCGAGGGGTCAGAGCTCGAGGGGTGAGGGCAGCCGTTGCAGCGGCTACGGACGCGGCCGGGGTGACCGGAATAACAAGCGACAGCATGACGACCACAGCCACAACGATGACCGCCAGGGACAGCCTCATCGTAAACGCCGCATGTAAGAAGAGTCCCTCTAGATTCGGAAAACAAGAAAGAATTTTGCAGCACAATATTCCAATGCACTCAAAAGAAAGCACTGTCTCCAATTCTCACATTGAAGGGTTCCTTGTTTCGTTTCTTTTTTTAAGGGATTCAGCACAGCAGCACGGAGACCAGGGAGCCCGTCGGTACAATGTAGCAGTCGCCAAGCCACCCACAAAACCACCAGGCTACATGGCCCTTCAGTCGATGCTCAGGCAAGAGCGCGATCCCTCCACCGTTGTCCAGGAGCTGAGCTCCTACGGGAATGGACTGGAGATACTTTTGAGCGAACCCGGCTTGCACCGCGACCAGATGGCAATCCTCGTCCGTGTCCTGGCCAAGATTTGCCAGTGCCGGGACAGCGGGCCCCAGTCCCTGACGCGGGTCCTGTCCATGGTCGTCGACACCGCCTTCCTCGGCCAAAACCTCGTGCAGCACATCAGCGGTCTGGTGACGGAGACTGACGGCAGCCACCTGTGGCAGGCCCCCGAACAAATCAGCGCCGCCCTGACGTTGATGGACACCCTTTTGCAGCGGGTCCATCGGAGCGTGACGGATGTCCAGGTGGTCCTGGTGATGATAGAAGCCGTCGCCCCGAAGCTGGAGAAGAACGGACTCCATATTAGTGAGGCGGACAAGACCCTGTTGAGTCAGCGTCTCCTGTTCTGCCGCCAGACCCAGCAACGGGCAGCAACGAAGACTCAACACCCGAGGACTGCTCGCGAAGCCGGCGCCCCACCTGACGACTTCAGGGCCCTGCCCATCGTCCCCGATGCGGCCGAACTCACGACAACCGCCAAGGCCTATCTGAGAGCGAATGTGGTCAAGGGGAGGTACGAAGACCTCCAGCACTACCTGGATATTCAGTTCCGCCTCCTGAGGCAGGATTTCCTTGAGCCGCTGAAACTGGGCATTGCCGACTACCGCCAGACCGCAGCAAAGGTAGTTGGCCGACAGAAGCAAAGAAACGTCCGCATGTACCATGGCGTTAGGGTGCTGCGCCCGGTCTGCTTGCACGATGGAATCACGCATCGCGTCAACTTTGACACCAGAGGGCTGGAGGTCAAATGGGAGTCAAGCAAGCGTTTGACCTTTGGCTCGCTGGTCTGTCTGAGCAATGACAACTTTCGTTCAGTCCTCTTCGCGACGGTGGCCAACCGGAATCCCCAAGACCTTGCCCACGGTTGGGTCGGGCTTCGCTTCCAGAGCCTAGACCAAGTCACATGCCTCTCCTCTACTGACTCCACTTTCGTCATGGCGGAATTTTTGGTCCTTTTTGAGGCCTACCGCCCAATCTTGCAAGCTTTGCAAAAGGTGAGCGAGGACACACTTCCCCTGCAGCGCTACATCATCGAGGTGTCACGCGAGATTCTTCCCCCGGCATACCTTCAGCAGAAGACAAGCGCTGTGTATGATCTGCGAGCACCGCCATTCCTTGATGACAAGGACGATGATCTTCATACAGCCCCACACAGCCCGATCATGCCCGTAGACATTTTATACCCAGCCGGATGGCCCCGGGCAGAAGAGTTGGAGTGCGATGAGTCCCAGCTGAAAGCTCTGCAGGCAGCCCTGACACAAGAGCTGGCCATCATACAGGGTCCCCCGGGTACCGGTAAAACCTACATCGGCCTGAAGATAGTTCAGGCACTCCTGGACAACAAGGCCGCCTGGGGTGGCCAGGGGTCACCTATTCTGGTGGTCTGCTACACCAACCATGCCCTGGACCAGTTCCTTGAGGGCATCTTAGGTTTCACTCGTAAGGTTGTCCGTGTGGGTGGCAGGAGCAACAGTGAGGTTCTGCAGGAGATGAACCTCAAATACTTGAGGCGGAACCAAACAGTGTCAGCCTCAAAGAGGAGGGCCCCAATAAATCGCATTTTGGTCATTCAGGACGAAATGGCCTCGACAAAGGATCTCATCCACAGGTATCGGTATAAGGTATCGAACAGTATGAATGGGATCATCGGCGAGGAGTACCTGCAGCCGTTCATGTCGAAGGATCAGTACTCAAGTCTTACAGAGGCGGCCCGTGATGAGGCGCAGACGATGGCATCTCGCATTCCTGAGTGGCTTGAACTAACTACCTTCTGGGTTGTCCAAGGGATGGAAGGTGGGCGACAGGAGGGCAAAGAGCCACAGGAAGATGAGCTTGAAGAGGGAGAAATAAGAGATGGCGGAATGGGCGAAGAACGTATTGAAGTGGACGAAGAGGCTGACATTGAAAGAGAGGGTTTTCCTGATGATTGGGATGACAATTCATTTGACCAAAACCCCGACAAAAGCCAACTCGTCCATAGCGTCGACAACGTTCGAGCAGGGCAGCCTGCCTCAGATGGCAGGAAGATTCGAGGAAATAATAAGTTTCTCCGTAACCTGAGGAAAGCCGAGAGGATGTCGGAGGAAGAGGCGCAAGGTGTCCAGAACGTCTGGGCTATGGGGAGCCTGGAAGCCCGATGGCAACTGTACCGTCTCTGGGTCCAGCGGTACTGCAGCCACGAAAGGGCAAAGATTAGGGAAGCCCAGAGGACATACGAAAAATTCCGAGAGGAGCTACAGGAAGTCCCCACGGAGAAAGATGTGGCCATTCTCGAGGGAGCTGACGTGATTGGCATGACTTCAACTGGCGCCGCCAAGCATCACAGCCTACTGCATTGGGTGGGTCCCCGCATAGTGGTGGTCGAAGAGGCAGCAGAGGTCCTGGAGGCACACATCGTGACAGCACTGAACCCCGAATGCCAGCACCTGATCCTCATCGGAGACCACCAGCAGCTCCGGCCTAACCCTATGGTGTACCGCCTGGCTAAGGACTTCAAACTGGACATGTCGCTCTTTGAGCGGATGATCAACAACGGTGTGCCGTACACGAAGCTCAGCCACCAGCACCGCATGCGTCCAGAGATATCGGCAATCATGAAACACCACTTCTACCCACAGCTGCAGGACCACGAGAGCGTCCTGTCCTATCCCAACGTGAGAGGCGTCGACAAGGACCTCTACTTTCTGGACCACAGCATCAAGGAGCAGGAGATTGAGGACTCCATGAGCAAATCCAATCTGCACGAGGCCGAGGTCTTGGTTGGCCTGTGCAAGTACCTGATCCAGCAAGTACAGTACCCACCCTCCAAGATCACCATCCTCACCCCATACCTTGGACAGCTGCGCATCTTCAAGCAGCTGATGCCGGAGTCCGTCTTCGAAGGCGTCCGGGTGTGCGTTGTGGACAACTTCCAAGGCGAGGAGAACGACATCATCCTGCTGTCCTTAGTCCGCAGCAACGAGACAGGCACGGTGGGCTTCCTGAAGGTGTCCAATCGCGTGTGTGTGGCCCTGTCCAGGGCCCGGCACGGCTTGTACTGCATCGGCAACTTCCAAGCTCTTGCGCAAGCTGACGAGCGATGGCATGTAATCGTCGAGGAGATGCGTGACAGAGAACTGCTGGGGCAGCACTTGAGTCTGGTCTGCCAAAATCACCCGGAGACAGTCACCCGCATCCAGACGGGCACTGATTTCCACAGCGTGCCGGAGGGTGGCTGCAACCTTGCCTGCAGTTTCCGTCTGGACTGCGGTCACAGCTGCGGCAGACTGTGCCACCTAATTGACCCGAAGCACAAGGATGTAAAATGTCTGAAGAAGTGTGACAAGCTCCTCGCATGCGGCCACAAGTGCCTGAGGAAGTGCTTCCAGGAGTGCGGCCAGTGCATCACAGAGGTCACCAAGACGTTGCCCTGCGGTCATGACGTGAAAATCTCGTGCCACCAGGATCCCGATGAGTACTTGTGCACGAAGCCCTGCGAGCGGGGTCTGCCCTGTGGCCACATGTGCAAAGAGGTCTGTGGGTCTCCCTGCACCCAACGCTGTCAGGAGCCCACGATCCGGTCAGATTTTCCATGTGGTCACGTGGTTGAAGTCAAGTGCTGCGAGGGTCCCGAGGACTGTCCCGAGCCCTGCAAGGCCACGCTGGACTGCTCTCACCCGTGCACGGGTACCTGTGGGTCCTGCCACAGAGGCCGGCTCCACGAGCAGTGCCGACAGCCCTGCAACCGCATACTGGTCTGCGGCCACGCCTGCAAGGCCCAGTGCACCCGTGACTGCCCACCGTGTCGCCGGTCCTGCGAGAACAGCTGCGTGCACAGCCGCTGCATGAAATCCTGCGGCGAGGCCTGTGCACCTTGCAGGGAGCCCTGCCCGTGGCGATGTGCCCACCACGCCTGCAACACACTCTGCAGCGAGGCCTGCGACCGGCCCCCGTGCGATCGCCCCTGCCCAGAGAGTCTCCCGTGCGGGCATCCCTGTATCGGGCTCTGCGGTGAGCCGTGCCCGAACAAGTGCCGCCTCTGCCATAAGGCGGAGGTCACCGAGATCTTCTTCGGCGAGGAGGACGAGCCGGACGCCTGCTTCGTTCAGCTGGAAGACTGCGGCCACCTCGTTGAGGTCAGCGCCCTTGACCGCCTGATGAGTACAGACCCGCAGTCCAGCAACTCCGTCCGGCTGAGGGAGTGTCCGCGCTGCAAGACCCCGATTCGACGCAATCGCCGATACGGGAGCAGCATCAACGAAGCCCTCGCCAACATCGAGAGCGTCAAGGCCAAGATCTTAGGCGACGTGCTGCAGCGGGGCATCGTAGTGGACAGGATCAAGCAGCTGCTTAAAGGCAATATGCACATTAAAAGACGGAGCCTCTCAGAACTGATGACCATCGAGAACCAAGCAAAACTGATCAAAGCCATCATGAAAGCAATAAAGAAGGCAGAAGCATACAAGTCCCAGTGTAAAGCAGTCGAAGGCGAACTGATCGAGCTGAGAAAGTGGCTGATGAAGCGCCGGCCCAACTTCATCACCTGTCAAGAGTTGGAGGAAGGCAGCCTCGAACTCCACCGCCTCACCCTGTGCTTGGACTTTGCCCTCATCAAGGGCAGTCTCCCGACAGGCAGCGACGATATCGACTTGGAGAGTGTCGAATCACTCCTCGCAGGCGGGCGGCGCCTGGACGAAGCGAGCCTGGAAAAGACCAGGAGGTGTCTGGAAAGGCTGAAGCAGAAGTGCCCTGGCCTCTGCATCTCCGAGGAGGAGCGGGTGATGGTGGTCAAGGCTATGGGCCTGACCCAGGGCCACTGGTTCAAGTGTCCCAGCGGCCACGTGTACGCCATCGGCGAGTGCGGCGGGGCCACGGAGGAGAGCACGTGCCCCGAGTGCAAGGCCACCATCGGAGGGAAGAGCCACCGTCTGCATGAGACCAACAGGCTGGCCGGCGAGATGGACGGTGCCAGGTTTGCGGCCTTCTCTGATCGGGCTAACCTGGCCAATTACGACCCGGGGGAGCTCTGAGGAAGACCCCTCATCAACCACGTGAAATGATACAGAACTGTTGCAGACTGCTGTCCGACACGAAACACCCAAATTGACAATCTGGACACCTGTTTCATGGCTTCTTGTTTCCGGTTTCAGTGGCACCTTTCTCAAAGGCCCTCGATATCAAAACGTCAGGCCCTCGATTACGGGGGGGACTTTCGGTCTGGCTTTATTGCACGTTCTGTCTGGCTTACTGCCAGTGCCTGATTGGTGATATTGTGGTATAGCAGTCTCATCGTGATGTTGATGACGATATTGATGATGGTGGTGACCAGGCCACATGGTCAAGTTCGGCCCTAATCTTATCATTTGGATCTACGCCTTCGAGTCACTACAAAACATTTAACTAAGAAAGGACAAGGATTCACAAGAAGAGAATGTGCCTCTCAGTTGGATTGATTACTAATATTGAAGATTAATCATTTAACTTACACATAATACATTTACTGAATTAGCATAATAATTTGAGTTGATAAAAAAATATGGTTGGTAAACAAAACGGATATATATAAAGAATTGGGAATATAAATGGATATGGGTATTTGGATTATACATGTATACTTTGGTAGTATATGTACGGACGGATATTTTTCGGGGAACTGTACGAAATAGTTTGGTAGTACAAATGGCTATAGGCATCTGTATGATTTAATTTGGTAGTACACTGTACAAATGGATATAGGCAAGTAAGGCAACTCTGTTATAAAGTTTGGAACGACAAATGGAAATAGACAACTGTATGATACAGCTTGGTATATGTAGTACAAATTGATATGCCTATATAGGCAACTGCATGATATAGTTTGGTATAATTATGTAGTACAAATGGCTATAGGCAACTGTATGA
The DNA here is from genome assembly GCA_949987565.1 of Luidia sarsii. Lineage (NCBI taxonomy): Eukaryota > Metazoa > Echinodermata > Asteroidea > Paxillosida > Luidiidae > Luidia > Luidia sarsii. The sequence continues at coordinate 5,317,841 of OX465118.1, forward strand.
TTTAATTTGGTAGTACACTGTACAAATGGATATAGGCAAGAAAGGCAACTCTGTTATAAAGTTTGGAACGACAAATGGAAATAGACAACTGTATGATACAGCTTGGTATATGTAGTACAAATTGATATGCCTATATAGGCAACTGCATGATATAGTTTGGTATAATTATGTAGTACAAATGGCTATAGGCAACTGTATGATTTAATTTGGTAGTACATTGTACAAATGGATATAGGCAAGAAAGGCAACTCTGTTATAAAGTTTGGAACGACAAATGGAAATAGACAACTGTATGATACAGCTTGGTATATGTAGTACAAATTGATATGCCTATAGGCAACTGTATGATATAGTTTGGTACAGTACAAATTGATATGCCTATAGGCAGCTGTATGATATAGTTTGTGGTAGTAGAAATGGATATATAGGCAACTGGATAATACAGTTTAGACTAGTAGAAATGGAAATAGACAAATGTATAATATATAAGTAGTACGCTATAGGCCCTAAATGGATATAGACAACTGGATAATATCATAGTCTGGAAGTACAAAGTTCAAAAAGACAACTGTATGATTTACAGTACAATTTAATGGGCCTAAACCTAAAGGGAAATTTTGGTAGTACAAATGGATGGGCCTAGGCCTACAGGGAAGTAGGCAACTGTATAATATAGTTTGGTAGTACATATGGATATATGCAACTGTATAATATAGTTTGCCAAAACAAAATAACGGGCTTAAGCCTATAGGCAAAGTTTTGTAGTGCAAATGGATATGCCTATAGGCAACTACAGGTATATGATATGGTTTGATAAATGTAGTACAAATGGATAAACCTACAGGCATCTGTTCAAATGAATATGCCTATAGGTCAATGTATAACATAGTTTCGTATTAAACAAATGGACATGCCTTTAGGAAACTATGTGATTACAGTTTGGTAGTACACATGGATACGCCTAAAGGCAAACTGTATGATATAGTTCATGATAGGCAGTATAAATCGACTGGCCTAGGCCTATGGGCAAGTAGGCAACTATATGATGTAGCTTGGTAGTACAAATGGATAAAGGCAATTGAATACTGCAACCTGCTCTCTTCACGTGGGTTGAATTGTGTGCGTAAGCGGATGTAGTATATCAAAAAATATCAATCAGCTGAAAACAGTCGTCGTCCGACTGCGCACGCAGTGAGAAAACTTACGTAGTGTCTATAAATGTCCACTGACCATGCACTGACGAACTTTAACTTCCCGGCCAGCCCACATTGCAAAGGAAAACTTACCCAAAATCATTGGTTTTGAATATGTTGGGAGTCTTAGCCTGATTATAAATTGGCTATAGCTTATTGGGTTCAAATCTTCAATCCTTATAATCAGTTATAATAATTCGAATTTGGATAATAGAATCACTATCAACTCCTTTCAGAGAGCGGGTTGTTACGTACGCCACAGCCAAGTACAACGCGTAACGTAGTACTGTAAGTATATCCTCCAGTTACCGGTTTTCGACGACATAATTTTTTTCAAGCTGACCAATTAAATGTGGACGAAACTATCACACTAAAGAGGTTTCAGTCACTTTTTCCACACCACAGACTATTAGAATAATCATGGAGAATGTTGATCAAGCCTGTCACTTCCGTAAGATTACCCGGTTTTGTTGATGTCCACAGCGCACCGCCCAGTAGGCATCGTGACCTATTTTCAACGGTAGTGTTTAGTAAGGTGTCCCAGTACAGCCAAACGCAAAATAAATTCTTAAAATAACTCAAATGCTGTGTGGCACTGTAAAATTCTTCCCTGTATGTTTTTTGGGGGTTCATCTTTTTTTCCCGTGTGATTCAGCCATGGAAGCAGATTCTATTTTCTTTGCCCTTTTGGTGAGGTTGTATTTTCATCTGGTTGATGTCTTCTTTTGTGACGTTTAAAAAAACTCCACAATCCTCTTTCTCACTGCTTCTTCAGTTATGACCTTTCCCAATGTCACTCAAGAGACACATTTCCTCCTTCTCGGTACTTTCTCTAGCTGCCCTTTTACTTTTTTCATTTTTTATAAAAGCCTATTGGGCCATGTTACTTTATGCCTTTAAATAATATTAATAAAAAAAATAAAAAATTATATAAGCGAGACGCCCTTTAGGAGCCTTCATAGTTTTTACCCAGAACGGACTGCCTCAAGTTGCCTGACATTTTTGTTTTCTACGAATGTTGGGGTTTGTTATGGTACACTCAGATTTTGTTTAGGACTAACAATAAAGAAAACTGGAGCTACGAAGCAACTGCCAGTTTGTACCTAGGAAAATAGACCCCAAAAGAGCAACTTTTTGAATCACATGAGTTTGGCCTACCGGAAGAGCCTTAACTTTCCACATTTTCGGTGACGAACAAGAGCAGGAAACAAACTGGAAGATACGAAGTCTGAGATCGTTATACGAAGTTGTTTTCATCGTGCGATGTGAGTTAGAAGGCCAAGCGTCGAAAACGCGTACCGTCGAAAACGATACATCTGGGGTCTTTGAGATGATTTTAGCTACTGTTGCACTCGCTTCGAGTCTGGCCAACACCTATAGACAGATAACGGCGGGCATCAGACCAAAATTTGCCATAGAGGCCGCCATCTGTAAGAAGCATTGACAGAAAATAGCGCCGCCATGCCCGTACATAGAAAAAAACACGTAGGCCTACATGTACAGCGTGATGCGTGAGCATCGCCGCGTAGCGTCACAGACCCTGCACATGTACATAATATAGTCAAGTCTCGGGCTCAGGCTTCGTTCTCCGTCTGACAAAACCTTTAAATCCAGGTTGTGGTTTGTCGCCGAATTTCAAGGTTTCTTGGCTTGATAAGTACAGAGAATTCACCAAGAAACTGACTGACTAAACCCTTCTAGATGGCTGTGACATTATGACCGGTATATAAGCTCAGAGAAATGTGACCGAAGCCAAAGCCCGAACCTAAATTAACCTTCATGTCATTGAAGGCCCATGTATCTAGTCGGGTCCCCCATGGCATGCCGGTATCCTGACGTACATGTATATAGGTTATTATATCATAAATATGTTATACACAATGTATATGTTTATGGTGCACAGATGGTGATATTGTCACTGGTATCATCGCCCCCTTTCAATAAGAATTTTATTTGATGTGGGTTTTCCGTAGCAAAATTTCATCCTTTTTTTTCTCCGAGTAAAAACGATCGTTTTCTTTTGTTTCTCGGACAATCTAAAATATCTTGATTTTCGGAGTTTCTTGAATTTAACAGTTTCTCAAGTTTTACAATTTCTTGAGTTTCAGAGTTTCTTGAGTCTCAGAGTTTCTTTCGACCCAGAATGATGTGTCAATAGATTAGTGCACACTGCTTTGATTGTGTATGTGTGCACAGGGTTAACTTATAGGCTTGTGCACAAAAAGGTTTTAAGGTGATATACAAAAATGTTGCAAACTGCTTACTGACTAAAATTACCAAAATGTAAATCTTAAAATTAAGTCATTTCCTTATGTTGCTGTATCCCCTCGTGGTGATCCTCCTTGCTGACCTGTCTACGTGTGTATGTAAGTCTGTCCGTCCGTTGATATGTAAGTCTACGTTCTGTGTTTGTCTCTTGTTTTTTGCTCTTACTAACATGAATAACCCAACCTGTTTCTTTCAACTTAGGAAACTGCAAGAAAAGGCTCTTCGGTACACTTTCCATCAAGACAACTACAACTTTTTCTCGGTCTCTCGCCTGATCCCTACTGGCTTACAGATATCTCACACCCCCAAATTGGAAAACTCTCCCCCAACCTACAGAAAAAATGGAATCAAATTCTTTATAGTGCTTCCATTCAGCTCATCAAGGTCCTCTCTGAGCAATGTGAAATCACCCTTCAGGCTGTCCACCAGGACATTGCTAATCTGGACTCCAAACTACGCTCCAGCTGTTCTGAAAGCCAGTACAAGGATCTCAGTGATGAGATTGAGAAAGGTCTCTCTAACCTCAATTCTGTTCTCACCGACAGGAGAAACAAGAAGATTGGTGGCCTTGTTGCCAAACAACGCAGACACAACCGCTTCAGACGCAGTCCCCAGTCTACACCTTTACCCCCCCCCCCACTAACACTGTTGTCAACCTTTCCTCTTCTTCTCTAACTGATGCAGAGCATACGTTACTTTCCAAGGGCTTGAACTTTTGTCCAACTCCCCCCAAAGTTGACCAAGTAATGCTCAGTCAAGATCTCACTGAGTATTACCGCAGACTTCGTCTGACTGAGTTCTTCTTCGATTCTGGCTCCCGTAAAGAAGAACCTTTCCGAGTAAAAAGCACCTGGGTCCCACCAAGAACCGTGTTCCAGCCCTTGAAACGTATGTGCAAGCAGTCAGTTCTCAAGTTTCCAACTCCTCTCATCTTACCCGTAAGCCCCAAGACAATCTCCCTAGGGAAGAACGTCTTGCTCTCAACACTCTACGTTCCCGCGGTCACATCATTATCAAGCCAGCAGATAAATGGTCAGCCGTAGTAATCATGGATCGCCAAAAATATATTGATGAAGCCAATCGCCAACTCAACAATCCCCAGCACTATAATATAAATGTCTGGACTCTAACCTCTAAGCGGAAAATACGTTCTGTTTTCACTAGTATGGTTGGGGCGGTATTTCTGTCACACACCTTTGGAAATTTAACAGTATCTGTCCTGCTAGCACTTTCATAATCCAACTCATGCTAGCCATGGGCAGGCCCAATTTTGGACAGGGCAAATTCTTTTCACTAATTACTGTCTAATTAGGACCCTAATGATGAGCACCATTTTCGACCCCAAATCGTCGAAAATGGGCAACTCGCTAGCACCATGCTAACAGTAGTGCTCCGTAAAAACAAAATGTAGGCCTACCCTACAGTTTTGAGAAAAGTTGGATTTTTCTTCCATAATCCAACTCATCCAACCCATGGGCAGGCCCAATTTTGGAGAGGGCAAATTCTTTTCACTAATTACAAGTGTCTAATTTGGACTCTCATGATGAGCGCCATTTTCGACCCCAAATCGTCGAAAATCGGCAATTTGCCCTCTCCAAAATTGGGCCTGCCCATAGGATGGATGAGTTGGATTATGAAAGAAAAATCAATTTTTTTAAAACTATGTACGTAGGCCTACATTTTGTTTTTACGGAGCACTACTGCTAGCAAGATGCCCGTTTTCGACGATTTGGAGTTGAAAATGGCGCCCAGAATGAGAGTCCCAATTAGACATGAATTAGTGAAAAGAATTTGTCCTCTCCAAAATTGGGCCTGCCCATGGGTTGGATGAGTTGGATTGTGGAAAAAAAATCCAACTTTTCTCAAATATGTAGGGTACATTTTGTTTTTACTGAGCATTTGTTGTCACGTACTTAAATCTTTGTCAAATTTTGGGACTTTTTTCAGAGTCGCATTTTGTCCCTCAATTTGCCTAGAAATGCTTAATCGAAGGGGCTGTACTTTAAATATAAATTAGGTTGCATACACTTGTTCAAGATTGACGTGTTAAAGTTTATGTTATGTGCTGGAATAATTTCATTTCGTTGAAAAACGGACCAGAGGTAGGCCTACATTCGAAAAAGGGCTTCCTTTTGCCGCACACGTTCTAGGTTTGTGTGAATGTGCGGCTGAATACGCGGCTGGGATTTTGGGCCGAATACGCGGCTACCTTTAGCTAGGTGGCGTCCCGTAACAATGGTCACGAGGATTTCCGTTCTGAAAGTCGTGTCGAAAGACCCGTTTATGACACGATAACACCAGTGTCGTTGATCAAAATACAAATTGAGACACAAAGTGGACAGATGGCAGCAATATTATTGTCCGTTTTCTGAAGTAGCAACAGAGGTACAACTGCAAACGAGTCTGGACGTTCCAACTTCCATCACTCATTCATCATGCAATCATGGACATGGTCCCAGCTCCCACACTGCACTGCATTGACATCAAGGAGGTATTAGCTCGCCTAATACCTCCTTGATTGACACAATAACATGACACACAGCACACAGGTAGGTAAGGTAGGCCTAACTTATTATGTTTTTATGACGATATACATGTCGGACTATGGAGCTTATAGTTTTTTACCTCGATGGTCAGATCTCATGTTAGATGACATCGTCGCAATTGCCTATAAGTGTGCTTTATTTTCATTGTTTTTTTTTTTACTACACCCATCCATATGGGCATGGAGGAAGGAAAATAGAACATACATTTCCAGCGTTTCGAAGAATAGCGGGAAATAATTGTCTTTGGAATTCTGCAACGCATTGCAGGCAACAAGGTTACGTAATACTAATAGGGCGTCAGTGGGTTAAATAGGCCGGGGAAGAAAGGAGTATTCAGATCAGTTCTAGCAAGCACTCCATACGAGACACACGCATTTCAATTTTGGTGATTTGGATCGTAAACAATTGAGGACAACTTGAGTTCTTGTACGATATTATGCACAGGGCGAAGTCCAACGCCCTTGCGGAGGAGAATGCTGACTGTTTTGGGGCACAGGCTTTTCGGAGGATTTTTTATACATTTTTTATCTCTGTTTTTTTTGCCTGGATGTCGTCTTCTCCGATGAAGCGGTTAAGTACAGCAATGACATGCTGGATTGTTACATGAGAGTTCCTGTTGATTGTCACACATTATTTTGTATAACTAATTTATATAATTCTTGCAGTTTCAATAAAGGGGGATCTATAATGTCTCCTGTGCTTTGCTATCGCCAATCCAAGAAAGGTTGTTTGGCTGTTTATTGGATGTAGAAGTGGAAGTAAAGATAAGACGAGAAGCTATTTGCAAGGGACAGGGGGAAATTCACTCAAAGTCATGGAGAAGCCATACAAACAAGAAATAGGCCTACAGGCACCAATATTGTAAAACAAAAATAACCTTGATATTTGACTTGATGCCTGCAAAGAGAAACATTGCTCACGTTTTCATAATTTCCAATATTTACATTATTTTCTAAATATTTGTATGTTGTTGGAATCCTTTCCTAAACAATTTACCGACAATGCTTTGAGCTACATTTACTGGCACAGAAAAGTAACTCAAAGGACCCATGCATTTTGTTTTTGTTATGGAACCACATTGGTCAAATGACAAAATATGTGACATTAGACATGTTAGAAAAGAACTCATTGACATTTTCAGAAATACCTCTTTTGTTTGTTCCAGTTGTGCAGTCAAATGAGGGATGACATCCTACCACCTACTGATTTTTTTTCCTGTATTCAAAGGGGCAGGGGTATCCGCTTCTGACAGAAGACATGTGCTTCCAGCCTTCCACACAAATGCATCATCTGTCGTTGCTATCAGTGGCAGACAGATCCGCTGATTAGGAAGAGAAGACTTCAGCAACTTGTACAAAGCGAGACCAAGACAGGAGGTTTGCTCCTTAAGGCTGCACATCAGAAGGATGAAGCTTTTCTCCTCAGTGTTCATGGCAAAGATCTAGTAGACTTAGTGGATTCCCGTGGATAGTGATGAAAAAACCTTAAAAGCTGAGGCAGATTTCTCCCACCAACTGGTAGTCTATGTAGAGATTATACGACCAAAAACATTTGTTTTTCTTAAAACAAGAGTTTAATCAATATGTCAAATCCATTTACAATGTTTTAGATATAACTTGGGTTTTTTAACTTACATTTTCATATTTATAAAAATAAGTGTTTGACATCAATCTCACCTTTTACTTTTACTTTTCTATTGAAAAAGACTGAAAACTATACTATTTGGTATACACATGTATATAGTATGTACATATAAAAGGATGACAAGTATTAAAGCCAAGTCTCTAAAATATTTAATATTTTGTCTTGATTTTCATTCTCTCATTTGTCCAAATATAAACAGATAGAAACTGATGCATAAAATGTGCTACCTTTTGAAACTGTTAGTCATCTGGCAAATACCTGTACATTACAGGAAACATGAACTCAAGCTACCACTTTGCATTCATCAGAATTTACTATAAATGTTACTGGCTGTGAGCCCAGCAATTTTGTTATTGATAGTTACATGTACACGTACCGTACTTGGTATGAAATAACCCGCAACAGCTGAAATTGCATTCAATGGAGGGACACGGGAAAAGTGGTGGACCCTTAAGTGCAACTTTGCCGAGCCATACAAGCTTTAAAAATGTTGTCCAGCAATGTTGATGATTAGTGTCAAGCAAGGTGGGTGCCAGTATATGCCAGGACAAGCTACGGGTAGTCTCCCTTTTACAGATTTGAAGTTCAGTTGCCCATACTGCATGGATACACGAAGGGATGTCACAGATCCAAGCCGCGGGCGGTGTTAGCTGTGACTTGGACCTGCACGATGAAAAGTGGAGCCACAGAGAAAATTAAAATGAGGGTTTTTAATTTAATTTCAATGACAAAAACAGTTGGAACAATCACCAAGTGATCTTCATTAATTTCTAATCAATTCTGAAATTTTGGGATAATATGCTATACTCATTTGTTCCACACTTCCGATTCTGATTTGTGATTTGATGTTGCACCATGTTTAAATAATTCACACAAAATTATGGTGGTTCTGAAAAGAACTGCATGGTGAGTGTGTGATTCTGAAGATTTTTTTTTTTTAGTAATGTACTCACCGGTTCTTCTCTGAACCACATCTCTTCTTGAGAGACACTTTGACGTGATGTAGCCGTGGTTGAAAGCAATCTTCCTACCATGTCCACGTGCAGTTTCAAATCTTACTTTAAAATTGCTGCCATTAAAATTAAGGTCAAACAGTTTCATCTTATCAAATAATTGTTGCGACTTTGTTTTCTTCTAACAGCCAAGGAATCAGCTGATTGACTTTAAGATATCTCTTCTTTTATTACGGACTTTCCCCCACTGCATTTTTCTTACTTTACAAAGTCTCTGTGCAACCACGCCCTTAGAAATGTATTCATTTGGGCACTAATTGACTCCAGCTAATTCAATGAGTTATAATTTTAGTTCGCCAGGAAAGCACACTAGTAGTAGTACATTATTAAAGGCAATTTACAGTGCCAAGCTCTGCCCTTACAGTTCAATACTTTTTAGTTCATGCATCACCTAACCACAGGCCAGGCAGGCAGGTTATAAATGTGACATGGGTGTACATCTCTTTCTGTGTGTGGAGCTCAGTAAAAAAGAAAAAGCCCTCTGAGGGGCCACTCGGTCTCGAGTTTGCAAGGAATCAACGTGTACAGTGTATGTCTATGCAGTATTCCACTTGGTGGTATTTAGAAGATGCCTTAATTAAGCTTAAAATATCTACAATTGTCTTGAAACAGAAATGCGGACATATCTATGTTGGTATTTTTTTTTAATGAAGTTAATACAAAAACTGTTGCAAACTGCTCGTCACTGACTAAAATGACCTGCAATCATTACATAAACGTTTCGATCGTAGCAGGACCTTTCTCAAAGGTAAAGTAAATTTTTATGAGCGAGAGGCGAGCAAGTTCCGTGTGTATACTGTATAGCCCTGATTAGTGTCCATGTATACAGAGAGTACCGGTACCGATTTGGACGCCATTTTGTTTCCATTGTTCAGTAGGGCGTAGCCTGTTCCTAGGCAACTGTCGGTCTATAGGTTTATGTATGTGGTTTAAATACACTAAGGTCACGCAAAGCGCCCTTGTACGTTAGCGCGAGGGCATGGACAGCCCGGTCTAATCTCTAGTAATGCGTTCTAGTGCAGACGTCTCATAACCACTGCACCACCGAGCTGGTCCAGGTCGTGTGGCTGATTCGAATATTGTATAGCGGCGGGTATACCACGATGCATCATAGATATAACATGATGTTTGCGTCGAGGTAAATGTAGAGGTTGCCCTGCTCAGAATAAACACCGAGTGTTCAGTGCTTTGCCAGATGCCTGACATACCGGTAAACCAGTAAGCCCATAACGGGCACGAGTAACCCCGTTATTTACCCGAGTCAATACAGTCACAAGTGGAAGATCCGTACCGCGCACACATGCATATGCACGTGTATATACACGTTATACGCTTGATCGTGTTACACACATGGGATCAGACCCCGCGAAGTATATCACGCCAGAGCAGGTATTACATAACATTGGAATAATAAACGAGGGTCGCTGCCATTATGGTAGCTGGAATAAACAGCTGCTCTGGGTCAAGGGTCAACAGAGATAAATCGTTGATGGGGAAATGCGGCGCAACCCTTTGTTCGGATGACGTAGTATTGCCGGGCGCATACTGAGTCCCTTTCGGTTCGATATGTTTCGATGTGCGGTTCTTACGAGGCTTGAGCCGATTGGTGGTCACACAATGGTTGTTTGTTTTCTGGCGATAGGCCAGCTGTTCCGCGAAGTGCCAAGGGAAAGGTAAGTTGTTAGGGTATCGTAGGCGCGTACCAGCTCACGTTCATGACTTTCCGCACACACAAAAGGAGGTATGACTTTTCAACGCAGAGGCCAAGGCTGGGAATATTCGTGGACGCTCATTCGCTGACCGGACGGTGACCTTTCTGCCCGGAGATCTGTGCCAGGGTTCATCTTCCATTAGCGAACCAGGTCCGCAAGAAACGGCAGGTAAGGTCAGCTTGTGTCTCGGGACCACTTTTTTGCAAACTTGGTCTCGGTCTCGGTCTCGGTCTCGGTCTCGATCTCGGTCTCGGTCTCGCCGTCGGTCTCGGTCTATGTCTCGATCTCGATCGGTCTCGATCTCCGTCGGTCTCGGTCTATAGGTCTCGGCATGGTCTCGGTCTTGGTCTCGGTCTCGGCCTCGGCCTCGGCCTCGGTCTCGATCTCCGTCGGTCTCGGTCTATAGGCCTCGGTCTCGGTCTCGGTCTCGCCGTCGGTCTCGGTCTATGTCTCGATCTCGATCGGTCTCGATCTCCGTCGGTCTCGGTCTATAGGTCTCGGCATGGTCTCGGTCTTGGTCTCGGTCTCGGCCTCGGCCTCGGCCTCGGTCTCGATCTCCGTCGGTCTCGGACTCGATCTCCGTCGGTCTCGGTCTATAGGTCTCGGTCTCGGTCTATAGGTCTCGGTCTCGGTCTATAGGTCTCGGTCTCGGTCTCGGTCTCGGTCTCGGTCTAGGTCTCGGTCTCGGTCTCGGTCTAGGTCTTGCTCTAGGTCTCGGTCTCGGCATGGTCTCGGTCTTGGTCTCGGTCTCGGCCTCGGTCTCGGTCTCGATCTCCGTCGGTCTCGGTCTATAGGTCTCGCTCTAGGTCTCGGTCTCGGTCTAGGTCTCGGTCTAGGTCTCGGTCTCGGTCTAGGTCTCGGTCTCGGTCTAGGTCTCGGTCTCAGTCTCGGTCTCGGTCTCGGTCTAGGTCTCGGTCTCGGTCTAGGTCTCGGTCTATAGGTCTCGGTCTATAGGTCTCGGTCTCGGTCTCGGTCTAGGTCTCGGTCTAGGTCTCGGTCTCGGTCTAGGTCTCGCTCTAGGTCTCGGTCTCGGCCTCGGTCTCGGTCTCGATCTCCGTCGGTCTCGGTCTATAGGTCTCGGTCTCGGTCTATAGGTCTCGGTCTCGGTCTAGGTCTAGGTCTCGCTCTAGGTCTCGGTCTCGGTCTCGGTCTAGGTCTCGGTCTCGGTCTAGGTCTCGCTCTAGGTCTCGGTCTCGGTCTAGGTCTCGGCCTCGGTCTAGGTCTCGGTCTATTGGTCTCGGTCTCGGTCTAGGTCTCGCTCTAGGTCTCGGTCTCGGTCTCGGTCTCGCTCTAGGTCTCGGTCTCGGTCTCGGTCTAGGTCTCGGTCTCGGTCTAGGTCTCGGTCTCGGTCTAGGTCTCGGTCTCGGTCTAGGTCTCGGTCTCGGTCTGACCAAATGCAAATCTGAAATATGACAAGGTTCTGACGGGGGGGGGCTGATTCCTGTGGATGGATATACAGCGCCCCCACCCCGGGTAAAGACTAGTAGGTTATTTTGGTTTCAGTGTGTGATCCAATATGATTAAAGGTCTCGTAAATAACGGGGATGCAGACAACATCTGCACAAAAAGAAATCTCCAAAAATTATCGATTATTGAGAATGGTCCTGCTAGAATACGTCAGGCCTGTTAGATTTGCATTGTGGCCATTTAAACAGAGGATATACTTTATACGCCTTCCGAAAAGAGTCCACTTTCTTGAAATTCCAAATCCGAAAAAATAATTATCACCAGGAAGTTTGTAATGGTATCAGTTTTCAGAAATTTTAGCACTGGAGAATCTGCCGTTTTTGAGAAAATAGGAGAATTTGTTGATTTTCCAACGATCGCTCCGATCCGATCGTTGGAACAAAGACTTTCATTTACAAATGTCGCTCTCTATGTCTGAAAATGGTTATATAGCATTCAATTTCGTTCCCTCGAGTTTTAATAATAACATGGTTGGGCCGGGTGGTGTGGTGAGGTGAGGTGTGGTGTGGTGAGGTGAGGTGTGGTGAGGTGAGATGAGGTGAGGTGAGGTGAGATGGGGTTATGTGGTGTGGATGAGGTGAGATGAGGTGAGGTGATGAGGGGTTGGTCACCACTTGGGTGTGGTTATGTGAGCCCACCTCAGGAGGTGGGATGAGGTGAGATGAGGTGAGGTGATGAGGGGTTGGGTCACCACTTGGGTGTGGTTATGTGAGCCCACCTCAGGAGGTGGGATGAGATGAGGTGAGGTGAGGTGAGGTGAGGTGAGGTGAGGTGAGCAATGGTTGAGTTAAAGTGAAGAGAAGTGACGTGCATGCCTCGTCTTCTTCTTTTTTCTCAGAAACCGGTCCCGGGTATGTCGAGAGCCACTCGCTTGGAAAACGATCCGAACAGTCATCAAGGGGGATCGAGGCGTGTCGCTGGCGGCGCCACGTGTTCCACCTGCCGTTGGGGGCGCGTGGTGGTCGTGGCCTCGTTTCTCACGTCCCTGCTGGAAACCGGATTGCTGGCTACCTTCGCGGTGTACATTCCCATCTTCCTCGGGGAGTTTCAGAAGGGCTCGGGCCAGCTAGGATGGGTGATAAGCTCCGGCATTGCCATCGACAGCTTCGCAGGTAAAGAGCCGTCTTCTCGACGTTGGGCGGATGGGCGGATGGATCCCATCTTGACTTGCCCTCAACAACAGTCCATAAGATACAGCTCACCAAATCAATCCAAGACGACAGGGTCTTCTTATAATAGTAAATTATGCATAAAGAGTCTCTGCAATAGTAATATGTTTGCGGTGGCACCATGCAAAGTTCTCATTTGTGAGTATGTGTGGTTCTGAAAAGAACCAGAGGAACTCGACGTTTGGAACAGTATACTCTGGTCGTCTGGAGAGACTGCAGACGAACAGAGCATAATGTTCGAAACGTTGAGTTCCTCCGGTTCTTTTCAGAACCACAAATCGGTCATCTTTTGTTTCCTTTGAAAATATCCTTTAAAAATGAGGGCCTTATTGTAAGGTCATGGCAGGTACCCACAGTTTTAAAAACGTAAGGAAAACATTAACTTTCAAATCGTTGAATAATATTAACCAACGTTTTCTCAAGCGCAAAATTTCACGATTCATAGGATCAGTTTGCCAACCCAAACTTCAGCAATTAGCATCACATCACATCGGGGTTCCTACTTAAATGCATTGAGGTCGCAGGAGGGCGCTATTTGAAAAATGTTAAAATGTACTGACGACACTATGAAATTGGGCCCAGTTTCTGTGTGAATATACGTACAGTATTCTGTGAAGTCAGCGACGAGTCGACGACCACAACAAGTTGCAATGCAAACAGTCTAAACTAACACTGTGTAAATCTAACATGGTTGTGGTAATGTTGTGCGTTTCCGGTTTGGGTTGTATTGAGGGTCTACACGATGTAGCGCACTTTATGCTCATTGCTCAGTGATGTGCCCGATTGCCTGCTAGGAAAATACAGGCAGCTCAGGTGGGCTTCGAACCTGTAACTCCTGTTTTCCAGCGCCCATGTCTTAACCACTGGACCACCGAGCTGGTCAAGGTCGAGCGCTGGCTTCAAGATACATCATATAACGGCGGGCATACCGTGTTGCATCACACATACAATTTCGAATGAGAGCTGCATCCGCGTTGTGTGATTCCCAAACTGCTTTGTATCTAAATGAAAACGGGGCCGTGTATCACGGGAAAAAAAGATTGGGAAAAGAGATTTGTTGACTATTTGGGAAGACCATCATCTAAGGGCTGGATAGCTTAGGTGGTGTAAGCATGTCACAGGAGCGCTGGTACGTTAAGCTAAACGTCCCGGCTCAGTCAATTACCCTAAAAAGTACATGGACATGGTAGCATAATACATGGAAAACCGCAACCACTTCACAAGCGAAAGATAAGCATTCGAATGGTTATCAGCAAACATTTGATCAAGATAAAATGATGATGGTCAAACACTCACTGTTTATCTCAGAACAATGGAAGAGTAGGCTTAAGATAAAATCCCTCTCACATTTGTCTTGAAGTTATTTCTTGATCTTTGTTTTGTTTGTTTGTTTGCTCGTTTGGCCTGACCATAGTTCTACATCATCGTTTGATCTCTAGGACCAATTGGTAACTTTGTGGTCAGGAGGATTGGATGTCGTCCGGCCATCATGCTTGGTGGAGCACTCTTAGCGTGCGGGACTGCAGCAGCTTCCTTCGCTACCTCCGTCTTCCATCTCTTCATCTGCATCGGCCTCATTGCTGGTAAAATCAACGACAACAACATCAGTAATCTTAGTAATACTTTAGTATTATCAATATTGTCTGTCGCGTCATCAGTGTGTTCCGTATTTGGCCTATGTGTACAAGTACATGAGTGTACGTATTGTACGTTTTGCTGGCTTCCTGTCATGCCGCTACCACGTGGTCACGGGGTCCATTGTCAGCCACGGCTCATTATTACCGGCCCATGATGGACCAAATCATTATCACCGGCTCATGATGGACCAAATCATTATTAGCTATGGGCCCAAATGTTTGTGCACAAACAATTTACGGCGTGGGGGGGGGAGGGGAGGGGGCTATACCAGTTGCAATTAAATCTAGGGATCGGCTTTCTGCACAGCCAATATGGGCTTCCTGCACAGCGAATACAACGTACATGAACAATCTGAGTGACCTGAGACTCAATTCTTCATACTTTGTTTGAGCATGCACAAACATATGGGCCCATAGCGAATAATAGACTCGCCTGTATGATTATATTTTCTAAGATTTGCAATGTCAGGAAATTGGGCACTTTGCAAATGGTGTGCCAACCGCGCTTCTCTCTCTCTCTCTCTCTCTCTCTCTTTCTCTCTCTCTCTCTCTCTCTCTCTCTCTCTCTCTCTCTCTCTTTCTCTCTCTCTCTCTCTCTCTCTCTCTCACCTCTCTCTCTCTCTCTCTCTCTCTCTCTCTCTCTCTCTCTCTCTCTCTCTCTCTCTCTCTCTCTCTCTCTCTCCTTGTGACCTCTCGCGGCCGTATTGTCCCTGGTCCCTGGCCAAACAGTATGCGGTTTCTCTAAACGTCTGCGGTCCAAAATATCAACCAATAGCGAGGTCTCGCAAAGGGAACGGATATAGTGCAACGGATACGTCATCAATTATGACGTCATTCGCTACTTGCTATCAGCTAAGCGAGCGAGACATCCTTGTCGTCCGCACGTTTAGCAAAGCAACGCGTAGGAAAATTCGAATTTCTGGTATATTGGTCCATATGGAATTATGGATAGCAATAAGTAATCGCTGAAAATGTACGGGCCATTTTTGTGAGTTTCGAAGACTTTGAAATACGAACAGATTAGTCTCGATGTAGGGTAACAAAACGCCGGTGCGTGGTGTCGGAAATAGACTTCATTTTAGACTTCTTTTACACAGCGTTGGGTTTGCGAATCGCGTGGCTGATACGCTCTAATTGCGAAACGGCGGAATGGTTCTGGTACGGTAGCTAAATGTACGCGTATCTGGATGTTTGCGTGCTACAGATAATGTGAATAGTGCACGCCAAGGTGTTTTAACTTGTTCTGAAAAGTGTGTGGGAGACATTTGCCAGGGAACAGAGTGCCCGAGTTCGCGGAGTGAGCTAGAGGAGTGGGGTTGTGGTGGGTGTGGAAGAGCGCCCCTTCCTCCCACGGTAGGAAGCTTCGTGAATTTTCGTGCCTATGACTGAAATCGCATTTGGTGCATCTTTACCGTGTATTGTAATTGTATACATATCTACTTCAAAGGGTCTTCAGAAAAAGTTATTGTTCATGGTTGCCTGTTATTTTTGCTTTGTGCTGTTTTTTTTTTTAGTTTCGAAAGGGGGTGACATGTTTCACCCGTCCTCCACCTGTTGAAGCCCATGGGCTTGTGTATAAACATGTGAATGTAGACACACATTTGCTTGCTTACTTGATGATTGCTTACTTGCTTGCTTGGTTGATTGATTGCTTGCTTGCTTGCTTGCTTGCTTGCTTGCTTGCTTGCTTGCTTGCCTGCTTGCTTGCTTGCTTGCGTGCTCGCTCGCTCGCTCGTTTGCTTGCTTTATTTTGTGCTTGTCGAAATCGTTAAATCGTCAATATGACATTTAGGCCTGGTTGTATGATTCAACATCGTTTCCGACCAAACATATTCACACCTGGCATGAGGCCAGTGACCACCATTCTGTTCCTCAGTTATGTATCGCTGCTTATCGGTCAGAGATGTTTGTATCCAGACTCTGGAGGCACTATTGAATGTTGCTTTCATTTCCGTTTCTGTTCAGGTCTCGGTGGCTCCATTACACACGTATCAATCATAGTAGCAGTTGGCGAGTTCTACAACAAGCATTTTACTGTGGCCAATGGCATTGCCTACGCAGGGCCCGGGGCCGGTGTGCTAGTCTTCCCTCCACTCGTTCAATATCTGATCGAGAACTACGGCTGGAGAGGGAGTCTACTCATCGAGGCCTCCATCGTGTCAAATGTCATTGTCCTCGGAGCCCTGTTCAGGCCGTCGTCTCGCTTCAAATCCCGTCCCTTTCGTCCCGTCGTCCGTGCGGACAGCGACGATATGTCGTCCGATAGCGGCATCTCGGAGGCGTCGGCGGAAATGGAGCCCGCCCTCAACGGTGGTTATGACAGCCGAGCAGGCCGTACTCGTGAGTTAGGCGGGACGTCTCCAGCGTGGGAGATGAGAGCTCAGCGTCGCAAGTCCATCTTCACGCAGAGTTTCACGCCAGCCATTCTGGCCATCTTCGGTGCTTGCATATTCCACACAGCCGGCTACTCGGGCGTGACGGTCCACCTCGTCAACCAGGCTGTGTCGTCTGGTATGTCGCCTCGCCAGGGCTCCGTCCTACTCTCCTGCGTGGGCCTGGGTAGTCTGGTGGGCAGGCTGACCCACGGCTGGTTCCTGACCCGCAAGCTCATCTCGCCCGCCTGGATGTACACGCTCTCCTTGATCGTCTCCGTGGCTGTCATGGCCACGTTGCCCTTGACAACCAATACGTGCGGGAAGTTCATCGCGGCAGTAACTGTTGGAGTCTGCAGTGGGATATACTTTTCGCTCATAGCTGTCCTTCTCCGGGAACTAGTGGGCGTGCTGTACCTCGGCGTCGCATTTGGGGTATCCCTATTTTGTTCGGGCGTAGGGACCTCACTAGGAGGGTGGGTTGTGGGTGAGTACCTTTACCTTGGCCCTATTTGGCTGTAGAAGTGGAGGGATGCTATCCAAAATCCTTGCGGAAATTCGGCTTTGAGGGCTACACAATTCGGCGGTGTTTTTTTCTCCTGAGGTACGGTAATTAGCAGAAGCTCCAATCGCATAAGTACACCAAAGTTGAAAAGAAAATGAGAGATGAAGGTCCAATCTACAATTTGAAGACCTGAGAAACTTTTTGGTGTGGAGTTATTGCCTCGAAAGTGTTTTTTTGTACTGCGTTCTATGGAAGCTTGAATTAGTGCTACATAGAGTACTGGGCCCTTTTCCAAGACCGCCGGGCCTACGCTGACAAGTACAAGTACAAGGCATGAACACGGGAGGCCTTTGGCCTTGTTTTTTTAATGTTACACTGCACTTTTAAAAAGAATCCTAAGCTTCAACTGCAACGAAGTACTCCAACCTGTGTTTTCAGCTTTTGGATAACAGAGATGAAGCCGGAGCCGAAACCCAAACCGGGTTTTGGAAAAGGGCCCTAGCGTTCCACAAAAAAGTGCGCCCTCAAGAGTTTGCAACGCGTTCCAGATGTGCATTGTGTCGACAGATTCCGCGCATTGCAGATTGGCAAACGCATTGCAAACTCTTGAGGGCGCATTCTTGTGAATCGCCCGTATTGCACTGGTTTTTTGTGTGTGGTCAAACTACCTCGACTTTGCTGAAGAATGACAACATTGATGTAAAACTGCACGCCCAAACATTTCCAATCAAACAGCCCGGTAAACCGTTCCCATTGAGGGCGCTGTTTAGACATTCGTTTATGTAACCACTAACGACATTCATTATCATTCCTACGCAGGTGTACTGAAAGATGTGACGGGAGTTTACCATATGTCGACCTATCTAGACTGTGGGTTCTTCGCCTTTGGCGCCATATTGTCTTTACCACGGCCGCTGATGAAATGGTATCGATCCCGGTGTCGTGGCTCTATGCAGCCCTTACCGAACGCACCATTACCGGACGCACCATTATCGAACGCACTACTACCGAACCCAACCTGCACGAACGCACCCTTACCGAACTCAAACTGCCCGAACGCACACTTACTGAACGCACCCTCACCGAACTCAACCTGCCCGAAGGGATCCTTACCGAACTCAACCTGCCCGAACGCACCCTTCCCGAACGCACCCTTAATGAACTCAACACCGGTCTGAGCGAGATGGCAATCTGGATTGTGACGTGTACAACTGACGCATGCGCGAAGACGCCCTCTCGCGATGTCATTGACTAACTAGACCTTTAGCGAATGCGCGAACTCCATTTCTGACAACTTTTTAAACATTTCCTGCATCAAAATACAGGATTTGGGGTACGGCATTGAGATACCTTTGTTCCTAACAAGAAAGAAAGGGTTCGATTCAAAGAATAGGCTAGCATTACCTTTCCCAAAGGTGTTTTTAAGAAAGATCATGGTACAATTGAAACGCCATGCCTATTTACATGCGTTTACACTTCGTGAACATGCGAGTTCAATCTGTCACAATGGGACATCTGCTATTGCCAAGATGCTTATTGTTTTGCGGTGGGCTGAAAAGAGTCTTCGTTTGAAACTTGGACAGTAGTGGTGCCCGGATTCGGAGGGCCCGGCACATAGCAATACCACCGGCACTCCGAATTCGAAGTTCCTCGTGAGGTGGTTAAAAGAACCGATGACTATAAGGCCCATATAGTCTACTGGCTCTACCCTTCGCTCTCACAGCCTACCTTTAACTGCCACACTCCACTGCAGAGAGTGCAGACCAGCCAACACTAGTTTCGCATGAAAGCAACACATACTCACTAAAGATATACTTCAGCTGTCGTAGTTATCCTCAGGGCCTAATAAATCGATTGGGTGATCTCGAACTAGAGGTCATCAACTGATATTTTTTTGTTAGTCGATTATTGGATTGTGCTCAAAATTGACTACATTGCATCATGACTTTGGGGAGATCCCCAAATTCATAATGCAATGACATCAACTGTTGGGCAAACGGCATTAGCTAACACGTGTTAGACTTGTCTAACGTTTTTCAGTGATGCACTGAGAATATCCGGTTGGTTTAATTATTGTGCCGTTAACATGAAGTTTAATTTTCTCTATAATACGAGCAACTCGTATTCATGCCACGAAGAAATAGCGATAGTATGATGTTTATTACGTTAAATACCTACACTAAGTGTGCTTTTGAATGCCTTAAACCAGGGCGAAAATTGTATGCACGATATCGTTAGCCTAATAATAAGTAACCTGAGCTTATAGTCTGTAATTGATCCCTTGATTTAAAGAACTGTTATTTTAGCAACAGTTCATGGTACTATTTTGTAAAATGTTATTATGAAGTAGTAAATAAATACTGGAAGATATTAATAAAAAGTGTGTATAGAAGAGTAACAGAAACTTCCTTACGTTGTTAGTCTAGCGAGTTTTCTACTGAGCAAACATGATGCAGTATAGAGCATAGAACATCTGACCGTCTGGTTCGCTATGGAAGCATTGTAATTCAGTGATTGCTTGAACACAATGGCACATTGAAAATATGAGAGGAGCTTAGGGTTCACGCAGTGTTTGTCACTGAACCAGTGCACAAAACTGAATGAGCTGTCTTGGTCCAGTTGTACACATCGATGGAATACATTTGAATAGGCACGGCTGTACAAGATTTGAAAAGCAAGTGGTTTGGAAGGGGAAGATATTAACATGTAATGGTGTAATTGCATGAAGCTGCGATCAGGTGAGATTTTAATGTTTGAGGAGTACACTTATAATAAGCCATACCTCACAAATAACTATACAAATTATTATATAAAAGAATCCCAAAGTCCCAAATAGGAAAGAACTCTTTCGTGAAATAAACGCTGAATGTACACTGACATTTTGTAGCATGGCATGGCAGGGTGACACAAATACACCATCAAGCAAATACAGAAGACTTCAAATAAAGGCACGAAATGTATTTGGAGAGAAAAATAGCAGAAGTAGAAAACATAACTTAGAAGGCTAAAATTGAGACAAAGGACCGAGCATGTAATTGTGTTGAGGGAGGAATTCTCAAGTAGATGCCTCATTACGCAATCTTAGGTCACATATGCAAATTACAGAGTTTTGAGTTCACAGTAGTCCCCTTCCATTGCCAATTCCCTCCCTTTTCCAACTTTCGAAAGCTCATTGACCGGCCCGGTCCACATACACGCGTATCCCCCTCAGGGGAAATCAAACGGACTCTTCCAAAAAGTAAAATAGGGGGAATTTCACTACCGGTACAATATGAAACATGCAAACATTATTTGGGTTAGCAAAAAATGTAAATTTATTTTTTTTCAGCCTCCTCGCGTAAATGTCACATACATACAAGAAACTTGAAACTAATAAATGAAAGGTTTTATTTTACGTAAAAATTAAAGTTTCCATAGGATTGCTGTTTGTTTGCAGTTCCCAATTTGACTTAAAAAGTAGTCCAACAACACCAATGCCATTTCAAAATGACATAACACATATATGAATATTGAATATCCTCAATAAAGCAATTAAGAAAAATCTAAGATTAATATAAAATTCTACATATAATGTTAAAAAAATGTGTGCATTTTCTGCTTTTTATACGTATATTTTTTATAGATAATATACATTTTAAATAGATAGGGGAAATACTTTCATATACTTCATAAAATAGTTTTTTATCCTGATTTTCTTAATAATTCTAAGAAGATTTTGTAGGAAACATTGTACGAAATAACACATATTAGTTCACACACTATGTTATATATACTAAGGCACGTGTGCTGTAAAAATGCACGCTGAGATTGCATGGTTTGGGGTTTTGGATCACGGATAAACACCTGTTCAAAATCCCAAATCACCAGCTTCACTGGAAATTCACTTGACATCTCAACAAAAATATCAAAATATATCGGAAAAATGGTAGCACGATAATATTTTTAGTCTGAATTAATTTTTTTTAAAGAGGAACTGCTTATCCCGAAGTGAAAAACGTAGCTTTAGGTTAATAATGCGAAAGTGATGCATAACGTTAAGATTGGAAAACAGTTAGGACTTTACCGGATCCATGACTTAAAACCTTATTTTCAGGAATCATATACCGGTACTGTATCTATCACAGTGTATCAAAGCATAGGGCAAATAGCCTACATGTAGATCGTTTTGGATACAGAAGCACTGTTTGGGTCAGGAAATATCATAATATTTCTCAAAACGAGGTAAGTTCTCAAATCAGGAATCGAGTTCACTGCAGGACAGGGCGGACCCGTAACATTACAGTCATTGATGGCATGACCACGAGTCTGGATTTCACCGCACGTACAGAGAGAACTGCTAATCGACTAGCCCCCGACTCGTCGTCAGGTCAGCGGTGTCAATGGCTCTCTCTACAGTGTTGTACCCACTGGGTTGGGTAACTGGTCTTCCATACAATAGTTTAAGTTTCACAGAGACTGTAGTGAGCATTACTGTAACATATTGTTTTAATATACCGCGAGGAATTCCGCGCGGTCAAAAATATAGGACGCAGTTTTCTTCTGGGACGTTTACATCTAGACCGGACAAACCGCGCGGTTGCGCGGTAAACCGCTGGGTTTAGAAATCGAAGCGAGTTTCCAATGATACCGCGCAGCAAATGCGCGTGCTGATGAATATAATGCTGAATTCTTCGGTTTCTCTTTCGTTTCAGACGCAATCTTCTCGCCAGGATCAGAAGTAAGTGAGCTTCTTCCTCTTGCTTTCGTTTCCTTCGGTACTGCGCCATTGTCTTTGGAGTATGTCATTTGCATAAATACCGAGCGGGTAAATTTCTGCTCCTGCGTACGTTGGAGTCTCATTTACAGAAATATGGAGCGAGTACCCGCTTCTGTGAAAACATAAAATACCGCACGGCATTGTCGCTTTCCGTTACCGCGCGCCTGTGTAAATGGCCCCTTAGGGCACATGATGTGGTCCAACTTCATACATGTAAATGTACTGGAAAAGTAACTTCACCCGTATGACATTTCTTACAAACAAAATGCCTTTTGTGGAAGAATACAGATATCCTTTAAGTTGTTAAATAGATATTCCAGAAGGGGCGTGGCCCTTTTGTCGTCGGTCGACGACAAAAGGGCCACGTGCATTGGGTCGACAGATTTCGCGCATTGTGATTGGCCAACTCGTTGCAAACTCTTGAGGGCGCACTATTGTGAAATGCCCGTAGTATGAAATCACTCACTGCAAACAAACTAGAAACACTTTTGACAAAGGATGATTCTAAAATGGTGTAAACAGTGTACAACACTGATATAGCTTGTCCCTACCGCACAAGTCAATCTGGAATGTCAGAAAGGTTTTCATTGTAAAGTATAATTCATATAAAAGACATACATGGGATTTTTTTCTTATATTCGAATTTCGTTCAGGGGCACTGAATAATCGACTAAGACAAATCAGTGAGTAGAACGCAGTTAAAAACTCCTTCAACTGCAAACTGTCCAGTTGAAACGAAATCTTCAAAATTTCGAATCTCAAAATTGTAGAGAGCCTGACGTTTCGATCCTCAAGAAATGTCCTTCCCGACTTAAAAGGTCTTATTAGGAACCATAGATTCAGACCATAACTATGCATGTACGTATGTGTTCGTGGAATCAGTACGTATACCTCTCGACAATCCTTGAAATGCATGCAAATAAGAAAAACAAGCGGTAACTTACGTTACAAAATAGACACCAACCCTTGCAATTGCCCTTACATTGTATAGCCTAATTATCTGTATCATTACCGTAATCGAATGTCTAAATAAATCGCCTTTCCTCTCTCTCTTTACACTTCTCTGGTTTACTGACCTGTACTTAAGACAGTAGCTTCCCAAGAAACTTAAATTCCCTACCATTTCTCATTGTGTGCATCCAGAAGAAAAACGACACGGTACATGATCCGATGTAGCACATTTCCTGTCAGAAAACAGTTACTGAAGAGCTTTGTGATTTCCCTTTACAGTTGGTATACCAATGGAAGGAAAATGTGATAAAACATATGCTTTTCATACAAATGTGTGCCCTACGTTGTATACAAGCTCAAGATCTTAATTTCATTTACTTATAGAAAAGGCAGCAACTTCTATTTATTTTTTATATTTAAAAAGACAGAACGCTGAAAGGCTATCAAATACATGTACATTCAATCCTACTGGTTTCAACCGGTCACTATACATATTCTATAGTATAAAATAATCTGATATTTACAGTAAAGAAAAATCTATGAAATTTAGATTGAAACGTCTTTCAACTATTGCCAGAATCAGTGAAGGCGGACACAGAGTAAGAACAAAGTAATCTGCATTGAAATAGCATTGTGGAAGCGGAATTTGTCAAAACCTCAATGGCTTTATATTACATTGTGGGTAGAGGTTTCTGGGTTATGCCACTAACCCGGTGTGTACTCTCCATTCACCCAACAAAAATAAAATATTTATAAGGCATATTCTAAACCCAATGCGGGATTCAAGAGACCAACCAAACATGAAGGTGCTTTCCCGATCCCTCAGACGCAACCTCAATTCCTTTCGGACGAGACATTGAAAGTCTTTCAAGCGATATTTCCAGGTAGCTCGATACATGATTACAACACGAATGGAGTGCATTCTTACTGTGTTCTCAGTCAGTTGAAGAAACTAAAATTCTAACCCCGGTGAACTGAAACACTCACATGAACCCTGCACTTGGAACGCAATCACTGGACAACATTCATGATATATAAGGCATACTTATAAATTGACACTTAGGAAGCATTGTGTAGTATATATATATATGTAGCCGATTTCACGAAGCAGTACGTAACTTACGCCTTATCAGCTTACGCTGTAGCTGCGCTATAACTTAAAGCCGGTTTCACGGAATACGACTTAATTGCACGACATCGGATTGTCAACAAAATCAAGTGACAATCCGATGTTCCTCAGCCATGTCGAGTTTCGTGAAATCGGATTTAAGTTATAGCGCTGCTATGCCAAACGTTCACGTCGTAAGTATGTATTGCGCCATAAGCTGGATAGGCATAAGTTACGCACTGTTTCGTGAAATCAGCAGCAGGGCTTAACGTATACCAGGGCACTTTCACCTCAGCTAGCCAGCCCTTGGGTGGCGACATTTCCAAATAGTCAACTATGCTGTGGGTGGACTAGAGGAAGGGGCATGCCATAGCAATGAATGAGGCTGAGGTCAAGCTCAACTTAGATAGGCCAGCTGTGGGTAGACTGGAGGAGGGGGCATGCCATAGCATTGAATGAGGCTGAGGTCAAGCTCAACTTAGATAGGCCAGCTGTGGGTGGACTGGAGGAGGGGGCCTGCCATAGCATTACATGAGGTTGAGGTCAAGCTCAACTTGAATTGAACCGACTGTAACTTTCTGTTCAATGACGCGCTGCGATAAAAAGGACTTCGCATGCACGCCGACCCAAGTGTGATTCATAGGAGGGGTCAGCTGGCGTTCATTCTGGACATTTTACCGGACACTTTGAGTCACACGGCGGTACACTTGTCATTGTCACTGGCCGCTAGTTCTGCCTTAGTGGCCAGAGACGACCATGACTCGTCGCTCCCACGACCCTGCGATCCTCGCCGCTCACAGAAGTGGTCAAGGGCAAAGACGGCGACGCCCAGAAGGAAGACAACGCCGAGTATGTAGAAGGACATCTTGTACGTCTCCGATATGTCCCGGAAGTATCCTGAGTAACCAAACAACAAACAAACAAAGAGATGGTGCAATTATTACTATGTGACGCCACTGATTTGAGTCTCGGGAGATCTCGTCTCATGAGATCTCGTCTCATGAGATCTTATCTCAGGAGATCTCGTCTCATAAGATCTTGTCTCAGTAGATCTCGTCTCAGGAGATCTCGTCTCATGAGATCTCGTCTCATGAGATCTCTTCTCAAGGACCTACGCTTAGTGCGATTAACCCATAGACATAATCAAACGACGGACAAAAGAGAGCGCCAGACTGTAATGCATGAAGGCTGCCATCTTTTAAAAAAAACTATGGGCGGAAGTAAAGAGCACTGCCATGCACGTTTACGTAGCGTTATAGAACCGTGGGCAACATTAATCTGAACGCGCGCCACCGTGTGCCGGTGCTCTTTACTTCTGCCCATAGTCTGACGCTAGTCGGGTACCCCGTGGCATTACGGTATCCTGACGTTGTTTCTAATAGACGCTGGTTATAATTATTATGCCTATGGTGGCAGTGACACACGGCCTTACTTCCGCCCATAGTTTGATCTATAATACCTACAGACTATAGGTATTATGTCCTTTCCGAATCCATGGGTCAGGCTCAAGCTCAGACTCCGACGAACAAATCCTGTATATCCAGGTTGTGGTTTGTCGCCGAATTTTAAGGTTTGTGGCTTTAATAATAAGAACACGGCCCGAGCCTAAGCCTTCATTTCGTAAACGGCTCATGGTTTTACCTATGACGAAGCCACCGGCCAGCGACCCAGCACCCTCAAAGACCAGACCGTATCCATAGGCCATGTGCAGCTTGGATTGGCCCACGATGTTCCGTAGCAGCACCTGCTGGAGAGGCAGGTACCAGCCGCTGCCGAGCCCAGCGAAGAAGGACCCGGCCATGACGCCGGCGTAGCTGCCCACCAGAGCGGTCAGGACCGAGGCACAGGCCGAGATGATCAGGGAGGCGGCATTCAAGGCCTTGGCGGTCAGGAGGCCACGGTCGAGGATCCAGCCGTTGCTCGCCCGACCGGCCAAACTCCCGATGCCTGCACACAGAGTAAGAACCAAACCACGGCACCACGGTTAAAGGGTCCCTGCAATAGATATCACAGTCAAGCTCTTTTTCGGGCGTCTACAAACATACAAACATATTGGCAAGCTCATTTTTCTTATTGGAGTCAGAAATTGGTCATCTTTGTTACCTTTAAAAATATCCTTTAACAAAATGAGGGCGCTATTGTAAGGTCATGTCAGGAACCCACAATTAAAAAAACGTAAGAAAAACATTAACTTTCAAACTGCAAATTAATCCCTCTGGATTATGTTTGATGAAAAACTCCTTACTAGATGATTAGGCTATGAAGCATACATTTTGCCAGTAAATCAACAAGAATTTTTCAGAAACTTCTGTATACAACCAATCGGGTTTCTGTTGCATGATTACAAACTTGCTCACGAAGAAAGCAGGGGTGCGTTCGTGAGGAGTATAAACCGATTGCACGACCACTGTTTACACAGAATGACATGACTTAAAGTGGGTATATTTTCATCTCATTTGGTGCAGAACAGGAATGGAAACGAGCAAAGAAGACTATCATATAGTCCACATTCTTCTTTGTACATTTCCATCGCTGCTCTATGCCAAATGAGATGATGGCATGTAAACAGTGGTCGCGCAATCGGTCTATGGCCGTGTCCGAAACGGGCGTCTAGAGCTAGTCTTCCCCCTATTAGAAATACACGGAGATACGAAGACAATAGCCCTATAGCCGTAGCTCTGGAAGCCTGTTTCGGACACGGCCTAACTATCTCAGCGGGTAGTTTGTCATACTACGCTTTGAATTGCAGGGTGACATTTACAAAGTTGAAGTGTGGCTGCATTTGGGTTTATAACACTTATACTATTCCCCTTTCCTGCAAAGTCCTTCCAAAATATCCATCTGAGTGAACATTACGCCGAGCATGTGTTAATGCTACAGACTATACAGTGTGATTATGGAACTGGTAACCATGGTTATATACTTCAATGAGGGTTTGCAATACTCTACGTAACCACTGAGTGCTCAGCCCGATTGCCTGCTGAAAATAAAATCAAGCAGCTTGGGCGGGATTTGAACCCGTGACTCCCGCTTTCTAGTGCAGACGTCTTAACCACTTTACCATCGAGCTGGTCGAGGTCGAGTGGTGGATTCGAATATTGTATAGCGACGGGTACCGCGTTACATCACAGATATAACATGATGCTTGAATTCATTGAATTACATGAACATTCTCCTCGACGCAAAACATCATAAATAATATACCTATGATGCAACGGTGGTCTGGTGAATAAAACTACAAAGCAGGAGTCACGGGTTCGAATCTCGCCTGAGCTGCCTGAATTTTGTTTGTCAGCAGTCAAACGGGAAAAGCACTGTGCAATGGGTGGTTATTATTTTTGTATGCAAATTCGCCAAAAACAAGGCTATAAAGCCACTCAAGGGCTAAGGAAAGAAGGAGATAGAGAGGAACTCAGGAAGGCTGGATATAGGAATTGACATTCCTCTTAAAAAAAAAAAAAGGCAAGATCGTAGGGATGGAGTAAACATGCTCAGGAAGGGAATTCCAGAGAGAGGCTGAAGGAAGAAAGAAGCTGTTCTAACTTCTGATACCTCTTCGTTCTACATTTTTTTTACGTCGAGCAGGGCAAACCCTCATTGAATTACATTCTCCTTGACGCAAAGACGTTACATGAGGGTTGTATACGCTACCAAATATAGACAAGGCAAGTGTAGCCTTGCTCTCCGTAATGTTCATCTCTCGTACTCTGGCCACGACGTGAGAGAAGAACCCGCCGTAGCCGAAGGTCTCGAAGAGAAAGATGGCGAAGATGAAGTGCAGAGAGGGGTAGTCCGTGATGATGCGCAAGCTTGACAGCCATCTTCGTCTCTTGGCGGTCGGTCTGTCGACATCGGGGCTCCGGGGGCTGGCTAGACGCCCGCCCTCGTCTCGGCAAGACTCGCCGGGGAATCTGCGGACGTGGACCCGCACGCCCTGGCCGCTGAGGCTGGCCGTGCACTCGCGCCCCACGGACGAGCAGGAGGAGGAGGCCATCGGAGACTCCATGCCGCTGTCGTCCGAGAAGTGGCCCTCCAGCTTGGCCGCGTCGTAGCTGCACTGGCTGCTGCCCTGGCAGGAGGCCGACCGCTGGCCGTCGCGGCCAGCCAGGCTGGACAGCGACCCGTAGCACTCGGCCCCGAAGTCCGAGCAACTCGTGCTGCCGGCGCTCGCGAGTAGGTCTTTCTCGAGGAGCTCCAGATTCTCCTCATAGGTGAAGCACGACGGGTGGCCGCTGAGGGCGCTCAGCCCGACGCCACGGGTCGATTCATCGGCAAGGGTTGTCTTCGAGTCGTCGTCCAACTCGGTAGCACCTCTGGACGGGTCGTTGTTGTCTGCGCCTTCGTAACCGCTCGCTTGACGGTCTCCACCGACTAAGCGGTACGTGGACGTTCCCGCGTCGTTGAGGGCGTGCTTGGGTCGTCTGGAGACCGGTCGCTTGACGGGTCGGTACAGCGAGGCGGCCAGTGTGATATGGAGCGAGATGGCGCCCTGCACCAGGAGACAGCCACGCCAGCCGTACTGGTTGATCATCGTCTCCAGAATGGGCGGGAACAAGAAGATACCAACCCCTTGGCCCATGTAGGCGAAACCGTTGGCAAGGGCGTAGCGCTTGTTGAAGTACTGCCCTATCACGACGGTGCCCGAAATGTGGCACATGGATCCACCTATTCCTGAACATCAACAAGACAACACAACCCAGAAATAAACAAATAATTGCATTTAGGGGGGAAAAAAATGGCAAACAAAAATTGATTAGACCGGGACTTGCACCCGATAACTCTTGTTTTGCATACCAGGGCTCTTCCATCTGAGCTATCCAGCCCTTTATAGATGGTGGCCTTCCATAATAGTCAACTAGTCTTTGCCGGGTGGGGGCGCCAGTCAAAAGCAATTCAGGGATCACACCCTGTTTTCATTCAGAGGTAAACAACCAATTGTTCTTAACCTGACTACATAGCTCGGGATCACACTTTGCAGCTTTTCCCGTTTTCCCTTATTACTGTACAAAACTGAAAAAACCTCTGCACAAAGAATCAACCCTGTTTTGAACATGGTGGCAGTTTTCGTTAGAGTTTCCTGACCCACTTGTTTAGTCAGTTTTGCTTTTGTGAACCATGGCAGTCGTTTTTGTTTAACGACACCCGTGTCTACACGCACTTTGCACTTCCGAAGTTCAGGTTCACGTTTGTGAATAGCCCGTATTGTTGAATGTCTTAAACTTACTTTTAGGCAGCTGTTGTCAGCTGTGGCTGATTTTATTGAGGCTGACGGTCGTCCAAACAAACGGAGATCAATGTTTGTAAGCAAAAGAAAAGGTCTATTTGTGCATGCATTGTGGTTGGAACGAAAACCTGACAATTTTATTATAAATACAAGACATAGGCTATGGTTCTAAAAAGAACCTGAAAAGAACCCGAGTGGTAACACTCAAATTCTTAGGCTCGTACCTGCTATGACGTCAGCGAACATAAACAGTTGGAGGACAGACTTCGCAAAGGTGCCGCAGACGAATCCGATGCACATAATGATTCCTCCTAGCATGGCTGTCAATCTACAACCAAAACGCTTCATCACAATTCCAGCAAGCGGACCTGAAGAAAGTAGACACCACACAGATGGTTAGTACGTGTGCGGAGGAGAACAGGAGTCTTGGGTTCGAATCCTCCAGTTTCTGTCTGTTTACATTTTGTTTGCTTGCTTATTTGCTTGCTTGTTTGCTTGTTTGCTTGCTTGTTTGATTGCTTTCTTGCTTGCTCATTGTTTGCTTGCTTGTCTGCTTTCTGCTTGATTGTTTATTTGCTTGTTTGTTTGCCTGCTTGCTTGTTTGCTTGCTTGTTTGCTTGTTTGCTTGTTTGTTTGCTTGGTTGTTTGCTTTCTTGTTTGCTTGTTTGCTTGCTTGTTTGCTTGCTTGTTTGCTTGCTAGCTTGCTTGCTTGCTAGTTTGCTTATTTGCTTGTTTGCTTGCTTATTTGCTTGCTTATTTGCTTGCTTGTTTGTTTATTTGCTTGCTTGTTTGTTTATTTGCTTGCTTGCTTGCTTGCTTGTTTGCTTGTTGGGGTGTTTGCTTGCTTGTTTGTTTACCTACTGGTTTGCTTGCTTGTTTATTTGTTTGCTTGTTAGCTTGTTGGGGTGCTTGCTTGCTTATTTGTTTGCCTGCTGGTTTGTTGGTGTGTGCTTGCTTGTTTGCTTGCTTGTTTATTTGCTTGCTTGTTTGCTTGTTTGCTGGATGTTTGTTTTCTTGTTTGCTTGCTTGTTTATTTGCTTGCTTGTTTGCTTGTTTGTTTGCTTGTTTGCTTGCTTGCTTGCTTGCTTGTTTGCTTGCTTCCTCACCAACTCGCTTGTTCAATTGTTCGTTAATTAGTTCGTCCCTTTGTTTGTTTTTTCGGTTGTTTTTTGTTTTCTATTCGTTCGTTGGTTAGTTGATCAGTTGGCTGGTTCGTTCATTCGTCCGTTCGACGTCTGTTTGATTGTCTGTCCGCCCGTCCGTCCGCATTGTGAGTTTCATACAATTCCAGAATTTTAGAATTGACATTAAGGAATGCAACATTCTCTTTGTCCATTAAAGGACACCATAGTTCATGCCTCGTGCATGCATAATCATTTCTCCTAGTCATAGACCTTCAGGCACTGCAGAGCGAGACGAGACAACCAACTGGTGCCCGCCTACTGACCTCGACATCGCGTGCTCCCTATAGCAATAAGGAAAACGGCATGTTGCCTCGCACTGATTAGGCAGGTAGCTCTTGCTTTTGGAGACGGACCCCTTCAGCTCCACGGTCAATTATTGGGCCAACTAAAAAGGGTCTCTGCAATATATATTATATCACTTAAATCCATGCTACAGAACTGTTTTCCAATGCTGCTAACAATCAAATTGCTTTTCACACTCGTTCTGGGGGTATATTTGCGACTGTTTTACTCCGACCTACTGACAGGGACTCGGACCTATAGGCCTACTAACTCGTATACTCGGATCTACTGACTCGAACTTAGACCTGAATCGGACTAGGACCTACTGACTCGAAATTGGAATAGAAAATTGAAGAAAACAAACTATACCACGGGGCACGGGTTGATCAAATAAATTCAACGGTTGAATTGACTAGGTAGGCCTAGTCCTGTGCGAGTAGACCTACTAATAAAAACAATGCCAGAAAAATGCCCAATTTGGGAAATGTTTCAAATGCATGCCGTTTGAAATGTAAAGGTGCATCGTGACCACTGATCTATGTATAACTGGATAGGTCGCGCGTATGCGATTGAATAACGAGCACTGAAGTCACCGCGGCCATGTTGGATTTTCAAAACCAAAGATATAGCGCCGCTATCACGTGCGAAGCGAGCGATATAATCTTTGTTCAAAACATTCCACGCGTGCCCATTGATCATACCCACATTTTTCTCCCAGAAAATAAGGCTAGATCTTCGCTCCAATTGGAAATACACAGGGATGCGAAGACAATAGCCGTAGCCGTATCTCTGACAGCCCGTTTCGGACACGGCCTGAGTCTTGTTTTAGCAAATGAACATTTTACGTTTGTCGTTTTGATCGGCGTGCGATCACAGCGGCGCTGTATGATTTATTCGACAAGCGACTACGCGCAAGCGTTATTTTAAGCGTTCACGCTCTCCGTTCATACGTGCAGGATTATTGTGTGCGTCTCATACGTGCGCGTATGCGTATTCGTCTACAAGGTTCTAAACATGCTTGAGCGCTGCTTTCAGTGTCTCAAGTTTTTTGTCACCTCTAGTCTTATTTATAACCTCTATGAACAACGCAATAATATTATGGCAGCTCAGTCGCCCAGGCTGCTTCACGCACGGAATCGCGCGACCTATCCATTTATATAATCATAGATCAATGAACCATCAAATCCTGCTCGATAGATTGTCCTATTCATTTGGTATTTCTGGTCGTGTACTTTCATGGTTTAAATCCTATCTAGAAAATCGCTCTCAGTTTGTCAAAATTGGTAATGCTAACTCTGACTCAATACCTCTAGTCACTGGAGTTCCTCAAGGCTCTGTTTTGGGACCTTTATTGTTTTCTATGTACACACAACCACTCGGTCGTCTTATTTCTTCACATGGTGTTTCTTATCATTTTTACGCGGATGATACTCAGTTATACTTATCTTTTCCCGTTGACCAAACAGCATCCGCAAAATTGAAAATTGAAAATTGTATTGAAGATATTTGTTCCTGGATGTCGGCAAATTTCCTAATGCTCAATGTCTCAAAAACTGAATTGATATGCTTTTCAGCCAAATCCAAAGACAGCATCCCTGATTTATTTGTAGGAGATGACACAGTTTCCGTTTCATCTACTGCCAGAAATTTGGGAGTTGTGTTTGATAGTCAGTTAAATATGAAAACTCACATCACAAATGTCTGTCGTACTTCCTATATTTATATTCGTTCCATTAGTAGAATTCGTAATATATTATCTCAGTCGGACACTGAAAAATTAGTTCATGCTTTTGTTTCATCACGGTTAGACCAGTGTAATTCTCTGCTAGCTGGACTTCCTAGTATTGTTCTTGAACCATTGGTTCGTGTTCAAAGGTCGGCTGCTCGCCTTATAATGAAAGCTAGGAAATATGACTCGATTTCCAGTCACATGATGAATATGCATTGGTTGCCGATTCCACAAAGAATTGTGTTCAAATTACTGTTTTTAACTTACAAATGTCTACATGGCGATGCTCCATCCTACTTGAAACAGCTTGTTAAGTGGCACATTCCGAAGCGCAATCTTAGGTCTGGGAGTGCTTATGAAGCTGCTGTGCCAAATAATGTCAGAGGTAAACGCTTTTTCGCAGACCGTGCATTTGTTAATATTGCTCCAAAATTATGGAATGATCTTCCCCTATCGATACGATCCAGTCAATCATCAGAAATTTTCAAAAATCGTCTTAAAACGCACCTTTTTAGAATTGCCTATGGCTCTTAGAAATAAATACAAACATTTTATTTTAATTCATTGGTTCAACTTTTGTTTACTTTTATATCTTTTAATTGTTTCCACTTTTTATTGTAAATGAAGTAATTTGTAATTTGCAGTTTTCAACATTTTTGTATATCACCAATTTGTATAGTAATTACCGCCTTTGATCATGTATAATTATGTGGAATTGTTTGCGCTTTATAAATAAAACTATTATTATTATTATTATTACTCACTCGATCAATGACCGCACGACCTGAAAAAGGTCACTACATCTGCCCCCTACATAGTCAACGTGCACAGATGACCACAGATGGCTAGTGCGCAGATTCAGTACCAGTAGGCCTATAGGCCTACATAAGGCTACATCTAAGTGATGGATAGCTCAGATGGTAAGAGCGCTGGTACGCAAAACCACAGGTCTCGGGTTCAAGTCCCAGTGCAGCCTTATTTTCTTTGCCATTTTTCTTTTCAATATTGTTGTCAAAAGTTCCCAGTTAGTTATTCCTTTAAATTGTTTGAACTCCTTTCAACTCACTCGTCGGTGGAACAAAATACACACGCGAACTCTGGCACAGTCTGTACGGTTCGGGTAACAGACATACCCATTCAATTCACCCCGACCTCCAGTGACACGGTCCGGTACCAAAGTACACGGGCAATGCTAAAATAGCAGCAATCCAAACTCAAGCCAACGGTATCTACTAATCGACGAGTGCTCGGTGCGAACTTCGGAATGCAGGCAAGAGGTTGATTATAGTTGGACATAAAACAAGGTGTTTCACTTGTGGAAATAAAGCAGCGCTGACGCCACAGACGTTTCGATCCTAGCAGGACCTTCCTCAAAGGCAAAGAGAAATATCCTGCTGTCCTGCCTTTGAGAAAGCTACTGCTAGGATCGAAACGTCAGGCCCTCTAACTTTTGAGATTTATGTATTACAGGTCATTGTTTAGTCAGTGAGCAGTTCGCAACAGTTTCTTTTGTCTACTTATAATATTGTGGGAATATGACCGACGTAGAAGATAAGCTTTTTATAGCAAAATCTTCACGGGTAAAGGGCTTGAATAGTTGTTCTTTTAGCAGACCGATGCTGA
Organism: Luidia sarsii; assembly: GCA_949987565.1. NCBI lineage: Eukaryota > Metazoa > Echinodermata > Asteroidea > Paxillosida > Luidiidae > Luidia > Luidia sarsii. The sequence goes on from OX465118.1 coordinate 5,352,224, forward strand.
TTTAATACTAAAGCTGTCAGAATGCGTCACCAATGACGACCTTCCAAGACGCCGAGGTTGTTTTTTTTTTCCTAGCAAATTTGAGGTGAATAATCCGATTAAAGTCAATAGCTGTAGAGGATATTATTCTGTTCAACTAAAAGGCATTATCCGGTTTCGAATATCGGTCGAGGTATTGCGTGTCGTTCGCTGTCACATTGAAATTCAGTCCATGTATATGACAATTCCATCCAGACAGCTTTACATTTTTGGCGATTGTTGTATATTTTTATTTATTTTTTTGTGGGGGGGGGGGGTACTTGGCTTATAAGGGGGAAATGAGAACATAGTGGAAGGAAAAGTTCGGGGTTGGCGGAAATCCCTTTAACAGTCAATAGAGGTGAATGAATTCCAATCTTTATGTGGTCCAAAATTCACTCTGGCATGTTTGCGTAAATATTTGGGTCGAGGAGAATGTACTTCAATGAGGGTTTGCCCTACACTCAACCTAGTGCTCAGTGCTTTGACCGATTGCCTGCTGAAAAAACCCCCAAAATTCAGGGAGCTCGGGTGGGATGACTGCCCACGTAATCTCATTCTTGGGGTCTGAATCGGTGGATTTCTGTTAGTTATGATTGGAATCGGAGATAACCACCCTTTGACACATCCAGGAGAAGGATCCCGGACCAAGGCTACTTGCCCGTCCAAAAAATAAATACATGGACATGGTTGTCCCTGATGAATGCCCACCGAGAAACTGTGGTCAAATTCTGGTCCATGGGACTATAGTCTGAACGAGTTTGGGGAATGAGCCCAAGTCTGCGCCTATTATATAAGCGTGTAATTCGTAAAGGAGAAGGTGAAGATAGGGAAGTACCAGCCTACCAGGACTTGGCGAGGGAACAGCGCAGTGGGTTGTCAAGGTTAAGGTTGTTCCTTTTGGTAACGGGTGCCTTAGGCACCATTCCAATTTCCAAATGCATTAGAAAAACACCTTTACATTGTCGGGTCATCGGTAAAGGAAGGATTACTCCAGAAATTCTCAAGAGCACAAAAATCTAAATCTTGAAAATACACCCCCCGAACGAGTGTGGAAAACAGTTTGATTTTTAGCAACATTGCATTCTGTATATAGCATGGATTTAAGTGATCAAAATAATGTCTAGTTGCAGTAGCCCTTTGAGCAACTCTATAAAATTGGCCGTGGTTATATAGAGAAGGATCTATCTAGAAAAGGTCTACTTACACACGAAGGCAAGGACAGCGAAGCAGCCGCTTGAGATCCATCCGCTGAGGCCGGCCCCCGAGTCGAACTCGCTCTCGATGTGCTCCAAGTACACGCCCATAGACACGATCAGCCCCATCTGCACCATGAGCGCCGTGAAAGCTGCCACCACCACCACGTATCCCCAGCCACCCTCCGGGTAGTACGGAGCGCTGCCGGACCCGTCATGACCGCCGGCCGTCTCTGGCTGGCTCTCCGCCGGGCTAGCGGCGAGGCTCGCGCTCCGATCCGTCCTCCCCATCCTCACCGGCTCAGCCCCGGGCAACGAACCTGCTGCCTCCCACAAAAAAAAGCAAAGACAGACAGACAGACAGAACGAGTCAGGGTCGAAAGGTCAATGCAACCGGCACAGCGCACGGGCAGTAGCCTATTAGGGTCCCCAGTAACGCGCGTGCAACATCCCTTCACGCAGATCTTTCGTATCGAAGGCTTTCCGACTCATGTTGAACAGCAGAACGCTCACTAGCACTCGGTCCAGGGCGGCGCTAAATATTTCTACGGTGGCCCAGCGAGAACGCAGCACCTCTTGGGGAATTATAAACTGCGGGTATATAGCGCGTCAGCTCATTCCCATGCGACTTCGCAGAACTTAGCGAGAAAGGGATTGTCTTTAGATTTCTCACAACAAAAACAGAGGGCATGGCGTTTCGATCCTAGCAGGACCTTCCACCAAGGAAAATAGGTCCTGTATTCTGGTCATGCATCAGTAAGCAGTTCCCACAATTTTGTTTCCGGTTTAATTCACAGAACAGTCAATTTTTCTTTTTCAGCTGGGCGACATTTACAGTTAGAACAATAGTCGCGGTGTGAACACGTGTAATTGAGTTGTTAAAAGCTGAAAGGCCATGTACATTGTACAACATTGCTTAAAGTCAAAAGATTGCCACAGACTGTGTGTTAAACCATTAAACATTCCAAAAAAGCAATCCTGCGAAGGTTTTAGCTCAAATGGTAATCAGAGAAAGTTGAAAAAGGCCAAAAACCGTCAGGGTTTTCGCACCGTTCTGTAGTGAAAGAAATAGTTTATTACTCGTATTACTCGAGTAACAAACTATTTGTCGATGTTTGGGTGCAGATTTCTCCAGAAGTACAGCATCCCAGACTGTAAGATTTCAACATGAGGATTCTATCATGACCATCTACAAACTGTGTAAATTAGAAGGAAATCTGTGGACATTGATGTTTTCCGATCTTCCCAATGTTGTTGGCTGCGTAGTCAAGACAAGTTTCACCAGTTGATAAGAATACATAATGCTATCGTAATATCAGCAGATATAGATGCATCTGAAGTCCAGGATTGGGTTAGTATTGGGAGATGACATGGGCAATTTCACGGGTTGGTGTCTATCTTGTTTGTATTTTTGCATGCATTTCAAGGATTCTTAAGAGGTATACTTACTGACTGCATTAACACATTTGTTAAATTAATTGGGGTCTTTCAGGAATGATTAATCAAGGAATACGATGGTGTGGATTATACTCCAGCCTGAATCTGATCATGGACATTTTGGCGCCCAAGTCACCAAGTGTTGTCCTAGCGTTGTGACTACCCACCAGTGTACAAAATGTACATTATGCAAACAGTAACAATTGTTAGACCTACCATATGGCTGCTGCATTAAAGATAAACATTCTTTATGCGATATAGTACCTGCACTTTGTTTGACGACTAGTCGTTTGGAAATATGAATATCAATCTACAGCGAATGTGGCTTGGATAGTTTGTTCGTATTGAAACTAGAAAAAAAGGAAACGTTGTTGGATGTATGATATTTTGGAAATGAAGTCTTCATGTTGACTTGGAAAGCCAGTCTCACTGTTAGACTTGACAATCAGTCCTCACTTTAGATGTCGGTAGTAGTGCTGTCACGTTGCATTTTTTCTAAAGACTGTTAACCAGTCTAAAATATTTTTTTTTTGTTTAGATAATGTCTTTGAAATGTGTCGTATGTATAAAAATTAGCATTTACTGTACATTTACTACCGTTTTAGTAGCATTTACTCGTGTTTGTATGAATAATAAACAAGTTTATGCTTTTACTGGAAAGTAATTGCTAAATTATGAAAGTATTTACTTTCACTTTTGTTAGCATTGGCTAGACCATTTGCTGCGTTTTGTATGAATAACAAGAAGTAAGTGCTTCAGATTTCGAGTATTTGCTGGTCATTTTCTAAGACTGGATCAGGGCAATCTTGAATAGGAGAAGCAAATACTAATGCACAAAATGGCAGCGTTCACGAATGATATTCGGAAGGAAAAGTTGTGTATATGCCCCGATAGACCTTTATCACCAACATGACCAAACGAAAGCACAGCCGCCACGTTGGACCGCTTTTTACGGAAAGTGTACGCACAACCATACGGTACAACTGTTTACATTGTGCGCTGCCATTGTAAGACGGTCCAGCATGACGTTACGTGAAAAAAGTCTATATGAGGGAGTGTGCAGAAACCAAATACTTTGCTTGCATTGTACAGTCGTGGAGAAATGTTCTCCATTACCCAGGTTTTCTGGATCGGAATCACTGCTATACATATCCACCATGTTGAAATTTGGTGTAACCCCAAAACATCAGGACCGTGCTACCCGGCGTGTGTGCTTGTGTACATACATACAATGAAAGCCCTATTGTGGATGTGCACTCAATAAGCATTTTGCTTCCATTTTGCGCCAGCAGATGCTTCACAGTAAAGGGAACATTGTATTCATACAGATTCAAGCATTCACTTGTTCTTAATTCTTGTTTTCGTAGTAAATGCTTTTGCTATCTATTTGAACTTCCTAGCTTTTGCTAGTTTTTATACATCGGCCCTATGACCCCATGGGCCATTTTGTGACGTTGGCTCTCAGTAATGCAGGTGTTTAGCCATGAGCCGACTAAGGAACTGAGTTTGGGTAACTGGTGCCATGAAGTCGCTTTCCCACGGACGGAAAGCATAATCAGCGCTGATCTTGGCTTTGACTGCCAGTGTGCGCACTATTTCCTCGTAGTCTCACAAAGTAGTAATTCGTGTCAAAACAGTTGTAGTCTGTCTACCGATCAGAATGCAGCAATGGAATGCCTCCACGCCTCTATGGTTAGAGTGGTATACAGTGTTAGACCTATGGTTAGAGTGGTATACACGTGGTGTTAGACCTATGGTTAGAGTGGTATACACGTGGTGTTAGACCTATGGTTAGAGTGGTATACATGTGGTGTTAGACCTATGGTTAGAGTGGTATACACGTGGTGTTAGACCTATGGTTAGAGTGGTATACACGTGGTGTTAGACCTATGGTTAAAGTGGTATACACGAGGTGTTATACCTATGGTTAGAGTGGTATACACGTGGTGTTAGACCTTTGGTTAGAGTGATATACACGTGGTGTTAGACCTATGGTTGGAGTGGTATACACGTGGTGTTAGACCTATGGTTAGAGTGGTATACACGTGGTGTTAGACCTATGGTTAGAGTGGTATACACGTGGTGTTAGACCTATGGTTAGAGTGGTATACATGTGGTGTTACACCTTTGGTTAGAGTGGTATACACGTGGTGTTAGACCTATGGTTGGAGTGGTATACACGTGGTGTTAGACCTATGGTTAGAGTGGTATACACGTGGTGTTAGACCTACGGTTAGAGTGGTATACACGTGGTGTTACACCTTTGGTTAGAGTGGTATACACGCGGTGTTAGACCTATGGTTGGAGTGGTATACACGTGGTGTTAGACCTATGGTTAGAGTGGTATACACGTGGTGTTAGACCTATGGTTAGAGTGGTATACACGTGGTGTTAGACCTATGGTTAGAGTGGTATACATGTGGTGTTACACCTTTGGTTAGAGTGGTATACACGTGGTGTTAGACCTATGGTTAGAGTGGTATACACGTGGTGTTAGACCTACGGTTAGAGTGGGATACACGTGGTGTTAGACCTATGGTTAGAGTGGTATACATGTGGTGTTAGACCTATGGTTAGAGTGGTATACACCTGGTGTTAGACCTTTGGTTAGAGTGGTATACACGTGGTGTTAGACCTATGGTTGGAGTGGTATACACGTGGTGTTAGACCTATGGTTAGAGTGGTATACATGTGGTGTTAGACCTATGGTTAGAGTGGTATACACGTGGTGTTAGACCTTTGGTTAGAGTGGTATACACGTGGTGTTAGACCTATGGTTAGAGTGGTATTCACGTGGTGTTAGACCTATGGTTAGACTGGTATACACGTGGTGTTAGACCTTTGGTTAGAGTGGTATACACGTGGTGTTAGACCTATGGTTGGAGTGGTATACACGTGGTGTTAGACCTATGGTTGGAGTGGTATACACGAGGTGTTAGACCTATGGTTAGAGTGGTATATATACAAGTGGTGTTAGACCTATGGTTAGAGTGGTATACACGTGGTGTTAGACCTTTGGTTAGAGTGGTATACACGTGGTGTTAGACCTATGGTTAGAGTGGTATACACGTGGTGTTAGACCTTTGGTTAGAGTGATATACACGTGGTGTTAGACCTATGGTTAAAGTGGTATACACGTGGTGTTAGACCTATGGTTAGAGTGGTATACACGAGGTGTTAGACCTATGGTTGGAGTGGTATACACGAGGTGTTAGACCTATGGTTGGAGTGGTATACACGAGGTGTTAGACCTATGGTTGGAGTGGTATACACGAGGTGTTAGATCTATGGTTAGAGTGGTATACACGTGGAGTTAGACGTGATTACAGTGATTTACACGTGCACGGTGTTCGACCTATGATTACGCTACAATCATGGAGCTATAAAAAGCTTCAATGTCACTGACTTGCAATCAGCTCAGAAGGTCACTTTTCCATGATAACACGTTTAATACGAACAATGGCATATAAGGCTCGACCGATAATAAGATATTTCTCTGTTATTTTTCAATTTGTTCCAAAGTTTTTCGGTTATTTGTTTGATGTTTATAATATGTGCATTGTAGCCACATCATTCCAAACTGTACCCAAAAGATGGTATGACCTTAATATAATAAAACACAACACAGCTAGGCTTCACACTCTCCCTTTGGAATTTTTACAAGGCAAAGTGAATTGTGGGAAGAAAACGGGACGTTACGAATCTCAATAGGGGTGGGTATTTATGAGGGGAACAACAGTGGAGAGGTTCAACAGAATTGTATGAAAAACATTGCTATAGAAACCAATTACCCTCAGATCCCTTTCTTGAATAAATTAACGATTCAATAACAAAGGAGGAGGTTGAGTTCAAACTTGAGACAAACCCGATGCTCACATTTTCCCGTTTTGAGCTACTGACCATTGTGCTGTTTGGAGTTAAACCTAATTCGGGTGAATCGTTTTATATTGAAAGGAGTTGATATCGATATGTTCTGAGTAAGTGGATCAATATAGAGAGCTTTGGAAATGCAAAAATAAATCAACTCCTCCACGAAGTAAACAATAACAGATTTCTACAGCAAGGCATCCACTACCCATAAAAATGCTGACAATTATTATCTGTACAACATAACTTCTCGACAAATATGCCATATAGGTTTAGTCTAAAACGAAAGAGTCCTTTATTTAAAAGCGGGTCTGGCATTCCGATCATAGCAGTACCACTCCCAAAGGAAGAATGATTATTTCAAGTTCAAAAGATCGGTAAGTAAATAAGGCCATAAACATCTGTTCAGCAGTTTGAAACTCGGCTTCAAGTTCCGGTCCAGTCAAATCAATTTGTGTTTGTCTGTTACCGTACTTCGGTCAAGCATGGGTCAAGCATGGAGGAATCCATGGGTCAACTTCACTGCCGAATAACAACGACACGGGGGTTATAGACTTACAGAAGACGCGGCTGGAACGTTGGAAGGCAGCGGTTGTGTTGGGCTGATCCATGGGTCGGTCTACGGCATGTTTTTGTGATGGCCTTAACTAGGCCCAGGCATGCACGCCAATCTTCTCCAGAGGTCAGCTATACCGTATCGTGTGACCGGTGCAAGCTAAAATGCCGGTCAAAGGCCGCTCGGCGATCGCTATCAATGCACGACTTGGCTCGGCTCTCGTGTATCGAAAAGGATGACGAAGAAAGGTGGCATGACAACCAGAGTATGGACATAACTTCCAAGCCAAGAAGACGAAAATGCGCTGCTCAGACGCGACAACTCTCTTTAATCAGTACTGACAAGTTGCTCTCGGGGACTGAAGTGTTCCTCGATCCGTTGGCCCGTATAGTGTGTGCAAGGGTCGGCTTCAAAGCGGGCAACGAGCGTTTAGTAACGCTGACGTCGTCACGTGACTTCGTCAGCCAATGATTTTTCAGATGCGCACTGCGCAGCTGCGTAAGCGCGCGCGCGTAAGGCGGCCTCACGAAGAAGTCGTCAATGATTAACTTTTAGGGCAGGCAAGGACAGCCAATATCAGTCATCCCATAAACCCGACGTCATCTTGTGTACATAACAAACCCCGCATACATGTGCTGGCAACGACTTGCTGACCGCTCGTAAAGTCGGCGTCTATGGCCTAGCGAGTACTTACTAAAATTTCCCCTCGGTGTCCCTACACGATATTGGCATCTTCAGACATTACACTCCCCTCCCAAAGTTAACTCCAGTGCTAAAAACGTAGGATTTTTTCCTTTAAAGAACTTCCAACCGAGTCCGGTAGTAATAACTGAGTCTGTTTCTAGAAATCCTTTACAGAGGTGCGAGTAGAAAGCAAATGCTTCTCGGTGAAAGTCATGCATCCAACCATTGCGTGTAGTCCACCGCAGTAAGGGACGCGACGGTCTCCGCCTCTCCACCTTCACTTCAATGGATGCTCGATTTCTAAAGCGAATTATGTCCAAACGATGTCGGCGTACAATACATTGACTTACATGTCAAAGCGGTGGTGGGCTTTCCTGAATGTTATCTGTCGGTATACGGAGGCTTACTTTGAGAATTCTTAGCAACTGACGACTGGCTAAAACTGTAAACGTTATACGAAGGGCTATGAAATGTCCTGTCCAGACCTGAGCTGCGATGCGCTGTCCTATCCTGTCCTGTCCTGCCCTGTCCTGTCCTGTCCTGTCCTGCCCTGTCCTGCCCTGTCCCACCCTGTCGTTTCCTGCCCCGCCCTGTTCTGTCGTGTCCTGTCGTGTTCTGTTTCGCCCTGTCGTGTCATGTCGTGTCCTGTCGTGTCCTGTCCTGCCCTGTCGTGTCCTGTCCTGCCCTTTCGTGTCGTGTCGTGTTCTGTCCTGTCCTGTCGTGTCCTGCCCTGCCCTGTCCAGTCCTGTCGTGTCTGTCGTGTCTGTCGTGTCCTGCCCTGTCCTGTCGTGTCCTGTCGTGTCCTGCCCTGTCCTGCCCTGTCCTGCCCTGTCCTGTCCTGTCCTGTCCTGCCCTGCCCTGCCCTGCCCTGCCCTGCCCTGCCCTGCCCTGCCCTGCCCTGCCCTGCCCTGCCCTGTCATGACCTGTCCTGCCCTGCCCTGCCCTGCCCTGCCCTGCCCTGCCCTGCCCTGTCATGTCCTGTCTTGTCTTGTCCTGTCCTGCCCTGCCCTGTCCTGCCCTGTCCTGTCCTGTCCTGCCCTGCCCTGCCCTGCCCTGCCCTGCCCTGCCCTGCCCTGCCCTGCCCTGCCCTGCCCTGCCCTGCCCTGCCCTGCCCTGTCATGACCTGTCCTGCCCTGCCCTGCCCTGCCCTGCCCTGTCATGTCCTGTCTTGTCTTGTCCTGTCCTGTCCTGTTCTGCCCTGCCCTGTCATTTCCCTTACAGCACTGTCCTATTTATTCCTATTATATTTAATATACGTATAAACTAGTCGGATACCTGTTGGGTTGTTTTGGTGAAAATGCAATCACATAAACTCACAGGACAAAGCCATATACCAAGCGTTAGGCAGACGATTAAATTAGACGTTTTCACAATTTGCTTTTCGATTTCGCACTCAATGTCCATTCGGCCAAACCGCCACAGTGACGCGAAGTTCCAATAGACCGATTGCGCGACCAATGTTTACATGTCATCACCAGACTTATAATTATGTGGATATTTTTGCATCTCATTTGGTGGAGAGCAGGAGTGGAAACGAGCAAAGAAGACTATCAGATTGTCCACATTCTTCTTTGTACATTTCCATCGCTGCTCTGTGCCAAATGAGATGCAAAAAATACCCACTATGACCCATGTGATGGTATGCAAACAGTGGTCGTGCAATCGGTCTATTATTCTCCTGCGAGCACCAAGATGAGCGATTCGCGGACTCCCGGTATCTCCGGAGGCAATGAAGCAGTGCGCGACTAGACCTATTACATACATGTTTGTACATTACACTATTTTACTCTACTATTGCGTTCAGTTTGCGTGGATTGTCCGTTTCAGGTGAAATCAGTGAGCCCGGGTGGGTAGTTGTGTACTGTGTCAGAATGGTTTCATCGTCCTACACCGAAATCTCACGACATTTTTTACAATATTTTTGAAACAAAACATGGCAAAGAAAACTTTGACTGGACCGGGACTTGAACCCGAGACCCTTGGGCCCAATTTCATGGCTCTGCTTACCGTAAGCGTAGAAGCAGCGCTCACAGAAGCATCATTTATGCGCTTAACGTATAGGCCTAAGCGTATTTCACGAGCAATACTATTTCTTGCTTCCGTAAGCTAAAAATTATTCACAACGCGCATGCGTGAATTGCTTCCCTGCCTGGAGGTACCGTAAATCAACACCATTAGGGGCTGAAAACTATACCTCGCCCAAACCTGCGTCGGTGAAAATATTTCTCGGGATTTTGTCTGATTTTGCGGTCGCCGTTGAAATTTAGGTGGTCGAATTCAACTGACTACCACCATTTTCCTTACACGATCCATAAAAAATTAATTATGTGCTTACAGTGTACCGGAAGCGCAGAATTCTGCGTTAAAGGCACTGTACAATACAACATTAGGAAGATTGGAAAACATTGATGTCCACAGATTTCCTTCTAATCTACACAGTTTGTAGATGGTCATGATATAATCCTCATGTTAAAATCTTACGGTCTGGGATGCTGTACTTTTCGAGAAATATTCACTCAAACATCGACAAATAGTTTATTACTCGCGAGTTATAAACTATTTCTTACACTACAGGCTGGTGACGATTTTTTGTCTACTTTCTCAGATTACCATTTCAGGTCAAATTTCTTTTTTAGAATGTTTAATGGTTTAACACACAAACTGTGGCTATCTTTTGACCTTTACCAATGTCGTATTGGGTCATGAAATTGGCCCTGGTTTGGGCACCGGCGCTCTTACAATAATATTATTTTGTATCCAGAACTTAGATGGCGGCCTTCTTAAATAAATAGTCCACTATAGTCCCGGAAGAATTTTTATTAATTTGAAAAATAGCCCATTGAAGATGTAAGTGTGTTCTTACCTTGGGAACTTTCGACCAGTTTTGAGAGATGGTCAAGGAAAAAAATGACTGACCGCGTGTTGGACTCAATGCCTCTTAGATGACGGTCTCCCTAAAATACTCAACTATTTTTGCCGGGGTAATATACTATTCATTTTGAATATTCTGAATGAAGAATTGTGATCGCGAATAATATAATGTCCGAAAGACTATGGCATAGTTTTCCCTCCATGCTGGACATTTGTCAAAGTTTGGAAAGCTCGAAGAATCTTTGTCGGTCGTGTGCTGGGTCAAAGCTAAATATTTGGTTTGTCCACGACTAACCGACGTCCCCGTAACACTGTTTACGCGCCGGGTTAAAATCAACAAAGCCACAAATGGCACAATGAGTATGCTCCTTTCTCGGTCGAGAGGATTTAGCATATCGAGAAACCTTATAACCTGACTAGACAGGCAAACAGTCTGGTAGCTGCCTTGCACGAACAAACCGAGTCCCCTGTGCAATTAAAGATTCATATGTGTAGATGGGAATAGGTTTTCGATAATTGTTGTTGGGGAATTTTTCCTTTACATGTATTTGACTTTATATGAGGAACACAAAGTACTAACATGCTGGGGAATCTTGTATGTATGCAACGATAATTATGCAAGGACCCAACAATAAGTATTATAGAGTAGAGGTCCTACAAGAAATCCAACAATGGTAAAAAAAAAAAAAAAAAACTACCATCGCGCATGTACAATGAAGAGCTTCATACATCCGTCTCCCACGCAACGCCACGCATTGGGCGAAATAGACCGATTGCGCGACCTCTGTTTACATGCCTTCACGTGAATCATTATGTGGGTATGTTTGCATCTCATTTGGCACAGAGCAGTAATTCAAAAATACAGAGAAGAATGTGGACAACATGGTAGTCTTCTTTGCTCATTTCCACTCCTGTTCTGCACTAAATGAGAGGGTCGTGCAATTGGTTTATTGTCTGATAAATTATACCTCGATTACTTGGAGTAAAGAGTGATTGGGCCTGAATAAATGAACAAACGATGGCTAGGCCTATCTATAGGCCTTTACCCACTCTTTCCAACTATTATTATTCACAAGCTAAGCAGCATGATAATTAAGGCCATTGCTGTGTGTTTCACGCCACGTTTTCGAAAAAGATAAATCACCGAACCGAGAGATGGGATCGGAGACTGGGAGTCGAATAAAAAGAGCACTTTAGTCATTACACAGCAAGCTCCAAGGACGAGAGCAACAAATGAACAGAGCCATAATGATTGATTATCATTATTAGTGCTGGAGCCATCGAACCGATTCACATTCAACACACGCTCAACCAGCACATGACCCCTAGCCGAGCAGAATGTGTGCGAATCAAGGTGGTTCCCTTCGGCAGCATTGGGGTTTGTATAAGCCATTGCATGTGCTTGTGGACGTGTAAAATGTACAAACACGTAAAATGTACATACTTTGCAAAATCGCTCCGTGCGGCCGCTGTAGAGCCCCCCAAAAGAGTCAAACTCGCGTTTTTTCCACCGCCGAGTGCACCTGGTAAACATCGTCCAAACTGGTTAATATTACCCTCAAATTGAAGCCTGTATTCTCTTCTTTCTCTCCATACCACTTAAAGAATGATATATTCAAATGATATATTCAAATTACGCGGACACAACATTCAGAGATATGGAACTATAACGCACCCACGTCCCCCGTAGCTACGCCGCTGACTGTACACGTACACGTTCATGTACATGTAATGTACATGAACGTGTATAATATTAATTTTTTTTGTACATTACACGTGTGCACAAGTACAGTAATGTATTGTACATGCCAGGTGCACATAACGTAGGTGTGTAGGTGCACATTCGGTAATCTAGGTGCACATACAGTAATGTAGGTGCACATACAGTAATGTAGTCGCACATACAGTAATGTAGGTGCACATACAGTAAATAATGTAGTACACATACAGTAGTGTAGGTGCACATTCAGTAATGTAGTCGCACATACAGTAATGTAGGTGCACATACAGTAATATAGGTGCACAATTGCACATACAGTAGGTGCACATTCAGTAATGTAGTCGCATATACAGTAATGTACATGTAGATGTGCAGTATAATGTACATGTACTATACATGTACATGTACATGAACTGTAAACATGTGCATGTACACGTAGGCCTAGTGTACGTAGGCCTATTCATCAGGGCTCTGGATGTCGACTCCACTGTTGCACAGGTGAGATCGCTGCTTGGGATCCATGGTCGTTTCCAACAGCAGTTTCATCTGATTATAATTTGTATAGAAATGGCCGAACGGACATTTCAATCGGTGTAAAAAAAGAACGTGTACTGGCAGAAATGTTATTTTATGAGTGTATCGGTACGGGTTAGACAACTCCAGTAGCTCAGAGAGTAGACAGATCAATGACACTGACAAGGGGTTTTCCATGATACTGGCTATCTTCACATAGATAGCAGAGTTATTCAACTTACACTGAATGTAGTCCAGACGATGTATCATGGACTTTCTTATCTTGATGCATTGTTGTTCAAATTCAAAACATTCACCAAACAATTATGAATACGAGATCTAGGAACTTTGTAGTTCCCACAATTAACAATTTTACCAAGTCATCTTTTCAATATATTGCAAAATTAAAGTGTGGAGTACATAATGTAGTTGTAAAGTATTGTTCGTTCGGTCATTTGCTTAGTTTGTTAATCAGGAAGTTACTAATTGACTAGCATATACTGTGCAATTCTTGTAGTATTTTGTACCTATAAAGTATTATCCTATGTTAGTGTTTGTGCCGTAAAGCACTATATTTATATTTTTCATCCAATTTCCAACATGCTTAGGTGCAATAATAGGGACCCATTGGAACCAAGTTGAAAAACTCAAGGGCTATCAGTGGTATTACCTATTTGTATGTACATGTATGTTGTGTGTACTGTCACTACTTGTGCATTATTATTATTATTACAGGGAGCTCATCAGTCAACACTGCTCGGTTTCTTTGCGATCGTCGGATGGCAGGACTCTGTGACCCTGAAGGCTGAAACATCGTCGCAATGTCAACAAAGTATGCACGCTGTGTGTGAACCGTTCAAATCCATGCCATTTACTGCACATTTGTATTCCCCTGGGTAGTACGCTCCTGCATGCAAGATACACCCGACTTGCATCGTCCCTGCACCCGTCGACTTTGCAGTCGCTGAGTGTCGTGCAGTTTCAACGTTGTTTCTAGCCTAGTGCTGTCGGTCTGTGGAATTCCTTGGGCGCTGATACTTGTGCAGCTGACAGTGTGCATACCTTCAAGTCTAGGGCCAACAAGCTTCTTAGGTCGTCTCTTACTTTTTCGTTCAATCTCTGTCTGTTGTCGCTTGTCGGCTGCTAGTTTCTGTCTCGTCGACGCTTTAGGTGTGCTGGGGTTGCCCTTGGGGCAACTCATTCCACAACTCTTCCAAAGTTACCTAAATCGTCTTCATTAATAATAATAATAATAATAATGTACTACTAATTCATGTTTTAAAACTTATGATTCTGTTTTTGTTTTCGTTGTGTGGTAACACCAAATTAAATCAAAACAAGTCAAATCAACGGGGTCCTAGATTGAATCATAGGGCAGATTGAATTCAAATTTCAATCTGCAGTTACGTAACCCAGAATGTGACCTCTGTGGCATTTATGAAATCCAAAATATGTGACCTCCGACGATCGGTCGAAAAACCCACACCATGCCCATACAATTGTACATACACACATACATGTACATGGGCCGAATAGATTCACTGTCTTCTCTTATTCCTCCATGGGTTCCCCAGACATTGGTGCACAACACTGTTCGGTTCGTTCATTGTATATAATTTATTGTATGTCGATTTGAGCTTTAATCAAAAGCAGACATTTCTTTCCTCCCGTGAGCCAAACACAAAGAAATCAGCCACGGACCTTTCCTACCTCCATGCACGGACTGTGTTATCTTTCAGGTTTCATCATGGCATTCAGTCATTTACCGTTATCAATTTCGTGTGCCGGATGTTTGTTTCGTGTTTTCCAGCCGTGAAGAATCCCGGCTGCTGTAACCGCAGCCTTTGTACAGAAGAGGAAGGAGATCCCTTTCTCCGCCATACTCTACACAATAGAATGAGGATCCTTGATCAACATACAACCATGGATACAACTGGTGTTAACTGTTATATAACCACCGCACTCGCTTCAGCAGAACAAGGAGGTATTAGGAGAGCTCGCCCAATACCTCCTTGGTCAGATCTAACTCCGTTGTTTATGAAAGTGAGTTCACGATGTTTTGCGTATGTCGGGAGAGCCGTTATAATCAGGATCATTCAATCTACATACAACTGTTGTTATAATCATTATAACCACCGGACATTATTCATCAGCAAAACACGGGGTGCTGCACAAATCGTCGGTCACATGAAAGTGAAAGTGAGTCCACCATTTTTGCGCAAGTCGTGAGAGATGTTAGAATTAGGATTCTTCAAGCTAGCTACATACAATTACTGTTGTTACACACTGTTATATAACCACTGCGCGGACCTCAGCAGAAACGTCACAACCGTCGGTCTCATCATGAGACTGACAGAGAAGCGATTTCATGATGTTTCGCGTAGGATATACGGGACAAGCTCAAATGGCCTCACCTGTTGCGCAGAGTGGGCGACGGAGTTCAAAGCTGTGTGAGCCTGGTGGTATAGTAGGTGGTGCTCCAGCGCTGTCTCCATTCGGACTGGTGGCCGCCTCGCACCGTACATACCGTCTGGATTGCCAGGTGATGCCGAGCGAGCTTGTTGTGTGATGCTGGAAGTGACTGACGGGCACGGCCTTGAGCCAATGGGGTTGCGCTTAGACTGTGCGCTCCATGATAATAACGAGAGACACTAATGATCGGCGCGCATTGTGTGTCTCCACCAACCATTTCCCCACTCGCGGCTCCACTCTGTACATGTACTGCACATCTGAATCTGATGATCGACGCGGACCGCGTAACTTTTTTTCCAGGATGGGAAAGGCCACCATTAACATAAACGCGCTTTTGGTTGCATTTCATCTAGCCACGTTTGTGGTGTAGTACACATGTACATGTACATGTACATGTACAATGTACATGTACACTAGTTACATTATTGTAGGCCCAAGGGTATTAGGCCTACACACATGTAAAGTGTGCATGTAGGCATGCATGTATACAGTGTACAGTGTACATGTATACATGTACATGTACACTATACATGTACTCAATAACTCAAATCAAGATTTGGGTGGATAAGTGGAATTATTATCATGAATAATTATCCATGCGTAGACAAAATGCAACCAATATCGCGCCTGTACCCGCTAATGATTGATGGCTTTTCCCGTCCTGGGAAAAACAAATCACGCCAGCGGCCCATAGCCCCATAGGCTAAATAATTATAGCAGATGAGGTCGGACACGCACTAGGCTATTCGTCTGAAGGTCCTTTTTAGTATGTTCATACGCTAACCCCCTTACTCAACGCACTGTACTGATGACCCACCGTGGCTGAGTTACACCATTACTCCATGGCTAAAACCTGTCTGCTAGGACAGTAACTCAAGCGGATGAGAGTACAACGAAAACACCGACGCATTAAAGCGCTTTGAAGGAGCAAGGACATTCACATGAACCCCTGTCACTAGTGCAATGGTATACGCACAACCCTATAGTATTGGCTTCTCTACAGTCTCCAATGAAGGTATACCAGCCAGTGTACTTCACTGGGTTCATGAACCATTGAACACCGGCATTGATGGATTTCTCACTTTCTGAATACGATCCCCAACACTCCCACACAGTAAATAGTATAACTACAACATCAGCCCCATCCCCTTCACAACATTGGTAAGATCGAAAAACAATGTTCAAAGATTGACATGAAACTTATTCAGTTTGAAGATGGTTATAGTTTAAACCTCGCACTGAAATATTTCTGTCTATAAAATTTTGTATCTGTGGAGAAAAGAGTAAAGAAATCGATTACGTCTCACCCCTAGATCTAAACGATTTATATCGAACAATACGTTGAATGCTGCATTTTCGCTAAACAAATAAAGCGGTTTTCACTATTTTCTCGAAACTCGGTTGGCAGATTGAGCTGAAATTTTCACAGGTGTACGATTTCATGCATAATTATGTTGGATCAGACAACGTATGCTATTATTTAACCTCGACCAATGTTGTGTGTTATCCCTTTAAAACCTTATGAAAACACATACGAAATAGGCAACGCATTCGGTTGCACCATATTAATGTCACATGTACTGTATCCTATACCATCCAGTGCAACTGCGTGCAACAGTCCACTCCAGGTATCAACAGGGCCAGTCATGCATGAACAGTTCCAAGTGGTAAACCCTTGGAAAACCGTGGAACCGTGGAAAATCCCTTGAATGTAAGAGGAAACATTATAATTTCCATTTGCAAACAAACGAAAGGAACTGAGAATTTGGAAAGGTTTTATTGAAAACAGCAAAGGAAAATGTGATGAATCGGAGTTGGCTAGCCAGCGCTCGTACCCCCTGGATGGGTTTCAAAAGCCAACTATCTTTGCTGGGTATACTATGAGGCGCCAGTCAGAAGCGATCTTGGAGGCAAATACAAAGCGGAATTTGTTTTCTAGATAAACTGATCCCGTGATGTAAAAGTGAGCCTCTCTGTTTAATAGTGGATGGCCGTAAAATGTTTTTAGTGGAAGTGCAAAGGGCATTCGGCTAGGAATTCGATCTATGAATGACAAAAATGTTTTTGTGTTAAAGATTTGGCGACAAGGATGAAATCCTCATATTTTCCACATTATTGCCAAAAACCCATGTCGTAGAATGTGTTTTTCATATGCCTCATAAGCATTGAGGACCCCCCCCTCAATAAACATCACTCGCCTGTTGCGATTCCGGACTGTATTTTGTATTAATTGTTGCAATGTTGAAAAACATGTTGGGCCCGTTCTCTAAAACATAAGTGTTTCAAGAAAGTTCCCTTCAAAAGTTCCAGTCTTTTCAACAATTCAACGAAAACAAAAGGGCAACGAATTCACCACAAACTTCTACCTCTTCCGACGCAAAATTCGTCAAGTATTTGCACCAATTTGTCGACCACTTCTCACGGTCCAGTGTTTTTTTGTTCAGCCAAGAAGCGAGTCTTGGTTCAAGACGTTGTTGGTTTGGATAGCCGACCGTGATCCGCAGTACACACTCGTACGTACTCGCAGATCCGAACACACAACGGGAACATTGAATTGAGCTGTTCAGACCGGTCTGTGTGGGTGCCTACGTGTATTTGCGGATCATTGGGTAACCGTATTCATCGCGCCCTCGCGCGTCGGGCGTTAGAGCATCTCAACCAACGTCTTTGCGGTCACACCATGTACAGGTATCTCTTCTCTTTCAAGAAGTGTGGCTCTGAAAATAGCCGGTAACTGAACGTTCCGCTAAGTTTTCCACCATGCAAACCTTCAAGTCTTGTCTGTGAAGGCCCTAAACAACATTGCTAAAAGTCAAAAGATTGCCACAGTTTGTGTGTTAAACCATTAAACATTCCAAAAAAGAAATCCTTCTGGAGGTTTTCGCTCAAAATGGTCTTCTGAGAAAGTAGAAAAATGCAAAAACCCGTCACGGTTTTCGCACAAGCAGTTTAAAACGGTTCGTGTTTTGGTTGTTGTTTTTTAAATGTCACGCACTCGATTTCAACATGAGGATTCTATCATGACCATGTACAAACTGTGTAAATTGGAAGGAAATCTGTGGACATCGATCTTGTTAATGTTGGGCCTATAACCAAGACAGCGAAAGACCCTTCCTATAGACTCACGCGAATGTAGCACTGTGTCATCTGGTCTCCCGGGACAACCCCAGCATTCAGTAAAAACCCAGAAAACAGATTTGACACTGGTCCGCATATTACAATGTGGCCGATGAGCCACGCGCACAAGTGCTCACAACATAAACAGTGCGTTGCTAATCTGTTTATACTCACGAGTAGTCTATTAGTGAGTTGTGCTCATTTTTTTAGTGCGTGGATAGCCATACCTGGACCCTTTTCCAAAACACGGCTTAGGCTCAGGCTCCGGCTTTGTCTCCATTTCTTTCATCCATTTTAAAGTACAAGGCACGGAAAAGAAAGGCCTTTGGCTTCGTTAAATGTTATACTGCGTTTTGAAAAAGAATCCAAAGCTTCAATAGTACTTCAACAAAGAGCTCCAACCTGTGTTATCAGTTTTTGGATAACAGAGACGAAGCCGGAGCCGAAGCCTAAGCAGGATTTTGTGACAATGTGAACCAAACAAGGTCCAGTAGCAGTTTTCTTTGCTATTTTTAAAAGTTCCCACTGAGTTTTTCCTTTATTTGTTTGAAACAATAAAACACGGAGAAAGATATAACATGAGTGACATTTTTTAATTTAAATTTTATTGTACTCACTGAACCTTCAAGTTGACAATGATTTGAAATACACATTAAAACAATATCATGCCTTGATGCTAAAAGTAACTATGTTATTATTTTTTTCCAAAGGATCCATTGTGTGACAGAAGGTTTCTTTTACAAATCAATCGTCATTCGGTCAATTTGGTATTTCAATCAATCTATTTAAGAGCAGTGAAAACAGTCAAGATTAGTTCCAGGTTTTATTTTATTATAACTTAAACGGCTGCACATTTTAAAGATGACAGCCTTTAGCAAAGGGTTGACACCCAAACTATCTCTGCTTTTTATCCCGATCAACAAAACTCTATCAAAAGCCGATAAAACGACAGCCGATTTTATTATCTTAATAAATATCTTTTTAATGCTTTGTAAATGTTTTTTTTATATTACATACACCGTCAAGTCACATGAATTTTTAATGTTTTTTGTTATTGTCTCTTTAAAACACAGGTAATCGTCAGTCTGTGCCCCTTTAATGTATTTTCAAATTAACAGGGAGTGGTAACTGACTTAGATGGCCAGAAATATATGAATCTCAAAAAGCTAGCTGAAAGGCCTGATGTTATAATCCCCCAGGATCTTTCTCAGAGACAGATAAATTTCCTACGAGGTTTAAAAATGACAGGACTTCCCTATATTTATATGAATTTCATTGTCAGTGGCATTTCAATGGTGTGCACTGATCAATCAGTAGATATATCTCCACGCAGGTCGTGGAATACACATTGAAGAGTTGTACTGTGTAGATTTTATCTCAAACCAAGGCCAGACACATGGGATACTCCCACAGAGCAAACAACCCTTTTCTATATTGCTCTCTCCCAACCTTGAAACACAACAGTACAGAACTTGCTCACAACATTTAACACTCTATTCAGCATCTTTCCTCTTGGTTGGATCCGTACCACAAAACCATACTCTACATCCCATGTGCGCAGCCCAGTTACATTTCAACGTGCGACAGCTTAAAGACACATTGCACATATAGAATCATCAATAACGCAACAAAGGGTCGGATAATGAACGAATTAGACCAACAGATTTCCCAAATCAATGATGATCAATAAGCATTTACCCCATCATCAAAAATGAACACCTAATAAACAAGGACACAACAAAAATGATAATTACCAGTAGGTGTATTAAAAAAAAAGACCAATATAAACATAAATGGAGATTTTGTTGCTTTATCAAAACTCAAATTCACATAAAGACACTGTATTAGGAGTACAATGTCTGGAAATATGGATCTCTTAACAGACTGCTGAGAAATTGTATACATGTACTGTATTAGTATATTAGCTATGGTGTTTAGGAGTGGTTTATGACACTGTCTGATACATTCAAGGCCATGATAATTTTCTGAATCATATCTGAACAGCTGCCTTTCCACCATAGATCATTTAAAGGTCGGACCCTCAACATCCTGATGTCATTTATTTTTAGACTGCAACCAGTGGACAACAGTAGTCATTTTGGTTTTGTCTTAGTCTAGGACACTCATTTGGGTTTCAAGAATGAGTGGATAAACGGGTCTGATTGGCAAAGATGGTTGTGCCGTGGTTGTGGCCATTACCTCTTGCACAGGCCGGTCACAGCATGGTCACGGTGTGCAGGAGTGAGACACGGCCAAGTCTGTGGATACAATCAGTTAGTGAGTTGGTTTAGATTCACTTGTATGACTTGGTAAGGAGCATGGGATAACACAGTGTCACACCATTTATGTTCTGTGGGTACGTTCAGACGGCGTTTTGAATTCGCTAAAACTACCATTTTAACCCCACAGGTTTAAAAAAAAAAGTGTCTAAATGCTCCGACACCGTTTTGAATACGGAAACCAATCTGGTTTAACTCGCCACTAAAACACAAATTTAGCGCTGAAACTGCTAAAACGCTAAAACGCTGTTTGGAAACAATCGCCTTTCAACATCCAGTTTTAGGCAGCAATGTTGGTTGTACAACTTGCATAACAGGTAATAATGTGCGATGTGGGTATGCATGATTTGTGTGCATAGCACACAAAGCGGAAGTCCGCACTGGATGTGGCCATGTGGGACAGAGTGCGTGACCTTAAAAAAAAAACACCCAAAAAACGAACCATTTTTAACTGCTTGTTGTAGGACACTGTATGAACACAGAGAGTTTTAAATTTACGACTTGCCCCCATGATTAGAATGCGTTTTAACTCAATTGGTTTTAACTAACACGCTATCTGAACGTAGCCTGTTCATGAACAATGGCTGCCCACTTTACACACAAGGTCTTCACCATAACGCTGTCATACACTCACAGGCCCAGCCAAGTTACCGTACCTCTGTTCTACTCTGCCTGTCCTGACAGACGAACATGAAATGCCATTGATCAGTGATCATTATACATCAAAGCAAAATACCTTTTAGCTTGCCATTCTTTGAACCGAGCAGTTTTTGTAATATGCTATTAAAAAAACAACTTTTAGAATAAATTAAACAAATTGGACTACAGGACTTAGTAATGTATAGCAACAATCTCAAGGAATCGAGTTAATGGAATTCCTTAGCAATCTAATCCAGAAGACATCCCCACACAATACCAAGATGAAAAGGTACAATTTTTAGGGCTTAATCCTCCACTTTGAGAAGTGTCTCTCTCTACTAGGAACATTGTTGACAGTATCGGCTGCGGCTACTGCCACACTATCAAGATTGAACCCCGATATAAATAAAATTACATGTACATCATATCGTATTAGCACAGTTGTGATTGAGGCACAAATGAATATCAGTTGCGGAAATCAACAGTGACAGGGAAAACTGAAAGGAGGTACTTGAACCATTTATTTGCAAACCTCGCTACTCCACTATATTTCACGTAAGCAGCTTATGAGCTAAGGAGAATGAAAGTAGTTCTACTACGATTGGTTGACTTAATCTGCAGCAACAGATGCTGCCACATGCAATTTGTAACATGGGCAGAAATGCCCCATAAGCCTCCATCAGCCAACCTCACTCGTATAACGAGGGTTGCAAGACACGTACGGCATCAAGTCATCAACAATCCAATTTTCCAGAAGATTTACACGGATCAGTGGTTTTGCAATCAGCGATTTGCCCAGGGGAAAATGAACGAGAAAAAGACAAATTGTCGGCATTTTCAACAAACCAACAAATCTTTCCATGCAGCACAAAAGATGTTTGAAAACTCGCCCTTTGAAGGCGAGTCACATTTTTTTTAAACGGGTTGTGACTCAACTTGTGAGTTAGAGTTCATGTGATATGGTCTCTATGACGATAACAATGTGATGTGAGACTGGTATCTGCATTGAGGTGTGCTTTAATGCAATTGAAATAATTTGCCGATCCATGACAACACCGACATAAAGAGTACTGGGCACCAGCATTAACATCATTACCACTGATCCCCTTCGGAGGCATTGATATTAGGCTTGGCATGGCCAGTATTGTACACTGAACAGTCTTGACATGACAAAAATACAGTATATAAAATGTCTGTTCACTATTATGGAGAATAGTGTAAAAGCTACTTTTCTATGAGGACAAGTTGCTTTGTATACACAGGGTGCAGAGCTGTACAGATAACCATGTTAGTCTACCTGATGAATAGGAACAACTTATACATAGCACTTAGATTAACTCATTGGAAAGATTCAAAACTTAGGAGGTTTTCATCACAACTGGACCTTTCTCAAATGCAGAAATGGAATTCAAAGAGTGCATCAACTATTGTAGCAAGGACTTCATCTGTTGAAGTAGATGTCGGTATGAAAGCTTCTGAACTTCCCACCTAGTTTGTCTTTAAGTGCTAATGAGTTATTGGTATACATAGAGTCAAGTAAAACGCAAAGGCCAACAGAATGTGCAGCATGAAGTCGTGCCAATTCGTTTCAAAAACTATCCAAGAATCGCACTGATTCTGGTTCTGAAGAGCAGCCCCACTAACCGGGGGTGCATATCTCCTCAGTGGAGATTAGTACATATGCCAAGGACCCTCACGTCCAGAAATCAAGCCATTATTGGCCAAGTGTCACTCATTCAGTAGAAAGATGTTCATTGGTGCCTGTCAACAGCAGACAGCTGTAGCACTTCCACATGGATGAATGTCTCAATGTCTCAACTACCCGTACATGTACATGAATGTATATGGGCCAGCTCATGCTGTGCAGCCTATGCTGCCAAGCTGCAAATGCTCTCTGAGCACTAATGTAACACTTGATGACAAAGTCAATCAAGATAGGCAGCGATGTCGACGGGAAAATAATCTCTGATTTCAAGGAGCGTGTGTATGGGACCTTGTTGTACTGTTTGCCATCTGCCTGGACTGGGTCTACAGGCTGGTTGGCTGGCAGAGGACCCTTATCGCTTGGTCAATGCAAATATCCGATCAGGATTTCCTGTGCAACAAGCCA
Source organism: Luidia sarsii (assembly GCA_949987565.1). Lineage (NCBI taxonomy): Eukaryota > Metazoa > Echinodermata > Asteroidea > Paxillosida > Luidiidae > Luidia > Luidia sarsii. The sequence goes on from OX465118.1 coordinate 5,375,703, forward strand.
TGAAGCCAAATGACAATGACCCTGGCATTGTTTGTGGAAAGACATCACCGTGAGAGGACAGGGAAACTGCATGTGGCAGTGGTTTCATAATAACAGGGCCCTATCTTTACCAATAGTTGACTATTTAGGGAGGCTGCCATCGAGGGGCTGGATAGCTCAGATGGTGAGAGCGCTGGTAAGCAAACCAAGAGGTTTCAGGTTCAAGTCCTGGTCCAGTCAAAACTTCTTGGCCAGTTTTCAAAATTATTAAAAAGTTCCCAAGCAGTTTTTCCTTTAATATGTTTGAAAATATCTTACCAGTTTGTGAAAAGGTTGATGATGAGAACACAGTTACACCTTCAATGGGCTTTCAGTAGTCTGTCTAATTAGATGGATGCTTTGTAAGACTTTGGATAACAATGGATCCCATGTAGAATGGCTTTGGAGATGAACTTTAGAATTAGAAAGTAAAATCGCAACATTGAGTGGTTGCTGCGTGCCACTAACAGGGCGGAACAAGGCCTGGCGTGGAAGCCTTGGGGTGTGGTGTTAAGGCCAAACCTGACAGTGAACATTATGGCTATAATAAGCAAAGGGTCACCATAAATGTGTACAGACATTACCCTTCACTTATAGATGCCTCTGGAAGCATCGAGATGGTCCAAAAAAAGTACACTTGTAGAAAAAAAAAACACCCACAATGTAGAAACCCAATTCCAATAATATTTTTTTTTAAGGAAAAATCCTAGATGTTGGTACCTCTTCCAAGCTGCGTGGTTCCTACTTGATCTCTTTCTGGAGGTGCTGGAGGAATTCGTAGTAGGACATGGAGGACTCGGAGCGATCCTGGATGAGATGTCTGAGGAAGAGCAGGCGACTCTTGCTGTCTTCCCTGCAAAACACAAGAGGACATCAAGGCCGGAGCCCATCAATCAACTAGCCGGCTGTTGCTCCCCTGCTATCCTTAACCACTTCGCACCGGGTGTTTTTCCAATGCCCATGACCGCCATACAGGTTTTTTTTTTATCAATGGATCATTTTCAAATCTCGCTAAAACAATCGGAACAACATATTTCTGTTATAAATCAATAAGGGCATACTATGAGTACAACTTACAAGAGAGTAAAACCTGGCACAATTCGGACATCGTCGTGGTTTTTGTCAAGATATTATATGTTCGAAAGGGGCCCATTGTGCTTCATCAATGGAGCGTAACATGTGTGTGTGTGTATGATACCGAAGGTCCCTGACCGCAGACTATTCTCCTCTCCAGGCAGTCAAATCTTAAAGTTGGTCGGCCCTAACTGAGCGTACAGATTGCGGTGAAGAATGTGGGTGGAATTCCACTGCCTGACCGACGACCATTGGCTGTACTGTGTGGCATGCCAACACAATATTTCCTGCGTGCTTTCAGCGGCAGCGTGCTATCCCTTGATCCTCCACAGTAAAGGTCCCACAATTGCACAATTACTGCTGCTAATCTTGCAATTCATGTTGCAACTTGCGTCAAAATGGGTCTTTGTACTGATTCGTATTACTTTGTTCTAAGGTGAAAAGAGTCTTTGTTTAAATGTGGACAATAGTGGTGGCCAGATTCGGAAGGCCCCATCACATAGTAAAACAATGACGCTCCGATTTCGGAGGTCCTGGCGTGAAGTGGTTAAGTCTGGTGTGTCAAAGAAAGTCCAAGGCAAACAATCATAAATGTACTTATACTAGGGCCACTCCACTACGAAAATAATCGTGATTTGAATCACGATTCAAAAACCGGTCTTTTTCTTTGTCCACACAGGCCAAAAAATCACGATTGTCCTTGAGGGTGGCCCATGCAGGGAGACATATAAACAAGCATGTGCAGCACTTTCTGTCAGTCAGAGCATGTCCGGTGCATTGTGGGATTAAAAGAACCGGTGCGATTCAGCAGAGCATTCCTACACACCGCGTCGCAAATAAACGTGATTATTTGGAAAAGTGTCACTAATAGTGGAGCCTGAATCGCAATTCAAATCCCACCAGTAATCGTGTTTCTTGTGTCCACACACAAAAACAAAAAAGTGGAGTCTGAAACTCTGAATCACATTTTTTTTGGACAGTGGAAACGGCCCTATTGATGCCTTGACAGCTATAGCCATAGCAAAAGCCCTAGCCCTAGCTGTTGCTTAAGACATGGCCTTGGGCTTGGTCCCACACTCATTAATGCTAATGCGGCTCACGGAAGTATCACTTTCTCAAAATAATGTCCAGAGAGGAAGGTCTGGGCCATCATGTCTGTTGACGAGGCATCTGGGGGTTTGAAAAGATACGCTTCATAAGAACCCGATGACTGATCCGTTGAGAGTCGGGCGAAATGTTAGCGTGCGAAGGAAGCATCTGTTAGCATTAGAAAAACAACCCATTGGTTCCATGTGATGGGAGATACTTCCTATGTGTCCCAGGAGAAATCCCAGGGCACGGAAAATAAACATGACACCAGCCACAGTAACTTGAAAAGAGCTGATTCAGCCAATAGAATTATAACTAACAATACCTTGTGGACCATAGACATCCCGAGGCCCTGAATGTAATTACATGTAGGTATGCTGCGTGCCAAGCACAACATCACAATGGTTTCTGAGGTCAATGGCCGGCAACTTGAAAGCGCATGAACCAGCAAGCATTCAGCAGTCATTACTGCTTTGTGAAAAAAAGAAGAAGACAATAGCAGAGCGGAACTTTCATGCGACGCTAGTCGGTACGGCCTCACAACCCATTATACATGTACTATCACCCTAATATATTTACTGTATCGTCTTAAACATAAGCCCCACAGTCCCAGCCAAGGCTCACCCCTACCTAACCCTTTAATCTTCAATCCACTCCTATTCCCTGGTAAATGAACGTGTTTAGGGTGAAATGGGATGGCAGTGCGGTTGTGGAGTAGTTTCTAATGTGTATGAGAATGGATGGTAAGTTACCATGAAAATTTGAATAAACAGTAGACAAATAGCAGGCCTACATTGTACATGTATGTATGTACCGGTACATGTACAGTCAAGAATACATACATGTTCAAATTCAATGTCAATATAATAGTTAACATTTTCATATTGCCTTTACTGATTAAAATAATAAATTTTACGAGTATAAAGTAACTCTAAATTGAGTTTGTAGAGATGAATTCTATTATACTTTTCCTAACCCCCTAGTACTGTTTACTTGAAAGTTGGAACCCTCCTCAATCCTTCACAATCCTCCATAAGCCTCCAACAGACCAACACAACCCAGATGTTTATGGAGGATTATTTGTGGATGGTCAGGGTTAACATCTGAATGCGGCTGGCCAGATGGACAGACAGAAATTACATAGTATTAAATAGGCTCACCAAAAAGCACCCAATACTGACTGCACTGAGATTTGAACCTGAGATCTCTAATTTTGGTCAATGTAACAGTGCTCTAACCACTTGAGCTATCCAGTCCTTAGACCTAAAAAAAAAGAAGTTCTGCTTCCAATTAGCATTTCAAAATAGGGTACACTGTAGGTAGGTCGGGATTTATTTTTAAGCACATTCATATGGAGGCATCTGCTGATCTGTACTACCAAACATCTGGCACAAGACTATCAAAATAACAACTTTTGGAATACATGTTCAGTCATCGTGGGAATGAATTTGGGTCGCGCCACCACTAGCTTAGACAGTGAACAATTAATAACTATCCAAATGAATGTAGAATCCATGCATTGATCCATCCATTAACCACTTGACCACTGAGCTGGACAAGGTCGTGTGGCGGATTTAAACATTGTAGAGCGGCAGGTACTGCGATGCATCATAAATATATAACATGATTTTTTGCGTCGAGGAGAATGTAATTCATCGAGGTTTGCCCTGCTTGATGTGATAAACACTGAGTGTTCAGTGCTTTGCCTGATGCCTGATGAAAACATTTCAGGCAGCTCGGGCAGGATTTCCAACCTGTGATTCCTGCTTTCTACTGCTGACGTCATTAACCTTAGGTTATAATTATATCTCCGCTCTTAATTGATTTTTTTTTGTGTACACATTGTATGGAATACATTTCCCATTCAATTTAGCAGCACCTGCCAAAAATCAATTGCAAAGCCCTGCGGAAATAATATAGAAACTGCTCAAATAAACAAAGACAGATAAAAAAAATGTCCTCACAAATCTACTAGACAAACAAAAGCAAGGAAAGAAGCAAATAAACAGACACTCAACCCTAACCCTACAGTACCTGATACCCAAACTTACCACAATCGTGTAACCACAACTATTGAAGGAGACTGACAAAAATGACAACGATTGACATACAAACTACAAAGTCCGTCAATTGTTCACGCACTTAAACCTCAGGTAGACCAATTTAATCTGAACCTACTAGAGAGCATGGTTTCTTGTAATTATAGGTTTTTTTTATACACAACTGCATTTGACCTTGGCTAAACACCCCTTCCACAGTTTCGCTAAAATATGAGGGTAAAAAAACAGGGGGGGGGTGACCCTATTCAAGTGAAAACATTTAGTTCCATTTATTGATGCTAGGATCGAAACGTCAGGGCGGTCAGGCCCACTAAATTTTGACAAATACATTTGGAAAGAATAGTAACTGGGAAAATTGACAGAAAGTGCTGTTTTAACGATAAACCTTCATTCCAATTTTCAATGAAGTATATACTGTATAAAAAAAACTTTTGCAAGTTCTGCTCTCTGACTAAAATTGCGTTCAATATATAAAACTCAGAAGTTAGAGAGCCTGACGAGAGTAGAACATTTCTCAAAGGCAAAGTGACCCCTCAGGTCACTTTTCCCAAAAGGTCACTTTTCCTTTGAGAAAGGTCCTGCTAGTGCTAGGATCAATATGTCAGGCCCTCTAACCTTTGATATTTTTCAATGGATTATTTTTTTCTTATGATAGAAGACTGTACACATTAGAAGGCTTAAATTCAGTTGAATAGACTGATTGCGCAATCAGTGTTTACCGGTACATGCCATCATGTGACTTTTATAGTGGGTATTTTTTGCATCTCATTTGGCACAGAGCAGTGATGGAAATGTACAAAGAAGAATGTGGACAATGTGATAGTCTTCTTTGCTCATTTCCACTCCTGTTCTGCACTAAATGAGATGCAAAAATACCCACTATAAGTCACACGATGGCATGTAAACATTGGTCGTGCAATCGGTCTATTGAACCTAGGCCTTGTGGCTAAAAAGTACCGGTACATGTACATCAGTTTGCTACAACAAAATGCTACATATTATTATGCAGACTGTACGTATGTCCAGTAAATCATGATGACATGAACAGACATGATACACATTCAATTAATAATGAGTTTCAGAGCCACATAACAAAAACTCTTAATGGCCACATCTGCTTTGCCTTTTCCATTACATACATGTACATACCGGTACAAGTACACGTGCCTTGTCATATACTGTACATGTACATGTACAATCCATGTACATTGCATTTTGCATTAAAGGTGCATTCACTAAGTACTACAAAATTGAATTGTTAAAAGTGGATTGTTATTGAAGAACACATTAATTTGTTTTGTTGGGGTGTTGGGGTGTTTGTTTGTTTGTTTGTTCAGCCATGTCAATGTGCTACTGTTCAAGCACACCGTATCATAGTTCTCTCATCACATGCAACATTAGGTGCGTTCCCACTAGAAAAAAATCGGAAAGTGAATCGCGATTCAAAAACCAATCAGATTCGGTCAGAACTGTGAGTGCCTGAAATGTGACCCAAGAGTGTTCAACAGGAAGCTACATGTACCCGTATACTGTGCCATGACAGGCAGCTGTGCAACGTGCGTATGAGCTGGCTGTGTTTTTAAGGGCAGGAACTCCAGGTTAAAAAGGGCACGGGAGTTTTTGCCTTGAAATTCCAGCCAAAATCAGGGCATCTGAGACTGCGTTTACACTTGATCCCGCGGGGAGGATCAGATCCCGCGAGGGCGATCAAAGGGCGATCAACGCAAGTGTAAACGCTCGCGCGATCAGGATCAGATCCCGGGATCTGATCCACCTCTCGGGAAGGATCAGATCCGGGTCTGATCCCGCGTGCGGGATCAACATGCAAGTGTAAACGCAACGCGGGATCTGATCCTGCGGTTTTCAGCGACCACATCCGGCCCATGCCTGGAAAAACGCGCGAAAACAAGCATCTTGCGTGTACGTATGTTCAGTGTACGTGTACATGTACTGTACAGATGTACATTACATGTACATGTACATGTACATGTACACACAATGTACACGTACGTACACTCGACAAACAATTTGTCCAACTTTACGCTGGTAACCAATACTAGACAGGGTCGTGTGTGTGTGGTCGTGTGGGTGGGGGGGGGGGGAGAAACTGGTATCCGCATACAGCACGGTAGCTGCAAAGTGGCGACGGACACAGTGCGCGGACGGCTGTGGACCGATGAAGAATTGAAGTTATTTTAAGACATCTGGGCCAGTGAGGAAATACTAACGAAACTGGACGGTACCACCAGAAACGTCGCATTCAGAAAGCTACGACAAGTCACACTCCTTCAGTGGAATCATTTCCATACAGAATTGTACCTAAAGACACTAAGAGTCAATGCAGTGACTGGGGTAAAGTCTAATTATTTGCCTACTGCGTTGGGCAAGTATCCAACAACCGACGCAAATCGGTTTCCTCTGGATTTCTGCTTCCGTTTTTTGAGGGGATTACCATGTGAAGGCTTGTGCGGTTATAAGCACAAATGTACTTTTTGCATGGGTAATCACTCCCCGGGCCAGTGCCGGCAACAGGGTCAAACGAGATTTCGTAACAGGGGAGCATTCCAGCGAACCACTCACCCAATGGTTGCCCAAACCTCTGGAGGAAGGGCTGCAATTACACGGCCTAAAAACGGTCCAGAAAAGGGGAGGACCTATTCTGGCTCAGGAAAAACCAGTCACGCCAATAAATTAGCTGAAGGATAAGTTACAGGGTTATAATGTACAAATGAAGAAATATTTAATTTATGGTTTTGAATTTTGTTTTCGCTTAGGTTTTTCCGGCACTCAAAAAAGCCAGATATCAAACAATTTGCAGTCTGCTCTGAAAAATCCAGGAGCAGTCACTAAACAATTAAACTTAGAAGTTACGCAAGGTAGACTTGCGGGGCCTTTTAAACAAATGCCTCTGACTAATTTTCGGGCTAGCCCAATTGGTATAGTTCCCAAAAAGCAACCTGGTAAATTTCGAATTATACATCAATTTCCTATCCACAGCAAGACTCTGTGAATGATGGTATACTAGATTGCTGCGCTACAGTAAAGTACGCGTCAACAGATGACGCTGTAAGGCTAATAAAGAAAATAGGGTCAGGATGTGTGCTATCCAAACTAGATATCAAGTCAGCTTTCAAAATAATCCCAATTCATCCAAACGATCACAATCTGCTAGGTTTATCCTGGGATAACAATTTTTTCTACGATAAAACTCTACCGATGGGTTGCCGGTCGAGTTGTGCCATATTTGAAGCGTTCAGCACAGCGGTTGAGTGGATTGCTAGGAATGAATTAAAACTGGAAGGTGTAGCTCACATTCTGGACGATTTCTTGATAATGTCTAAATCCATGCAACAAGGTTCCAAAGATTTGCATAGTTTTCAATCATTGTGTAACTCGCTCGGAATTCCTCTCACGCCAGAGAAAACAGAAGGGCCCGCAACCACTCTAACATTTGCGGGAATTGAATTGGATACAATAGCTTTGACCACACGGTTACCGGCAGATAAATTGGAAAAAGCTATTAACCTTGTTAAGCAAGCCCTGGATAAACCCAAACACACTTTGCAAGAGATACAGTCGGTCATCTGGTTTCTGAATTTCACCTGCAAGGTAGTTGTGCCGGGACGGGCTTTTTTGAGAAGATTAGTAAATCTAACTATAGGTGTAAGATGTGCTTGGCATAGAATAAGAATAACGTCACAAGCAAAACTGGATCTAAAAGCCTGGCTGTTGTTCTTGTGGCAGTTTAATGGAAAACGGTTCTTTCTTTCCGACCAATGGCTTACTGACCACATTATAAGTTTATATACCGATGCATCGGGAACCTTAGGTTACGGAGCAGTTTTTGATAAGCTCTGGTTCTACGGAGAATGGCCAGCTTCTTGGCATAAGGAAAATATCATTTTGAAGGAATGTTATCGCATTGTAGCATCTGTGTGTGTTTGGGGACAGCACTTGTCCAATAGGAGAATTCTGATTCATACTGACAATGAGGCATTGGTGCATATAATTAATGCAAATACGACTAAAGATGTAAAGGTTATGGCTCTTGTACGTAAGCTAGTAGTTCAGAGCATGCGGTTCAACATTCAGTTTAAAGCCGTCCATGTTCCTGGATGCAAAAACACACTAGCTGATAAACTTTCTCGACTACAGGTGGAAAATCTAAAACTAGCCGCTCCACATGCGAGGGAGTATCCATCCACACTACCAGCAGAAATACGGCCACAGAACTGGTTCCAGGGCTGCTAAACCTGATCTCAAAATCGATGGCGGTTTCAACTTGGAGAACGTATCAAAGAGCACAATGCGTTTTGCTTCAGTTTCTCAACAAATACGGTTTTAATGCAACTTTGCCTTTGTCCCCAATCGTTGTAGCCCTTTTTGTAACCTATTTGTTTGAGGCGAATTATTCAGCCAGTTCTATTTGCACATTTGTAGCGGCAATCAACTTTATTCATAAGCTGTATAATGTGCCTGAACCAGGTCGTGGGTTGCTAGTACAAAAGGCAATCCAAGGTGCACGAAAGAGTAAGCCTAAACTTGATGTGCGACTACCTATTACTCGGTGCATCCTTCATAACTTAGTAGATGCTTTAGACCATTGCTCAGCGTCAGGAACTCAAAAAGTGATGTACATGTATAAGAGTATGTTTTTGCTCGCTTTTGCGGTTTTTCTACGCATCGGAGAGATGTCAGTTTCAAATGGAAACACTAGTAATGTGTTGAAAAAGGGTGATGTCCATTTCAGCCCTGAAGGGCAAAACATGACAATTAAGTTTCAGTCCTATAAACACTCCAATGGTAGACAGTATGGCGGATTTGCCCCCTCAAAAAGTACAGCATTATCATATCTGTTATTCTAAAGAATAAACTGTCACAAAAGTTTTAATTATTTTTGAATGGAATAAATATTTGGTTTAAAGCAACCGTAATCAGTGGAAATTAACATTGAAACCTTAGGCATTCAGTCGGTCAGAAGTCTCTTGACAATTTTGCCTAACCAACTGAATTGAAATGAAATTTGTTTAAATTTCAGATTATTTATTTTTAATTATTTCATTTATTAACTCTTTCCGTACGGTGCGCCGATACATCGGCTCGGTAAACCGCTCTCTGTTGACGGAAAGCCGATACATCGGCTCGCGTGTCCCATTGTTTCTAATATATTACCAAATTTATTCCGTACAGACATGCACATTAATTCAGTAGTGAAAGAGTTAAAAACGTGGACTCCTTAACCCAAAACAAACAATTGGCCTCAAGATCTGTCTTTTGGTATTTTTTTTTGCGAGACCGTAAATCACATAAATGTAGTTGTTACGCTGTCATCCCCACACTTTGCATCAAGTCAAATGGTGCATTGAACCTGTTTATTTTTACATATGAATCTTGACTCCATTTTTCAATGAAAAATGTGAAATTTCAATTACCGGTACCCAAACAGAACATGTTTATCATTATTATCTCTGTGATGGTTATAACTTTTGCACTGGTCACATTCCTGACACAATGCATTCTGATTGTGCTTGCCTCTGTGCAGTATACAATTGCATGGCAGTGCAGAGAAAGGGTAATTTGGAATTTGCTTTTCTGCAATACAGCATAGTGGAAAAGTCTTAGTGTTTGTAGTTTGTACTGATATATTTTTTTTTTCAATTTCCTCCTCTTCCTCTTGTGCCGTTTGTTTTTCTTCTTTCCTTTTCGAGCAAACAATTGATATTCCAGCCAAACAATGTTCCCATTGTCCTGTGTTTTTGGTTGGACTGGCTCAAACAAACGATGGTCACGTGACAGCACTCTCAACTGGGGATGTTTAAATCTTCAAAATTTGATAATGAATCAACGGTGGGCTCCCTTGTCGTGCGGTTTGTTGCATGTGAGAGGGCATGCAAAGGCCTTAAATTTGACTTCAACCGACCTTTGCTTCCGGTTGAAACCGCATGTGCCATCGCCAGTTTCAATGGTGTTAGGTCAAGGTTGACTATCTTCAAAACATTAACATAATTATGACGTTATCATGTTCTCATGCACCCTTTAGTGGCAGGTTGAAAAATGACGGAATGCCCAGCGCCTATGATGAAACTTAAAAATGTCCAGATGCTTATTGATCAAGCTTCAAGTTCAAGCATCACTTTGTGCACACAGCACTGACAGCAGTGTTGTGTACCGTATTGCACACACGTTTCGGCCTACACTGACCACAGGGTAGCCCAGCCTGTTGCTATGGTGGGCGTGGCCTACTGGATCGGTGTACTGGGGAAGAGTTCAAAAATCGAATCCACACCTAGAGACCTCTGTGTCCTATTGGACTGTGCATGACCCTAACAGCCCGTTATTTTACACGGGTGCATGGTAATAGAAATCAACAGCAGAAGGCAGCAATGCTGCACCATTATTTTACGTCTACACAGGCGCGGAAACTCGCTCACTAATTCTGCAAATGAGATTCTCCAAAGACAATGGCGCCGTACCGAAGGAGTCAAAAGCATGAAGAAGAAGCATTCTCACTTCTGATACTGGCAAGAAGATTGAGTCTTAAACGAAGGAGAAACTGAAGGATTTGATTAGTCAGCACGTGCAGTCACACAGCGGTATATTTGGAAAAATCGCTCTGGTTTCTAAACCCAGCTGGTTACCGCCCAACCGTGCAGCTTGTCCGCTCCAGATGAAAACATCCCCATAGAAAACTATGCGTCCTATATTTTTGACTGGGTAGAATTCCACTACCGCTTGCATGTGTAAAGAGGCCTTTGGGCTATGCAGACAGCAGGCTAGGCCTCAGTCAAAGGTCATAAGTACATATACACCAAGCAGAGGTCAAAATCACTCTGGTGATTCAGCATTGGTCAAGTGCAGCATAGGAATACAATGGACCAGCTGACTAGATTTTTTTTCTTGCACAGATAAGAGAAATGATGCACAGATATTGCAGTTGATGACAGATGCATTCTTTAATCCATTTGTGAGATTTCTCAAAAAGTTGCCCCTGTTTGTGCTGCATTGAAACACAACAAACCTTTGTGCGCATACATGTTATGCTAAAGTATATACAGTAGTTAATGCACACTCATGCACATGACCACACGTACATGTACATGTATCAGGGCACAGGTCTAGTTGTAAAAGCTCGGGCATACATGTAGTATACCACTACCAGTAGACTAGATCTATTGTCCTGTAGGCTGTATGTGTACTTTTCCCAAGAAATCTGATCCTTGCAACAGACCAATTGTGCGACTGATGTTTACATACCGTCATGTGACTTATCGGTATAGTGGGTATTTTTTCATCTCCTTTGGTGCAGAACAGACAGGAGTGGAAATGAGCAAAGAAGACTATGATATTGCCCACATTCTTCTTCATACATTTCCATCGCTGCTCTGTGCCACATGAGATGCAAAAATACCCACTATAAGTCACGTGATGGCATGTAAACAGTGGCCGCGCAGTCGGTCAATTAGCAGACACAGGGAACATTGCACCAGGTACAATCAACCGTTTCTTCCTTACAGCATGTGCGCAATGTCACTACACAGTCCACTATTCATCCGTTTCAGACAACCGTATTTTTTTCGGGGGGGGGGGCAATTATGAAAAAGGCACCCCTTCAAAATTGCCGGAGTACGGGAAGTCAGTGGCGCCAAAACATGGCCCGGCGTGACATGGTTAAGAACTGCTTAAGAGCGTATCAGCAAAATACCTCGCACTCATGTACATACACATGGTGTAAACATGAGTATCTGCGTGTATACTAAAGTGCAATGCACCTGTACTTAAGCAGACTTGTGGTAATGATTTTTTTTTTTTTACCCCTGCATTTTTTAAGTATCAAGACCCAACAGGGCTAACTAAGTTTCAAAAAGTGCACTACCATAATGCATGGTAAAAAGCCCTCACCGTACATGCATTTGCATGCATGAATAAAATCATACCAGCATCCAACCTGCAAAGATCTGATTATTACATAAATTGTAATTTCATGATCAGGGTGGTGTTTACATAGGATCAGCTTGCCAACCCAAACTCCACTAGTGTTACATACCGGTACATGCCAAGAAAGAGTGGAATACAAGTCAAAAGCAATTGACATCACATCGCTGTGTGGTTTGTAATCCAGCTAATATTCAAGGAAGAATTTTCCTGCTTAGCAGATTTTCACGCTTAAGCGGCTCTATGCCTTGGTACAATGTCAAAGAGCGGCTTAAAGCCCCTACACAACATTGGTACATGTATGTAAGATCAAAAAGCAGAAATGTTCACAGATTTACATGAAACTTATACAGTTTGAAGATGGTTATGGTAGAAACCTTGCACTGAAATATTTCTGCCTCAAATGCTGTATTTTTGGAGAAAAGAGTGAAGATAATGTTGGCTATCGCATCCGACAAGATGGGAATGAGGACAACAAGCAGAGCTTGTGACTTCAGGGCTTCAGATATGGCAGAAATCAAGCCAACAGGATCGATAAACAATTTTTCAGAACAATTCGTTGAATGCTGCATTTTCCCAAAACAAATGAAATGGTTTTCACAATTTTCTCGAGAATTGATTGGCGGATTGAGCTGAAACTTTCACATGTGTGCTTTTTCATGCATATGTTGGATCAGACAAGACAACGTATGGATGCTATTCTTTGACCTCAAGCAATGTTGTGTTATCCCTTTAAGCATGGAAATCAGCCAAGCATGAAATCTCTCCTTCATGTACAGTAGACAGGATTACAAACCACACTGTAATGTAATGTCAACTGTTGTTGACTTGTATTCCAATATTCTTTGCTTATATGTAGCATGAAACAAAGAGACGGTTGGGTTGGTACTTTTTTGTGGTTAAGCAAATTGAGCCCAGATGGAGGGGATGGATGTACATGTACAGTGGTGAGTGTGCTGCTTGATACAACGAGAATGCACTTCAGTCATCGCAGTGGCCTATGCATAGTGCACAACACAAGCCATGCATTATGCATTGGGATTGTGTGCCTGTCTTTCCTGTTGCTACTGATCGATGCTGACTGTGCAGTAAAGCATGGCCATCCATTAGCCCGTGTCTGAGTGCACACATAATGCAGAGACCTTTCAGAATATCCTCAGTGCATGTCAACAGCACACAGACCTCCATTTTATAATTCTGCATACATGTAGCTACTAAAAAAGGGGGGAATCACAGAGCAAACTACAGATGTACATAGAAATACATGTGTACCGGTAGTGCCAAGCCAAAAATCAGAATCTGTTATCAAGAGCTTGTAAGAAGTGACAAATTTTTACAAAAAAAGAGGAACGATTCCTCCAAAATAGGAATGGTTGGCAGATACGGCATGTACATGTATCTGTAGGGTACGTAAACTGTGGTACAGGGAGCTCATAGGAAAACTGCCTTCATGTTCAAAACAGTTGTGCATTTTGTGTTTTGTACTTACTGTAATAAAGGAAAGTATCAAAATTTGGAGTACCTGACATTTCAATCCTAGCAGGACCTTTCTCAAAGAAATTGGTCATCTTTGTTACCCTTAATTAAGATAAAGGAGGGCACTATTGTAAAGTCATGTCAGAAACACAGTTAAAAAAACCCAAGAAAAACGTTAACTTTCAAACTGCAAATTAATCCCTCTAGATTAGGTTTGATGATAAACTCCTTCACTATGAAATTATTATGGATATGAAGTATACATTTTAGCAGTAAATCAACACATTTAGGGATAGGTCTGCAGGAAAACACCAGACATTTTCAGAAACTTGTCTACACAACCATTGGGTTTCTGTTGCATGATCCTGTGATGACATCACAAATTTGCTTACGAATATTGAAATTCTCAATAGCATAAAAACTGAAAACTTACAAATACACCCCCGGCCCAAACTACGTAGTGTGAAAAACAGTTTGATTGTTAGCAAGTTGCTATTGTCCTGTAGCATGGATTTAAAGGCCCAATACAACATTGGGAAGATTGGGAAACATCGATGTCCACAGATTTCCTTCTAATTTACAGTGTGTACGTGGTCATGAACTCATGATAGAATCCTTATGTTGAAATCTTACGGATGAGCTGTACTTTTCGAGAAATCTTTACTCAAATATTGACAAATAGTTTATTACCGTACTCGCAAGTAATATACCATTTCTTACACTACAGAATGGTGTGTAAACTGTCATATTTTTTTGGCATTCTTTCTTCTTTCTCAGATTACCATTTGAGCTAAAACCTTTGCAGTATTGCTTTTTTGGAATGTTTTATAGTTACAAACTGTGGCAATCTTTTAACTTTTACCAATGTTGTATAATTTTTTTATTGCACAGGCCCTTTAAGTTTAAAAGAAGCTGCACCCACTTTGTGTGATCCCTGAGCTACTCTTGCCATGTTTACAACAATTACAATGTAGTTATTTGCCTCTGAAGGGAACTGAAAGCGTGGGTGTGATCCCTAGACTGGTACAGCAGTCAATGGTTGAATGCTTCTGACTGATGCCCCACCCTGGCAAAGACTACTTTAGCAAAGACTACTTTACCCTTGCGAAGGAATCGCATCGATGTCAAGAACACACGGATACCTTGTCGTGTAAAAGTGTATCTCTGTCACCAGACCGCAAGGGTCCCTTGCGAATCTTGACAGTGATCGAGACCTCCTCCAAAATTTCGCATCGATGCGAAATCCTTGCAATAAACACAGAGATAGGTCGTGTAAATGCACCCATGCGACGTTCGCAAGGATATTCGTTGCCGCATCACAGAGAAGTATGCGTTGATATTTCCATGAGGAGCAAACGAACGATCAGCAATGTCATCAAGGCAACAAAATAATTGACGATGAAAATGAATCCCGTTACGCTGTGTACTGGAAGTGTGTCTTGCGTGGGATCGACGTTTTTTTTTTTAGGTAACTTCAATGTCTGCACCTGGCCCCAGCGTTGCAATAAAATGTTACATGGAGGAACAGACACTAGACTCAATCATGCCGAGGGTTTCGCGCCCGATCCTGTTTGGATCAAAACGTTCGTTCAATAACATTGCGCAACACTGCGACTGTGAAGCTAGTTTATAGTTGTGTGCACTGTACGGACGTACATACATGTACATGTATTATTTACAGTCCGAGGCTGCGTGCCTGCGTGCACGTGCTGGGTGCGGAGGTGTGCACGCGCAGCTTGCTACTGCTAGCGAACTGGACCTTACTTCGTGCGCAATAATTATTGTTCTTGAAAACTGCCATCATGATCGTAACGTCAATCAGACAATAAATTCGCAACGCGGGCGCTGAGCTGAGAGCAACACTGGTAAACGTATGCCTCCCTGTAAATAATAGCGCAGTACCAGCGATACGAATAATAACCTCTGACCTCGCCTCCAAATACGGTGAAGCAAGGGACGTTTGCGACCGTGCTGCGTTGTACCGTGTAAATGTCTGCGATCAAATCGCAAACGACCATTGCGCCAGACATCCGGCGCCAATTTTTGCAGACATGCATTTTCAGTGCTCGTGTAAAAAGGCCTCTAGACTACCAGTATTTCAAAAAAATTTGAGTGGAAAGGCCATATTGACTCTCCACGGCACCCCTCACAGCTTCACCATTACCTATGCATGAGTATATATGCAATGTAAGTACTATGTAAACATGTAGGTACTGGGTATTGCCAACTGGTCAAGGTCAAAATAGTCCCACACACCAGTACAAAAGCACTCATGTACTGGTACATGTACATGTAGGTGGAGTTGTGGCTGCAAAGTAAATAATCGCTTCAAGGTGAATTTTCTGATTTGATGTGTGCCCTTCCCACAGCCCAACGGTGGTCTGACAGGCAGTGAAATTTGACCCACTATCTTCACCACAAGCTGTACCCTGGGTTGGGGCCTACAGACAGAATATTTGACCACCTGGAGTGGAGGCAAGTCTGCAGTCAAAGACTGTCAGTACTGGGGGGGAGAGGGCTACTCACACAATACTACTAAAATACTGCACACATGGTTACACAGAGCTCCATTGAGAATGCACAATGGGCAGGATAATCCTGTGAGAATAAACCTGTGGCATTAGCCACACCCTGATCCAAATTGTGCCAGGTTAGACCCACTGTACATTGTACAACATACATGTAGTATACCCTTATTGATTAGCAAGCGAGTGCTGGGGTATACCTATGCTTGCATCTGAATGCAAGAGGGAGAGGGTGTAATCCCTGGAAGATATATGACAGTTAATGTTAGAATCAAAAAAAATAATTATGCAAATTTACCCAAAACAAGGCAATAAAGGCACTCAAGATAAAGAGCTTAAAATATAGTGGGCCTGACGTTTCGATCCTAGCAGGACCTTTCTCAAAGGCAGAGTGCCTTTGAGAAAGGTCCTGCTAGGATCGAAACGTCAGGCCCACTATATTTTAAGATTTACATTTTGGTAATTTTAGTCAGTAAGCAGTTTGCAACATTTTTGTATATCACCTTAAGATAAAGAGCTATTAGGAAAGAAGGAGATAGAGAGGGACTCAGGAAGGCTGGAGATAGGAATTGACATTCCTCTTTAAAAGGGCAAGATCGTAGGCAGGGGGGAAAACATGAACCAGGAAGGGAATTCCAGAGAGAGGCTGAGCGAGGGAAGAAGCTGTTCCGATACCTCTTTGTTCTACACCTTGGGATAGACAGAGTGTACGGGTGAGAGGAGGCAAATAGCCTGGTTGCTCACTTAAATGTCCTAACTGGGGGGACCAACTCAGCAAGAGCAGAGGAACACCTTCCATGGAAGTATCAGTAGAGGAGACTCAGGGTGGCCACCATCCTACGATGGGCTAGGGGTTGCAATGTCAACCCAAGCTCCTTGCTAACAACAATGCATGCTTCTCTCTGGCAACCCCACCATGGCAAAGACTAGTTCGTACCTGCCAACCCATCTTAAATAAAGGACATTTGGAATACTTCTGCTAAAAAAAGAGGAATCACAGAGCAAACTACAAAAATCGGAATCTCTTGTCAAGAGCTTGTAAAAAGTGATAAATTTGTACCCCAAAAGAGGAATGATTCCTTCAAAATACATGTAGGAATGTTGACTATTCGGTAAGGCCACCATGTAAGAGCTGGATAGCTCAGATGGTGAGAGAGCAGGTATGCAAAACAAAAGGTCTCGGGGTCAAGTGCCAATCCATTTCCCAAATTGTTTAAAAAGTTCCCAGTCAGTTTTTTTCTCAACATGTGTATTTGTTTGAGTTTTGAAAATGACGCATTGTTCAAAAGCCAGCCTATAGAGTACTGTACAGTGTACATAAGCACTGGAAACGGGCCTGGTGCAAAGTGGTTAACCACAGCCCTGGATTTAATCCTGGTCCACTCAAATTTCCTTCGCTACTTCAACTGGCATCCAACCTGAAATCCACAAATTACCACAACCATGTTTGATCTGCAAAGTGTCAGGACTATCAACACTGGATGTGTTACAATAAACAGCAAGAGCCAAGAATGATTTCCACAGCATGACACCTATCTCGGAGTGTCCACGTAGGGGGGGGGGGGGCAGTGACAGATACGTGATGCATGAGAGCTGAGAAGCATGCCGATGGACAAATGGACTTGTCAAGAGAATCAATGGGAAGTCATTGAATCACAATCCATTAACAACTACTACATGTACCAGTAGAAAGATCGTTCTCACAGGCAGAAATGCAGAATGAAAATGGACTCCATGGGAAGGGATCTACGTGAGTACTGGATAGCGCGGGTGATGAAGCACTGGTACATTAGACCAATGGTTAAGTTTACATGTTCAAATCCTAGTCTGCATGTACATCTTAAGGCCGCCGCACACGAGAGCTATCTGCTGAGCAAAAATTCTCTCAAGCTCGTTAGCTCAGCACGTAGCTCACCATGTGGTGAGATTTCTGCCGTGAGACCAATATCCATCCTGTATGATTTTTTCGCCTCGCGTGGATGAAAACTCATCATGTGCTGCGACTTGAGCTACGTGCTCTGCAAACAATTTTTTTTTGGAAAACCATCACATGAACACAGCATGCGCTTTCATTGGTCAGTTGTTATTTTCTTTAGCGCCAATACTCTGTTCTGGATAAGACACTAAACCTTGTCCTCAACATACAGTGTACAAGTACAGCCTGCACAGTTTCTGGATAGCAGGGTCCAAGCGATGGCATCCTGAGCCATAGCCAGAGTCATAGCCAAAGTCATGCTTTGGAAAAGGCCTAGCATCCGTCTTTGGCTTTGGCTCCGGCTTTGTCTTTCTTTCCATCGTCCATTTTCAAATACAAGGCATGAAAATGGGATGCCTTTGGCTTCGTTTTTTAATGTTAGGCCGTGTCCGAAACGGGCGTCTAGAGCTAGGTCTAGGTCTTCTCCCTATTGGAAATACACGGAGAATCGAAGACAATAGCCCTAGCCGCAGCTCTGGAAGCCTGTTTCAGGCACGGCCTTACACTGTGTTTCGAAAGAAACAAAAAAGAATCCAAAGCTTCAACTTCCAACAAAGAACCTGTGTTTTCAGCTTTTGGATAACAGAGTCGAAGCCGGAGCCGAAGCTGGGTTTTGGAAAAGGGCATAACTCCAATTGGTGCTGCTACTTCTACTTCTACTAATACTGCCATTTCTTAAAACTTCATGAGGCTTAGGGTTATGTCAAGTCTGGTTTCCGTCTCTATATGCTGTGTACAGAAAGGAAGAGCTGTCAGGTACATTCAAGGGCCAGACATAACAGCTTGGACTGACCTGATGATCTGGAGTGGAGCAGAGTAGGCTCTCTTGTCCAGCAACCACGTAACAAAGCTGCGTAGTCTATCTGAGGCTGGGTTGGCCAAGATTGGTAGCGACGTCTGTCCGGAGGAAAAAACACAGTCAGTGAGTGGGGCTAATTTAACCCTCAAAGAGGGTTATTTTGTTTTTATGGAAAGTGTTTTTCACTGCATGCTGAGGCCTTACGACTTTTTTGGCCAGCTTATTAGGCACATTTGGACACCAATTTTATTAAAATTGGAGGTGTCGTTCTCCAACAATGAAATTGTTTTATGGCCATGGTGTAGTTTGACTGAAATTTTTCCATTGATTTACACTACGTGTACATAAAACTAAAAGCATAGCATCCACAGCGCATAGTGTATTTTTTCAGGAATTCTTTTGCATAATTAGCTCATTAATATTGCTGTATGCAATTGTTGGTTCTTCTTGTTTCATTATCATTGTAAAATTTATGCAAATTGGGGGAAAAACATGGGAAATTCCACAAAAAACACTGAACACATGAAAAAATCCCCAAAAATGAAATAATGAATAATTAAACAAAACTTTAAAACCAATTCAAATGAAATTTCACACAAATGTTCATCATGTAATTCTCTATTACTCTGTCAAATATCATTTGAATTCATCATTGGACGACCATTATCTGAGGGAGGGGTGCGGATTCCAACTATCATCAGTGTTTATGCCTGATGAAAGCACTGGGGTGTGGAGAATCTTTTCCGCCCAGTGCATGGCCACTGGAGCATGTAGGAACTGCCTGCCAGTGTGACCACTGAGGCGAGAAGAGGAAGTTCACTGGAGTGTGTCAGTGTGAGAGTGGGCGCCAATGATACCGATGATAGTTGGAATCCAGCAGTCTCCTGATAACGGGCAGAGTGCACACTACCCGAAACGTTGAGTTACCGGATCTTTTCAGAGCCAAAACTCCCTCTCAAAAGAGAAGCGTTACATGGTGTCACCGCAAACATAGTATTTCCACCATGCAAACCTTCAAATCTTAAAGAGACCTACCATGCCTTCGGGAATGGCTTGGAAGTTAGGCATCTCCAGGACCTCCAGGCAAAAGGCGATGGAGACCTCCCGGTTGACAAACAGGTACAAGGCATCGCCGCAGTCCATCAGGTAGGCTCCGTTGCGACTGATGTACTCCGAGGACAGACCAATGATTGGAGGCTGGGGGATGGACTGATCATTGACAAGTAGGGCTCCCTGGGTAGAGACATCAATCATACAAAACCAAACATCCATGACATTTGATTAGATCTATCAACATCTGTGCAACCACACACTAAACTAGTTTTACGCTTAACCCATATCCGCCTGACTGGTCACAGCACATAAACAGTGTTCCTGCCTAGGCCCCTATCACACTCAAACCAAACAAACCTGCATTACAAGAGAAAATTGTCAATGACAGCTTTTCCAAAAAATCAAACCAAAACAAACTATATACATGAACCAGTGGAAAAAGTATAAATTTACATTATTATGATACAAGAAAACCTAAAATATCATAAACCATATCAACATAACAGTGAATGGGATAACACCATCATTGTCAAAAACCTAAATGTAGAATTTCACGTAGTGCGGTGTTTGAAGCTTTTCTAGCTGATAAATAGCAGACTGCTAGCTGATAAATAGCAGACTGATAGCTGATAAATAGCAGACTGCTAGCTGATAAATAACACGGATAGCTGATAAATAGCAGATTGATAGCTGATAAATAGCAGACTGATAGCTGATAAATTATCAGCTATCTGATAGCTGATAAATAACAGACGGATAGCTGATAAATAGCAGACTGATAGCAGATAAATAGCAGACTGATAGCTGATGAATAGCAGACGGATAGCTGATAAACGGCAGACGGATAGCTGATAAATAACAGACTGATAGCTGATAAATAACAGACGGATAGCTGATAAACAGCAGACTGATAGCTGATAAATAGCAGATGGATAGCTGATAAATAGCAGACTGATAGCTGATAAATAGCAGACTGATAGCTGATAAATAACAGATGGATAGCTGATAAACAGCAGACTGATAGCTGATAAATAGCAGACGGATAGCTGATAAACAGCAGACTGATAGCTGATCAATAGCAGACTGATAGCTGATAAATAGCAGACTGATAGCTGATAAATAGCAGGCTGATAGCTGATAAATAGCAGACTGATAGCTGATAAATAGCAGACGGATAGCTGATAAACAGCAGACTGATAGCTGATAAATAGCAGACTGATAGCTGATAAATAGCAGACTGATAGCTGATAAATAGCAGACTGATAGCTGATAAACAGCAGACTGATAGCTGATAAATTATCAGACTGATAGCTGATAAATAGCAGATTGATAGCTGATAAATAACAGACTGATAGCTGATAAATTATCAGACTGATAGCTGATAAATAGCAGATTGATAGCTGATAAATAGCAGATTGATAGCTGATAAATAGCAGACTGATAGCTGATAAATAGCAGACTGATAGCTGATAAATAGCAGACTGATAGCTGATAAATAGCAGACTGATAGCTGATAAATAGCAGACTGATAGCTGATAAATAGCAGACTGATAGCTGATAAATAGCAGATTGATAGCTGATAAACAGCAGACTGATAGCTGATAAATAGCAGACTGATAGCTGATAAATAGCAGATTGATAGCTGATAAATAGCAGACTGATAGCTGATAAATAGCAGACTGATAGCTGATAAATAGCAGACTGATAGCTGATAAATAGCAGACTGATAGCTGATAAACAGCAGACTGATAGCTGATAAATTATCAGACTGATAGCTGATAAACAGCAGACTGATAGCTGATAAATTATCAGACTGATAGCTGATAAATAGCAGATTGATAGCTGATAAATACCAGACTGATAGCTGATAAATTATCAGACTGATAGCTGATAAATAGCAGATTGATGGCTGATAAATAGCAGACTGATAGCTGACAAATAGCAGATTCATAGCTGATAAATAGCAGACTGATAGCTGATAAATATCAGATTCAAAGCTGATAAATAGTAGATAAATAGCGGATAAGTAGCAGACTGATAGCTGACGAATAGCAGATTCATGGCTGATACATAGCCGATTGATACCTGATAAGGGGGAAAGATGTGGCTTGTAGAAAATGAAAAAAGAAGCTGTCTACCAGCTTCTATAATTTTGTATTTCATAAGAAGTTACAGGGCCTGCCATTTTGATCCTAGCAGGAGCTTCCTCAAAGGCAGACAGGTATTTGGGACCTGTCCATTGACTGTTCATGTTGTGATAAGGCATCTTGTCTAAACATACAGCAGACACAACAGCTGCCTTTCAGAAAGGATGTTTGCACAGAACACAGAGCCAGTGATGACGTTCCGAGATTAACTCGCCATAGCTGTGATTAAGGCCTGTTAAAACATAACTGTTATGCCGTTTAAATGAGTCGAAGAGACAGGCACCGAACAAAAACAAAAAACAAAGGACATACCTCATCAGTCAAGTTGTGCACAGGGTAGAGGTTAGGGTGTAGCTTGAGCATTATGTACTGCAAGGGCTGGCATTTCAGCATCTCCATGGCAAAGACTCTCTCATCCAGACGCGTGCTGGAACCCAGGCGGAATGAAACCTGAGAGCAGGGATGTGATTGGTGGGTCAGTGTCAGGCCCCAGTCAATTCAACCAATCACAAGAGCTTTCAGATGGTTTCCTAATTCAATGAGGCTTTGCCCTTGCTTGACGTGATAAACACTGAGTGCGAAGTGCTTTACACAGTGCCTGATAAAAATATTTCAGGCAGCTCGGGAGGGATAAAAACCCCCAACTCCCGAATTCTAGTACAGACGACGAATTCGGGAGTCGCTGGTTCAAATCCCACCCGAGCTGCCTGGAATGTTTTTATCAGGCACCAGGCAAAGCACTGAGCATTCAGTGTTTATCATGTCAAGCAAGGGCAAGACCTCATTGAATTACATTCTCCTCGATGCAAACATCATGGTTTCCTGTCTGCCGGCCATTTGGAAACCATTGCTCAATCATCTCAGTCTCTTCCTAACCAGTAACTGAACGGAATGCAATCTGAGAGCAGGGACGTAATTGGTGGGTCAGAGTCAGGTCGCAGTCAATTCAACCAATCACAAGAGCTTTTAAATGGTTTTATATCTGCCAGCCATTATAAGACCATTGTTTAATCCCAGTCTCTCCCAAAGCAGTAACCTAACATAAAAATGATATTATTATCATTATGATTCAGTAAATTTCAGTAAAAACTTCAGTAAAATTCAGTAAAAACAGACCTCCCGTGGGTCCCAGCAAATTTCACAGCATAAAAGTACAATAAACAAATAAAAAACTGACTGGGAACTTTTGAACAAATTGGCATAGAAAACTCCGACTGGACCGGGACTTGAACTCGAGACCTCTGGATTAAAGTACAAGTCCTCTTCCATCTGAGCTATCCAGCCCTTAGATAGTGGCCTTCCCTAATAGTCAACCAGTCTTTTAAGGTGGCGCGCCCTAGTCTTTCTAGGTGGCGCACCCACACCAGTTTTTAGGGCATAACAGTGAGGTCGAGTTCAACTTGAGGTAAGTTCATACAAGGGACAAAGTTTGAGACTAAACTTGAATGGATTAGCCCGACTGACAAAACACCGTGGGACACTGTGGGACTAAATACGAGGCTAACCCAATTGAGTTCAGCCTTCAAAATTAATGGGTCTAGTCCTGAACCTATGGCCTGCGGGTGTTCCTTTACGACCCACCACCCACTGTCTTATTGTTTGGACAAGGCTTACCCTGTCCCCATGACATATCTGGTGTTGGTGGACCCTTGAGGGTTGCATAATCATCGCGGGTCAGCGGTGTCTACTCGAACCCCCGCTGAGAAAGACTTGTGACCACTAAGGTTGTTCGATATTTCGATATTTCGATATATCGCGATATCGCTTTCCGGCGATTATCATATCGAACGCATTTCAGGATATCGCGATATTTTCGATATCGCGATATCGAAAAAAGTATCACGATATCGGAAAAAAATCTCTTTTCCCAACCCATTATCGCCTGTCTGTAAGCTTGTATAGCGTGGCAATCAGAGAGATCTTGAAGGGCGATAAGCTTTCGTTAGTAAAAACAACGAAAAACCCGAAACCGCAAGGGGAGAGGAGCGCCAGCCAGCCATTTGACTCTTGCATTGCGCGCGGTCTCCACAAAGGCAATGCGTCAGCAACAGATCCACTGCAAGTGCAAGCTCACTTCCGGTGTTGGTAGCACACTTTTCGTACAGCGCGACCTCGGTACGCTGGGCACGCACGGCGACTCGTGTTTGGGACATTTTCCCCCATGTGGCCTACATAAGTTATCCGATCGTTTACGATATTATCCAGGCTGCAAAAATTGCAGATTCATTTTCCTACCGATGTCTCCCAATGCAGCCAAATATAATATAAAAATACATACTTTACATAATTATGTTTTAATCTCAGAAAATCAAAATCGAAGAGGAAAGACGTTGGAAAAACTAAACGTCACTGTTCATAACGCACGTGCGACCTCTGATTTCTCGATCCTTCCATGCTGCTGTGGTACCCGCCACGCAGCTGTACTAAAGGCACGTGTAAGTCAACGTACACCAGCGAAGTACGGCCAGGCCATTTGCACATCGTGTACATCGAAGTTCGGTGGACTTTTTTTTGTGGGGGGGGGGGGGTCGCATCGCGATCTATTCCAACTTGAATGATTCCAACTTGGACGTGTAAACTAACAATCATTTTGCGGCGTGGATGAGAAAAGGTGAACTGCTGCTTTATTCTCCTTTTTAGCAGCCCCCCCCCCAAAAAGGTACAGTAAACATTTTTCCAGTACGCATCCGTACGACCGAAAGGGACATCAGATTTTGTTCAAAGTGATCGTTATGCCGACGTAAATGTACTACTGATGGTTTGTCTCCCCTCATGAATATTAATCTGAAGACCCATTGGCTCTGGCCAGACATGTATTTGTGACGTCATATGTAAGCATCGAGTTGCTGAAAACCGCCTCGTATATCGTCTTTTTTAAATGTAATAACGTATTCTTAATACATCAACAAAAAATAGTTTCGTTTTGGCGTATACTTTTAAAAGAGCGACCTGGGATAGTTGTTTTAAATTATTTTTTTTCGTTGATAAATGAGGAGTTTAAGGGGGTTAAACAATTGGTAACTATGGCTTAAAGTTAGACGCATTTGCTATATATAAGTTTCCGTCAATCACAGTGTGTACTGAATGGAAATCCAGGTCACTACCTTGACTTCCGCTTACGCACCAGATATCGCGATAATATCGGATATCGCGATATATTCCTGACGATATATCGAAACCAAAAATTCCGGATATCGAACAACCTTAGTGACCACAAACTAACACTGAAGCCAGTCCCTCGTCTGAACATACCGTACCCTTAGAGTGACCAGACTGTACTCACGTTCTTCAGGGCAGCCAGCGTGTAGAGAGGCAGCATGCGTAGTGACTTGGGGCACATCAGGGTGCCCACGGTCTGACTGCTGGGCAGGGTGGCCTTATAGGCCGTCAGCGAATCCACGGCCACATTGACCAGGGCATCCCGAGCATCTGACATATTTGACGTCAAAGACTTGTCCACGGCTAGGAGAGCGGACACAAATACCCAAATCAGACATTGTAAACAAAAACAAATGAAGTTTTCCCTTGTACACTTAACTCAGACAAATCTTATATTACCAACAAGAAATTGAAAAATTAGCAAAGAAAACTTGAACTGGACTGGGATTTTAACCCGAAAACCTCTAATTTGCATACAAGTGCTTTTACCATTTGAGCGAACTAGCCCTTAGATGATGGCCTTCCCTAATAGTCAACTAGTCTTTGCCGGGGTGGGGGCGCCAGTCAGAAGCAATTTAACCATAAACTGCCGTATATCTCCAGGGATCACACCCCCGATTTCATTCAGATGCAAACAACCAACAGTTGTAAACCTGCAGCTCAGTTCACCCATGGTCTCTTTGTCGTTTTCTGGTCAAGTGTTGGAATTTATGGCAGTGCACTGGCACTGCTTTCGTGGGTGAGTTCACCCACAGTCTCTTGGTCATTTTCTGGTCAAGTGTTGGAATTTGTGGCAGTGCACTGGCACTGCTTTCGTGGGTGAGTTCACCCACGGTCTCTTGGTCATTTTCTGGTCAAGTGTTGGAACTTGTGGCAGTGCACTGGCACTGCTTTCGTGGGTGAGTTCACCCACGGTCTCTTGGTCATTTTCTGGTCAAGTGTTGGAACTTGTGGCAGTGTACTGGCACTGCTTTCGTTGGTGAGTTCTTTGTTCCATTTTGGATGATGTTGGGTACAGTATGCTTTGTAGTGCAAGAGCCTAGGGAGTTAGGGTGAAAGGGTTAAGGAGAAGAGTGTGTTGCCTTACCCATCCGTGTAAGGAGAGACATGATGGCCTGTTGATCTGCTCCTGCCAGAATCTCTGTCAGCTGATTGGTGACTGGCAGACACATGGTGTGCACACGGATCCGCCTCTCTCCTGAATAATTCATGAACACAATTTGCATATGAATGAATTAGCCTGGAAAATTCTGAGCTAACGCCATGAGCAATGCAGTCCTCTGCATCACAGCATGGTGCAAACCACTATTCCATGCTGAACAAGGCATTGCCAAGTATGTGCTTCTCCCATCCCTGGCAGTGAGAATGTTGAGACAGAACTATGAAATACTTCAATGAGGGTTTACCCTACCAGTACTTGACGCAATAAGCATCGAGTGCTCAGTGCTTTGCCCGACTGCATGCTGAACAAAATATAGGCAGACGCAAATGCCAATCATGGTTACAGCCACTGGGTAGCAGCTTCCCATAGACGCATGCACAAATCAAGGTCACAGCCACTTACTAGCAGCTTTCCATAGACGCATGCACAAATCAAAGTCACAGCCACTGGCTAGCAGCTCCCATAGACGCATGCACAAATCAAGGTCACAGCCACTGGCTAGTAGCTTCCCATCAAGGAAGTGGCCACTGGCTAGCAACTTGCATAGACGCATGCACAAATCACAGCCACAAATCACAGTCACAGCCACTGCATTTTGGACACTGTGCATGATCCACTGTGCTCACCTTTGCTGCTTGTGTAGAGCAGAGCTGCCTGGAGTGCAGCCACTGGTGAATCATGCAGGCTCTCCTCGATGGTGACCTGCATGGCAAAGCCAGCATCTGGGTTGATGTTGGGCAGGGACAGCAGATCCGTGGACCGGACAAAGAAGTTGCCGTGGAATGTGTGAATGCTCAACCCTGAATGAATGAAACACACATTGAGTCAATGGCAAAGCTGAGAATTCCTAGGCTTGTCGACATGCTATCCTGTACATGTACCTCTATTAAAGGTAACTATACGGCCCATCATGGAATACTGCTCTCATATTTGGGCTGGTGCATCTGCCTGTCACTTGTCACTGTTGGATCGGGTGCAGAGGCAGGTTATCATATCAACCTTGTTAGGCAAGGAGCTTGGTTCATCATTGCAACCCCTAGCCCATCGTAGGACGGTGGCCAACCTGAGTCTCCTCTACTGAAATTTTCACGGAAGGTGTTCCTTCTTGTTGTTTTTTGTTTTTTGGGGGGGTTTGTTTTGTCTATTATGCAAATTCACCCAAAACAAGGCTATAAAAGGTTAAGGGCTAAGGAAAGAAGGAGATAAAAAGGGACTCAGGAAGGCTGGAGATAAGGAAAAGGGCAAGATCATACGAGGGTGGGAAACATGAACTAGAAAGGGAATTCCAAAAAAAAGGCTGAACGAGGGAAGAAGCTGTTCTGATACCTCTTTGTTCTACACCTTGGGAGAGACAGAGTGTACGGGTGAGAGGAGGCAAACAGCCTGGTTGCTTGCTCAAATTTCCTAACTGGGGGGGGGGGACCACGTTGGAGAACGGAAGGACCAAGTCGTAGGATGTGTTTGGCGACATTACCTTGTTTATCTAAATTACCTTTTTTTTCTGAGAGACTGACAATTCATTGAGGTTTGCCCTGCTCGACGTGATAAGCACAGAGTGCTCAGTGCTTTCCCCCGATGCCTGATGAAAAGAATTTCAGGCAGTTCAGACATCTTAATAACCACTTGACCACCGAGCTGGTCGAGGTTGTGTGGCGGATTCCAATATTGTATAGCGGCAGGTATCACGTCGAGCAGGGCAAACCTCAATGCATTACACTCTCCTGGATGCAAACATCATGTTCTATCTAGAATGACAATTGTTAGACAATAATTCCCAGGCCAACATGTAGCTGTCCAGTCTGGTACCTTTAGTGCAGCGTACTCTCATGACGGCTTCAAAGCCAATCTTCCTGGTCAGGTATCTCCTGAAGTCGTTACTGAAGCGCTCCACCTCTCCCAGGTTCTGTGTGCTATGGAACCCGGGGTAGTAGTAAATGCTACCACCAGAAAACTTGGCCACTCCGGCTGCAGGAGGTGAAGAAGGGGAGGAAAGGGGAAAACAGTTGAGAAAACTCACTGGAAAACACACACACACTACACCGATGCAGTAGGTCACGCCCACCGTAGCAATGGCCAAGCGATCACCCACACACCGTCCACTGCACGCCATCAACCACCAAAAGCACTTCTCTCCGTTGAACTTTGGTTTTGGGAAAAGGCCCAAAATGTACATTTCCTCTCTTGCCAGGGTATCGAGAGTAAGAATTACAATGAAAATATAAACACTGCTTGACCATGGTCAAGGATCAAACTCGGGTTTGCAAAGGAATTGCCAGAGATACATGTATACCAAACAAAAGTAAACACAACAAAAAGTGTGACGTAAAGAATACAAAACTGACAACATTATATCGTATAAAATGGTGGCAATTTGTCGGACCTTAAATCGCGTGTTATGATCGGTCAATTTGTCCTACTGGATCAGTGTATTGATCAGATTGGAAGGTTTGCATGGTGGAAGTACCAAGTGGATGCTGCCATGGTTGTATTATCTACTCAGGAGATCACCATCACTACTGTCTTGGATAACAGCAACATGCAAGACTCCAAAGACAGACTACAAGGTCTTCACTGGTCTATTTCTCATGTGCTTCATCTACATGTATACACAGACTGAAGAAGATGCAAGCTACATTGTATCAACAGACCCAATGAGCCATCAGTGAGTAGTGAGCAGAGATCACCTACAAGGAATAGACTCATTGACACAAACACTGACTGTCAGACAGACCAACAAGAACATGACTATCATCCTCTGTCTCTACAAGATAGTGCAGAATACACTGACTTGCAGATAGGACTTTATGAATCAGTTCCGAACACAGAAGATGAGATGGATGTGTATGTTAACATGACCACTCATGTGTAGACCAAATTCTACCAAGATATCTCCCATTGTTCTGGTCAAGAACAGGTATATACATGTACATGTACATGTATGTATATCATTGCTTAAGTCAATTCTAATTACACTGCTTTATTAAATATGGTCAGTAAACAATTGGAATGAACCAGGAGTCGAGCCCGGAATCTCAGAACAAAGATACCGGCGCTAAAACAGGCAGCTGGGGCATTCCTTAGAGATTGACCAGCCTGTTTTTGTTATCCTGAAATGATGACTTGAGTTTGAAGTGAAGTTGCCTTTGTAATCTTCAACAATAGATGATTGGCATGACGTAGACATACCATCAAAATACACAGAAAAAGTCTAACTTATAATCAATTAGAAAAGATCCATCACTGTGTTAAACTTTAGCCAGGTTATATTCACCTGGCAAAGGCATTCTTCCCGTTAATACTATTCTGCCGGTCCGTTTGTCTGATTGGCCCGAAGTCATTTCATCATGTTTATGCATATTCATGTATGCTCTATACTCTGACATTGGCCAATCAGAATAAAGAGCATTCATGAATATGCATAAACATCAGCAGGAATAACCTCCAGGAAGAATGTCATTGCCGGGTAAATAAACACTGCCTTAACTTTATCTCATTGGTAGAAGTTCATTGAGGGTTTGCCCTACTCGCTTTGAATGCTTAATGCTTTGCCCGATTGTCTGCTTAAAAAAAAGGTAACTCGGGCGGGATGCAAACCCATGACTCCTGCTTTCTAGTGCAAACGTCTTAACCACTGGATCAACGAGCTGGTCGAGGTCACGTAGGGATTCAAATTCTGTCAGATAAGGTTTGCATGGTGGAAGTACCAAGTGGAAGGTTTGCAGTGACACCATGTAACACTTCTCTTTCAAGAAGGAGTGTGGCTCAGAAAAGAGCCGGTAATTTGCAACGTTGAATTACTGGCTCTTTTCAGAATTAGATGCACACTCCTTCTTGGTGTCACTGCATACAGTCCACTTAAATTTGATGTTGTGACTTTTGCTTCACTTCTTTCTGTAAATCATCAATAAGATGCACCGTCAAATAAAGCCTATCAAAGATGTCTGATTGGAGCACAGCATTTAAAGCCCCTACACAACATTGGTCAGTTGGTAAGATCGAAAAACTGAAATGTTCACATATTTCCATGAAACTAAATATACAGTTTCAAGATGGTTATGGTAGAAACCTCGCATTGAATTACTGTACATGTATTTCTGTCCAAAATTCTGTATTTTTGGAGAAGAGTAAAGAAATAATTTACGTCTCATCTCGAGATCTAAATTATTTTTCGGAACAATAAGTTAAATGCTGTATTTTCGCGAAACAAATGAAGCAGTTTTCACGATTTTCTCAAAATTGGTTGGCAGATTGAGTAGAAATGTTCACATGTGTGCTATTTCATGCATACGTGTATGTTGGATCAGACAACATATGGCTGCTCTTCTTTGACCTCGACCAATGTTGTGTTATTCCTTTAAGTGTCTTGCTCCTGTAATGATTGAGATGACTCCAGAGCAAGGAAACTGCAATTAACAGACCCAGGTGTCAAAATACCTTCATGGTGCTAACAGACATCGTTCTTGGGTGCACAGGGATGGGCAGGAACCCACCATTTACTCTTAACAAGGTCAAAGCAATGATTCTGAAGCCCATTTTACATGAGACCTGAAAACGAGGTCCCCAAAGAAATCACATCCATGTCAAGATCTCTGGCCCCTTTCCAAAACCCGGCTTAGACACATGGATCAGCTTTGTCTCCATTTCTTTCATTCATTTTAAAGGACAAGGCATGAACGTAGGAGCCCTTTGGCTTCGTTTTTTAATGTTATACTGCATTTTGAACAAGAATCCAAAGCTTCAACTTCAACAAAGAACTCCAACCTGTGTTTTCAGCTTTTGATAAAAGAGACAAAGCCAGAGCCGAAGCCCAAGCCGGGTTTTGGAACAGGGCCCATGCTACAAGATCACACGGGTACCATGCGATTAATGACAGGGATCGAGACCTGCTCCAAACCTAAGCATCGATGCGACATCAGTGCGATAAACGACGAGATTGGTCGTGTAAATGCACCCGAGTGGCGTTCGATGCAGCAGCACAATTTGTAACACGCACTTGACAAGCTTTTTATTTTGTGAGCAACACTGGTTACCCTAATCCACCGTGCAAATTATTTTGCAGTACCGGTTATATGAATTTAACCTCTGACCTTGCATGTAAATGCGAAAAAAAAACGGACATTGGCTACCGCGCTGCGTTGTACAGTCTAAAGTCTGCGATGAAATCACAAGCAACCATTGTGTCAGACATCCGGCGCTCGTGTAAAAAGGGCTTAAGGCCATGCTTACAATGGGCTGACGGTGTTTGGGCTTTTTTGTATGGGCCAAGGTCTAGATCTTGCTCAAGGCAATCTAATCTGGACTCCAGCACCAGGCCAGACCTATATAAATGGCTACAGCTGTGAATAGTTCTTACCCACATTAACAAATCAGCGTTCAAGAATTTTCTTCAGACCAGGCATAAAGGGCTGTGGCTAGAACTGGGGCCTATACTTCATCTGCCGGCACTGATAATAATACTGGTTTTTTTTAAAGCAGCATCCACTTTTTGTGATCCCAAGCTCAGAGCAATTAGTTGTTTGCACCTGAATGAAAACGGGGGTCGTGATCCCTGGAGATATACGGCAGTTAATGGTTGAATTGCTTCTGACTGGCACCCCCATCCCAGCAAAGACTACTTGAATATTAGGGAAGCCACCATCTAAGGGCTGGATAGCTCAGATGGTAAGAGTGCTGGTATGTTAATCCAGAGGTCTCCGGTCCAGTCAATTTACAACAAACACTCAAGGTGCACAGAAAAGCAAGGGTCCAGCAGAAAGAAACAAGGAAAGGATCAAACGCAGCATGATCATCAATGAATATTCAATAACAATGACTTAACCACTCCACGTCAGGACCTCCGAATCCGGAGCTCCATTGGCTTGACTATGCGACGGGGCCCTCCGAATCCGGGCACCACTATTGTCCACATTCTAAACAAAGACTCTTTTCAGCTAAGAACAAAGCAATACGAATCAGTACAAAGACCCTTTTTGACGCAACTTGCCATATTAATTACAAGATTAGCAGCAGTAATTGTGCAATTGTGGGACTTTTACTGTGGAGGATCTAGGGATACCGCGCTGCAGCTGAAAGCACGCGGGCGCCATTGTCTTTGCATGCCACACAGCCCAACGGTCGTCGGTCTGGCATTGGAATTCCCCCCACATTCTTTACTGTAATCTGTACGCTCGGTTGTGGCTGACCAACTCAAAGATTTGACTGCCTGGAGTGGAGGCTGGAGTCTGCGGTCAGGGATTGACAGCACTGTACATGCACACACACACAAGTCCGTTACTATTCATTGACGACGCACAAAGGGCCCTTTTTCAAACGGATAATCTCTTGACAAAAGCCACAACGACACCCGAACAGTGCCAGGTTTTACTCTCTTGTACCCATAGAGTACCCTTATCGATTCATTTCAGAGAAATATATTATTCCGATTGTTTTAGCGAGATTTGAAAACGATGCATTGTTCCAAAACCCCCGTATGGCGGTCATCGGCGCTGAAAAAAACCCAGACACGAATTGGTTAAGATGTGATCCCTTGCAGGATATCGGTGTTATATGATCAATGAGGTAATCGTTTCCAGAGAAAAGGTCCTGTGTGTAGGAAGGAACGTTCACCCCAGGATGTCTTACGTGAGGGCAGGGCTAAAATTTCACGAAAAAAAATGCACTAGAGGTCTATTAACTGAAGAATCTTACTGGAGCTGGACAATTTTTACAATTATCTGAATGACTGAATGTCATTTTGTTGATGGTGCAAGAAAAAAACGCACTAGAGGTCTATTAACTGAAGAATCTTACTGGAGCTGGACAATTTTTACAATTATCTGAATGACTGAATGTCATTTTGTTGATGGTGCAAGAAAAAAACCCACTAGACAGCTGGTCAAGTGCAGTCACACTCGACACTAGACAGACGCCAAAAATGACTAGACTCGGTCCACAGTCCAGTGGATATTTCGAGCCCTGGAGGGGATGACAAGTTGACCAGTATCGCCAGAATGGAGTGATCCAACTGGATGGCCGTGATTCACTACGGCTAGGTCATACTGCGGGGCAGAACCATGTACACAAAGGGAAATGCTGAAATGCACTACGTGTGAGAGCCAGAAGAGCCATAGCCACTGAGTAAGATCGGATGTCGGACTTACCTAGAGTAGCCACGTCTGTGTAATGGCCGCTGAAGAGGAAGATGTCGCATGCAATCTGCTGGGCGGAGAACTCAAGGGACAGCTTCTTGTAAAAGTCCACAGCAGGCCCGAGGTTGGCAATATTCTGTGCCACAGACAAAGCAATGAGAGAAAGGCCGATAAGACTTGAAGGTTTGCATAGTGGAAGTACCTAGTGTTGAAACCCATTCAAAGTTATTGGACCCTGTTCAAACCTATTGGACACTGTTAAAACCCATTGGAACCTATTGGACACTATTGAAACCTATTGGACACTGTTGAAACACATTGAAACCTAATAGACACTGTAGAAACCCATTGAAACCTATTGAACATTGTTCAGACACTGTTGAAACCCATTGAAACCTATTGGCCACTGTTGAAACCCATTGGAACCTAATAGACACTGTTGAAACCCATTGAAACCAATTGGACCCCGTTGAAACCCATTGAAACCAATTAGACACTGTTGAAACCCCTTGGAAGCTATTGGACACTGTTGAAACCCATTGAAACCAATTGGACCCCGTTGAAACCCATTGAAACCAATTACACACTGTTGAAACCCCTTGGAAGCTATTGGACACTGTTGAAACCCATTGGAACCTATTAGACACTGTTGAAATCCATTGGAACCTATTGGACACTGTTGAAACAAACTGAAAGCTATTGGACACTGTTGAAACCCATTGGAACCTATTGGACACAGTTGAAACCCATTGAAACCTATTGGACACTGTTGAAACCCATTGAAACCAATTGGACACTGTTGAAAGCTATTGGACACTGTTGAAACCATTTGAAAGCTATTGGACACTGTTGAAACCTATTGGACACTGATGAAACCCATTGGAACCTATTGGACACTGTTGAAACCCATTGGAACCTATTGGACACTGTTGAAACCTATTGAAACCTATTTAAACCTATTGGACACTATTGAAACCCATTGGAACCTATTGGACCCATTGGATCCCTATGGAATATCAGGGTCAGGGATGGCAAGCCTTGCCAGAAGTCAGACCAGCCGGACTTACCTTGGATGAAGCTCTGTGATTGGGATCCTCCCTTGACTTCAGAGCCCCTGCCCCTAGTGTGGGAAGTCCAGATTGGAAAACTGTGACACGCCCTCCGGTAGGGCTCTAGATAGGAAAGAACCAATGGTAACCAGACCGCTATTAGCAACATCAACACACACCATTCATATCAAATATACCCATTACAGATGCCAAATCAAACTATCATGTTATAGTTATGATGAAACACGGTATTCGCCGCTATACAATATTCAAATCCATCGCACAACCTCAACCAGCTCGGTGGTCAAGTGGTTAAGACGTCTGCACTAGAAAGCAGGAGTTGCGGGTTTGAATCCCGCCTGAGCTGCCTGATTTTTTTTTTCATCGGGCATCGGGCAAAGCACTGAACACTCAGTGCTTGTCATGTCAAGCAGGGCAAACCTTCATTGAATCAAACTCTAGAGACAGTTGAAAATACCAATAGCAACAGCAATTATGACAAGGGGTTTCCAACTTCACACCAGCGTGAATCCTACATTGCATAGCTGCCAACCTATCTTTAGGAAAACCTCTGCTAAAAAAGGAGGAATCACAGAGCAAACTACATAGCAATACATGTGTATATCCACAGCTGTGACTGTAAATGGGTGCACTAAATGGCCTATTGTGTGCAAGGTGAATAGGGTCATTGTATCCACAGCTGTGACTGTGAATGGGTGCACTGAATGGCTCATTGTGTACAAGCTGAATAGGGTCATTGCATCCACAGCTGTGGCTGTGAATGGGTGCACTGAATGGCTCATTGTGTACAAGCTGGATAGGGTCATTGAATCCACAGCTGTGACTGTGAATGGGTGCACTGAATGGCCCATTGTGTGCAAGAAGAATAGGGTCATTGCATCCACAGCTGTGACTGTGAATGGGTGCACTGAATGACCCATTGTGTGCAAGCTGAATAGGGTCATTGCATGCACAGCTGTGACACTGACTATGCATAGGTGCCCTGGTAACCTGACATAAACACAATGGTCCTTTACGTGGTCATCTCAGCATGGGGTTGATTAAAGCCCAATGCACATGCTAGCACAGGCTGGGATTGGAGCCCTGGTCATGAGAGTGGAAGTCCAGGGATATGACTTGGCATGGCTACAGGGTTCTTACCATGAGTTTCAGGGCTGCTTGGAGAGCGGGTCCTAGTGCCGTCTGTGTGTTCTTGTTTCCAGCAAACATCGCTGGCAGCTGGTTGAGTAACTCCTGCACCAGCTACAAGACAAACCACATAGGACTCCTCATTACAACCTCTCCCTGGGTGCATTTCACAATAGAGGTTTCGCACATGAACGGATATGTGTACGCATATGTTTACCTATCCGTACCAGTTAGTGGCCATTCCACCGTTTTGCAATCCTGCCATATTGGTGGCGCTGTTCGCAATGCCTACCTATCATTTTGTATTTCAAAGTCTTTTAAAGTCACAAAAATGGCCGGTATATATTCAGTGATTACTCATTTATGATCAATACCATACATATGAAAACCTGAAGACGATTGACTAGAAATTCAAATTTCTACCTCACGTGTAGCGAGCGAGTGTCGTACGCACATTTAGTGATTAGTAAGTAGCATATGATGTCATTAATTGCTATAGCATGCCCCTGGTGGCACCCAACAGTGCAGTCCAGACTGGTGGTAAAGATACTCTTAAAGGTCACACTAACCGTATCCGTTCACTTACAAACCCCCTATTGCCTTACGATGCTGTGGGTATCCTGAGAAATCCACTCTTTAACCTAACGAGAGGATTTCTGTGACACAGGAAAGTTGGTATATACATGTACCCTATGCTTGTCCTAAAAACCATAAATGTTAGTGACAAACTAAACAGGAAACGCCAATATCAAGCTATACACCGTACCTTAAAGGCCTTTTCAGATGACGCTGAAAAAACTTGCAAGGCTTGAGAAAATGTCTCATGCATGAGAAATCTTACAAAAGTTCCATCGTGTGAAAGGTCACCAATGCTTGAGAGTGACAGACATCCCTGGTGAACCCCAAGAGAGATTTTGTTGTAGGTCCCGACATACATCCTGCAATGTGTAGGCTACCAGCAACCCACGGAGTAAGCATTTGCTTCTCAAGGGAGGCATGCGAATGTAACCATGTGCCGTGTGAAAGGTTGGGAAAGCATTCACAATCCCCCTTCAATTCTCTCTCAAACTTTGAGAGTCTTTTTCAGCATCATCTGACTGTCTGAAAAGGGCTTAAGAAATACAAAATGTTGCAAACGGCTAGCTGACATAAATCTACAGAGCAAATCTAAACAATGAAATGGACCTGACATTTCTATCCTAGCAGGACTTTTTCCCAAGGCAGAGGAGGTCTGCTTGTGACTAAGCTTTTTCACAGATTTTCATATTGTACCTCTTTGTTTTCTTGGATATTCACCAGTAAGTCGTTGGGACAAGGAAGGAAAACATCTGGGGAGAAAAAAATAATAAAATATGGAAAGTGAGCCAATTATAACTCTTACAAAATCCAAATCCTGAAAATGAATGAAACATTCCTTTATTGTAATGGTGAGAGATGTAACTCAGATTTGAGAGATGTGACTCAGACTTGAGATATGACTCAGACTTGAGATGTGACTCAGACTTGAGATATGACTCAGACTTGAGATGTGACTCAGACTTGAGATATGACTCAGACTTGAGATATGACTCAGACTTGAGAGATGTGACTCAGACTTGAGATGTGACTCAGACTTGAGATATGACTCAGACTTGAGATATGACTCAGACTTGAGAGATGTGACTCAGACTTGAGAGATGTGACTCAGACTTGAGAGATGAGACTCAGACTTGAGAGATGAGACTCAGACTTGAGAGATGTGACTCAGACTTGAGAGATGAGACTCAGACTTGAGAGATGAGACTCAGACTTGAGAGATGAGACTCAGACTTGAGAGATGAGACTCAGACTTGAGAGATGAGACTCAGACTTGAGAGATGAGACTCAGACTTGAGAGATGTGACTCAGACTTGAGAGATGAGACTCAGACTTGAGAGATGAGACTCAGACTTGAGAGATGAGACTCAGACTTGAGAGATGAGACTCAGACTTGAGAGATGTGACTCAGACTTGAGAGATGAGACTCAGACTTGAGAGATGTGACTCAGACTTGAGAGATGTAACTCAGACTTGAGACATGGTGACTCAGACTTGAGAGATGTAACTCAGACTTGAGAGATGAGACTCAGACTTGAGAGATGAGACTCAGACTTGAGAGATGAGACTCAGACTTGAGAGATGTGACTCAGACTTGAGAGATGAGACTCAGACTTGAGAGATGTGACTCAGACTTGAGAGATGTAACTCAGACTTGAGACATGGTGACTCAGACTTGAGACATGTGACTCATAAGCAGGAGGGCTAACCGTCAATGTCGGAGACAACCATCATCTGTGGCCGTGTCATGCCCTCCTGCAGGTTGTAGAAGTGCAAGGTGCTGTCAAAGGTGATGAAGCCTATCAGAGTGCGGGCATCGCCGGGCATGCGGTCCAGGCAGTCCAGCAGGTTCTGGCAGGCAATGGTCAGGTACCCTGACTCCACTGCACTGAAGGAGACGTCAATGGCAAAGAGGTAGACGGCTGGCTGCGGTGGCCTTAGCTGTCATCAAAACAGAGCATTGTCTTATTATGACTACTGCAAATTATTTTCATTTCTCAAACAAAGAAAAGGAAAACCAAGTGGGAAATTTGTTAAACAATTTGTGAAAATAGAACAGAAAATTGGACTGGAAAGGTTTCTGGCTAATTATATCATCACATAACAAATTGTTATTAACCAATTCTCTGAATTCCGAGCGGCACTGGTGCTAATATGTGCCAGTCACTCTGAATCCCAGCATCTCTATTGACCAAGTTTTAAACAAAGATTCTTTTCAGCCTTCAACAAAGCAATATGGAGCATGACAAAGGCCCTTTTTGATGCCAGTTGACTCATGAATTGCCAGAATAACAGCAACAATTGCGCTATTGTGGGACTTTTACAATAGATGATTGAGGGATAACGCACTGCCACAGCCCCATGTCCCACGGTCCAATGGTCCTCAGACAGGCAGTGGAATTCTGTCCAACAGAGATTTGACCACCCGGAACGGAAGCTAGTTTATGCTGAAAGGTTATCAGTACAGGGGCTACTTGGACACACTGTAAACACTCACAGTCGTGCTACGCTCTATTGATAACAATGTGCCCTTTTTTTCGGGCAAATAGCCACACTGACGTCCGAATCATGCCAGGTTTGACTCACTTGTACAGTGTAGTACTCCTTTATTGTGTTATTTCACAAATACATATAATATTATTGCTCAGCGAGTTTTGAATGTGACACATTGCTCAACCCCCCATGGTACAGTAGTCAAGGAAATGGAAATGGAAATGGGCTTGGCACGAAGTGGTCAAGACTTAAGTGCTGATGTGATCTCTGACCCTGAACACATCTTTTTTGAAGCAGTATTTAATCAGTTTGAGAGCATTATCACAACTGCGCAACAGGTGCAGCAGATAAGCAAGTTCAAAGACCAGATTGATGTCACAGGTATTATATTGTTCCCAATTGTTTATTTCCCCGATTATCTAGCCCGTTTCCAGTGCCGATTGCCATGGGCAGTGGGCATAGGCCATGGTTAAAGCCATGCCATTTGTATGGATGGCCTACTGTCTACAACTCATTGAGAAGCAGCCAAAGACTGCCATTGGCAAACAAGTCAAAACAAACATGTGCCTAAAGCAGACGACCTACCATGTACTCTGAAGGTGCAATAAATTCAATGGTAGCAGCTTTGATTTCAGGCCTCCGCTCTGGGGCGCCGTATGTCTTCGAAACGGGATCAAAGGAAAACTCTTCCGGTACTGAAATAAAACCAACAGCAATATGACACAAAGTAATATACACGAATGTTGCTAACTGCTTACTGACTAAAATGAATGACTGAAATATTCCCCCAGAGAATCGTTCATTTACATAAAGGCAAATTTCTTTCTCATAAATTTAGAGGGGCTTGACATTTCACCCCTGGCAGGACTTTCCTGAAAGAAAGAATTACAAAGATAAACACCGATAGGAAGGGCGAGAGGAGATAGGATACGGATAACAGAAAAAGGACGACAATTTCAAATTTGTGGTTCTGAGTCAACTTCTGACCTCTACAATGAAGCGTGTTTCAAAGCAATAGCTTTTTGTTCCTTTTACACACAAAAAAACAACATTTTCAAGATGATCGAAAAACAAACAAAAACCACTCTTTTTAACAGTCACTTCATGTGACAGGAGAAATCTGAAGCACCGCCTGGGCAAGCCTGAAACTATGGGGCACTAAGATGGAAAAATATTCCCTGAAAACTGCAACACTGATGTTCAAAGCCATTCTACGGGTAATCTAATTATTTAAAAATACAGGGGTGATTTCACAGAGCCTTTTGACGCATCATAAGTCAACGCACAATTGATAACCCATCGTAAGTTGTGATAGACCGTATATGGTTTCTGTACATCGGTCGTGGTCTTGCAATTGGTCATGAGTTACAATAAGTTGGATCAAATTGACCACAGAACTACGGTCTGTTCCCTGTAAGAAGAGTATGAGCATATTCATAACACCAGTCTGTCCTGTGTACTGTCATTCATGTGGCCACATGGAGTTTGGCGCCACTCTTGACTGACAGGCAATAACAACTCCTGATAGTCCAGCTGTGGGTGGACTGGAGTAGGGGGCATGCCATAGCACTGAATGAGGCTGAGGTCGAGCTCAACTTGTATAGGCCAGCTGTGGGTGGACTGGAGTAGGGGGCATGCCATAGCATTGAATGAGGCCGAGGTCAAGCTCAACTTGGATACGCCAGCTGCGGGTGGACTGTGAGTGGGTGGGTGGCATGCCATAGCATTTAATGATGCTGAGGTCGAGCTCAACTTGGTTAGGCCAGCTGTGGGTGGAGTGGAGGGGGTGAGAAGACTGTAGTTCTTGGCCACAAAAGAATCATTTGGCCACCAAGGAATATAGTCTGGCAACAAAGCGGGCCACTCAAAAATAGAAGAGGCTTGCTTCGGTAATTCAACATAATGGGAAAAGCACCAGGCCAGTGCAGCACAGTACATCCAACTCACAGTCATTTATCCTGTAGCAGAGGTTGCACTTCCAGCGTCGTTGCTCAATGATAGTTACAAAGGGATTGATGTAGGTACGGCAGGACCGACACCTGACGATGACACTAGATTGGATGACGGGCAAGTGCTGCAAGAAGAGAACAACCACAAAAACCGATCTCAGGACTTTCCTCTGAGAACAACTTCTCAGCCACTGCACACCAAAGTACCCAAGTTCAATGACACACATGTAGTATGAGCATGATACAAGGGGCCAGTATCACAGAGCTGCTTTAGCCCAAAAATTTCAAAAAGTCATGAATCGTACAAACTTGTGCAGTGAGACTCGTTTTCTCTGTTGGCTACTCTGTGGATGCCAATGACACTTCTTCAATTTCCAAACTTCACCGGCTACCTATAGGCAGCGTTTATCTTTCAAATATCTCCTCATTGTATTTCTCCTTCTTACTTGTTCCGACTTACTCACTTAATAATATCAACCTAGCAGATTGGGACAGTGATCTTCAGATGGTAAACGTCTTCTATCTATCCCTAGTAGTGCCCTACTGGGTCAAAATCTTTCAAGAGATAGATCGTTCTCTATAGCTGGTCCCAAATTGTGGAACTCTCTCCCCATTGACATCAGCAATGCCTCTTCTGTCATTTATTTTTATGAATCGACTAGTTCCGTGTCTTGTACAGAACTTTGATCTGTTTCTGTAAAGGTGCTTTATAAATACCTATTACTAATATTATTATTCAGTGCCCTTAACAAAAGGCGTCGCCATAATG
The DNA here is from genome assembly GCA_949987565.1 of Luidia sarsii. NCBI lineage: Eukaryota > Metazoa > Echinodermata > Asteroidea > Paxillosida > Luidiidae > Luidia > Luidia sarsii. Next base: position 5,417,284 of record OX465118.1, read on the forward strand.
CAAGCTATACAATCAAGTCTGGCCAAGAGAAGCTTTAAAAACCTACCGATAGATCCTTGAAGGGATGAATGATTAATCCTAGAGGCAGCCGGGACTTGTTTAGCAGGCTTTGGGTCTGGGGTAGGGACGTCAGCGTACACCGGAAAACGCTGCAAAATGAAAATCAAGACACGTATTCTCATACAGCAGTGACTTAATCTTATTGGCTAGAAGGTGGTTACATGACAAGGAGCTCACACTCAGGCTATGTACTTTAAGTCACTACTTATAAATGATTACCTTGATGCAATCCTTTGTGTTTTGAATGGCTATATGCCAGTGAACTTTTCATAGATTTTCATCCACTTTTGAAGCAAGACCGAAGTAGATAGTATAACATTCAACCCAAATGCCAAACGGGATAAGAGAAATTCATTCTTGATAAGAATTTTCAATTACATGAATCTGTCACAAAGTCCATCATGATGCATCTATAAACCACAATTTACCAGTTTACATATAAAGCAGATACATTATACATTCGGGGATGGATTTCACGAAGCATTACAACCCATCATAACTTAATGTTCTATCTGAAGTTGTGATAGTCCTTTTTGTATATTGCTCAGTGTCTTGCGATTGATCGTTGCGATGAGTTGGATGGAATTGACCACTGAGGTGGCTTTCACAAACCTTACAATGCATTGTAGCTCAACTTACGATGTTTAACCCATTGTTAGTTGTGATAAACTGTGTGGTTTCTGTGCATTGCTCATCGTCTGGCTTTGGTGAGATCGAATGCTGGTCTTGTAAGATTCTTCAGAGTCCAAATTTGTAGCCCTACTTGAGTTGACAACTTACTCGGGGTCAACCTGCAGCTTGCTGTACTCGGCGTTCAGTCTGCCCTTGGGAGGTTGTACAGGGGAGGGCTCAACAATGTGCCTCTCTTGCAGCAAGTTGATGGGCCTTGTCTCGCCCTGCTGCACTTTCAGGTTATTCATGGAGGCATTCAGGCTGTTCATGTGCTGCTGTCCCTGTACGGGTGATGAGAGCAAGAGAGAGAGAGACAGAACACCATCAAGGATCATAAACTGACTCCACCCCACTCTTTGAGTTTATCAATATGACAATATAAACTTGGATAGGCCAGATGTGGGTGGACAGGAGGAGGGGTCATGTCATAGCACTTAATGAGACCAAGGTTGAGCTCAACTTGGATAGCATTTAATGAGGTCAAGCTCAACTTGAAATGAACAGATTGTATGCTTTCTGGATTTCTTGGTGGCTCAAAGCTGCTTGCTTATCTCAGGCATGGAGTTGCTCTGAGTGGTTACTCACTGCTGGAGGCATGGCGTTGTTTGCGGCCATGCCATGCTGGCCTCCGTTGGGCTGCGGCACCACCCCCATCGGCTGCATGGACTTGCCCGCGGCCTGTGAGGGCTGGCCCGGGTAGGCCGCACCACTCTGGCCGGCAGGGGTGTTTGGCAGTTGTGGCTGGTACTGGCCCGGCTGCGGAGGGGCATTGAAACCGCCAGGCTGCTGGGGATACTGTCTGCGGCCGGAGATTCCTACGGAGGTGGGAGGAGCTGCGGGGACACTGGATGGTGGCCTGGACATGGGTGGCCCACCCATCGGGGGTCCACCCATGGGAGGGCCACTAGCCGGTGGGCCACTCGTCATAGGGGGCCGGCTGACCGGGGGACCAGTCATGGGCGGTGCCCCCATCGCTGGGGCGCGGGGCGATGGGGTGCCCATGGTGGGGGGACCCATTTGTGGGGCACCCATAGGGGGGCCCCCAGTTGGGAGCCCAGTTGGGGGGCCAGTTGGGGGGCCTGCTAAGGGATGCCCCGTGGAAGGCACACCCCCTCTCTGAGGTCCAGCTAGGGGTGATATTGGCAGCTGTGACCCACCATACTGGGTACCTGGATTTGGGGATCCTGCACAGAGGCAAACAAACACCAAGCCAATAAGGGTATCAGGCCGTTCCAAGATAGGAAGCAACACAGACGAGTTTTAATTTAATACAAAAAAATTGCACACTGCTTACTGACTTAAAGGCCCAATACAACATTGGTAAAGGTCAAAAGACTGCCACAATTTGTGTGTTAAACCATTAAACATTCCAAAAAAGAAACCCTGCGAAGGTTTTAGCTCAGGCAAAAAAAGTCACGGTTTTAGCACAATTCTGTAGTGTAAGAAATAGTTTATTACTAATAAACTACATGTACTTGTCACATTTCACAGCACAGTACAGCATCCCAGACCGTAAGATTTCAACATGATGATTCTATCATGACCACCTACAAACTGTGTAAATTAGAAGGAAAGCTGTGTACATGTACATTGATGTTTTCCGATCTTTCCAAAGTTGACAGAATTGTATTGGGCCTTTTAATGAATAAAATGCAAACAATCTACATGTAGATGCTCTGATGTGTCGATCTTAGCAGGGCCTTTTTCCTGCCTTTGAGAAAGTTCATGCTAAGATCCAAACACCAGGTACTCTGTCAGAATTTGTCCAGACACGTTTGAACAGGCATACACATGTACATCTCCTTTGGAGAGTAGACCGATTGCACAACCAATGTTTACATGCCGTCATGTGACTTATAGTGGGTATTTTTGCATCTCATTTGGTGCAGAACAGTAGTGGAAATGAGCAAAGAAGACTATCATATCGTCCACATTCTTCTTTGTACATTTCCATCGCTGCTCTATGCCAAATGAGATGAACACATACCCATTATAAGTCACGTGATGGTACACTGTATGTAAAAAGTGGTCGGGCAATCGGTCTATTGTACACCAAATTTAGGGCCAAATGACTTTTGAATAATTTCGTACCTTGGTTATAATTGGGGGAATAAGGCGTGCCACCCTCCAGTGCATCGTATCTTTGCGAGGGAACAGGCGAGGGCGCTGCAGAAGACCGAGCAGATGGAGGACCTGAGCACACAATGAAGACAAAGACAACGTTCCCAGAGTGATTTAGACAAGTAGGGTGCCTTCACACTGCATCGGTGCCTGTGATGTCAAGGAGCATTTGAGCTGCATGTCATGAGTATACACAACTGCTCGACACTTTGTGAATGTACTTTCAAGATTGTACTTAGTTTGCAGTGCTTTGTTCCTCATACCAGGGCCCAATTTCATAGAGCCGCTTAAGCACGAAAATGTATCCTTGGTATAATTCAAGATGGCGGCCATATTTCACTTGATGCTTGCTGCCCTCAGCTTATATTGCAATCATGGGAGCTTAGCATAAAATCCAAGTAAAATTATGGCTGGCAACCTGATTTTATTGGGCAAGGCTTTTCATGCTTAAGCGGTTCTATGATATGGCCCCAGAATTGATATCAACAAACACGCTTTTTACTGCAGTTACCAGGACCCAACCTCATGGCTCTGCTTAATGGAAACTTCTGTGCTTACCAGACGATGTAAGCGCAGAATGTATTCCACGAATAGCGTAAGCAAGGATTCGGTGCTTAAAGAGTTAGTGTAGAATTTCTGTGCTTAATGGAGGCTTTTTGCATTCACAATAGCAGGGGACAAATAATGATCATTCGTTGAATTTGACGACCCAAATTTCAACGGCGACCGCTAACTCTTTGGGACAGACAAATCATTCTTAGAAATGATTTCATTTTATATTTTGCAGTCAAGGCAGGCAAGCAATTCACATATGCACGTAGTGAATCATTTCTTATTGGCTGTGAAATGCGCTTATGTTAAGCGCGGAATTGTTGCTTCCATAATGCCGATTCTACAGTACGTTTACGGAAACCAGAGCCATGAAATTGGGCCCCGCTGAATACTCTTAATTGAACGGGATAACAAACCACAATGTATATTTTTGGGAGGGACAAGGACGAAGTCTGTGCCAGAGCATGATACCAGGAAACCGTAAAGAGCTACACACTGTACAAGTTAAGCTGCATGTATGATTGTATCAGTTGGTATCAAATGAGAAGAAGGGTTCTCAATGACTGCATGTTGGAAGTTGCTATGGAACCACAATGAAAACATGCAGTGTGAGAGGGCAGTGTCTAAATGACCCACCACCACCACATCTACCAGCTGAATGAAAAGGAAATCAGGAGATACGAGGAGAGCTCATACTGAAAAAGTTTCTAGAAAAGAGAAAGGAACAAGGTTTAAGACACAGTCATTGACCCACTGCCTATAACAGGCAACAACATAAGGGCTACATGTATGTTACACCACGGCTTACATACTGGCTATCTAGATTGCATAGTGAGGTTTTAATGTCACCAGCAACCTACACTGCAGGCTGTGCTACATGTAGTTTTAGCAACGGGTGTGGCCAAAAGCCAGTCAGAGCCAAAGCCACGGTATGCAAAAGGCCCTATCTACCATGTACATGTACAATAACCAGTACTGGAGCAATTCATGTTTTGTATCACTGCCATAATAATGCAATACATGTATACCGTTATATATGCATTGTGCGTGTGCTTTGCACATACACATTGTGTACATTGGAGCTAGCTATTTTGGCAGTAGATGTTTACAATACATGCTACATGTACATGTACATGTACAGGTACCGTACATACACTGTACATGTGTAGATTTACATGTAGATGTAACTTCTGTAAGATTTTATTTATTCAAATTACATACTGTACATCTACAATGTATCTATTCTATTGGAGGGGACTATACATGTACGTGTACACTGTATATCATCTCAGCCATTAGCAATAGGCCTATGATCGTGATTGTATACATTTCTTATGCCTTATGCAGTTCCCCATTTCTTATGCCTTATTTTGTTACTTGTACATTTTGCACATAATTAACTCCTTTTCAGTTCCCTCCATGACAAATCAACACGACGTGTGATTGTACCAGACCATAGTAGAATTTGTTGAAGTAAAATATTTACATTTGATTTGATTTTTTTAATTCCTGAATTTATTCATGTCGATTGTACTGAGGAAACATCTCTCTAAATTACTTTGCCTATTTTGTAAACTAGTGTTGTACGCACATTGTAATTTCCATCATTTTGTTTATTCTGAAACTTATCTTATCCTCAGAACTTACAAAGGTACAGGTATATATCCACTTCTCTATTTAACTTCATGACCGAGGTTGTATGTCTTTATAGTTTGTACCGGGTATTTATAGGGAGGCTGCATGACATTGTACTATTTACATGTAAGTTAGCTATTTCAACCACGCCTGACCAGCAGTAGTTTCCAATTTAATGGCAGGAATCATGCCCCTACATGATTTTGGAGGCAGATAATCAGTGATGATTATGCAGCATACTGTTTATGCATACATGTACGCAGTAATCAATGTTCACGGTCATGAGCATAACTCCTAGGAATGGGGTCATAAAATAAATGGTCTATTAATTATTATTCCGGTTGTAACAATGATGGAAATCATTGCTACCACTGCAAGAGGGATCACTGGATCAGGTCTGATAATTAACCTATTCATAACTGCTGTGAATTAAAACGGGCAAATATGAATAATCTTTTCCTGTGCACCTTCCTCATTATCATTGATTAATTCTGAAAATTGTAATGTCGTAGCGCTACAGTCTACAGTAGGTACCGTACATGTACATGCACATGCATGCAACAATTTACTAAACCCTGGTTGACCTTTTTGCTGTATTAAGATTTAGTAGCCCAACTTACATGTACAACATGTATGTAACAGAAGTTGTTCTATACATGGTTACAAGATTTGCCAACCCATGTCTAGTATACATGTAGTGATTGTGACTAGTGCTCACCCAAGCTCATGTACAAATGAAGGCTTTCATTGTTTACTGCAATTTGTTTTAAATCGCAAATACATACGTACATGTATGTTGACTATTGAGTGTTTCATGTTCTGTTTTAATGTTTTGGACTAGAAATAAGGCAACATGCATGTTTAAACACAAGAAGCTACATGTGTAGTTCCACTTTGATAGAAAACATGAGAACTACGCAAATACACTGTAGGTGGATTACAAATTTAAAAACCTCATTTTTAAAATTCCAAACACGTACATGCTTTTGACCCTCTCACTACAGTCCTTACCTGGATTTGTGTCAACATACAGTATTCTGATCATAAACCCATTTTGGAGTCAGGACTAGGACATTTCTGTATTGTTCATACAGTATGTGAAACAACTGTAAATTGACTGCATGTTCATGAATGATTAATGCTCTGGTATACGCCTTACAAGACGAAAAGAACATTGCCTCTATGTAAGAACTACTGCATGTTTACATGTATATTCCTTCCAACAATAACCAGTTTGCATAGCAAAATTAGCATTCTTGCCTTTAATTGCCTAGAGAGCACTAGGCATAAACATGTACACTAAAACCCTAACAATTACAGCCTGTGAGTTCTGTAGCACAAGGAATACAGTAGGTCCAAGTCATAGCCATACATTCTGAGAAAGATGAACAAACAGAGTTAGATGCAGAATAGCAGATGCACTTGAGAATGCATTACAATGCAGCGTATGAACAAATAATGAGCATTACATAGACAGAATGGAAGGTAGGGACATGAACAGTTGCACACACATGCAGCAAGCATCCTAGAGGGCAGCAGACAGGAAGACAACTGCTAGCACTACGTCAATAGACTATATAACCTATAGACAGACACTATAAGAAACAACGTCAGGATACTGTGATACCATGGGGGACCCGACTAGCGTCTAAGTATGGGCGGAAGTAAAGAGCAACGCCACACGTTTGTAAGGCAAGTTCAAATTTGCTCCATGATGCTAAGTGGTGACGCTCATGCACGAACCGCGTACATGTACCTGCCTTTTCTATACATGTACATGTGTATACAAACATACACACTTTTGTATGGCATGTGGCATGCGATCAAATTTTACTGTGGTTCTATGACGCTACACGGCAGCACTCACGCATGCACGTGCTTTTTCTATACTGTATATACCAACATTAACATGGCGGCACCCTTTACTTCTGCCCATACTTTTGCAAAGATGGCAGCCTCCATGGCATTTCAGTCTGGCGCCTGCTATTGTCCGTCTATAGGTTATATATGTATTGTCTATGACTACGTCTATCAATGGACCAATACCTGAGTCCCCCGGCGAGTAACTCAGAGTCTCCGAGGTCGGGGACGAGGTCTGCAGCCGGAATTTGGGCATCGGGAGGGAGCCCAGAGATCCTGTGGAGGGCGACCTTATCATGGAGGGGTAGTACTGCGTCTGCTGCCAGTCGCCTTTCGTTATGTGGGTTAGAGACGGGATTGGGGTTACTTGAGGGCCGTTCCCACTGTCCCAAACAAAAGCGATTATCTGGATCGCGATTTGAATCGCGAATCAAACCCTTTTATTTTTTGCGTGGACAGAACTGGACACAATAACTGCGATTAATCGCATTTCAGACTCCACTATTCGTGAGACTTTTCCAAAAAAATCGCATTTACGCAATGGTCAAGTTTGGGCGGTCTGTTCTTCAAATGCGAACTTTGTTCTCGGGCTCAAACCACACGAACACGACCTAGAACACTGAACTTGGCACAGGATCACACACCACCTCTCCGCCAGGGTTGTTCACGAAACAGCCGAGAACGCGCGCGCCCGAACCCAACCAATGTGTATGGGAACACTCCACTGAATTGTACTAGTTCTTTTTTTAATCCCACAATGCACCGACTGACAGGAAGTGCCGTGCTTGTTTGTCTCCCTGCATGGGCCACCCTCAAGGACACACCCACCATTTGACCACAACTGCTATTAACCTCAAGTGACTCGCAATTATTTGGCCTGTGTGAACTTGAGCCACCAAAACAAAGGTTTCTGAATCGCGATTGTTTTGACAGTGGAAACGGCCCCATGGATCCAGTGGGAGACAGGATGGGGTCAAGTTTGGCTTGCAGCCATACAGACATCACCGCGATCAAACAGACAGGGAGAGGGACAGGGTTCCAGACAGATGCGTGTGAGCATTGGGGAAGGGAGAAGGTGAACAAAAAATGTTAACGGTTTGTTTGTGAGTTTAGGGTATTCGGGAACACAGTCATACAAATAGGCATTTTTGTGCATGTACAGGTACACGTACACAGGGTAAATGTTTTACTCTAATATGCACTGTCCGCACACGTGCAGTCATCATAAAATGCAATGAAAAGGTGAAAGTCCGATTATCTTTCATGAAGAGATTGACTGATAATATACGGCTGTGTATTATGTACATAAGTTGCCACGGAGGTACTACCGGTACATGTATATTGAACAATGCCTGTTTAAAAAACATAGACAAAATTTATGTTAATTCTTTATTAGGTAAACTACGAAAACTACGAAAACTACGAAAACAAATATGTGTACATGCACCGCCAGTAGGCCCTATCGGTACATGAAATATGTATACACACATGTACACATGTATGTACTGTATGTAATGTAAAGTATACATGTACAGTATGTAATTGTATGGATGTATGCTTACATGTACATGTACAGATTGTAATGTACATTGTATTTTAACATACAGTACACGTACATGTACCTACCGGTAAGTTATTGCTACATGTACCATCCAATGAAAGCTTTTCCACACATAAATGCATTCTTCAAACTACATGTACAATCTACAATCTACTTATGGCGCAACACTTACGCCATAAACTTATGGCGCAGCTGCACCATAAGAACTTAGAATCGATTTCACGAAACTCGTTTTAGCTGCGCAACATCGGATTTTCACTGAATTTTTGTGAAACATTTTCGACAAGGCTGACCTCGGTCATATCAACGACTGTTTGAAGTACAATTTGTATGTAACGTTCGTAGGCACGTTCGTAGGCAATACACACGCCACAGAAATTTTATTTGAGGCAGCCATTTTGCATTTCTTACATTGTTGCACTGAAAAATGCAGAGGATTTTTCACGATCGAAAGCCTAAACTAGTGACGCAAGCACTCTGAAGCAAAATCCTCGTAACAGAGACCAATTCGAACTTACAAATCAGAGAACTTTATAATATTAGTGTGACTACAGCCTGAGGAGGTGCAACTTGGACAAGCTGTGAAGTGGTCAAAATGACAAGCGGTCACACTCACAGTCACACATCGACGAAGTAATAAATACACAAACTGAATGAAATTACGAAATTGCGAATCTGTTATCTGTGACTTTATCGTGGGCTTAAAAAAACGGTTTGATTTGAGCATAGCGTTCCAACACACAACGCGTGGCAAATAAACGTGATCAATTTTAAAAGTCTCACTCTTAGTGGAGTCCGAATCGCGATTCAAATCCCAATAATTATCGCATTTATTGTGTCCATACTCCATACTCATACAATGTAAAATAAACAACTTCATACATACATATTTACATGTGCACATCCATATAGTTTTATACACCCATGTACATGTATGTACACATCCATATAGTCATACAGTAAAAGCACTAATACAGGACAATGCCATTCTTTGGATTTTGTTTGCGAAAGCCCTCAAATAAAGCAATTAAAATTTACATGCAACCATAGCTCAGTCTGAAGAATAAATGCATGCAATTCTTTTATCGGCAAGCTGTACATACATGTAGCTATTACAGTAGTTTTAGTAAGACGTTACATACATGTACGTTCTAAGCCAGATGGTCAGATTAGTGCATGTAATTCTAATTCCCTTTGTCTTTTTATTTGTAACCAGAAAAATGCAATTTGAGAAACCAGCTGGCCAAAAATCTTTACGTGCGCAGACAATTTTAATAAGGTTATAACAACAATACTGCATGTATTGATGTACGTACGTCGTAGACGTAGCCACACATTCCACGTGTACAACAATGTATACATGTATGTACAGTACATCACTACATGTACATGCATGCCTGTTGGGACTTTTCATTTTTGCAGTAATTATATCCAGTGTTATAGCTAGGGTATTTTTATTGGTGGACGGAGCCTCGCGATTAGCGGCTGCAGTCAAAATGACGACAATAAAACTTGTATTACATGCAGCGTTTTAGCTAGCGAGCCGTGCAGCCGTGTTTTGCACGGCCAGTTTTGTGAAATGATCACGGCCTATTTTTGCAAGCACGGCCTGGCGGTGCAAATCAAGCAGTGCTAAGCTTGGGTGGTTTTTCGTGTTTTTTTTTCGGTTTTCCCTTGGAGACAGTTTTTCGGTTTTGATTTTTCCGAGACCGTGAAAGTTTATGCCACTAATCATCTTGTTTTTTCTTTTTCACATGGGTTAAAAGTGCAAATGTCTTGTGTCATAAATTTAAGACATTTGCCGACCAAATCTGCTCTAAAAGCGGCTTTTGGGACTGTACTCGTCGTCGTGATTTACGTTGAAGCTGATCGTTTGTCGATCGTGATGCGAGACCGCCGTCCAGTGTGTGTGCACTCGTCACGTGTGCAATGATTAATAGACTTCCGCCAGCCCTTACAGTTGTTTTCTAACAAATAAACTAATGTTTATTACATTTATTATGTTTATACCAGCGATATTTCGAGTTTCGCGGTCAACCGGTGTATTTTCTAGATTTCTGAAAAATTTGAGGTGTATTTTTCATTTATTTCTTGAGATATCGGTTGAAAAGTTGAAAATTACAAAATCGCTCCGTTCGGCCGCGGTAGATTTAGCCAAAATGGCGCAGAAAAAAAGTCGAACTCGCGTTTTTCGACCGCCGAGCGAACCCTGTAAACATCGTCCAAATTTGTCCATTTAACCCTCTAATTGAAGCCTGTATTCTCTTCGTTCTATTCATACCATTCATAACATTCGGAGTCAAACATAGCGTATTTTAGTTATGACCGATTTCCCTTCGCGACGTTAGCGAGGTTGGCAAGTCTAGGTGTGGTTTCCGCCTCTAGGTTAAGCTATAGCGACACTACATGAGCAGTGGGGCCGAAACCAGCCTACGCGCGGCACATGTGACATGCACTTGCACAGCAACCACATGGCTGCATACGACTACGATCACGCTGCGCTACTCAAGCCTGATCGGAACTTCCAGAAGTATTAGCGAGACGGTTACGCTACAAAAAGTACAATTTATTTTTCTACCGAAACCAAACATAGATTGGGGTAATAATGGGGTGAACATAGTGCCGGTCGGAAGCATTGTTTTTCACCACGAGTGGTGGACGGAAATTACCCGTGGTGGTCGGCCCCGTCCACCGCCGACCAGCGTAGCTATAACACTGATTATATCAATGTCAGAAACGGAATACCCAGTATCTGTCAAAGGCAGAGGACAGACCAGTCACAGTTGGAACTGAAAGAAATCTGCTGTTGTTGCTTCACACGACGTGTACAATGTACATGTACATTGTACATGTACATGTATGTGCAACAAGCAACATGCATAGTACATGTACATGTACATACCGACGGTAAGCCAGTACATACGTGCACAATGTATGTGTACATGTACATACGTACATTTGCTCATGTGCAAGCATATATACTTCCATCTGCTGGCTCACTCTCCATGCTCTAATCAACAGGTTGTATCTTGTGTACCGATATGGTCCAACACAAGAACCGCTGATCCCTATCCAGATCCCTGTGAACCTCTACAGAACATGTAGCACATGTATACAGTACATAGTGCTAGGCTACATGGTGCACTCACACTCAATTCATGTGTACTGTACAGTACTAAGTACAAGGCCAAATGTAGCTAATGTACATATGTATACCTGTGTACTACGCACAAGTACATGTACAGTTGTACACATGGACCAGGTGAAAAAAAAAGGAAAGATGTTTACCGGTAGTTTAATACCTACATGTACATGTACCTGTCTGTACACTGTAAAAGAGTAGAGAAAATACTTAACCCACATTAGACCACCCATTGTTAATGTACACTTACATTGTATGAAGTGCATGTTTCGTATACAGGTGTACTGAATGTTGTCCAGTTGACACATACGCATCAAGAAAGCATGATTTTTGGGAAAACTATCCAAGTGGTTGTGCCCGACAATGGATGTTGTCTTCATAACAATAGGTGGTCTATTGTGGATTCAGTTGGGATTTTCCACCCTTTTTTTTTTAAATAAAAGGGATTCAGGAAAATTATATGCCTGAAATTTCACCACTGTTCCGTCTGTCATTATAAGTATGAAAAACATGTTGGATCAGCAAAAATGTATGCAATATGCATTAGATTAAAAAACAGATGATCCTTCGCACTCAAGAATTACAGATATAGACAACCACTGCACCAACACTGGGCACAGCAATGCATCCTTTTTGGTGGGAGGGGAGGGGAGGGGCTGCTAGCCTCAGACTGCAATTGACCCCAGAGTTCCAGATGACAAAGCCATTGGCTTTTTCCTCCCAAGTCCAATGCGTCGCAGAGTTACGACATCTCTGCAATGAGTCGCAGCTGCGACGCGTAGTGCAATCCATTTCATAAAACATGTCGTAGGGGCGCTGCGTTTAATATTCACTTTGACTCGTTTTAAGTTGTTGTACGAGCCTAATTTCCATACCACTGTGACTGTTTGCTGCACCAACGCTCGCTTCTGCCCCGTTCTGGTAACAGCCATCGCTCAGTCTCTACGAAACCAACATGGTGATTGGAAGAGAGGAGAGGCCTAAAATTTGACGTTCGGGATATCGTTACTAACTAGTATCAGTGCTATTTTCTTCAATTTGTATGGTTTGTGTGTGTAGACTAGTTTACGACAACCCACAGACACGTCTTAAATTACAACATGTTTCACACCGTTGTCAAGGAACTTGCGACGCATTCAATGCGTCGCACGTTTTGTGAAATGGATTTGCGATGCATCGTAAAGTTGTGATGTGTTACGCGTCGCAAACCGAGTTGTGACGCATCGCAGAATTTTATGAAATCAATCACAGGACTCACAACGCATGGGGAGTCTTAATATTGCATGCATTTTCATGTAATTTAAGCCCCCTAAAATGTGTGGGTTGCGCACAGTCCAGTAGACTCCAGTTAGTATTATCAGTGCACATCAAACATGCAGGAAGATCAAAAAAACACCAATGCCAACAGATAATGCATAAAATATATGTAGTGCACCAGCATGTCCCTTGTTATATGTTGAGGATTTTGTTGTAGTGCTTTCTAATACACACGTGCAGGGTGAGGGTTATACAGCAGTCGTAAATGGACAGTCAATGGGCAAGAACTGGCTGGGTTGCGAGACAAACGGAAAATACCAACCTGAGGAATTGAAACTTCTATCCATTGCCGCACCGTCAGGGGTGGAGGGCGAATCTGTGGAGCTGGGCGGTCCGCCCAGGGAGGGCTGCCGGGCGTAGACACCAGGCACACTGGGCATGGGTCCCCCTGGCTGGGCTGTCCTGACCGCAGATGGGGCAGCCGACTGCGGGCCTTGGCCAAAACCAGTCGGGGCACCGCCGTGGCTTGGCAACGAGTTCACCTGCTGCGCGCCAGAGTACTGGTTCTGTACGGGGAGAGATGCGGGGCCACTGCCCGACGGGTGCATAGGAGGAGCTCCCCCGGGCTTTGCATAACTGTTGAGCCCTGGCTGGCCGCCCGGAGCAGCTCTGGTGGAGTTCGGCGGGGGTCCTAGGCTATTGGGTGTGGGTCGCTGAGCGTACCCACCGCCCATGGGCTGGTGCGGGGGCCCGCCCTGAGTCCGGGGGGCTTGGGGCTGGGGCGGTGCGCCGTACCTGGCGGGGTTGCTTGGGTGAGCACCATTGGCAGAGGTCGGGGGTCCTGGCTGTGGTCCGTGTGGGGGAGCCATGCCCGGCTGGTGGCTAGGGGTGTACCCCCCTGGGAGCGGGGGACCTCCCTGGTAGCTTGGTGGCCCTGCTCATCAGAGGGAGCAGACATTATGTGAATAACCCAATCCAAATATTCACATTAAAAAGCAAGATACTGAAAAAGGGCCTACAACATGTACTGCAGGTCTAACAGCAGGAAACAAATTAGATAATTACTGATACCATGAGGCACTTGCTTTAACTTTTAAGACTTCTTTTCTTTTAACATGGAGTGCAAAAACTCCAAATACCCTAAAAACAATTACAAAATGAAATTTAATGCCACTTTATTTGAAGTTTATTGAGTGAAAACTGGGAAGCATTTACTTAGAACTGTGACTAGGAGAGTTTGTTTTGTTGTACATACTACATATTACATATTTACATGTAAATAACATACATACATGTAGGGTGTCAATGTCATCTGTATCTGGAATTCTTTTGGGGTTTTATTTTGTACATAATACAGTATATAAGTTATAACATAGTACATGTAGGGTGTCATGTCGTCTGTATCTGGAATTCTTTCTGGAAAGAGAGCCACATATGGGTCATACTAATTAGCGTCAACACGGTGTCAAGTGTCAACACATGATAGTTAAGACTGTTGACGCCACTATCATGTGTTGAAGCCATGTTGTCTTGTTGACGACAATTAGTATTAAAAAAAAATACTAAGTACTAGTAAGTAGTAGTATGACTGCCACGTATACGGTATAGTATCCGAGGGACAACAACATGTAACATTCCCTGCACAAACCTAATGACCCTTGTCTGAATATTTCTAGTCTTTTCCTCAGTGTACCACCTATATGATTACCAAGTTTCAAACTACAGCCTCTACAGACTACAGGAAACAGACATCACATTGCTAATCCTATTCCTAAATCCTAATGCCAAAATGGCATTTAAATAAGTGTCATATTTTTTAATTGAGTTTTAATTCATGTTTTAATTATGTGTGCAAATCTATCTTGGTTGGGCCTCCAAAAAGGGCCAGAACACACACAACACTTTTAAGATTTAAAGAATTAAACTAGTCACAATCATCCACATAATGGCTGGCACTTCAGTTCAGCGGCAATGTATTGTAACTTGTAAGATAGGCGTTCCCAGTTGAAAATATTCCTTTAAAAAATCATACAAAAGCCTAAAAGTTTTACCGGTAACCCCTTAAATTAAACATTTTATTGTAAGTTTTTCCTTTTAAAGAAATAACAGTCACGGCCTGGTGTACTCACTCGCAGATGCTGGTCCCAAATTGCCGGAAAACCCCTTGGTTGGCGGCATACTCATGGCCGGGGCGTGTTGTGAATGTGGGTTCGCCATCTTTACTTGCAACGATTTATGATGAAACTGAAACAACGTGAACGGGTCGCCACCGTGTAGCCGGTGCCGGATCGATGCAATAATATCGGGCAAAAAGGATGTCTTTTACTTTAATGAACCCTTGCATTAATATTACACTAAACATATCCAAAGGTTTGAGAGTTATAGAATTCGGTTGTGTGGGTTGAGTGTCTTGTACACGCGTTCTTGGTGTGTAAAATTGGGGAAATTCATTGGGTAAATTCTACTCATCTTGACATGACAAACGCCATCAAAGCCCTTCGTCATATTATTAGTCTGGTTCCGTGCATGGGCATGCGTACGTTATTGCTGAGCCCTGTTTTCAACGTGGCACTTTCCAAAATAGCACAAAGTTCAACATTCCAGGGGGAGCTCACCTTATGTACAAACGTTCATGACGTGTCTAGTGGAAATAATTGCAAAACACGCCGTATAACGCGGTGAGAATTACATGCGCGTACATTCGGCGCGTTTAGTGCCCAATGTATTCAACGATATTCTTCTTCTTCTTTTTTCAAGATCTTGACTTCCATTGTTTTTGCGATAAAACGATTGGTTTACTGTTTTAATGTTTTGATTAGCAAGGTATATAATTCTGACCAATTTATTTTACTTATTGAAGTAAAATCCATACAAAACTATAGCATTGCAAACTGCTCAATGACTAAAATGACCTGCAATACATGAAGATGAGTCTTTTATTAATTTATATCTGTATTACTGTTATTTCTTTTTACATGCTTGTACATCGATGTGCATTGTTGGCTTATTTTTTTATTTATACTTTACTAAAGTTACTGTGTGTAAGGTGTCTGTCTTTTATTCAATACTATTCATATTTCTTTTTGACATGTTTATATTCAATAATTTTAATTAAACAATATGTGAATTCCATTTTGTTTTATCTACCGATACGTGCATTTTTTGTCGATTTAATTTCTGTGTTTTAATTGGCTAAAATGTATTTTTATGTAAATACGATATCGAGTATGTACTACTTACATGTACATGTACATGTACATGTACATGTAGTACGTACATGTACATGTACATGTACATGTAGTACGTTTATACATGTGCATGAACATGTACATGTGCATGTACATGTGCATGTACATGTACATGTACATGTACATGTACAGTACATTTATACATGTGCATGAACATGTGCATGTGCATGTGCATGTACATGTACATGTACATGTACATAATTATGTGCATGTAGTAACCAACTTCTCGTGACTTCGCTACCCGTTTTATTTCGTACCGTGGCTTCCAGTTTTGTTTGCTGGCACAACGTCGAATACGACCTCAAAGCTTCTGGTGATTGGATAAAATGTACTAAGCTGTTGAGAAGAATAAATCAGATTATTTCCAAAATATACCAAAACAGCTCAAAAAATATAAATGTATGAAATAAACATACATTTAAGAATCCTTTTGATTGATTTAATCTGAATATTTTGTAGGAATATGTAATATTTGTAAGATGTCCTTGAAAGTCACTAACCAATCAAAACAGTTCTTGTATGGCTGTCGAGCAGGAATTACATCACGTAAAGCATATCACTGCCGATTTGATGATCTGTGTCATGTGTAAGATTGCCAAAGAACCCTGTATGTTTTTACACAATTTTTTATCTCTCTGAAGAAAGGGAAGAATACCTAGTGACGACGGTAAGCAGTCTCTCGAATTAAATATTTGTATTTTTACATTGTCTTAGAAGACATTCTCGGCATCCAAATGGAAACAAATTGCCTTTTATTTTTCGGTATGAGAAGCAATTTTTGACTCCGTAATAACACAATATGCTGGCGAATTGCGAACCAGTTGCACCGGCTTATGTACATAATACTCATCTAATACTACATTTACAATGTACATTGCAATAATGCTTGCATCCCAGTTTGCAGTGCGCGTGTAGTCATGGACTTATGCCGGTAATGGCACAGTTTATACTCGGAGAAAGACAGCTGTGGTGGATGTTATGGCAATCACTAGTCCGAGTAACTTGGACCCTTACTACTTTACACTAATTACAATTACAATCGCCTTTTTAAAAATTGTTAAGGGAGTCGGGTCCAAGGAATCCGCAGGAAAACCCTAGAAAGTAACAATGTGTCCGACTCCCATTACTACCCCCGACCGAAACCCCCAGATTTTACCCGGAAAATACCCGTGAAACCGTCCCATGCACCCATCTTTGGATTAGTCCGAGTAACTTGGACCCTTACAATCGCCCTTTTTAAAAAAAATTGAGGTTTCGGGCGATGTAGGGACCAAGGAAAACTGCTCGGAAACCCAAGAAACTAACTATGTTTTTGACTCCATGACTACCCCCGACCAAAACCGCCAGATTTTACCCCGAAAACACCCGTGAAACCGTCCCACGCACCCATCTTTGGATTAAGTGAGAATCACTGATTTCAATTCTGGTCATTTGATTTACTCACGTTAGGGGAAATAGGAGAAATTTTCCCTTATGATATCGAGAAGAATCTCTCCCGTCCGACGAGCCAAAATGCAGCGGCCATGTTTGATTTCAAATTGAAACGGTAGACATGCAAATCGATGACATTTTGCGCGACCGTAGGGGTCAACGCGTGTGTGCGCGCGCACACACTCACACAGACCCACTGCGCACACGGACCAGTCAAAACGTCAGTGATTTGCGTGTACCGTTAAAATCAAAGATGGCCGCCGCATTTTGGCTCGTCGGTCTCGTTGGCTCCCCCTCTCCCCCTCTCCCCCTCTCCTCCTCTCCTCCTCTCCCACTCTCCCCATCTCCCCCTCTCCCCCTCTCCCCCTCTCCCCCTCTCCCCTCTCCCCTCTCCCCCTCTCCCCCTCTCCCCCTCTCCCCTCTCCCCTCTCCCCTCTCCCTCTCCCCTCTCCCCCTCCCCCTCTCCCCTTTCCCCCTCCCCCCTCTCTCCCTATCCCCCTCTCCCCCTTCCTCCTCTCCCCTTCTCCCCCTCTCCCCCCCTCCCCCTCTCCCCCTCTCCCCCTCTCCCCCTCTCCCCCTCTCCCCCTCTCCCCCTCTCCCCCTCTCTCCCTCTCTCCCTCTCCCCCTCTCCTCCTCTCCCCCTCCCCCTCTCCCCCTCTCCCCTCTCCCCCTCTCCCTCTCCCCCTCTCCCTCTCCCCCTCTCCCTCTCCCTCTCTCCCTCTCCCTCTCCCTCTCCCCCTCTCCCTCTCCCTCTCTCCCTCTCCCTCTCTCCCTCTCCCCTCTCCCCCTCTCCCTCTCCCCATCCCCCTCTCCCTCTCCCTCTCTCCCTCTCCCTCTCCCCCTCTCCCCCTCTTCCCATCTTCCCATCTCCCCCTCTCCCCCTCTGATCAATCTAGAATTTACTTTAAATTATCCTTTCTCTTTTTGTTCTCCAGTTTCTGTACTGGGATAAGAAAACACCAACACATCAAGATGTTTCTGGTGAACTGGTTCACGGATATACTCACTATGCTGGGTAAGTATTCTGCATCAAAAAGCTAGTGGAATACTGCAGAGGCTTGGAATTCTAATAAACCACTTCGCGCCAGGCCCTCTGAATCCAGGAACCACTATTTGAATTTTCAGCAAAGACTCTTTTCACAAAGCAATAGGGCCTATGGAAGCAAGTTGCTACATGAATTGCCGGATTATCGGCAACATTTGTGCTGCTGTGGGGCTTCTACTGCGGATGATCGAGGTGTCGGCACATCGCACAGCCCTGGTCATTAGGCAGTGGAATTCCACCCACTATCCTCACTGCAAACTGTCCACTCAGTTGAGGCTGACCACCTCAAAGATTTGACTGCCTGGAGTGGAGGCTAGTCTGTGGTCAAAGGCTTGACAAAAGGCACAGAATTGTGCCAGGTTTGACTCATTTGTACACATAGTATACCCTTATCGTTTTATTTCACAAATGCATATATTTCAAAAGTTAGTGGGCCTGACATTTCGATCCTAGCAGGACCTTTCTCAAACTAGGCAAAGACCTTGCCTTTGAGAAAAGACTGCCTTTGAGAAAGGTCCTGCTAGGATAGATACGTGAGGCCCACAAACTTTTGAGATTTACCGATATGTATTACAGGTCATTTTAGTCAGTGAGCAGTTTGCAACAGTTTTTGTATTAACTTTAAATACATAGTTTAGCGAGTTTTGAAAGTGAGTACGTGACACATTGTTCACCCCCCATGTTGGTCATGGGCATTGGAAATGGGCTTGACACAAAGTGGTCAAAACTCAAGTGCTGATGTGATCTTTGACCCTGAACACATCTATTTTGAAGCAGTATTTATTTAGATTTGGGAACATTATCAGAACTACGCAAACTAGTGCAGCTGATAAGCAAGTTCAAATACTAGATAGAGTCGAAAAGCAAAGCAGTTATTTTCAGTCTTTGAAGTGCAGGGAACCTTGTGGAACTGAGCAAATCAAATACCGTGCATTTTTCTCAGTTCAGGGTCCTTTATCATGGCCAGCTCAGCCACTAACAAAACAAAATCAGGCCATACAAAATGCAGGGCCCCTTTTCATAGAGCCAATTAAGTGTGAAATCCTGCTAAACACGGAAATTCTTGATTATATACAAAAACTGAACTTCAAACTGCTCACTGACTAAAATGACCTGCAATACATAGAACTCAAAGTTAGAGTGCCTGACGTTTCGATCCTAGCAGGAGCTTTCTTAAAGGCAAAGCCTTTGCCTTTGAGAAAGGTCCTGCTAGGATCGAAACGTCAGGCAACCTAACTTTTGAGATTGATTATGATTGCTAACTATATTACATTTGGTACTTCATTACGTTCAACTTGTATTCACATATTGGGTGCTTACTGCTTAGTTTAGGATAGAAGAGGAACTTTGGATGGTAACAAACCTGATTTATTGGGCAAGGTTCTTCATGCTTGAGGAAATGTTGGCGGCTCCATGAAATTGGCCCCTCATTCTGGTGGCCATTGGGATGATGTACCACTAGCAAAATCAAACCACACCCTCTGAATTGGATCCATCACTATAGAATTGGATAACAAAGATTCATTTATGAATTTAACCAAAGAGAACTGACAATGACATTGAAATTTCCTTCTGAATTGCTCAACTTGAATTTCCATTCGAGTCCACTTATTTGATCAAACATTCACTTTTGTGAATTTAAATTGTCAGAGTAATTTGGTTTAAGCCTTTTTCTGTGATCTTTTTTTATGGATTTCATTCACTTCAGTTTCATGGGGTTGTTTTGGTTGGCAAGCAAAAATGAGGGTTGTACCACCTGTTCAGTATGCATTTTTCTTGTCATTATGGTAGTTGTAAAGTAAGGGTTTTGGGGGTTTCATGAAAAAGTCATTCAAATTAATTTTCCAAAACGTAGGAATTTCCAATTTTTCCAATATCCATGAAATTAGGGAACTGATCAGCTCAAAACAGGAAAAACAGATGAAAACCCAGAATGCACTAATCACAAATCATTGTGATTTTAGTTGATTCACTCCCTGAGACACTCCCTTGATTTGAAACCGGAAGTGGCCCAGAATGAACATATACCAGCAAATATTAGATGATAAAAAAATGCATGCATTTCTATAGATGTAAGATGGTTACTTACCTGTACATGCATGTGTACAAAATGCATGTCAAATAAAAATTACTGTATGTGATGATTGGTGATTGATTGTTACATGTATGCCTCTTTATGTACTGGAAGTACACTGTATGTCTGATGGTCACTTTTTATTTATGGAATTTTGCCCAAACCAAGCTATAAAGCCACTCTAGGTTAAGGGTTACGGATGGGAGGAGATAGGGAGGAACTCTGGAAGGGTGGAGATAGGAATTGACATTCGTCTTAAAATGGGCCAGATCATAAGAAGGTGGGAAACACGAACAAGGAAAGGAATTCCAAATAGAAGCAGAACGTGGGAAGAAGCTGTTCTGATACCTCCTTGTTCTACATCTTGTGAAGAGACAGTGTATGGGTGAGAGGAGGCAAACAGCCTGGTTGCTCACTTAAATGTAAGAATCTTGAAAAAGCATTGTATCAAAGGAAAGTCTATCCTTATAACTCCTACTGTAATTTGATGCAACATTTGGTGTTTTGTCCTGTTTTAATTCACCAGGTTTATGGAAGAAAAGTGGCAAGCTGGTGTTTCTGGGCCTTGACAATGCGGGCAAGACAACGTTACTACACATGCTGAAAGATGGAAGGATGGCTCAGCATGTTCCCACGTTACATCCAAGTGAGTGTGACTGTTCTCTCAACCAATACACCGATCCAGTAGGCCATGCCCAGATTGCCCACCATAGCAATGGCCAAGCAACTGCGCACATACACACAACGTGTCACGATCGCTCACACGGCGTACGCATCCACTGCACATCCGCAACCACGGAAAGCAGTTCTCTCCGTTGGACTTTGGTTTTGGAAAAGGCCAAAGATGTACATTTCCTCTCTTGCCAGGGTATCGAGAGTCAGAATTGACCATGGTTAAGGATAAAACGCAGGTTTGCAAAGGAATTACCTGGTACATACGAAACACAAGTAAACACAATGAAGTGTGTAGTAAAGAATACCAAATTTTAAAATGTTATGTCTGACATAATGGCGGCAATTTGTCGGACCTTAAATCGCACGTTGTAATTGGTCAATATGTCAAGGGGCGTGGCCTACTAGATCAATGTATTGATTTCAGTGCATCTCAGTGGGCAGGCAATAATCAAACAACAAGAATCACTTTACTATGTACATGTACATTACATGCCTCTGTACACGTACTTGTTTTCCAAGGTGTAACGCACACCTCCAAATTGCTCAATTTTTCCCCGCATAAGTTGACAATCTGGCTTTTTTCTTAATATTAGAGGAATCAACTTGAAAGACATTGCACACAATCTTATAGATTCAATGAGGGTTTGCCATGCTCGTCGTAATAAGCCCTGAGTGCCCAGTGCTTTGCCCAATGCCTGATGACCAAAAATTCAGTCAGCTCGGGCGGGATTCAAACCGTGACTCACAAAGTCCTGCTTTCTAGTGCAGATGTCATACAGAAATTCAAACTACCTCATGATATTTTATAGTCCAAATTATACTTCAAAATGATATCAGCCAATTTTTTGTGTGCCATATTTTATCTGTATAGATGAAAGATTATGCACACGTATTAACTCTGATATTCATGTAGTAAGTTCCCAGTTAGTTTTTTTTCTTATTTGTTTGATAACATTTTTAAAAAGCTGTATCCACTGCATGTTTAATTGACTAATGTATATGAATGAACTCCATGCAGTACATACTCGGTTGACAATGAATTGTGATCAAGTCAATGGTATTTTTCCTCTACAGCTTCAGAGTCGTTAAGCATGGGAACGTTATCCTTCACCACGTTTGACCTGGGCGGGCACGAGCAGGCCAGGAGAGTGTGGAAGGATTACCTGCCAGCCATTGATGGCATTGTCTTCCTCATAGATGCTGCCGACATCAGCAGATTTGAAGAAGCAAAAGCAGAACTGGACGTAAGTTACTTTGCAAGAATAGTGTCTTTCGTGTACAGTCCGTTCTCTGTATTTAAATGCTATGGCATGCCCCCCCCCTCCTCCAGTCCACCCTCAACTGGTATATACAAGTTGAGCTTGACCTCAGCCTATTTAAATCCTATGGCATGCTTCCTCCTCCAGTCGGGTGTCAGTCAACTCGGTCAGTGACCAACTCGGTCCGCGACCAATTCAGTCCGTTACCAACTCCGTCCTTATGGGAAAATGTGCACAAAAACCTGTTGGTCACGGACCGAGTTGGTTACGGGGCGAGTTGGTCACGGACCGAGTTGACTGGGACCAAGTTTGTTATGGACTGAGTTGACTGGGACCAAATTGGTTAGGGACTGAGTTGACTGGGACCAAGTTGGTTAGGGACTGAGTTGGCGTGAAACCCTCCAGTCTACCCACAGCTGGCCTAACTAAGTTGAGCTTGACCTCAGCCCATTTAAATGCTAAGGCATGCCCCCTCCTCCAGTCCACCCACATCTGATCTATCCAAGTTGAGCTTGACCTCAGCCTCATTCAATGCTATGGTATTCCCCCATCCTCCAGTCAACCCACAGCTGGCCTATCTAATGTACGTTTAGCTTGACCTCAGCCTGTTAAAATCTTACAGCATGCCCCCTCCTCCAGTCCACCCAGAGCCCTATCCAGCTATCCAGCCCTTAGATGGTGGCCTTCCCAAATAGTCAACTAGTTGTTTTATAATTTCAGAACGTGTTGCCTAAGGACTATCTGATAGTCTCATTGTCATAAGGGTGACACACATTTGTCTTCCTACTGCTGATGTTCACAAGCAACCGTGCATTTTGTTTGCAGGGACTCATGACGGACGAGACAGTAGCCAATGTGCCCTTACTGATCCTTGGCAATAAGATTGACATCCCAACAGCCTGCAGTGAAGACCACATCAGGAGTTGCTTTGGCCTCATCCAACAGACGACGGGGAAGGTCAGTACAGAAGCAAGCCGCTGATCCTTACACTCGGACAAAGTCGAGGGAAACTCACTGAATTGAAACATTGCCAAAGAAAACTTTGACTGGACTCGGGACTTGAACCTGAGACCTCTGGATTAACGTACCAGTGCTCTTCCATCTGAGCTATCCAGCCCCTTAGATGTTGGCCTTCCCTAATAGTCAACTAGTCTTTGGCGGGGTGGGGGCGCCAGTCAGAAGCATTCAACCAGAAACTGCCGTATATCTCCAGGGATCACATCCCTGCTTATTCAGACAAGTAATTGTTGTAAACTCACTAAGAAATGTTTAAGGGCCCAATACAACATTGGGAAGATCGGAAAACATCAATGTCCACATATTTCCCTCTCATAGGTTGTAGATGGTCATGATAGAATCCTCATGTTGAAATCTTACTGTCTTGGATTCTGTACTTTAAGAGAAATCATCACTCAAACACAGAAAAGTAGTTTCTATCTGGCAAGATAAAAACACAAAATTGATGAAAATTGGCCAATCAGAGTAAACGGCAGAAAAGTGTTTGCTAGAAGAAGCCAGTGCCGGCCAAATATACGCTGCCATCTATTTATGAAGTTTCTTGAAATATTGCCTCTGTGTTTGTGCATATACATCTGGCTACATCAGTTCGGGGATTACACACAGTGGATGGCGCTTTAAGTGTTAGACACTTGAAACCATAAGACACCTTGAATTTACAAAGCAGGACATTCCCCTGTAGACCGATTGCGTGACCAATGTTTACATGCCATCACATGACTTATAGTGGGTATTTTTGCATCTCATTTCGTACTGAACAGGAGTGGAAATGAGCAAAGAAGACTATCATATTGTCCACGTTCTTTGTACATTTCCATCGCTGCTCTGTGCCAAATGAGATGAAAAAAATACCCACTGTAAGTCACCTGATGGAATGTAAACAGTGGTCGCGCAATCGGTCTATTGCAGAAACAGAATATCAAGACACCGGCTTCTATCTCCTACTGCCCAGTTATCTCTGTCCTCAATATTCTGCTTTTGATGAAGTTCTCGCAAGAATCAAAGTTATGGGCCCTCAAAATGTTTGAGATATGTTTATTAACTGTTATTCTGTCTTCTGTCTTGCCTGCAGGGAAATGTATCTATAAAAGACTTGCCAGGGCGCCCTCTAGAGTTGTTCATGTGCAGTGTCCTCAAGAAACAAGGCTATGGCGAAGGCTTCAAATGGCTGGCACAGTACATATAGCACCCGAGGAATCCCTAGGAAGCTAACTCATAGAATCTTTTTTTGTAAGTTAAAAAGAAAGAAAGAAAAAAAGAAAATGAATGAACTTTACGAGACACCACATTCTGGATGAGCAGAGGGCTATGGCTATTCCTATGAGGTCTGTCTAGTGTCGGACCCATACTGCTGAGGGGAAATGCCGTCTGAGAGCTTACCGATGTTCAGACTACTTGTGTCGTCTGGTCCGATGGTGCATCCGACTTACAACAGACTGAATGAATATATTTTAAAAACATGCCTCCTCGCGGGAATGCGGCGAGGGTGATTGAACTCACGACGACACCAGTCCACGAAGCGTCTTTACCTCCTGCATGTACATCAGTGAGAGGGCGCTCGTCGTCATGGTAACAGCGTGTGCAGCAAGCAGCACAACATTCACGAAGCCATGTCATCAGCCTGTCTCTCAAAGTTCGTCACGCATGCACCACTAATCTTTTAGCAATTTGAGTGAGCACCAGGCCTCTTGGTCACTTTTGCAACTTTGATTTCATTGAATGGCTTGGTATGTCACTCTCACCGTCTGCTCGCTGCCTTAAAATATTGGCCTGGTGCTCACCTCAATTCACATGACTGTGTTTTTCCTCTAGCAAGCGCTGTTTAAGCAATTGCGATTGAGTATGGGAAGCATCTTGTGCAGGTTAACTCGTGTGATCATAGCTACCGTTTCAAACCAACTTGCAAGTTTCATTTTATGCACTTATTCTTGTTCATTTTGGTTTACCTAGTCATCCAATGCTGATCATTTAGTGCTAGTGTTGAGTTGACTGGGAACAAATTTTGAAAAATTGTAAAGAAATCTTTGACCGGGCCAGGGCTTGAATTCGATACTTTTGGTTTTGTGTGCAGGTGCTCTTACCACCTGAGCTATCCAACCCTTAGATGGTGGCCTTCCCAAATAGTCAACTAGTCTTTGCCAGGGTGGGGTGCCAGTTAGAAGCAATTCAACTGTTAACTGCCGTATATCTCCAGGGATCACACCCCCGTTTTCAGTCACACACAAAACTAATTGTTGAAAACCTTGCTATAGCAGTTGGGGCATTGCACAAAGTGGATGCAGCTTTTTCAAAATAAGTTAAACAAAAAAAGAAAAATCTGAACTTTGAAACAAATAATTAGCAGAAATAAAGGTAAACTCCAAGTAATCAGTGTGTCATCTGATAATTTTCAAAGATTATCTCAAGGGACATTCTATTGGTCTAATTTGGTCATGGAGTTATTAAATCGTTGGGCTTCGTTCACTGATATGGTGTTTTATGGTACAATGCAGGTCATGGGTTATGTTCCACCAATTACAAAGTTCCCATCCAATCAATATGACATTGACCAATCCTACTTTTCATGAGAGTCATCACTCCATATCAAGTATATTGAACGTCTATTCTCATTTGTTCAATTGTCCACAGCACCTTATCCCGTTAGAAATGCTCAATGCTAATAGCAAGGCAAGCCTGAAAAATTGGACAACCTCCGTACTTGCAGACCTGTATGATTCTTAAAACTTGAAAAATAGTTGAAGGGAGGAATAGGGTTGCATACCAGTAATCACAACAGCTTCATGAGGCTGGCACTTCATCACCTACATCACCGGCTACCAAAAGCTGTCAAAATCCAATTGAATCTTTTTATACAATGTATTTTAATGAACTGCTAATGGGAAATGCCGTAATGTGGTTGATGCATGTATATGATATGCACAATAACTAAATTGTGACCATTCATTTGTGTTCAGTATCATTGGATTTTCATATGCTCCAGGCAACAGAGGGCATTGGTATGGTAACTAACACCATTTCAAAGGTTCATGTTAACCAAGTGCACACAATTGACATTGTAGTGATGCAGAAATTCATTGCCATTCACATAACATAACGGTATGTACAGATTTGGAAATCCTTTTGTATTTATCAGTGAAATGGGAAAATCAGCAGTTTCCTTTCAGTGCAAACGTAATTTTGGTGTTCTTCTCTAGAAGAAAAATCTTCCTGGGGATGGATTGCTGAGCAGTGTCGTCTCTGACGAAAGAACTCAGTTTTGATGTAATCACTGCTACAGCACTTCTGACAAGATTGATATGACAAGATTGGACTGTTTATTGTGTGTGAAACCCTAACACTGTAAATCCAACACGGTTGTGGTATTTTGTGGTTTCAGGAAGGGTTAGGATTACTAAAGAAACATAAAGGAAAATTGTACAAAAACTGATTCAGGATTGTTTGGTTTGTAATCCATGGTTAGTTCAAGGGAATTGGGCAGCCAGTGGTTGATTTCACCAAACTCATCGTAACTTACAATCAATCACAAGGCGATGAGCGATGCACAAAAACCATACGACCTATCACAACTTACGATGGGTTATCCATCGTAAGTTGAGTTACGATGCTTTGTGAAATCCAACCTGTTAACAAACAGTGGCCAGAATACCAATGTCCACTCGTATCAGTTTAGAGGTGCCTATAACTTGGCCTATAACTTGATATTCTGGCCGACCATTTGAGTATATAAAGAATATTTGATCTACACTGTAGCACTAAAATCCAAAGCTACTCAAGTAAGAAAAAGATGTTAAAAAGACATTTGACCTCATGTCCATTAAGTTAAAGTGAAGGGTAAGCCTTGATCAAAGTCATCTGGCAGACAACACGTCTAGATGTCTTGCAATTGCAGTTACTAAAGTTCAAAAGCAACTGCATGAACGTTGACAAAGTCATGCACCCTATGTATAGCCTCTTTCTGTCGGGTTTATTGTTTAATTGTTTGCCCATTTTTTTCTCCCTTATTGCCGTTATGTAATAAGCTCACCTGTATGTTTGTTTCTTGTTGTATCTTTCATTTTCTTAACTTGTTCAAGGATCATTAATGTTCATGTTAATACCGACACATAATCTTTCTTTTTGAGAATGATCTGGTTCCTAAAGAACCAGTGGGCTCAATGGTATAGACTCTTTGCTCTATTATCATACCGGTACAGGGATGTTAGACTTCTGGAATTTCCGGATTTCCGGAAATGGCGTGATTTTTTTCCGGATTTCCGGAAATGGTGATTTTTTTAATGTGAATTTGATTTATTTCAAACTGGTATGTCAAGTTGCTAAATTTTAACTGTTCAAACCCTAAAAACTGAAGGGTGCCTGCACCCCTGCCGTGAATCTCGCAATCGCATCTCTTGGTCGTGTAAGTGCTCACTCGCAGTCGCACAATTGATTAGCCTTCGGTAATTTTCAGGAAATGACTTCGTCGGTCACTTACATCCCTGCATATAAAACAGCACACGTATATTGGACATACTGGTATATATTGAATTCATAAGTCAGAACTATACTATAATAGTGAAACTTAGTGACGCACGATTTTCCCAACATGTGTACCCCTATGCCATCCTATGAAGAAACAAATCAATGTACATTTTATCAAATTGCAATTGCTTTTTTTTTTTTTTTTTTTTTTTTTTTTGAGTCCTTGTTATTTTGCGAGTGTTACGATTGAGGAGTGTCATACCCAAATATTTATTTTGGGGCCTTCAAAATTATGTTATGCATTCTGTAAAGAGCTATCCATATTCAAATTATAGTAATGCCAAATGAATTTGTAATAGAGGGCAATGTCATTAAATGGAGGTTAACCTATGGCTTTCTATGGCATGTCTGTTGTCTCTTACGTCTTTTCTTTGTGGCTAACATGCTGTGCTGTCACTCCTTACTAGGCATGGATTTTGTGGGCATTTTGGTGTGCTAATACCCTGTAACTTGTGTCAATCTAAGATGCTAGGCTTTAAGACTTGCCACTGCTTACATTTCGATCCGAGCAAAAGGTCAAAGGTCCTGCTCGGATTGAATCATCACCTCGATTAATATGTGGGACTTTCTCTGTTTTAACTCTTGGTCCACTAATAATGACGTCACTTGACCTCTTGTGTGCTCTAATGTGATGGGATATGCTGTAGAAGATCTGTTGGCTCAACCATAACGCTATTCAATGGTCAGCGGAGTCTATAAAACACCTATAGAAAACCATGTAATTTCTACAAAGTAACAAGACTGAGCATTCAGTGCTTATCGCAGTGAGCAGGGCAAACCATCATTGAATTAACACGTATTATCAGAGTGTCTTTTCCAATGATTACATCTTTGCACAGTTACTGTCACATTGACCTTTGGTCAAAGGTCAAATCACAATGACTGACCCATTACTTGGCCCACCACGTATCATCCTCCGACTGCACGATAGATTTGATAATAATTTGAAACATGCATCCTCTTACTCAAGCCATTCCTCAGTTATTGTAACAGGATACTATGCTGATTGTTCTTGGTTTTTATAGTTAATTGTCAAATATATTTTCAAAATTTTATTAGGAATGAAAAGGGGGTTTATTCCTTGGCTCACTTATCCTAATTTTGGTCTTTATTTTTTGTATTTATTATTTGGTTTATGTGAACATTTCAGTAATACTTTAAAATAATTCAGAGGGATGGAGACATTCTATTGTAACAAATCATTAATTTTACAATTCCCAGAATGTATACATTTATTGCATGGAGGCTATGCATGATTGCAGCTTAATTCTCCTCGAAATTTAACATTTGATTGGAATTAAATTGCACAATGAAGCGAAAAATTCAGATAATCTGAAACCGATTGTATCAGTAGTTTAATTATCCACCTGGGTTTGAATAGTGCTTCAGTGTTTATGGCCATCCCCCGCCAAGGTATGGAATTGTGTGAACGATTGTTTAGATTGGTCTGAAGTCAGTATTCATGCATCATGCTCTGACGATAACATTTGCAAAGTCGCTCAAGAAAGTTGATCATTATGTTATCCCATTGTCTTTTGTTGCAAGTCATTCCAGTTATGTTTTCTAAACCATTCTTTAAAAGTTGTTTCCAGTGATTCCATTTCGAGTTTAATCATTGTGACTGGCTCTGCGAAAAACGCCCCTAAGTCTAAAAAAATAAATAAAGATTTTCAGTTATACTCAGTCTAGCTTTATTTTGATGCAAGTTTGACCTCTGTAGCACATTCCATTCCTGAGATATATCACAATTCATGAAGTGATCTCTGTCACAGAATATGAGAGAAATGGCTATTTAAACATTTTACTGGTGGATAAAAGTGGCAAGATGAAGCTCACAAAATGCTACATTTTTTCATCTTTATTGATGGAAATTAGCGGTTCCTCTATCTGATTATGAAAGAATGGACATCAAACGTATCAAAACGTCAAAAAACAAGAAATCAAACATTTGAAGGAAAACAAAAACGCAGTGGCTGTTGTTACGGCAGTCGTCCGTGTGGTTCCCTGACTTCACAGTATTTGTCAGGATGTTTAGCTCTTGGAACCAGACTATCAGCTAATAGACTGGTTCAACCAGCCTGCAATGCTGACGAAATACAATCAAGTCAGGGAACCATACGGACGACTGCCGTAACAACAGGCACTGCGAAACACAAAACCTGTTAGGTTATGCACAAGGGCATGGCGTGACTTAAAGGCCTATACAACATTGGTAAAGGTCAAAATATTGCCACAGTTTGTGTGTTAAACCATTAAACATCCCCAAAAAACAATCCTGCGAAGGTTTTAGCTCAAATAGAGATCTGAGAAAGTAGAAAAAGGTAACAAACCGTCACGGTTTTTGCACCATTCTGTAGTGTAAGAAATAGTTTATGACTCTGACTTGCGAGTAATAAACTATTTTCTCGATGTTTGGCTGAAGATTTCTAGGGAAGAACAGCATCCCAGACCGTAAGATTTCAACATCAGGATTCTGTCATGACCATCTACAAACTGTGTAAATTGGAGGGAAATCTGTGGACATCGATGTTTTCCGATCTTCCCAATGTTGTATTGGGCCTTTAAGGACCTTTTTTATTTTTTAGAGTGGGTCACAATTGGCCAATGCTGTCTACAAAAGTGTAAAGTGGAACAAGCTGAAATTGTTTGTTATCCAGACTACAGACCTCTTGTAAGTAAATGCAAAAAAAAAAAGTTGAATGAAATCCACAATGTTCCTATGAATTACTAATCACTGGCCTTACCAACTGTAACCATACACACCCCTGTATTCTCCATTAAATGCACATTACAGTTAGTGTAAAGCAAATATGTATTGGGGATATAATGCTAACAAAATCCTATGACCTTTAGTCAATGGAATGTATATTTTCAGAAAGTTTGAAGAGTTTGGGTTATACTTATTTTTACCTGTTACATGTTTATATTCAAGCAAACATTTGCTTATCAACAACTTTACAATGGGACTTTGGGATTGATGTAATTTCTCCATTCAGTAATGGGTTTTGCCAGTATGATAAATAAACGTAAAATACAATGAACATAAAGTGTTCCCTGACTCAGTTGTTTGGGAGTATAGGAGTGTATCAGTGTTAAGTTCATTGACAAGACAATGGGTACATTACATCTTCAATTACGAGTTTTATGGGCAATGAATTGATGTACATTTTGATGATTTGGCAAAGTATCCCATTTCTTGCTGGATTGCAAGTACATGTACAGCCTTATTCTGCGATTCACAGTCCAATCGTTTTCAGAAATAGTACCAGAAATTGCAGATAATCTTTACATAAACTGAAAACTCAATCTGAAATTTCTCATGTCTTTTTCATCCATTTCAAACAGATAGTGTGGTAATACTGAAATTAATAACTCACAGTGTTGTTGACAGCAGGACACTGCTGAAAAATCAGACGCATAATTTGGGCTACACTGATCCCCAGGTGACAGCGCTGTAACCATAGACAGTGGTATAACCTGTCATGGTCACACCAATGAACTACCATGAGATAGTAATATTATCCAGTTAATTTCACACATCCTTTATAGCAATGTATGTGAGTGTTTTATTTTTCTCGCAGTGTTGCTCGTAGTATTACAATTCTTATCATAACTATTGTTATTCAATGAGGTTTGCCCAACTGAAGGTAATAATAAGAGCACGTATATACTGTGCTTATTTCGTAAGTATCCTCAGTCGATGCTTTGCCTGATTGCCTGCTGAAAACAAAATGCAGGCAGCTCGGGCGGGATTCGAACCTGCAACTCCTGCTTTCTAATGCAGACACCTTAAGCACTGGACCACTGAGCTGGTTGAGATCATGTGATTATTCGAATCTGTATTATATCTGTCATTGTTATAAGTATATCAATGATTTTCATTTCATTACGTAACTTGGGTTTTAGTAGGATTATTGTTCCATGACATTCTAGTGTTGGTCAGATTCTCACAAAATCCTTCCATCAAAGTACTGTAGAAGGATGTTATCATAATTATAATTATGAATTATTGCCCAAAGATAGAAAACCAGATGTTCAATACACGCGTATGTACAATAATTGCTACAAAGTACAATTTGTCAACTTATGCAAAGAATATTTTTCATTGAAACTAGCTATTCTTGTAAACCCTATGAAAGGTATGTTACAGATTGCACTTTGATATTGTTGATTATTTGTTTGGTTTTTGCAAATACTAGATAGGTATGGTTTTGGGCAATTTGTTAAATGAGTTAAATGAGAAACATTACTTTGAATATTCAACATGCCTTATTGTTGATTTAACCTTAGATTGGCTAGCGATTTGTTAGAAATAAATGGTAATTCTAGCATCATTAAGTCGGTGTATCTTTTTCTATTGTTATTTTAACACCAATGTTGTCATAAATATACCTATTGATTCCTTCATAAAAATTGCTCTTCATTTCCAATAATGAAAGGTTTTACATTGAAT
The DNA here is from genome assembly GCA_949987565.1 of Luidia sarsii. Taxonomy (NCBI): domain Eukaryota; kingdom Metazoa; phylum Echinodermata; class Asteroidea; order Paxillosida; family Luidiidae; genus Luidia; species Luidia sarsii. The sequence goes on from OX465118.1 coordinate 5,449,864, forward strand.
TGGTATCCGTCGGTTTCACATAACATTCTCATAACAAAATTGCAAACGATTCCAAACCAAGAATAAAATACAATTACTTTAAAGCCTAAAAGTTAATACACTCAATTAAAATTGACCCATGCAAAATTATAGTTGTGGAATTGAATATTTGTATTGCCATAATGGCCACATGGTTTGTTTTTTAAATTATGATTTCAATGACGGGGTTATAGGGGTAGGCTTGTGGGCTTAGTGTAGATGAGTCGACACTGATTGGATACAGATTCCAGAAGGGCCTATTTTCGTCACTAGAGGGCGTCCTTTAGTGCTGACCTTCAGCACATAATCATAGCCTAAAGGTTCGTTGTCATAATAACGCACATTGGGTATATAAGTAGTTCGTTGAACCAACTCGGATTGATCAACCTTCACCCCATGTCGCTCTGAAGCCTGTCGAACGCAAATGTTAATCTTTGAGTGACCTCCAAGATTGTGTAAGGTACGTCCCTTGCGCAATCTTTAAACTTGCAGTTAGGGTTAATTAACACTAACTCTAACCCCAACCCGGCTTGGACGTTGAATTCGACGACATAAATTCTACAGGACAGACACCCCAAAAAAATACTTTTGCCGACGCAGGTTTGGCGAGGTATTAATCAAATTAATCAAAAAACAATTTCTGCCTCTGCCTTTGAGAAAGGTCCTGCTAGGATCAAAACGTCAGGCCCACTAAATTTTGAGAAAACAATTTCAGAGGTAAACTTAAAGGAAATAAACAAGTTATTTAAAATGTGACGTCAGCGCCTGAAACACAATTCTTGGCAAGGGTGCACACGTGCACAAGCTATTTCCCTGGTATTTGGCAGCGTTCCAAGGTAGCGAAATTCTCCACTCTGACCCTTTTCGGAAATCCAGCTTATAGGCATCGGCTTCGTCTCTGTTATCCAAAAGCTGAAAACACAGGTTGGAGTCCTATATTGATGTTGAAGCTTTGTATTTTTTCCACAACGTCATTCAACGTGCAAAAACGAAGCCAAAGGCCTCCCGTTTTCGGCCTTGCACTTTGAAATGGACGGAAGAAAGAAACAAGGCCGGAGCCTGAGCCTAAACCGGATTTTCGAAAAGACCATGGAGCCTTTTCGAAGCCCGGCTCAGGCTCAAGCTCTTGCTCAGGCTCTTCCTTGGGCTCAGGCCCAGGCTTTGGCTCTGCCTCTAGCTCAGACGGATAGCTCAGGCTCAGGCTCAGGCTCAGGCTCAGGCTCAGGCTCTAGCTCTAGCTCAAGCTCTGGCTCTGGATCTGGCTCTGGCTCTGGCTCTGGCTCTGGCTCTGGCTCTGGCTCTGGCTCTGGCTCTGGCTCTGGCTCTGGCTCTGGCTCTGGCTCAGATTCAGACTCAGGCTCTGGCTCAGGCTCTGGGGCTGGCCCAGGTTCAGGCTCTAGCTCTTGCTCATGCTCAGGCTCAGACTTTGGCTCAGGCTCTGGGCTTATACTCGCTTAGTTTATTTCTGTCATACATCGCTGGGTAATTCATGGGCATACTACTCACGCTGAATGAGAGAACATCATCAAACAAGCAAAACCCACAAGCTGCAGGGTTTTCAGCGGAAAGATGACGAAGACGAAGTCTGAGCCTGAGTGTGAGCCGTGGTTTCGAAAGGCCCATGCAATTAGTGTACACTTCTTTTACAAAAAGGGGTGTTTACATTAAACTAATTGCATGGTCAAATAATGACTAAATGGATTTTACACAGTATAATCATATAACTCCGTGTTTTGAAAAATCGCCACCCCAGTGAGCGTTATGGATAGGAGACATCTCCTAAATCCACTTAATTCAATCGGGATGTTTTGAGCCAAGCGCCACTTTAAATTAGTTGTTTTTCAAGTAAGCGCGCAGTACTGACACATTCATGCTTCCGTTTGAGTCTGGAGAAGTTTCTGGGGCATCGGTGAATATCCATCTGGACTGCATTTGTTTGCGTGAGCATAGAGCTATAAGTAGAGAGCTCCGTGGTATGAGATATACTGCTCCGGCAACGTGTGACTCTCGTATCAGGATTGGCAGCTGTTCAACACCAGACCTCGGAAAAATTACCAAAAGAGAAATCCTTACGGAATACACTGTCATTGGGCCTGGGATGTTAACGGGGCGATAATAGGCCCTTACCGTGGATCTGGGACCCACTTGTTTTCTTTTTACAGATGAATACAAAAAATACACGGTCAATATGTGAACATGCATACATTCAGTAAAATTGATCTAAGGACAAGGAGGAGACAAAACATAGCCTAGGCCTACTATCAACCGAGTCGACTGGATCCCAAATGCTATTGAGTACAACCTGACTGGTACAACTCCACTAATCGGCCGGGTCAGAACCAGGCAGCTGAGGTTCCAATTGGCCGTGTACTATGCTTGACTGATGGCGAATTCATACGGCAGTATGTGCTTTACAATTTACATTGCACCACATGGAAAAAGGAAACCAGGAAGGCCCAGGACACTGTACCGTATACTTGCAGTATGTACAACAATCAATGGGAGACTACGGCCGTTTTCTAAATGAAGTCTTAGGCTCGGGCTCGAGGCGTCGTCTGTCTCACAAAGCCTGAAATCCAGATTGTGGTTTGTTAATTTGTTTGTTAGCTCGATAAGTACAGGGTATTCACCAAGAAACTGGATCCAAACCCTTTTTGTTTTAAGAAGGCTGTGATATTATAACGATCGAGTAAGATGAATATGACCAAATCCTAAGCCCAAGCCTAAGTCTTCATTTCGAAAACGGCCTATGAAGGGATGCTGCAACGAAAATGACATTGTCAACTCTGCTCAAGACCGCAGCGGTTGGAGACAGCTTGTAGTCGCCTGCTTCACAGCCGACCGATGATGATGACGATGGGGAGGAGGAGGAGGAGGGGGAGGTTGAGGATGAGGATGATGATGAAAACTGATCAAGAATCCAAGAATTCATGGATCACTAATGCCCCAGCTAGTTGCCGCCTGCCACGACGCCACGAATGACAATAATTATTGACAGTTTTAATGGTCTGTTGGTTGTTTTTTTTATTAAGCTTTGCATCCGGGAAGGTCGAGTATTTTTGAGTGATTTTTTTTTAGCATTTTCCCGGTAAAAGGCGGCTTTAGGGACAGTCTATAAAATATGTAAGTTCTGATTGAATATCGCGCAATTCCAAGAATCTCAGGAAACATTCGTTTAACAATTGTTTGTTTTCACCGTCAGAATCAGAATTTATGGAATTGTATCGTGTATGTTGTAATTATGAAGACTTTTTATTTGGATTTTGCAGACGTAACATTTGCTGGCTTTTAGGACTATCCAAAATTAGGAGTGCCTGACGTTTCGATCCTAGCAGGACCTTTCTCAAAGACACGATAACAAATGACTTATAAACTATAGGCTCAAGTTCTACTGGAAACTCAAGTTGCACGACCACCTTGGTTAACCAAACCTCACTATTGTGTTTCCTGCTGAGCAAAGACTAAGTGAAATACAAGTCAAGAACAGTTGACATCGCATCGCAGTGCTGTTTGCAGTAATCCTGTTTTCACGAGGGGGAGTATTCGTGCCTATAGCAGATAGCGGCTCTATGAAATTGTCCCCTGCATGCACGATCTAGACTACAATAGCCGGTTGATGGCTTTGTCAGATAGGGGTATTGAAACCACAATTAACCACACCTGGTTTTTCCTGTGGGAGGATAAGGGCCATACACCACGACACACCACAGCGTGGTTTTTGTGGTATCCTGTGGTATGTGAGCCTGCACCCCTGAGGGCACTGTGGTAAATTGCGGTATACAGTGTGTGTCCTGTGCGGGAGGTGCAAAGCGTTAGGGTTAACTGATTCAATTAACCCAATGGTTATTTTGACTATTTGTTTTGAAACATGTACTGTGTAGGCTTATTACTCAGGTGCATTATTACTGCAATTAATGTGATTCGTGGAAACTTTCCCAAATCAAGTATAGTAAGCCCCAAGTGCGGTATTAGATTTAAAGGTGGCTCGATCGTGACCCGAACTCGAGACTCGACCTTTGCACCCGTGACCCGGTGTCACGATTTTACACGGGCTCCCGTGCTGAGTTGAGCCGTGACGTCACTGGCTCACCTCAGCACGTTGCAGCAACATTCTCAGCTGCTCAGCGTGCTCAGATGAGTCAGTGAACCAAGCACGCGGGGGCGCCCTTCATGTTTGTAAAATTATATTTGGTTTTTGATTGTTTGAACTACCATGTGCACTGCGCATAACGTTTTTATTCATATGTGACCCGGCACAACGACATGAGGAATATCCCACCAAAACACTTTTTGAGTAAACAACGCCTGAAGTTAAAGTATCTTCACAATTCGATTACAAATCGATTTTTTTTTTGTGTTTTTTCGGAAATTTTAAGTATTAGAGGATATTATATTTTGATATCATTTGAAAGCTAATTGGTATACTCTTTCACATTATTAGACAACCTCAAAATCTCAAAAGTGGGGTTATTCCTCGTTGTGCTGTGCCGGGTCACATATAATAAAATTCATATCATGGTAACGGTCTCATCTGAGCTTGGACCGGGATCAGACCGCTACATCGGACTCAGACTCGACCTGGATAACTCGGTGACGCGGATCGGTCTCTGACTCGATATTTTGTGACTCGAATACAAGTCTAAAATGAAATTGCGGCTGGAAAACAGTCTATTCATAATATCGTGTCGACGTGCAGTAGTTTATTTGCAGCAATTGATACACATTATTTGAAAACAGAACAAAAAGCGGACACATCATATTTCCAGTGCAATCGCTCAATATATACCAATATGAAAATTAAACTCAGCCAAATATATAAAGGAAAGGGTCAACGGGAACATTGTGAACATTTTGAAAAATGGCAAGGAAAACTTTGACTTGACCGGATGTTGAACCCGAGACCCCTGGTTTAGCGTACCATCTGAGTTAGGCCTATCCAGCCCTTAGATGGCGGCCTTCCAAATAGTCAACTAGTCTTTGCCGAGAATATTGCAAGCTGATCACTGACCAAAATGACCAAATTGCAGATCTCACAAATTTGAAAGGCCTGACATTTCGGTCCCAGCAGGGCCTTTCCCAGAGAAAGGTCCCGACTAGGAATGAAACATCAGGCCCTTATATTTTATGAAAAGTGGTTTGATAAGTGGTTTTCCCCTTCCTTACCGAAACTGATTAGCTTCCATTTTGTTTTAAAAATTATTGAAAAGTTCCCTGTTAGTTCCTTGATTTGTTCGACTACCTTTACTCACGTTGAAGGCCGAACGTTTTGATCCTAGCGGGACATTTCCCGAATGTCTTAGAGTCAATAAGCACTTTGCAACGTCTGTGTATGAAGTTCAGACCCTCTTTTATTTCAGCGTGTAAGAATTGAGTCGGAAGATGTGCATTCGCCCGCAGCTGTGTGGTGAGTTCGGATCCCGCCTGGAAGTTCAACGGAGAGAGATGGGGGCACAAAGGTCATACAGTCGAGGCGGATCTGAAATGGCGGGCTGTCATTAGCGACGCGTCCGCAATGAAGGATGCTTCGTTTCGGGCTTGCTTGGTACGTCGTGCACGAATCCAGCGAACAGACGGGTGCACCATGGAAGCCAGGGCAGCAATGCCGAAGAACGCAGAGTTGAGGTAGGTCGGTGCGTGGTAGCTACCCGTCACGTCTTTCAACATACCTGCATCAAAATACAAATCCGAAGAAGTAATACTGTTGGCTCATTCAACGTTATGCCTATACCTCCCTTATAAGTAGTATTGATCTGTTTTATTATAGTCGGTTCTCCAACCCCAACCCCCTTCCCCCTTCTTTTTTGTTCCTCGTGTCTCCGATACCCTCTTCCTTTTTTACCTTTCCTCCTTTTATCCTCTACTCCCCTTCCCCAACCTCTGGTTTGATGAAGCGCAATATTTCCGTGTAGTGTTGTGATAACTGTGTTTTACAATTATTTATACACAAACAACACACTTATACCACTTGCCTATTGGTCATTTTTGTAAAACATGTAATTATTTTTTATGTGGCTTGTAAAAAATTAAATGTCAAGCACAATGCATTTCACAGTATAACCTTCAGAGTTGTCTGTATAATTATATTCTTTTATTCTTTCATATTTTTGATATCTGATTTGTTTTTGTTTTGTTTTAACTTTAGTCTTTTATTGTGGCAGCAATTCAGCCTTCCTGGCTGCAAGTGCCCATTTTCATATGAAATAAATAATTTTAAAAAACAATAATGATAACCCTTTGCATATAAGCCTACATGTACCACACAAAGCAGTAAAACACAATAAAAATGCTGTCGGCCATATACAATATTGGGAAAGGTCAAAGATTGCCACAGTTTTTGTGTTAAACCATTGAACGTTCCAAAAAGCAATACGGCGAAGGTTTTAGCTTTAATCTGAGAGTAGAAAAATGCAACCGTCACGGTTTACGCACCAGCATGTAGTATAAGAAATAGTTCATTACTCGCGAGTAATAAAACGGATTTGTCGATGTTTGAGTAAAGATTTCTCGAGAAGTACACTGTACAGCATCCCAGACCGTAAGATTTCAACATGGGGATTCTATCTTGACCATCTAAAAACTTTGTAAATTAGAGGGAAATCTGTGGACTTCGATGTTTTTCAATCTTCCCGATGTTGTATTTGCCCTTTAAACGGTTTTAAGCAATGGAACATTCACCGACAGAAAAAAAGGTAAAACCATTTCATGATCTTTGACTTCCATAAAAATTATCTCTTCGGCAAACATTTTTGGTACTGTTTTTTTTTTTAAGTTTGATCCGGTTACGTGACTTAATCTTCCCAGGCAAGCCGACCTTCGCTACCCTGGCACATGCCGAAATAAGAACGGGATGGTTATGGGGGAGGCGTGCAAAACATATCCAAAATGCACTCTGATCTCCACTTAATACATTCACCATGTGTTCATCATGTTCACCATGTGTTCAACATTTTGTTGAACAGATTTTCACCACTAGTCGTGAATATTTTTTGCGACTGGTCGTGAAAATTTTGCGTCTGGTCTGGTAACGATTTTATTTTTACAATTAGTCGGGGTTTTTTGGGGGAGGGGGAAATGATCGTGATTTCTTTTTATTTACGACTGTTCGTCATTTCTTGACGTGATTCACGTCTAGTTCATGTCTAGTAAAAAATCCCGAGCAGTCGCAAGTAAAATCGACCAGTCGTGAAAGTGAGTGTCCTTAGCAGTAGCAGTAGCAGTAGCATCGGTAGCAGCAGCAACAACAACAAGAGTAGAAGTAGCAGTAGCAGCAGTAGCATCAGTAGCAGCAGCAGCAACAGCAGCAGTAGCAGCAGCAGTAGTAGTAGCAGCAGGAGTAGCAGCAGCAGTCGGCAATAGTAGCAGTTGTAACAGCAGCAGTAACAGAAGTACTAGTAGCAGCAGCAACAACAGCAGCAGTAGCAGCAGCAGCAGTTCTACTAAAGTTGTACTAGAAGTAGTAGTAGTGGTGTAGGTAGAAAATGCAACTGACCTATGACGTATCCTCCTACCGTCGTCCCAACACCCGAGCAGAAGAGAGAGACTCCGAAGGCAGCGCCAAGGTAGAGCAGACCCACGAGTTCCCGCAGGAGGACGGCCACGAGAGAGAAGTAGACACCGCAGCAAATGCCTACGGTCGTGGCGCAGACCACCCAACCGGCAAAGGTCGTTGTCTGGGGAAGAGTTGCTGTGGAAACCACGGAGACGATCAAGGAGAGCGTGTACATCCAGGCGGGCGAGATGAGCTTGCGGGTCAGGAACCAGCCGTGGGTCAGCCTGCCCACCAGACTACCCAGGCCCACGCAGGAGAGTAGGACGGAGCCCTGGCGAGGCGACATACCAGACGACACAGCCTGGTTGACGAGGTGGACCGTCACGCCCGAGTAGCCGGCTGTGTGGAATATGCAAGCACCGAAGATGGCCAGAATGGCTGGCGTGAAACTCTGCGTGAAGATGGACTTGCGACGCTGAGCTCTCATCTCCCACGCTGGAGACGTCCCGCCTAACTCACGAGTACGGCCTGCTCGGCTGTCACAACCACCGTTGAGGGCGGGCTCCATTTCCGCCGACGCCTCCGAGATGCCGCTATCGGACGACATATCGTCGCTGTCCGCACGGGCGACGGGACGAAAGGGACGGGACTTGAAGCGAGACGACGGCCTGAACAGGGCTCCGAGGACAATGACATTTGACACGATGGAGGCCTCGATGAGTAGACTCCCTCTCCAGCCGTAGTTCTCGATCAGATATTGAACGAGTGGAGGGAAGACTAGCACACCGGCCCCGGGCCCTGCGTAGGCAATGCCATTGGCCACAGTGAAATGCTTGTTGTAGAACTCGCCAACTGCTACTATGATTGATACGTGTGTAATGGAGCCACCGAGACCTGAACAGAAACGGAAATGAAAGCAACATTCAATAGTGCCTCCAGAGTCTGCATACAAACATCTCTGACCGATAAGCAGCGATACATAACTGAGGAACTGAATGGTGGTTACTGGCCTCGTTTGGTATATAATACTGCCTTGAATGCGAGGAAAGGAATAGGCTATGTCTGCACCGTACTATGGAAAATGCCATATTAAAAAGATACTGATAATTGGTCCGATTTGGGTCACTGTGGCGATGACAGACAAATTTACATGACCTGCGTGCTTCCTCCGGCCGTAGTCGTTCGTTTAGATACGGCTGTGAGGACAACCTGCACAAGGCGTATGTGCACAACGAATCACGTGAATCCTTGGATAACGAATATGCCGCCCGTCCATTATGGTGAACACGTGCCGTTGAAGAGGAATAGACCTCGTGAGCACGTGGTGACGGCGTGATTGGAACCCAGCAAAAGGCCAATACATGTACGCATACGGAACACACTGACGCGACCCCGACGCTTACTATCAATAAGATTACTGATGTTGTTGTCGTTGATTTTACCAGCAATGAGGCCGATGCAGATGAAGAGATGGAAGACGGAGGTAGCGAAGGAAGCTGCTGCAGTCCCGCACGCTAAGAGTGCTCCACCAAGCATGATGGCCGGACGACATCCAATCCTCCTGACCAAAACGTTACTGAGTGGTCCTGCACAAAAACAATCCACAAAGCCGTTCACTGCAAGTTGAGCACGACCCCTTAATTACCTTAACCCTAAACCCTACCCTGCAATCCCAAACCCAATCCCAAACAAAACCCAATCCCAAACAGAACCAAATCCAAAGCCCAATCCCAAACCCCAAAACGTAAGCCTAACCTTAACTCTAACCCTATAACACTAACCTTAACTCTATTATAACCCTATAACACAATTCCCTTATCCTAACCCTTACCTTTACCCACGCCATGTTTACCATAAACTTAACCCTGCAACCCTAAACCCTACGCCTAACCTTAACCCTCACCCTAGGGAAGATCGCCCAAGGAAATAAGATAGCTTCTGGGGTTCGTGTCAAAGTCCCCCGGTGTACCGATACATGGCGAACGGATACCGGAGCGGTATTTACGCAACGCACTCTATCAAGATAACACCAAAGTAATCGGTATCGGCCATCAGGATTAATTTATATGTCATGTACGTGATCTACAAGCATGTTGAAAATACTGTGCTTATGTAAGAGTAAGGCCAGTCCAAGGTACACCGCATGAACAGTTACTGTCAGAACTGGGGCACATCGATTCACTGAGGGGTGATGACTGTACAGCAGTCTCTTATGTCAAATAAGAAATTACGTCCGAAAGGGACAATGCGTTTCCGCTTAGTTGCGAGATGTTGAGGTGCAACCAATGGAGAATAGGCCGTAACGTTATTGTAAGCTCTTTTAGGCCTATCTTTAATGGCGTAGTGGTGTACATAATTATTGTGGGTAACAGGGACGATTTCACAAAGCCGTTCGATGTATCGTAATCAACTTACGATGGATAACCCATCGTAAGCTGTGATAGGCCGTATGGTTTCTGTGCATTGCTCATTGTCTTGCGATTGATCGTAAGTTACGTTGGGTTTGGTGAAATCGACCGCTGCAGAAAGGACATTTCCCCGATGAGGACGCGCTATAGGCCTAGTTCTGTATCCACTGCATGTGCTCAAGATATTAAATGCAAACAAACAAAGCCAGGTTTACACAAATTGGTTGTTTGCATCTGAATGAAAGAGAGGGTGTGGTCCCTGGAGATATACGGCAGTTTATGGTTGAATTGCTTCTGACTGACGCCCCCACCCAGGCAAATTAACTATCTGGGAAGGCCACCATCTAAGGGATGGATAGCTCAGATGGAAGAGCACTGGTACGTTAATCATGAGGTCTCGGGTTCAAATCCCGGTCCAGTAAAAGTTTTCAATTTTTCACAAATTGTTAGCTCATGGTGGTTTATCGACTTGCCTCCGAAGTTCTCGACAGCGATGCCGGAGCTGACGACCCATCCAAGCTTGCCAGAACCCTTCTGGAATTCCTCGATGAGGACCGGTATGAAGGTACCGTAGGTGCAGAGAACACCGTTGTGAAGCAGGAAGGCCAGGAACGACGCCGTGACGACCACGCGACCCCAGCGATGCTTGACCGTGGGGCAGTCACACGCACCGGCCGGTACACACCCACCACGATCGCTCGCCTTCCTCCCGCCGATGGCGGACTCTCTCGTGGCCGATTCTATCAAGATAAAGGCTGTATTACTTTATGTTTCGTTGGTGTGGGTTGGATTGTGTTAGGTCGGAATGGGCTGCCATTGACAGGGTCGGGTAGGTTGAGCTGGAATCAGTGGGGTTTGAAGGAGGTCTAATATACCTCCTTGGTTTGACCATGTTGGAGTGGCCGGGTTGGGATGGGTTGGGTTGGGATGGGTTGGGATGGATTGTGATGGGTTTGGGTTTTGTTGGGTTGAGTTGGGTTTTGTAGGGTTGGGTTGGGTTGGGTTGAGTTGAGTTGAGTTGTGTTGGGTTGAGTTGGGTTGGGTTGGGTCGGGTTGAAGTGGGTTGGGTTGTGTTGGGTCGGTTTAGGTTGGATTGGGTTGAGTCGGGTTGAGGTGGGTTGGGTTGGGTTGGGTCGGGTTGGGTTGGGTTGGGTTGGGTTGGGTTGGGTTGGGATGGGTTGGGTTAGATTGGGTTTGGTTGAGATGGGTCGGGCTGGGTTGGGCTGGGCTGGGCTGGGTTGGGTTGGGTTGCCGTGGGTCAGGTTAGGTTGCTTTGGGTTAGGTTAAGCTTAGTTATGATCGGATGTCAATTGGTGTTATGGAATTGGATTATGATGACCTAAATTAGATGACATTATTCTTGAATCTGTGCTTACCTTTCTGCTTCATTGTCACAACTTGCTTCTGCCCAATCTATCCGCGGTCTGTGGTTTGTGTTGGCCTGCAAGATCATAACTGTTGTATGTATTGTCAAGTTTATCTGGAGTCACACAAGACAATGTGGTTATATCATACCTAGGCACACCATGGTATTTCAAACTAAGGTCAATGATGATGATAGCCGATAGCATTGTTGCAGTGTGCGTGCGCACAATGTCATCAGATAAGACATAAAACAAGACAAGGAGGCCTTCAATTTGTACTCGATTCGACCCGACTGGTGGCACTGAAATGATTTTATTGGATTTACGGCGAATGGGTGCACATGGGGTTGGATCAGGTCGTAAAGTACAGTTTTCGTGTGAAGTTTTGTTCGCCATTACGGTCTCAGTTAACCCCATGCAGTGACCTTTTAGGCGTATGACCCGCTGTCTGCCGTTGGTTGGGAATGGTCTAGTTCGCACACTAATAGCATAAGTGGCATCTAATTGGCCGATCCAACTGGGATTGTATTCAAATTATCGCACGGTATAGAGGGCCAATAATTCTATCGAATTGCGGAGGCCATCAGCTTATTTGCATTGTGAGGTAGTCACGAAGGAGACATTGTATACTCAACCTCCATGAAATGACGAGTTGTTTGAACACTGATACAAGAATGGCTGCCATTGTTTCGGCTGGATAGCTTATTGAATTATCGCACGTTTGCGTAGAGAATCGCAGCGCTGAATGTTGTCAGTCACACAACGGACCTGTTGTGTATTTACTTTCCATAATTCCTATACCGAGTAAAATGAGATTGGCCATTATGAAAAAGATGAGCACACAGCTACTATTGTGTTTTAATTGCATGTGCTAGGGACTAGACGGCAGGAGTTCATCCGTGTCCTAGCGAACAGATGTTGTGTTCTGCATTTTCAACATCCCGACCCAATGATGAATCACAGCAGTCCCGTTAGCATACAAACGATCTGCAAAAACCTTAGTCTATATTTCTTGACGGCATATAATTTGCCCAAAGGATGGAATTATAATATACAGTTGCCCTGCGTGTTTTATTTTGAGCTGTGTACATAATGAGTTAGTTACATTATCTGGTTCAATTTGATATGGTTTGAAGCTGATGGGTCTAATGTAACTAATTCAGCTATATGTACATCGCTCATTTGAAAAAAAAAAATATCCCTTAAATACCCATTTTTGTGGAGCCGGTCACAATTTATTTATACCCTTTAGAACAGAAAAGTCAATATCAAATCATTACTAAAATAGTAAAAATTTCAAATGTGAATAGATCTATAGCATCATATAGTTAAATGCGTCACATTTTTTTCATTTAAATGCCTTTTCAAAGCCTCACCAACATGAAGGTTTTTTGTATCTACCATAGAGGTTGTAGGTCCAACTCATTCTGCTTTCAAAAATTTGAGTATTAAACGCCAATAATAATAATAAATAACTTCGCTGAGTAATCACTTTCTTCACTTTTATTTGGAATCAACTTACTAACCAATAGGCCCTCTATCCAGAGAACAGCAGACTTGAATGACTCGTGACTCGGACTTGTAGTCCGACTCAACCCTCATTTTCCAATGACTCAGACTGTCGAGTCATGGCAACGACTGAGTCGGCGACTCCGATTCCGACTCGAGTGACTTGGCAACGAACCATAAGTGGAAGGTTTGCGGTGACACCATGTCACCATGCTCTTTTCAGTGTGGCACTGAAAAGAGCCACAGCGAATCTTTTGAGAGCCACACTCCTTCTTTAAAGCCCCTACACAACATTGGTAAGATCGAAAAACAGAAATGTTCACAGATTTACATGAAACTTATACAGGTGATATACAAAAATGTTGCAAACTGCTTACTGACTAAAATTACCAAAATGTAAATCTAAAATTTAGTGGGCCTGGCGTTTCGATCCTAGCAGGACCTTTCTCAAAGGCAGAGAGAAAGGTCCTGCTAGGATCGAAACGTCAGGCCCACTAAATTTTAGAAACTTATACAGTTTGAAGATGGTTATACTGTAGTAGAACCCTCTCACTGAAACATTTCTGCCTAAAATGTTGTATTTTGGGAGAAATGAGTAAAAGAAATAGTTCACGTCTCACCGAGATCTAAACTATTTTTTGGAACAGTGCGGCGTTGAATGCTGCATTTTCGCGAAACAAATGAAGTGGTTTTCACGATTTTCTCGAGACTCGGTTGGCGGATTGAGCTGAAATTTTCACAGGTGTGCTATTTCATACATTATGTTGAATCAGACAACGTAATGCATGCTATTGAGACGTAGGCCCTCTAAACTATTTCTTTTACTAATTTCTCCCTAAATACAACATTTTAGGCAGAAATATTTCAGTGAGAGGTTTCTACTATAACCATAAGTTTCATGTAAATCTGTGACCCTTTCTGTTTTTCGATCTTACCAATGTTGTGTAGGGGCTTAAGTCGAGACTCGACCTGGAATGTGACTCGAAAGAATATTTTTGTGACTTGACTAAGGCTGGAAAACAGAAGCCACAGCAAAACAGAGCGGAAAACTTTAAAAACTCAGTGTGGTGATGCGTAATACAATAGGCCCGTATCAGCTTAGTTGGTATATACATGTTCATAGCGCAAGATTTCCTAGGTCTATGGTTAGTAATGCTCTAGCTGCAAACCTAAAACACTGGAAGAACTTCAACACATTCAATGCTTTCAAACAAAGTGCAACTACTTTGCGTTCGTGTTGCGACCCACCATATGCCATTCAAAGCTACACAAAATCAGACCTGCTTCGAATTTCAGAAACTTACATTTTACGCTGTGCCTATGCTAGCAGTTTACAGCGAGCAAAGTCCGGCTTTTCATCGTGAGGCTGCTAGACGTCTAGTGAGCTGTTTTTCTACGCGTACATGCTGAGTGTGTGGAGTCAGCAGAATTGTTGAGGGGTAGGGCTAGCAACAGCTGTTGCCAGTGCTGCGCGCTGGCAAACACAAACACTAACCTCACATCTGAACTGATAATGAACTCGCTGGTTCCCGTAGCTAGCGGTTCGTCCTGTAATCGCTATCAGTTGCATGGGGGTTAAAGGGAACACATACATGTACGTGGCCCCCAGACGGATCATTCCATCCGAATCCTCCCGGGGTTCGACGGTACAGGGCTTAAAGAGTTGTGCTTGAGCATAAGCACAAAATGTCATAGGATCACTTTGCCAACCCAAACTTCAATTGACTGAGTTTCATGCTGAGTAAAGAATAGTGGAATACAAGTCATTATAATGCGCTTTGTAATTTTGTTTACACGGGGAAGAATGTTCATGCTTAGCAGATTTTCACGCTTAAGCGGCTCTATGAAATTGATAAATTGGCCCCTGTTAGGCGCACGACTCGCACTCAATCCCACATTATCGCAACGCATGGGGTTCCGTGTGGTACTTACTTTGAGCGGGGTATCACCATCAGTATTGCCAGTTTAATAGTCGTGCCGCCATTGAAGCCTGCATTTCAGATCGCTGTGCATGTATATAGGCCTAACACACTCTTTTAGCCATTTTAATTATTGCTTAATACAAACAAGTCAAACAAACAAAGGAAAAACTGACTGGGAACTTAATCTTATGAACAAATTGAACATTTGGCAAAATAAACTTTGACTGGACCGGAATTTGAACCCGAGACCTCTGGTTTTGCGTACCAGTGCTCTTACCATCTGAGCTATCCAGCTCTTAACTGGATAACACAACATTGGTCGAGGTCAAAGATTAGTATTCATACGTTGTCTGATTCAATACATGCATGAAATAACACACCTGTGAAAATATCATCTCAATACACCAACTGAGTCTCGAGAAAATTGTGAAAAACGGCTTAATTTGTTTCGTGAAAATGTTTAGATCTAGCATTCTAGAGACGTAAACGATTTCTTTACTCTTTTCTTTCTATTCTTATTTAGGCCTATAGGAAAAGTATGGTCCGTAATCTTTCTGACACTGAAGTTGTATTTTGCTTGTAAGCGGAACATACCCTAATCAGCTCTGGGATGATGGCTATGGTACCATGGTTCTAAAGAAAACAGATACACGGCAATTTGTCTTTAATCCATTGAATTGTCTCAGGCATGAACACAGAGGCCTATTGAAAAAGGGTTTCTCAGGAGCCTGATTGCTGTGAAATGCAATAGGCCAGTACTCCTTTATAGTCACGGATGACAAGTTCATATTCGGAAAGCAACATGTACCAATATCCGGCCAACCTTTTTGAAAGTTTGAAAAGGGCAAAGGGTCGCAAACTCAGCCGCCCCTGGGGGGAAATGAAATTCGACGTAATAATTCATAGAAGTCCCAGCTCCAATACCCAGCACGTAGAAAGGAAATCACAGTAACACCACATTATATAGCACAGACCGCGCAGATAAAGTTTTTAGTACAAAAAAAACCTGTGCTGTGAGTCATGGGTCATTACCAAGGACATGGAAAACAAGATCAATGCCTTTGCAACATCATGCTACAGGGTCATGTTAAACATCAAGCGTGTGGATTGCACTCCAAACGAGACCATCTATAATCTAACCAACACCGCTCCTCCGATCATCAAAGTCAAGGCACGCCAACTCAAATGTCTTGGCCATATACCCCGCCTCAAAGATGACGAGCTGTGAATGAATTGCTCTATAATGTTCCTCTATACATGGGAAGAGGAAATCGGGACGGCCTCGCACATTGTACTTGCAGTATGTTCACTTGTCCAGCACCTCTTGGGAGATACTGAAGGGAGGCTACTACCAGACAAAATTGCTTCTCTGGCCCAAGACCGTAGCAGTTGCAGAAAGTTTGTAGTCGCCTGCTCCGCAGCCGAATGATGATGACAAAAAACTACTTCAATTAAATTAATGAGCATCTATAGAGGGCATCCGAGTATAAGGTCATGTGATGTTCGAAACGTCAGCCCCTCCAAATGTTTGCCAGGGTAGAATTTATGGTGCGTCTTGAATATGGCATTCATGCAGTTCAATACCTGTTTATAGACATTATGGTAGATGTATTTCTGTACTCACCTCCGTGGTTAATAGACGGTGTCAGCAACTGTTGACGACCGCTCAGCAGGCGGGCATTCAGCGAACTGGCGGCCGGTGTAAACTACCCGTCGTGCACGCACCAGGACCGGCGGACACCAGACGGGCCAGTGTGATTCACCGTGGCCTCAGTCTAGCTTACGGATGGACCCGAGCAGCTTGCACCCCATGATCGCGAGGCAGTAACTGAGATCACTGGATGAGACATCGTAAATTTGGCACAACGAACATCATTGCATTTCACGTCAAGGTCACTGTCAAACTCAATCGAATGTACGGTAACGAATCCCTTAGAGACAACTAATGCTGGATTTCCGATCCTTGGGAATAAACGCGAGTAATAAAATGTATCCCACTATCGCAAGCCCAACAAAGATAGCTATTATTTTGGGCATAGTCCGCAACTTCTTAACCTTCAGATATTCAACAAAGGCAAAAACCGACACAGCATTTCCAACTGAACGGTGTAAGTAACTATAGGACGCGCAAATGACCTTTTACTTTTAGTCGCACACCACGACAAATATCGCCATGTCGCCACGGTTAATGAGGGAGTCTACCTCCGTTGAAGGGCGTACCCTTATTCGCACGATTCTGCTATTAAAGAGAAAACTTTATGACCTTTTATAGGGAACTGAACAAAGACGAAGTTTGACAATTGTGAGACAGTGTGGTATTAGCTGTTCTGCGAGTGTTATGCCAATTAGGTTGCACTATTCCTGTGGCGTCGAATGGTATTCTGTCGACAACATAATTATTAATATGCAGGTATTCGCCGTTCGTGTTTTAAATCTAATAATCCGGTTTCTATAGTGCTAGGATTTCGTCCGAATTAAGTGGATTATAGGGCCTGAGTGCACTCTTCAACTGAAAAACACGACCAACAATGAAAATGTTTCCCTGCATGAAAATAATGAATCACCGCTTTCAGTCTCCTGAAGACGAACGGAGTAGACTGTTCGGAAACGTCGAGTTCCTCCGGTTCTTTTCAGAACCACGCATACTCACAAAAGTGTCACCGCAAACCTATTTCTCCTGCTTTTCTCACCATGAAAACCTTCAAATCTCATTTAGCACGAGCTCTCTTCAATGGAACTACAATATATCTCCTTTATGAACTTTTGTGTTCAAAAGCAGCAGCCCTCATGAGTCTTTAGTTTAGACGAGTGAATACAGGTCAGCATTACTCACCTCGATATGCGCTAATGGGTTAAGGTCTACAGAACAACTGTACGCCAGGTGGTAGTGACCCGTCCCTCTTATCGTGACCTTGTGCTGGAATTATTATGGGGTTGCTATAAAGACATTTTCAGACGACGCTGGAAAAAACCTCGCAAGGCTTGAGAAAATGTCTCATGCATGAGAAATCTTACAAAAGTGCCATCGTGTAAAAGGTTACCAATGCTTGAGAGTGACAGACGTCCCTGGTATCTTCCGCTAGCGGAGGATTTCTCACGGGACCATTAACAATCGATCATGTGAAGGGAGGAATCACATCTTCATGTAGGCTGGTTCCCGTCCCCTACCTAGTCTCCAGGCGTCTCACGTCCTCCGAAATGTAGGCATTTCCCGTCCCCTACCTGGTCTCCAGACGTCTCACGTCCTCCGAAATGTAGGCATTTCGGAGGACGTGAGACGTCTGGAGACCAGGTAGGGGACGGGAACCAGCCTAATCTTCATGTAGGGGGCCTCATAAATGATCTATTGCACCCTATAGGTCATGTGACCTATAGTGGGGAAAATATCAAACAATCACCAAACATGGCGGCCCCCAGATCAAGGTGCCGCTTTATACGATGAATATTGCACTACTTTGTTTGATCGAGGCTTTTCTTTCTCGAAATCTAGGCAGAATATTCCGGAGTCTGTAGCTGAGACCTATATCGTGGGAACCCCCGTCTTCGACGGTACACGTTTTCGACGCTTGGCCTTCTAACTCACATCGCACTATGAAAACAACTCCGTATAACGATATCAGACTTCGTATCTTCCAGTTTGTTTCCTGCTCTTTGTCCGTCACCGAAAATTTGGAAAGTTAAGGCTCTTTCAGTAGGCAAAACTCGTGTGATTCAAAAACTTGCTCTTTTGGGGTCTATTTTCCTAGGTACAAAATTGGCAGTTGCTTCGAAGCTCAAGTTTTCTTTATTGTTGGTCCTAAAAAAATCTGAGTGTACCATAATAAACCCCAACATGGAATACCCACTATAAGTCAGGTGATGGCATTGCGCAATCTGTCTATTGCTTCTATGCAACGGTGAATTGCTAATGCCATGATTATAATTTATTGATGCGGTTTATGTCATTTTGTTTTCATTTGGGTCAATTGATGTTGACAATTTCGTCAGGTTGTTTTTGTTTTAATCAAGTATTAGGCCGGGAACTTTGTCTTGTTTTTAATGCTAGTGTTTTCATTAGCATTGGTGTATGAAATTCTTAGTTACTAATACTGTAATGTTTTGTTTATATAATGAAGGTGTAAGTCTCTTAATAGTATTTCATCTATAGGCCTGTTATTGTTTATTTCATTCTTCATGTTTAGTGTATTCGTTAATTTGAATGTATCAATGTTTGGATTGTTGGTTCATTTAATTAAGTTTTATTAATTAAGTTTTATAAGTGTTCGTCTATATTGCTAATAATTATCTTATACTAAAGTTAGTGGAAGTTGTGTCTTTTATTCAATAGGCCTACTGTTTTTTGTTTTCATGCATGTTTAGTGAATTAATTAATCTTAATGTTTCGATATGTGCATTCCTGCTTAATTCATTACTGTATTTCTATTTTTTAAGAGTTGAGGCAAAGGAGAAGTTTGGGAAATACCAGGACTTGTGTCGGGTCATTGGTAAAGGTCGGATTACTCCAGAAAGGCCCTGCTATGAACAGCTATAGGGCCCTAATTGGACAAAGGGCTCGAGAACCGAGGCTACAGCACGTAGCTTGATCCGAGGTGAATCCAGCACAAATGAAAATAAGATCTTTCATTCTGTTGAGCGAATTTAACATAACTTATGAAGTGCATCGTCGGTTGCTCGCAAAAAATGGCACAAGTGGGTTCAGACGCTATTCACTTTATGCCCTTCTGCTGGGAACAAATTCCGTCTGGTCCCTTTTATGGCTTTCATTCGGTTGTTTTACGTCATCATGACGTAAGACGTAAACACGGAATGTGCATACGATTGAAGCTGGTATATGGGCCTAATGGGTCATTAAAAATAATTTACCTTAGTGACCTTCCTTTGACCTTTGACCCTGTATTCATGAATACATTTGAGAAAAGTCCTGCTAGGATCGAAACGCATTTATCTTTTAATTTACATTTGGGTCATTTCAATTCAGTATTGGTAATCAATTCGCATTTGTTGGTTAGCTTACTTCAAACAGCAAACCGACGTTCGGGTTGGATTTGACTTAACCCATGACAGTAAAAGCTTATTCCTCCACGGTAAAATCAAGTGAAAAGCGAGGGAGAAAATGCCCTTTTTTTTATTTAGAAAACAAAATTCCATGAGAGGCACACATTTGGGTTAAAACTGCCTAACAAACCTGTCCCTGTCTGTTTTTGCAAAGAGCTCATAAATTTGCGCGCGGAAAAAACCCTTCACTTAATGAAGATTCGCACTGCAAGCTATAACAGTACAAAACAGCAGAATGCACGTCAAAAGCAATGAATTTCGCCTAAAAGCAACATCATGGCTGGGTTATCCTATTGCAGCGTGTGAGCATAATGGTGTCATGTTCCATTACAGTTAAGGTTATCAGTACACGTTATCTGTTTTGGCTTCCATACACGCGTGTAAATTGAAGCTGCAGTCGATATTTTCGTATTACCACGGGTGTGTTCGATTACCGTACGGGTGTTAGATAAAGTTACTTCAGCGTTCGGGTAGACGTCACGTGATACTCGGCATCTGTCCACCACAACCCTAGCTGGTGAGTGGGTCCCTAATGGCTGCTCAGGCGGAATGACGTCATGGGGGCTGTTTCAGGGTTATGCAATGAAGGCAATGGCGGATGGCAAGCTGAAGGGTGCACAACACTAAATCGAGCTCCCATTGAACACTGTACAAAAACACTTGCTTTCAAAGCCAATTATTCCACACTCAAAAGTTTCTCAGTTCTTAGATAAGACTTGAAGGTTTGAACGGTGGAAATACTAAGTGGAAGGTTTGCGGTGACACCATGTAGCATTTCTCTTTCGAGAAGGAGTGTGGCTCAGAAAAGAGCCGGTATCCGTTACCGGCTCTTTTCAGAGCCACAATACTTCTCAGTTCTTGTAGCTATACTGAAAATTGTAGTTTGGACCTTCATCTCTCAGATTCCTGTCAATTAATTGTGTGTGCCCTTAGCCGATTAGCATTTTTGCTAATTACCCCCAGAAAAAAGACCCACCCCTAAAATATGTGTAGCCATCCAAGCCGAATTTCCGCAAGGATTTTTGCATGGACCCCTCCACTTCTACAGCCAAATAGGGCCACATTTAAAGCCAGATATGTTCGAAATTGAAGAGTGAACTCCCAGGTTGTCTACCAGTCTACCATATATTGGTTTTAATTAGCCTACAAAGATACCTTGCCAAAATAAAAAGTTGTGGGTCCACACATTTTGATAATCTGCTCAGCGGAGCCATCTTGGACGGAATTAGTGTACTGCACCCTATAAGTAGGTCTCTGGTGGCTGTTTTGATGGAATGACGTAATGGGGCGCTGTTTCGTGCAATGAAAGCAATGGCAGGTGGCATGCTGAATGAGCGTGGCACACCGTCCATGACGTCACGACGTCGGTATCTGAACAAGTGGTACACCGTGTGTCATTTATGGGAAAACCGTGGTTAAAACCTGCTGCCAGTACTGGAGTAAACTTGAACCTTCCTTATAAAGCCAAGCTAATTTGAACTCGTGAAATCGGCTAACTAGCCCTCTGCCACATGAGTTACTGTTGTAGCCGAGTTGAATAAGAGGTTTGTGTGGTGGAAGTGTCAAGTGGGAGGTTTGCGGTGACACCATGTAACACATCACCTTTTCAGAAGGAGTGCAGCTCTGAAAAGAGCCGTTAACGTTTCGGGCACTGCGTACTCTGCCCGTCGCCAGTAGTCTCCTTTCAGAGTCACACTCCGTCTCAAAAGAGATATTTTACACGGTGTCACCGCAAATCTTGGTACTGTGCTTCCACCGTGCACACCTCCAAGTCTTAACCCAG
This sequence comes from Luidia sarsii, assembly GCA_949987565.1. Taxonomy (NCBI): domain Eukaryota; kingdom Metazoa; phylum Echinodermata; class Asteroidea; order Paxillosida; family Luidiidae; genus Luidia; species Luidia sarsii. Next base: position 5,471,412 of record OX465118.1, read on the forward strand.
TTTTCCAGGAATGACACCAGGGGGCCTACAACTTGTTCAGATACCGACATACATTGCCTGATTGTTTTTGTGAGGCATTTGAAGATGGCAACATCAGAAAGTGACCCCTGACTACAGACGACAGGTAGAGCGCACATCGTTCGAAACTCCACAGGGATTAAGCAACAAACAACTCTCGCCGAATCTCATAAAACCTCGAGAGACTACACAGTACACACAACCAATAACAGGTACAGTAGTTCGAATAAAATTGTACACGGGTAGTTTATCATATTCTTCCTCGAGAACCATGACAAAATCGCAATTCATCACTGCATAATCGGTAAGAATCAGTGATTTATTTTGTTCCAAGTACCGAGTGTGGCTCTTTGATACGGACTTATCTATATATATATTTCTTTCAAATTCATCCTAGCAGGGAACAAGGCCCGGATCACAGAGCAATTCAAGAACCAAATGATGTTCAAGCACAAGAATGTCTGTTGCCAGCCCAACCCTGCATTTAACGCAAAGCGAGCAATAATCTGATGCAACTAAAAAGGCAATAGACATCACATTAATCTACCCCTGGAATTACTGCTTAACCATGAGAAGTGGTGAGCAGTTCTTGAGTACCTTTGGGGCCAAGTTTTCTCTGAAATCATAACATTTATAATCTAAGACTTTGGCAAGACATACACGTTTACAACAAACAAACTTACTGACAATCAGATGGATTTCTGCGAGTCTAAGAAACAGATGGGAAAACAATCAAATGATTTTCAAATTCAAAGTCTCAAAATGATACTAGCAATAATTCCTGAATTATCAGCTGAAGGACTACTCCGATTGAAGATGTTTGCAGAATGATATCTTAATCTGAAGTAAAATATTGGACAGATTCAATACGAGCCATTCACAATAGTGCGCCCTCAAGAGTTTGCAACGCGTTGGCCAATCACAATGCGCGGAATCTGTCGACCATATGCACGTTTGCAAACTCTTGAGGGCGCACTATTGTGAACCGCACGTATTGGACTGAGATAGTGTCCAACAAATCAACAAACCAATAATGTCATTTTCAAGCAATCTGGCAGGAAAGAATTGCAATTGATAAAAAACTTTAAAAAAAAATTGAGAGCAAAACTTGAAGGGCAAATGAATGATTATGTCGTGAAAAGTCACAAGCAACTTTCCCACTTCTAAAACTGTATTTCCCTGTCATTCTATCGTGTAATCAAATCGATCAAATTGGACTGTGGAACTAGTCATTGACATACAAGCAAGGATTGCTCTACTCAGCATAATCAGCACTGAGTGCCCAGTACTTTGCCACACTGCCCGATGACAACGATTCAGGCAGCTCGGGTGGGATTCGAACCCGCGACTCATGCTTTCTAGTGCAGACGTCTTAACCACTTGACCGCAATGGGGGTTCAAATCCCAGCCATGCTGGCTTTTTTTTTCAGCAGGCAATCAGGCAAAGCACTGAGCATATTACGTCGAGTGGGACAAACCCTCATCCAATTATAAATGGCAACTATTCCCATGACACAAAACTTTAGATCAACTAAAAGCAAGACCTTCTGGAATATAATAATAAGCCACTAAAACTAAGTGTTTTGGGCTAAACAGGAGTTTTTTTTAACTGATTGGGGTCAACAGTAGAAGTATGATATAACCCTGTCAAATTCATCTATCACAACAGAATGGCTGAAGGGAAGTCTTAGTAAAACTAATTCCGCATTCCGTTCCTGGAACCAGCCTTACCTCAGCACCGGCGTGAAACAGGCAGTGACATTGATATTTTACATCCTTTTTTAAAACTTAAATTGAAAAAACTGCATGAGCCTGCATCCACTTTGTGTGATGCCCGAGCTGCTGTTGCCAGGTTTACAACCATTGGTTGTTTGCGTCTGAATGAAAGCGGGGGGTGTGATCCCTGGAGATACAGTATATGGCAGTTAATGGTGGAATTGCTTTTGACTGGCGCCCCCACCCCAGCAAAGACTAGTTTACTATTTAGAAAGGCCACCGTCTAAGGGCTGGATAGCTCAGATGGTAAAAGCACTGGTATGTAAAACTAGAGGTCTCAGGTTCAAATCCCGGTCCAGTAAAAGTTTCCTTTACATTCTTGTCAATTTGTTCTAAAGTTCCAGTCAGTTTTTTCATTTAATTGTTTGATGTTTATTTTTGTGGACAATATTTCTGGAATATTTTCCTGTCCTGGACAGTAACCATGGGAATGCCAGAAAAGGGGAAAAAATGCCAGAAATAGCTAGAACATTTCAGACCCAATATCCAAAATTGTTCATTTTCAAAGACAAAAAAAGAAGAAAAAAAATCATTCACGTGTACTTCAACAAGGGTTTGCCCTACTTGACGTGTACTTAAACTCTGTATGCTCAGTGCTTTGCCCGATTGCCTGCTGATGTTGTCAAGTGTACCACATGTGCTAGGCAATCCCATATCAGCACACTTTTCAATTAGGGTTTTCAATTCTGGATTATTTTGCAAGACAAACAGACCAGCGAATATGAAAACAATTAAAAAAACTTAGAGTCACATATATTTTTTTCCAGAACATAAAGCATGGGTTGAAAGGTCACACCCAAAGCACGGTGCTAAACTGCATAAGAGCCCGTTGAAGAAAATATATATTCCAACATGACTAAGAATCTGCAATAAAAAAATTGGGCGAATATGTGTAAGCTAGGTGGCTCAGCTTTCTTCCTCTTCCTCATCCTCATCCTCATCCCACTCCTCTCCCTCTCCCAAATCATCGTCTGAAATCTGCCAGGGGAAAGAGAAATATCATGACGTTTAGAAGACTTCTGAATGACACCCCACCCAGGCAAAGACAGGTTGACTATTTGGGAAGGCCACCATCGAAGGGCTGGATAGCTCAGATGGTAAGTTCCCAGTCAGTTTTTCATTATTTTGTTTAACGTTTACAAGAAATAGCTGTCAGAAATAGCTGTTCAAATCCCGTTCCAGTCAAAGTTTTCTTTGCCATTTTTGTTTTCAATTAGTTTAAAAGTTCACAGTCAGTTTTTCATTGGTTTGTTTAACAATTACAAGAAATAGCTGCCAGGAGTCCAGGACAGGAGTAACCTTGAACCTTCCTTATAAAGCCACGCTAATTTCAACTCAGGGATTAGAACTCAGCTTACTAGCGCTCTGCCACATGAGTTACTGCTGTAGCCGAGTTTGATAAGAGTTTGCATGGTGAAAGCTTTGCGGTGATACCATGTAACACATCTCTTTTGATGAGGAGTGTGTGTGTGAGGAGTGTTCTTTGTATCTGAATGAAAGTGCGATCTCTGGAGATATACGACAGTTAATGGCTATATTGCTTCTGACTGGCACCCCCACCCTGGCAAAGACTAGTTGACTATTAGGGAAGGCCACCATCTGAGGGCTGGATAGCTCAGGTGGTAAGAGCTGATAAATAAAACCATAATTATGAGGTCATATCTGAGCATATTTAAATTTTCTTTGCAGGAAATCTGCCAAGCATCAATTATTCTTTCTGAGACTAAGTACATTTCAGTAGACTTTTTGACTTCTCTGAGTTTTTGGGGTAAGACTTGAAGGTTTGCATGTTGGAAATACTAAGTGGAAGGTTTGCGGTGACACCATGTAGCACTTCTCTTTCGAGAAGGAGTGTGGCTCTGAAAGGAGCCGGTAACTCAACATTTTGGGTAGTGCGTACTCTGCCCCTTGTCAGGTGTTTTTTGGGGTTGACAATATCAAAAGACGGCATTGGCAATGGACTTACCGTTTGGCCAAGTTCTTTTAGCTTGGTCTTGTATTTCTCGTTCTTCAAGTCGGTGTCTGTCAGGAGCATGAGGAGGTCTTCCAACTCCTCCTTGAGGGCCGCTCGTTCCCTCTCCAGCTCGGCCTTCTCCTCCTCCTGCTGATTGACGGTCGCCTGGAGTTTGCCGAGGGCGTCCGCCTCCCCGCGGCCACTGTCCTGGCCGGCGGCGGCCTCGGCCTCTTGGAGTTTGGCCTCCAGCGCTCCGACCGACGTCTCAAGGCGCCGGTTTTCCGACGAGAGCTCGACGCTGCGAGATTCCGACTGGTCTAGGCGCGACTGCAAGTCGCTGGCCTGACTGGATAAAACCTGAGCAGCCTCCTTCTGCAGTGAAGATAAAAACAAAATCATGTTGGGTCAGCATTCCCTTAAAGGCCCAATACAACATTGAGAAGATCGGAAAACATTGATGTCCACACATTTCCTTCTTATTTCCTTATGATGAAAATCTTGCAGTCTGGAATCCTGTATTTGTCGAGAAATCTTCACTCAAACATCGACAAAATGTTTATTTATCACCGAGGTTTATTTCTCACGAGTTACTCTTCAATTTGGTATGTTATTTGGACCATATCTGGCTTTAAATGTTGCCCCAGATGGGTGCATTCTAAAATCCTTGCAGAAATTCGGCTTGGATGGCTATTACATTTTAGGGGTGGTTTTTTTCTGCGGGTTATTAGCAAAAAAGTCTAATCGGCTAAGGTCCCAAAAATTGACAAGAATCTGAGAGATGAAGGTCCAAACTACAATTTTAAGTAAAGCTACAAGAACTGAGAAACTTTTGGATGTGGGATAACTGGCATTGGAAGTGAGTGTTTTTGAACAGTGTTCAATGGGAGCTTGAATTAGCATTCTGCACCCTATTATTATGTCAAGGGTGGGTGAATCAGGCAGAAAACATGCTGGGGGGATGGGTTGCTCTCAAACTAACTTCTTTTCTGGTGAGTTCATCGGTCTTAGTGTGCTGGGCTTCTAGCTCGGCCGATGCATCTGCCAAAGCCAACCGAAGCTTCTCACTCTCCTTCTGCGACTGTTCCAGGTGAGCGCGCAACTCATCGGCCGAAACCCCCTCCATGTCACTGGAGGAGAGCACTGCCTTGGCATCCGAGATGGTCAGGTCATTCATCTATTAGGAAGAATGATTACAAAATAATACAAACAAACTGACTGGGAACTTTTGAACAAATTGAAAAAATGGAAAAGAAAACTTTGACATGACTGGGATTTGAACCCAAGACCTCTAGCCAGGTCTACAACAATTGGATGCCAGAATGAAAAGCGGAGTGTGATCCCTGGAGATATACGGCAGTTAATGGTTGAATTGCTTCTGACTGGCACCCCCACACTGGCAAAGACTACTTGACTATTAGGTAAGGCCACCATCTAAGGGCTGGATAGCTCAGATGGGAAGAGCACTGGTACGTTAATTCAGAGGTCTCAGGTTCAAGTTTTCTTTACCAATTTTTTCAAAAAAATACAGATACTTCCATGGAAGGTGTTCCTCTGGTCTGGCTGACTCACTTCCCCCAGTTAAGAAGTTTAAGTGAGCAAATGACAAAGAACACTTTTTATGATCCCTGGAGATATACGGCAGTTAATGGTTAAATGGTTCTGACTGGCGCCCCCATCCCGGCAAAGACTACTTGGTAAAGCCACCATCTAAGGGCTGGATGGTAAGAGTGGTGGTACGTAAAACCAGAGGTCTAGGTTTCAAATCCCAGTTAAGTGAACAATTTTCTTTGCCATAATTATTGTCATTATTTTGAAGGGGAGAGGTGCTTACTAGTTTTTCGATTCTGGCATCCCTCTCTTGTACTTGAGCTTCAAGTTGGGTCTTCTCGTCCCTGAGATGGCTGAGCAGGGCATCCGTGTCGGAGGAGCTCTGGGAGTTGAGCTGAGAGGCATCGGCGTGATTGGTAGCATCCCCTTGGCCAGCCTGCGCGCCTGCAACGGTAGAGAGAATCCAGGAGAGAGAGGAAGAGAGAAGTGTTTGATGGTTAGATAAGACTGGAAGGTTTGCATGGTGGAAATACTAAGTGGAATGCACCCTCGTCAAGTGAGAGAGGCCATCGAGATCTTCAAGCACAACACACTACCACAGGATATCGTAGTCCACATCAGTGACTTCTGTCTAATGGGTCTCCTTTACCCACAGACAACTCTACTTCATCCAGCAACTAGTTACCTCCTGGGTCTCCTCTACCCTTGGCACCTACTCTCACACTGACACACTCCAGTGAACTTCCTCTTCTCGCCCCGCTGGTCACACTGATAGGGAGATCATACATGCTCCAGTGGCCGCACAAGGCGGGAAAGATTCTCCACACCCCAGTGCTTTCATCAGGCATATAAACACCAATGATAGTTGGTCTCCTGACAACGGGCAGAGTACACACTCACATAAACATTGAGTTACCGGCTCTTTTCAGAGCCACACTCCTCAAAAGAGAAGCGTTACATGGTGTCACTGCAAACCTTTCATTTACTTTGAAGGTTAATCAGTAGACAGAACTAACCTAGCCAACATGCCCACTTTAGCAACTGCATGTGAAGAAAAAATAATTATCTTAAAAATTAGTGGGCCTGATGCTTCGATCCCAGCAGGACCTTTCTCTGCCTTTGAGAAAGGTCCTGCTAGGATCGAAACGTCAGGCCCACTAAATTTTAAGATTTGCATTTTGCTAATTTCAGTCAGTAAGCAGTTTGCAACATTTTTATATATAAAAAAATAATTATACTACATGTAATAATCATTACCCTGCATGTTACCTTAGGGAGACATTCCCATAGGGTTGTGCACAAACTTTACGTCTCCATTTCTAAACATCCTCCAAACCAATGAACTTGATATTCACACTGTGATCTTTCCAGAGCATTCTCTATCTACTAACATGTTTTCATAAGGTAGTTGGGACATTAGGGAGACACTGAAATGTCTGCCTAATGCTGTGTGTCTCCCAAAGGTACTGTACCATTAATAATGACAATGTGTCTCCCTAAGGTACCATTAACAATGACAATGTGTCTCCCTAAGGTACCATTAACAATGACAATGTGTCTCCCTAAGGTACCATTAATAATGACAATGTGTCTCCCTAAGGTACCATTAATAATGACAATGTGTCTCCCTAAGGTACCATTAATAATGACAATGTGTCTCCCTAAGGTACCATTAACAATGACAATGTGTCTCCCTAAGGTACCATTAATAATGACAATGTGTCTCCCTAAGGTACCATTAACAATGACAATGTGTCTCCCTAAGGTACCATTAATAATGACAATGTGTCTCCCTAAGGTACCATTAACAATGACAATGTGTCTCCCTAAGGTACCATTAACAATGACAATGTGTCTCCCTAAGGTACCATTAACAATGACAATGTGTCTCTCTAAGGTACCATTAATAATGACAATGTGTCTCCCTAAGGTCCCATACAGGGTAGTAATAATAACGGGTATTGATAACCGTTTATAATGTGGAGTTGGATTGGATATTTGTGACCCATTCTGCAAAAAAAAGTACTTAAATTGCTGTATGTGGTCTGGCATACAAGGCCATTCCATGTACAGAGGGTGAAAATCCTTATTTTACTTTTTGCTCAAAATAGGTGTTTTACACGTCTACTACACCTACATTTTCGATATCAATAACCAGAAATGATGAATTTTACTCAAAAAGAAAGATAATCAACAAGATTCTGCTCAATGGTTTTATCCTTGTTTTCTTTTTTAAATGGCTTGTTTCTCCTTAAGTCATTTCAACACATTTTCCACAAAATTTAGTGGGCCTGACATTTTGATCCTAGCAGGACCTTTCCCAAAGGCAGATAACTCCAAAATGCAACTCCTGTGGCTTACCCTGCTGCGCTTTCAGGAGGGCATACTGGTCTTTGAGTTGCTGTATCTGGGAGGCTTGCTCACTCTGGAGACCCTCGCCCTTCTTGAAGTCCTTCTCCAGGTCTGCGTACCTGCTCCTCAATTCCCCAAGCTGCACATCCTGCTCAGAAAAAGGACGCAGGATGTGAACACTTCAGGTTGTTAATCTCATAGACCACTGTATCACAAACACACTTTGACAATACCCATAAAAGAAAGGCAAAAATACACCCTGAACAATGACGTTCTGCCTTTGAGAAAGGTCCTGCTAGGATTGAATCGTCAGGGCCTCAAAATTGTTCATATTTTCATTTTTGTATTAAATTTGAATCAGTAAGCAGTTTGCAACATTCTTGCATATTGCATAGCTGCCAACCAAATTAGGAATACTTCTGCTAAAAAAGAGCAAACTACTAATGTGTATTTCCAAGCCAAAAATCCGAATCTGTTGTTATGAACTTGTGAAAAGTGATACATTGTTACACAAAAAGAGGAATAATTTCTCCAAAATATGAATGGTTGACAGCTATGATATTACTCTAAAAAATGGAACACGGAATACTGACAGGAATGCAGCACACCAATATATGCGCAGCCACTCTTACAAATTCACCGATTTTTCAATATTTACAGACATTTGTTGACAAATTCCTTTGGACAGGTGATTCTCTTATACATGAGATTTCCAAAAATGCAAAAAAAAATCAAATTGATTTTGAAATGCATTTTGACGATACTTTGACTTTTGACGCTGTTTACTCAAAAAGGACTTTTGGAGTAGATGCCTCATTACGCTATCTTAGGTAACAAATAGTTAAAGTGTAATATTGATTCACTTTTATTGAATCAGTATGCTACATTACTCTTTTATCTTTATTATCTTATCATTCTTATTTCTTGTCAAATTATTAAACATAAATTTTTCTTGTATTTGATAGCTTTTACTAAGTATACCGGTAGTTAGATATTTATTTCACCAACCTAGGACTGGAGGGACAGGCTTTTGTGTCACAGTGTTTTTCACATTTGTTCCTTCTGGCCGTCTTAGATTGGATTGTCCTTCACTCAGCTTGTTGTATTCCCACCCACTTTTCCTCCTGCCCTTCTCTCCAATCTGTTCCCCTCATACACCCAGTCCTTGCCCCTATCTCTTCCCCATCTCACCCTGACCTACCGCACATCTATACATCTATTGTCCTTGATTGGTATTTATTCAACAATTTATCTATCTCTCATCTTGAATGGCCATGATGTATGAATGTATTTGTTTGTTTTGGTGGGCGAATAAAAAATAATATTAATAATAATAATAATTTGCTTTCTACTTGCCTGTTCTCTGATGATTTCCTTGTATTGCGTTACTATGGTATCGTGATCTTCTATTGTCTTCTTGGTTTCCACGTCATCGTTGTCAGAGACGGCCTTGATGATCACACCTTGAAAACAGAACAAACCAACAAATAAAAGGCTTTCAAGGGAAATGTTATTTAGCAGGAAGATATCTCTGAAGTTTAAACTAAATGCCTATGCATTTCCTTACTATGGACAAACTAAATTGCGATACACTGCAAGATATAACATGATGTTTGCATTGAGGAGAATGTAATGCAATGAGGGTTTACCCTGCTCGACGTGATAAGCACTTAGTGCTCAGTGCTTTGCCTGATGCCTCATGAAAAATTCAGGCAACTCTGGCGCAATTAGAACCCATGACTCCTGCGTTCTAGTGCAGATGTCTTAACCACTTGACCACCGAGCTGGTTGAGGTTGCGTGGCAGATTCAAATAATGTATAGCGGCGGGTACCATGTTGCATCATAGATATAACATGATGTCATTTCTCATATAGCCTGTTTCCACGCACTGGGAGACTGAATGGTGTTGACAAATTGTTGAAACTCAATTCTGATTTATTGCTTCATTTGTAGGTGCATTTCCACTAGCACAAATGATAATCCACGTTTCGATTTGTGTGTGTGTGTGAGCATGAATCTAGTGCCTTGTGGAAGCCCTAGTCCAATAGGTTGAATAGGTCTCCACAAGGAAATTGTAAAGGTGAATAGGTCTCCACAAGGTTTTCACGAAACTGATGTTTGGAAATAACTCAAAAACAGGAAATTTGTGATGTGTAAGAATCCGTCGCAAATTGCAGTGTTTTATATAAGGGACATAAGGTCCAAATTTCTACCAAGGAAAGGGAATGTGGTTGAAACAGGAGCATTTTTAAAACATCGTTTTGTCACTCGGTTGTGTTAGATGCACACAAACAAAGCCATGTCTCCACAAGGATACAGATTCAGGTATGTGTGTGTGTGTGTGTGTGTGAACGTTGAAATTTGATTTTCAGATAAACTTGAGTGATTTAGGCATGTGCTGAATGAGAGGTAGACCAGTCCCACCTTCAAGCTGTTTGAAGAGTACAGTGAACTCGTAGTCAAACATCATGACTTCTGGCGAGGGGAATCGGAGCTGTGGTTTCTGGGCAGCCAAGGTGTACATGTCATGCTTGCTGACCAGGTCTAGCTTCTCATTGAAGGACTCCAGGCCAATGCGTTTCTCTATCAACTGCTTCATGCTATCCCTGCAGGGGAAGGAACCACACACGCGTCAATGTCATTATTTCAAATCTTCATAGACTGTGGGACTAGAAGGCAGGAGTCACAGGTTCGAATCCCACCCAAGCTGCCTGAAATTGTTTCATCAGGCATTGGGCAAAGCACTGGGCATTCAGCGCTTATGTCGAGTGGGGCAAACCCTCATTGAACTCATGGTTTAATCCTTCAAAAATCTTCAAAATTTAGAGGGCCTGACGTTTCAATATGAGCAGGCAGACTTGTGTCCGAGTCACATCTCTTCAGTGTGAGTCACATCTCATGAGTCTGAGTCACATCTCATGAGTGCGAGTCACATCTCTTGAGTCTGAGTCACATCTCGTGAGTGCGAGTCACATCTCTTGAGTGTGAGTCACATCTCTTGAGTCTGAGTCACATCTCGTGAGTGCGAGTCACATCTCTTGAGTGTGAGTCACATCTCTTGAGTCCGAGTCACATCTCGTGAGTCTGAGTCACATCTCTTGAGTCTGAGACACATCTCGTGAGTCTGAGTCACATCTCGTGAGTCTGAGTCACATCTTGTGAGTCTGAGTCACATCTCTTGAGTCTGAGTCACATCTCGTGAGTGCGAGTCACATCTCGTGAGTGAGTCACATCTCGTGAGTCTGAGTCACATCTCGTGAGTCTGAGTCACATCTCTTGAGTCTGAGTCACATCTCGTGAGTGCGAGTCACATCTCGTGAGTGCGAGTCACATCTCTTGAGTGAGTCACATCTTTCGGGTGTGAGTCGCATCTTGAGTGCAAGTCACATCTTTCAAGTTCGAGTCACATCTCTTGAGTACAAGTCCTGAGTCAACCAGACCGAGTCTGAGTCAGTCAGGAGTCATCAAAGGAGAGTCTCGAGTTTGAGTCAAGAGTCAAGTATAAATCAAGTCATACTTGGATTTCTTTCAACAATTTCCTTGACTGTTTTATTTGACGAACTGTGCAAGCGGGTCTATGAATCATGCAATTCAAGAAAACTTTAACAAAAGAGTGGCTCTTGCAATCTATCCTAGCCTGCATTAGTGACAAGAAGAGACCAATTGCACGGCCACTGTTTACATGCCATCACGTGACCTACAGTGGGTATTTTTTCATCTCATTTGGCACAGAGCAGCGATGGAAATATATATACAAAGAAGAATGTGGACACTATTATAGTCTTCTTTGCTCATTTCCACTCCTGTTCTGCACCAAATGAGATGCAAAAATACCCACTATAAGTCACATGATGGCATGTAAACAGTGGTCGAGCAATCGGTCTATTATTTATAGTATTTAGGAAGCAACTTACTTGGTGAAGCTTTGGTTGGAGTTGTCGTTGAAGTGGACGCAGATGCCCAGCAGGAAAGCACAGAGACCCTGGCCCAGAGACTCGTGCTCGTCTGTGTTCTCTGCCACCTGGGCAGTCAGCTGACCAATGCGAGTCTTGGTCAAGGATTACCATCAAATATGCCCAGGACGCAATTTTGTTTTACCATACCCCGTAATTATTTGCTATGGGCCCATACGACATGCACAAAATTTACAGGGGGGGGGGGGGTGTGGAAGGGGAGGGGGCTTTACCACTTGAAGTTGAAGCTAGGGATAGGCTTTCTGCACAATGAATACAACGTACGTGAACAATGTGAGTGACCTTAGATATGGATTCTTCCTTTATTTTTTGTGCACGTCGAATCGGTTTTAGGGAGAATCTTTCCTACCCCCAGATGATAGTTGGAATCCAGCAGTCTTCTGATGACAGGCAGAGTACACACTAGCCAAAATGTTGAGTAACCGGCTCTTTTCAGAGCCACACTCCTTCTCAAAAGAGCAGTGCTACATGGTGTCACCGCAAATCTTCTACTTAGTATTTCCACCATGCAAACCTTCAAGTCTTATCCAATACTGATGCGTTCTAGTCAGGTAATCGAAAAACGCAAAGGATACAAATGGAACGTTGGCAGGATTGAGAAGGAAATGTGTGACAGCAAGTTGACAACCAGCCATCCAAGAACAAAGCAATATCAGTAGTCCCAGCTTAGTCTGTAACCTCACTGTAGGCTGCAGAAAAGAAAAAAATAACCAGAACAAGAAATCTAAAAGTGTGCTGAAGGATAAGTTTCAAGTTCAACTCAGATGTCTGTGTGGCTTTTGGCTTTTGTCATGAGATTGTCCGACCCCAAAAATTGACCACTTTCTGTAATACAGTGGCAGTGGAATGTAGCACTATATACTGTGTGTGCGTACTGTGTGTCTGGGTAGCGTGTGTATTGGACACTGCTAGACAGCAAACTAACCTTCTCTCCATGCAAACGAATCTTTGAGGTGGTCGGCCCCACACAAGTGTGGACGGTCAAGACACTGGGTGGATTTCCACTGTCTGTCCAGGGCCCGCCAGGCTGTGGGGCATGCCAGCCAGGCTATCTTGCATGGCAGTGTGCTATTCCTCAATCCTCTATGATTTTTACGAATTTTACCTTGCTTAAGCACAAACACGGCTCATAAAGACACTTTTGTGTCGCTTACGCAACCAAACAATCGCTTAACGGTAGCTTTGAAATGGCGTAACTTTTTAGGTGAGTGCAAAAATGGCGCTTAAGCACCTCTATGAAATTGTCCTCTGGTCGGGCTAAAAAAAAAGCTCTGCTACCAGTTACTCAACCAACCCAATTCTTAGGCTGCAACCCTAAACATGTTATCAGGAAACAATGATGAAAAAAATTCAATGCGTAATTTAAACGTATGGATAAAGAACAGCACGCAATGCATTACATACATAGGTTACATAAACTGTTTTTATAGTGCATAGAACCCATCCACTATAAGGTGTACATCAAAAGTATATGCAATACTTTCGGTGCATGGTTTCTATGTTCTTTCAGATCAATTTTGATCACGCACTGCCTAGCAGTGGCGCAACCTGAAATTGATGACTGAAGCTGTTATTTGGTAGTCTTGTGTCAGATGTTTGGTAGCAGTTTCCTCCATATGATTGTACACACAAAAATTGGCCAAAACAAAATTGCCTACCTACATGTACCTACCCTATTTAGAAATGCCATGTAATCGGAAACAGAACATTTTTTGCTTTGCCTCTACGAGTTAGGCCCTAGGTACTGCAGCTAAGTGTCTGATGCTTACCTCGGCGAGGATGTTGGCGCACTGCTGTAGGAGAGAGACAGGAGGCTTGCCCTGCCCCGTGGCTAGCTGGACTCTAAGCAGCTGCTCCTTCTGCACTGTGTTGTCCTTCAGGGCATGGGCCAGGGCAACGGCCGCGCACCAGTTGGACAGAGGATCCTGGCTGAATAGGCCGCCGCACAGGAGCTGACCGGCAGTGAGCACCGACACTACGGATCAACGACAGCACAAATCAGGGGCCAATATCATAGAGCTGCTTAAAGGCCCTACATTGGTAATGGTCAAAAGCGCCGTCACAATCTTGGATCATCGGGTGAAATTTTATTACACTATACTAAAGGCAAAATGCTGCCCACATTAGGTGACCGATCTTTTTATTCAGCTGCCACCAAAGTTATGGAACGAGATACCATCTGACATTCGCAATATAAACTCACCAAGTCTTTTTAAAACTAAACTTAAAAACCTTTCTTTTTAGGAAAGCGTTTGGTGGTGTGTAATGCGTTTCTCCTGATTGTTTTAATTTCTGTCTACTTGTATATATACCTAATTCCTGTATTCACTTATTATCCGGTTTTAACTGATGTAATTACTGATTTTGATCTTTGGTTTATTTTAATTTTGATTTTTTTGTCGTTTAGTATTTCTTCTATATGTAATGTGTTCTCTAAGGCTTTTTAATACTGATCTTGCTTTTATGTATGTTAGGTTGTGTGAAATTTATTTTATGTAATGCGCTCTCGAACAGGCTGGTTTAATAAATTATTATTATCATTATTAAAAGATTGCCACAGTTCGTGCGTTAAACCATTCAACATTCAAAAAAAGCGATACTGCGAAGGTTTTAGCTCAAATGGTAATCTGAGAAAGTAGAAAAAAAATATTAAAAAACAGCTTACGCATCAGCCTGTAGTGTAAGAAATAGTTTATTACTTGCTTTCTAGTGCACACATCTAACCACTTGACCACCGAGCTGGTCGAGGTCGTGTGGTGGATCGGGTTCAAGTCCTATGTCTGTTTGCAGCAGAGCACTAGAGTTTTCCGCACAAATACTTAAGAAGTAAAGTGACTAAAATGACCTGCAATACATCAATCTCAAAAGTTAGTGGGCCTGACATTTCGATCCTAGCAGGAGTTTTCTCAAAGGCAAAATGACAAGGAAATACACAGACAGTCAGGGGAAGGAAAGCCCTGACACACATGACAGAGGAAGGACAAGAGGGAAGGGAGTCGGATGCAGATGTAGGCACGAAGGGAGGGGAGAGCAAAGGGAAAACAAACAAAAGGTTGGGAGGATCAAAGGGACAGGAACGAGGTGGGAGGTCAAATACTTCAGAAGAAACCTTGACCAAAAATGTGAATCATATTCCTGCAGACACTTTGACAGTAGAACCAGCTATAATGGCCTTGCATCACAGTCTTCTGTGAGTATATGAGTGGGGGCATATGGGGCTGCAGCATGAAGCAAGTTAGAGTCCTTGTCAGTTTGTCAGAGCTACACATTGTGCGCACTTTGATACAGAAAGTGGAACGTACCATCGGCAGTGGTGGGGAGGAGGGTGGATATGATCTGCTCCTGTCCAACGTCGTTCTTGTAAAGGAAACACTGAAAACAGTAGAGGACGGCACAGCGGAGATCAAACGGTTGCTGCTCATTCCCCATGGACATCAGAAGGACAACGATGGCCGGCCTGAGATAAGAAACAGGAAAAGATTTGAGAAACTGTCTTGTAAGTGTCAAACCATTCATGACAACAACAAAGCCAATCTGACTCCACTGGGGTGGAACCTGCATTGCAATGGGTAGCAGAGGGTGGACAGACCAAAGGAAAGCTGAGAAGAACTGTTTCAATATAAAGGAACCAACTAGACTACAGAGCATGGTCAGAGGCTGAGGAGGCAGCCCAAGATAAAGTGTGGAGGATAGAGTGTGGAGGATAGAGTGTGGAGGATAGAGTGTGGAGGATAGAGTGTGGAGGATAGAGTGTGGAGGATAGAGTGTGGAGAATAGAGTGTGGAGAATAGAGTGTGGAGGATAGAGTGTGGAGGATAGAGTGTGGAGGATGGAGTGTGGAGGATAGAGTGTGGAGGATAGAGTTTGGAGGATAGAGTGTGGAGGATAGAGTGTGGAGGATAGAGTGTGGAGGATAGAGTGTGGAGGATAGAGTGTGGAGGATAGAGTGTGGAGGATAGAGTGTGGAGGATAGAGTGTGGAGGATAGAGTGTGGAGGATAGAGTGTGGAGGATAGAGTGTGGAGGATAGAGTGTGGAGGATAGAGTGTGGAGGATAGAGTGTGGAGGATAGAGTGTGGAGGATAGAGTGTGGAGGATAGAGTGTGGAGGATAGAGTGTGGAGGATAAAGTGTGGAGGATAGAGTGTGGAGGATAGAGTGTGGAGGATAGAGTGTGGAGGATAGGGTGTAAAGGATAGAGTGTGGAGGATAGAGTGTGGAGGATAGAGTGTGGAGGATAGAGTGTGGAGGATAGAGTGTGGAGGATAGAGTGTGGAGGATAGAGTGTGGAGGATAGAGTGTGGAGGATAGAGTGTGGAGGATAGAGTGTGGAGGATAGAGTGTGGAGGATAGAGTGTGGAGGATAGAGTGTGGATGATGCCCCCATTCTCCACCAGGGGAAACAAAAAAATAGTAGTAGCAGTAGCAGCAGCAGCAGTAGCAGCAGCAGCAGTAGCAGCAGCAGCAGTAGCAGCAATAGTATTCACAGCAGCAGTAGCAGTATTTGCAGCAGCAGCAGAAGTAGCAGCAGTAGTAGAAGTAGTAGCAGCAGTACCAGCAATAGTAGTAGTATTTGCAGCAGAAGTAGTACTGGCAGTAGTAACAGCAGTAGTAGAAGTAGTATTTGCAGCAGTTGCAGCAGCAGCAGTATTCGCAGCAGTAGCAGTAGCAGCAGCAGCAGTAGCAGTAGCAGTAGCAGTAGCAGTAGCAGTAGCAGTAGCAGTAGTAGCAGCAGCAGTAGCAGAAGTAGCAGCAGCAGTAGCAGCAGCAGCAAAAACAGTAGCAGTAGTAGAAGTAGTATTTGCAGCAGTTGCAGCAGCAGCAGTAGCAGCAGCAGCAGTAGCAGTAGCAGTAGCAGTAGCAGTAGTAGCAGCAGCAGTAGCAGCAGCAGCAGCAGCAGTAGCAGCAGCAGCAGCAGTAGCAGTAGCAGCAGTAGCAGTAGCAGTAGTAGAAGCAGCAGTAGCAGTAGTAGCAAAAGCAGTAGCAGTAGCAGTAGCAGTAGCAGCAGTAGCAGTAGCAGCAGCAGCAGTAGCAGTAGTAGCAGCAGCAGCAAAAGCAGTAGCAGTAGCAGCAGTAGCAGCAGCAGCAGCAGCAGTAGCAGCAGCAGTAGAAGCAGCAGCAAAAGCAGTAGCAGTAGTAACAGCAGTAGCAGCAGCAAAAGCAGTAGCAGCAGCAAAAGCAGTAGCAGCAGCAGCAGTAGCAGTAGTAGCAGCAGCAAAAGCAGCAGCAGTAGCAGTAGAAGTAGCAGTAGTAGCAGCAGCAGTAGCAGTAGCAGCAGCAGAAGCAAAAGCAGAAGCACCAGCAGTGGCAGTAGCAGCAGCAGTAGCAGCAGCAGTAGCAGTAGCAGTAGCAGTAGCAGTAGCAGTAGCAGTAGCAGTAGCAGCATCAGCAGTAGCAGCAGCAGTAGCAGTAGCAGTATCAGTAGTAGCAGTAGCAGCAGTAGCAGCAGCAGCAGTAGCAGTAGCAACAGTAGCAGCAGCAGCAAAAGCAGTAGCACCAGCAGTGGCAGTAGCAGCAGCAGCAGCAGTAGCAGTAGCAGTAGCAGTAGCAGTAGCAGTAGCAGTAGCAGTAGCAGCATCAGCAGTAGCAGCAGCAGTAGCAGTAGCAGTATCAGTAGTAGCAGTAGCAGCAGTAGCAGCAGCAGCAGTAGCAGTAGCAACAGTAGCAGCAGCAGCAAAAGCAGTAGCACCAGCAGTGGCAGTAGTAGCAGCAGTAGCAGCAGCAGGAGTAGCAGCAGTAAACCTTCAAATCTTCTCTTAATTCAGGGGAGAGGGGTCAGAAGGACTTTCTCCTCACCTTGGTGGAGATGATGGGGCACTGACAGCAGCAAAGAAGTCCTGGTTGGCCTTGTGACCTCGAATGACCTCTGACACTGTGTTGATAGTCTGCATGGGATAAGCAGCGAGACATGAAATCAATTTGTGCATGAGACTGATATTGTTCCACCTTTGAGAAAGGTCCTGCTAGGATCAAAATGTCTGGTTTGCAAACAAAAAATTAAAAATGTTTGAATAATGGCAAAGAAAACTTTGACTGGACCGGGACTGTCAACTAAGTATTTGCATGGGGTGCCTGCCAGAAACACTAGCTCCAGGGATCCACCATGTAAGGGCTGGATAGCTCAGATGGTAAGAACACTGGTACACAAATCCAGAGGTCTCAGGTTCAAATCCCGGACCAGTCAAAGTTTCTTTGCCAGTTTTCTAATTTTTCTTAAACTTGCCTAGGCAATTTTTCCTTTATTTGTTTGACTTTAATAGTTTGCAAAAAATAAATCGGTCCATATGATTTTTAAAAAGATTTAAATAGCAAAAAACCCTGTGTAGAATGTTTCTTGGAACATCACGTGCATGGGGAAGTCCACAGTAACTTACATGTTAAGTGACTGTGACTTATTCCATTGATCTTGATCATTCTTGAAGGACTTCAATTGACATTGTGTTAATGGAATCACTAAGTATACCTCTTAAGAATCACTGAAATACATGCAAAAATGGAAAGAAGAGGTAACTTATGTGACAAAATAGACATCAACCCGTGGAATTGCCGTCACGGTCTATTTAACACTATCACTGCTGCATTTGTTACACTGTTATCCTTACACAGCAACAGCAGAAACCAACCTAACAATGATTCCACTGTGTTACCCGACGCATGGAGTTTCATGTACAAACATAACATTACAATGCTTGAACCAAAGAGGGCAGCAAACCATTGCACTTTTATGCTGCATTTCAATCACGTCGTGTTTATCGTGTTCACGACCACTATTTCCCAGTTCACGAGTGGGCTGCAATCCAATGCTACTCACCAACACCACGCCAATACGCACATTGCACAAGCACAAGGACTGAATAGTATGCTAGTTGCTACGCGGCTGGTTTTCACAAACGTACGCGAGTCGGACAACTAGTACTCCGACGACTCGCAGCTAATGTAATGGAAATTATTATTATTAGTCCTAACATGTGCGTGTAGAACAGCGTAGTAAATTCACCATTTTGTTCCTGCCGTCAAAAGCCGCCAACGTCTGTATCGTAATCTTATTGTAACTCATGCATGCATCAATGATGGTAAAAACTTTGTGACCTTTGACCTCCTGAATCCATTTTGTTGTCAAGTCGTGAACTGGAGGCAAGATTTCTGCCTCGAGTTCACGACTGGTGACCACGAGTTACCAGACGATTGGAACGCCTCTTCACGACTAGTGAACTCGTGAACACGCTGATCACGACGTAATTGGAATGCGGCATAAGCAGTGGAAGTGCTAAGAGAGTGAGTGTTGCTTTGAGAAAGAGGCAGTGTGTGCTCTGCTCATCGTCGGGAGACAGCTGGAGTTCAGCGAAGGATGGTGCTCATGCACTGAAGTAGCCCAGGCCAACTTTGCCTGGGATTTCAGTCTGTTTACCATGCTAAGGATTCACTGGTTAAATGAGATTTCAAGGTTTTCATGGTGAGAATAGCAGGAGTAATAGGTTTGCGGTGACACCATGCAAAGTTCTCTTTTGTGAGTATGGGTTAGTCTCCTATAGATGAACAGAGTATACTGTTCGAAACGTCGAGTTCCTCCGGTTCTTTTCAGAACCACACATACTCACAAAAGAGCAATTTACATGGTGTCACTGCAAACCTATTACTCCTGATTCACTGGTTACCCAAATACCAGTGTTGATGTCTTCTAAGTGGATTAAAAATACCTCGGTCAGGATATCGGCTGGTACTCCGCTGGCCATGAGTATACTGCACAGCTGCTTCAACAGTCCGCATGAGTGGATCAACTTCTGGCACGTATTGGTAGCCTGCTGCGGATTGTTGGGTGACACTAAGCTCCTGATGACCTGTCACACAAACCAAAACAGATATCAAACCTCTTTCATCCACCATTTTCACTCATTGACTGTTTGTGTGTGAGTGGCTGATAAGACCTATGTGAGCTCTCTCTTGTACATCGCTATCAATGAAGACCAATGACATCTCACTCATTTACTGTTTGTGTGTGTGAGTGGCTGATAAGGCCTATGTGAGCTCTCTCTTGTACATCGCTATCAATGAAGACCAATGACATCTCACTCATTGACTGTTTGTGTGTGAGTGGCTGATAAGACCTATGTGAGCTCTCTCTTGTACATCACTGTCAATGAAGACCAATGACATCTCACTCATTTACTGTTTGTGTGTGTGAGTGGTTGATATTAGGCTTATGTGAGCTCTCTCTTGTACATCGCTATCAATGAAGACCAATGACATCTCACTCATTGACTGTTTGTGTGTGTGTGTGTGTGTGGTTGATAAGGCTTATGTGAGCTCTCTCTTGTACATCGCTGTCAATGAAGACCAATGACATCTCACTCATTGACTGTTTGTGTGTGTGAGTGGCTGATAAGGCTTATGTGAGCTCTCTCTTGTACATCGCTATCAATGAAGACCAATGACATCTCACTCATTGACTGTTTGTGTGTGTGTGGTTGATAAGGCCTATGTGAGCTCGCTCTTGTACATCACTGTCAATAAGACCAATGACATCTCACTCATTTACTGTTTGTGTGTGAGTGGCTGATAAGGCCTATGTGAGCTCTCTCTTGTACATCGCTATCAATGAAGACCAATGACATCTCACTCATTTACTGTTTGTGTGTGAGTGGCTGATAAGGCCTATGTGAGCTCTCTCTTGTACATCACTGTCAATGAAGACCAATGACATCTCACTCATTTACTGTTTGTGTGTGAGTGGCTGATAAGACCTATGTGAGCTCTCTCTTGTACATCGCTATCAATGAAGACCAATGACATCTCACTCATTGACTGTTTGTGTGTGAGTGGTTGATAAGGCCTATGTGAGCTCTCTCTTGTACATCGCTATCAATGAAGACCAATGACATCTCACTCATTTACTGTTTGTGTGTGAGTGGCTGATAAGGCCTATGTGAGCTCTCTCTTGTACATTGCTATCAATGAAGACCAATGACATCTCACTCATTGACTGTTTGTGTGTGAGTGGTTGATAAGACCTATGTGAGCTCTCTCTTGTACATCGCTATCAATGAAGACCAATGACATCTCACTCATTTACTGTTTGTGTGTGTGTGTGGTTGATAAGGCATATGTGAGCTCTCTCTTGTACATCGCTGTCAATGAAGACCAATGACATCTCACTCATTTACTGTTTGTGTGTGAGTGGCTGATAAGGCCTATGTGAGCTCTCTCTTGTACATCGCTATCAATGAAGACCAATGACATCTCACTCATTTACTGTTTGTGTGTGAGTGGCTGATAAGGCCTATGTGAGCTCTCTCTTGTACATCGCTATCAATGAAGACCAATGACATCTCACTCATTTACTGTTTGTGTGTGAGTGGTTGATAAGACCTATGTGAGCTCTCTCTTGTACATCGCTGTCAATGAAGACCAATGACATCTCACTCATTGACTGTTTATGTGTGAGTGGTTGATAAGACCTATGTGAGCTCTCTCTTGTACATCGCTGTCAATGAAGACCAATGACATCTCACTCATTTACTGTTTGTGTGTGAGTGGCTGATAAGGCCTATGTGAGCTCTCTCTTGTACATCGCTATCAATGAAGACCAATGACATCTCACTCATTTACTGTTTGTGTGTGAGTGGCTGATAAGGCCTATGTGAGCTCTCTCTTGTACATCGCTATCAATGAAGACCAATGACATCTCACTCATTTACTGTTTGTGTGTGAGTGGCTGATAAGGCATATGTGAGCTCTCTCTTGTACATCGCTATCAATGAAGACCAATGACATCTCACTCATTTACTGTTTGTGTGTGAGTGGCTGATAAGGCCTATGTGAGCTCTCTCTTGTACATCGCTATCAATGAAGACCAATGACATCTCACTCATTTACTGTTTGTGTGTGAGTGGCTGATAAGACCTATGTGAGCTCTCTCTTGTACATCGCTGTCAATGAAGACCAATGACATCTCACTCATTGACTGTTTATGTGTGAGTGGTTGATAAGACCTATGTGAGCTCTCTCTTGTACATCGCTATCAATGAAGACCAATGACATCTCACTCATTGACTGTTTGTGTGTGTGTGTGGTTGATAAGACCTATGTGAGCTCTCTCTTGTACATCGCTATCAATGAAGACCAATGACATCTCACTCATTGACTGTTTGTGTGTGGGTGGTTGATAAGACCTATGTGAGCTCTCTCTTGTACATCGCTGTCAATGAAGACCAATGACATCTCACTCATTGACTGTTTGTGTGTGAGTGGCTGATAAGACCTATGTGAGCTCTCTCTTGTACATCGCTATCAATGAAGACCAATGACATCTCACTCATTTACTGTTTGTGTGTGTGTGTGGTTGATAAGGCATATGTGAGCTCTCTCTTGTACATCACTGTCAATGAAGACCAATGACATCTCACTCATTTACTGTTTGTGTGTGAGTGGCTGATAAGGCCTATGTGAGCTCTCTCTTGTACATTGCTATCAATGAAGACCAATGACATCTCACTCATTTACTGTTTGTGTGTGAGTGGCTGATAAGACCTATGTGAGCTCTCTCTTGTACATCGCTATCAATGAAGACCAATGACATCTCACTCATTTACTGTTTGTGTGTGAGTGGCTGATAAGACCTATGTGAGCTCTCTCTTGTACATCGCTATCAATGAAGACCAATGACATCTCACTCATTTACTGTTTGTGTGTGAGTGGCTGATAAGACCTATGTGAGCTCTCTCTTGTACATCACTGTCGACGAAAACCAAAGAAATTTGGCCAAAATACTACTGTACCTGCAACATGTAATGAACATTCTTGACTTTCTGCGTGGACCAAGTTCCATCTGTATTCTGGGGGATCAGCGTTTGGAGATCGAAGAAGGGAGTAAGCCTTTGAATAAAGCTGTAGAATCAAAAAAAGAAAATTGGACAGTGAGGTAAAATGGACACCCCTGTTGAGTATCACTCCAATCTCCCTGATCATTTGATATCAGATATGAGTGTACTGGGCATAGAAACCCTTGGTCACCGTAGTAATGCTGTCCGTCTTAGCCGTGAGAAAATGTGGATGAAGCGCTTCGGACTATTTAACCACATGGTCTCAACATCCAGGAGGGTAATGACTAACACCATGCAGCTTTCTGATAATCATTCTTTTGTGTTCACTCCTCCACACTTCTCTCTTTGATCTTTCCCCCTCTTCTCACTAATCCCTACCCTACTCCTTGCCCTTCCCTTTGATATCTCCCTACCAGCTTTACTCTTTGTCCTTTGTTTCTCATCCGTGTCCTATTCACTCTCTTCCCCCTTTCTTCGTGTACATGTATCTGTTTTGTCATTGTCACTCTGGCTTTGAGAAAGGTCCTGCTAGGATCGAAACGTCAGGCCCACTAAATTTTAAAACTTATATTTGCCATACATTTAGCTATCCGTACCAGTTAGTACCTATTCTGCCCCATCGCAATCCTGGCATACATGGCCAAGGTTGGAAAGTGTAGGGCAGTTTAGTTATGACCGATTTCTCTTCATGACGTTAGCGAGGTTGTCAAGTCTAGGTCTGGTTTCCACCTCTAGGTAAAGCCATAGCAACACTAAAGGTCCAGTAGGTCCGAAACCAGGCTACGCGCAGCAATGTGACATGACACAATATGTCCTTGCACACACTGTACACTGCACAGTGCACAGCAGCCGCAGGGCTGCATACGCGTATGCTGCGCTCTCTGCATCATCAGAAGTATTAACGAGACGGTTTATTATTGCGGCACGCTACATGGATTAGGGTAATAATGGGGTTCTTTCTTTATCATTGGAATTGTATGGGATGTTTTTCTTTTGTTTTCTTTGGTTTGAGGGTCCGGCAGTTTTTTTCGGTTTTGGTTTTTCCCAAACCACCCAAGCCTATTGTATATCACGCCGTAATTGGTGACGCATACATTGCACTAACCATATCTGTTTGCTTGTGAAATCTCTCTAATATTGATAAAGTGCTTTTTTGCAGGGGAAAGTGGAAATATACGAATACATGAACAAATGAATGAACAAATGAATGGTCAAATGATGTCCTGACAACCTCACCTTCCCTCCTTGAAAAAGGTCTGGTTGGAGCTGTTCTTCTTGAGGAGGTTGAGGAGCAGAACGAGACAGTCCTCCACCACGATGCCTCCGTCGCTGGCTCCCTCCTCCGAGATGATCTTGAGGAGCAGGTCAAAGGCACTCTCAAAGGCCACTATCTTCTGGATGTTGGCGTTCCCCTTGGTCAAGCCAGTCAGGAGCAGAAGGCCCTGATTCAAGACACAAAACCGAGTGATGAATTTCAGAAAAGAACTTCGGCGTGATTCCGCCATCTTATCTGTGTTGTCTGTGGAAAATAAATGATGGTGACAACAAAAAGCTCGACACTTTCTATTTCACGTGTCTCACAAGTATACAGTCACTATAACGGGCATCCCGAGATCCATTAATATTGTTCGGTATAGCAGTTGTTCGTTAGTTCGCAGTTGCGGCCACATATTTTGTACACAAAGGGCATGTTTGTTATAGCCGAATGTTCGGTATATCGGCGTTCGTTAAAGCGACGTTCCACTGTACTGCAAATTAGATGGCCATACATCATCTCTAATGAAGAAATACTCAGATAAGACTTTGCATAAGGTTTGCATAGTGGAAAAACTAAGTGGAAGGTTTGCGGTGACACCATGTATCTCTTCTACGTGCGGCCTGAAAAAAGCCGGTAACTCATTCTTTCGGGTAGTGTGTACTCTGCCCGTCATCAGGAGACTGACAACAGGCAGAGTACACACTGTCAAAAATGTTGAGTTAAAGGCTCTTTTCAGAGCCACACTTCTTGAAAGAGAAGAGATACATGGTGTAGCATGGTATCAATCGCAAGACGATGAGTAATGAGAAACCACAGAAACCACAGGGACTATCAGAACTTACGATGGGTTATCTATGGCAAGTTGACTTACAATGCATCGTAAGGCTTTGTGAAATCCACCCCCTGGTCTTTGTCATGCTACATATTGCTTTGTTGCAGGCTGAAAGGAGTCTTTGTTTAAAAATGAGATAATTGAGGTGGCCGGATTCGGGGGGCTTGACTGTTCTGCTTACATCATTCCGGATGACTTCTCTGCTGTCAGACAGGAGGTCCATCAGCTTGGATACGCCCATGGGGCTGATCAGGATGGTCTGCTGCACGTGGCTGGGCCGGAAGTTGATGAGCGCCGTCAGGAGACGGATAGCTGGCCAGCGAACACGGAACTCATACTCCTGTGGGATTGACGGGATTCAAGAAACGCATCAGAGTTGTTGAAATCTTCAACTTTCTTGCAATTAAAAACATCATAAAATATGTTTCTCAATTTGTTCAAAAGTTCCCAGTCAGTTTTTCCTTTGTTCGTTTGACTTGAATTGAAAAAGCTGCATCCACTTTGTGTGATCCCAAAGCTGCTGTAGCCAGGTTTACTACAATTAGTTGTTTGTATCTGAATGAAAGCATTGGATGTAATCCCTGGAGATAAACGGTAGTTAATGGTTATATTGCTTCTGACTGGCGCCCCCAACCCAGCAAAGACTGGTTTGACTATTTGGGTGGCCACCATGTAAGGGCTGGATAGCCAGTTTTCCAATTTTCTTTTTTAAATCTTCCAAGTAAATTTTCCTTTATTTGTTTGACTTAAAAATATACATTACAGTAATATGCAAAAAATGTTGCAAACTGCTTACTGACTAAAATTTACCAAAATGCGAATATCAAAAATTAGGAGGGCCTGACGTTTCGATCCTACATGTAGTAGATACTCCAAAATTTTGATCAAATTACGGTAATATATAATTATAATTAGTCAAACAAATCGATGAAAAACTTACTGGGAACTTTTGAACATGCTGAAAAAAATTGGCAAAGGAAACTTTGACTGGACTGGGATTTTAACCAGGGAACTGTGGTTTTGCGTTGGTACACAAAACCATAGGTCTCGGGTTCAAATCCAGGTCCAGCCAAAGTATTCAATTTTTTCAATAATCATAAACCAACCCTGTGTCAGAGGTGCTGCCAGACTTTTAGGAACTGTGCTGTCTATTGTCCCTTCACAGCTGTCCATTAAAATCTGCTCGGTTGTCAATCACCGATTATTTCCGATCATTCTTATGCCGTGGTTACACAATGGATTACACTCTTTCTGTCCATCCCTACTGGGGCATGACGCGGGGGGAATCTGGTGCGGGACAGACGTTTGAGACAAGAGTGAACTGAGGAGACAGGCCCTTGACGCAATTGCCAAAACAAATCCCGGTTGGAAGCCATTTTGCCCAGCCCCGTGAAATTCAGGTTTTGTTCGGCTGGGACGAAGCCACACCAGAGCCCCATCCAGGGTCCCATGAAGGGCCTCATCGCCCAAAAACCTTCAGAGACAATCTCTTACCTCCAGCAGGCTGAGCATGAGGGAGATGTTCTCCGTGCTCTTGAGGAAAACGTCGACAAACTGCTCACTCAGCAGACGCATCTCTTTCTCACGGGCCACAACGTCAATGTGCTCAAAGTCATCTGGAAAGAAGATTAGAAGAATATACAATATCAGATCTGGCTTAACCACTTCGCGCCGGGCCTATTTCCAGTGCCCATGACTATCATATGGGTTATTTACAACAATGTGGCATTTTCAAAACTCACTAAACAATCAGGAACAATACAGATCTGCGAAATATATCAGTAATTAAGTGAATTAAGCCTTGAAGGTTTGCAGGTTCACAATGTGTGGTCCATTCATTCCAAGTTAAGATCCATCTCTGCCTCATTCAATGCTATGGCATGCCCCCTCCTCCAGTCCACACACAGTTTGCCTATCTAAGTTGAGCTTGACCTCGGCCTCATTCAATGCACTATAGCATGCCCCCTCCCCCAGTCCACCCACAGCTGGCCTATCCAAGTTGAGCTCGACCTCAGCCTCATTCAATGCTATGGCATGCCCCTTCCTCCAGTCCACCCACAGCTGGCCTATCCAAGTTGAGCTTGACATTGGCCTCATTCAATGCTATGGCATGCCCCCTCCTCCAGTCCGCCCACAGCTGGCCTATCCAAGTTGAGCTCGACCTCAGCCTCATTCAATGCTATGGCATGCCCCTTCCTCCAGTCCGCCCACAGCTGGCCTATCCAAGTTGAGCTCGACCTCAGCCTCATTCAATGTAGGCTTGGGCGGTTCCAGGATTTTGGGAACCGGTTCCGGTTCCAGTTAGGAACCGCGGTTCCGAGATAGAACCGGTTCCTAAAAAACAAAGAAAAACATAAGATTTAATAAAAAACAAAAAGACCTCAGTGAGCGCGGTTTCGCAAACGCCGCCATGAGCTTGGAAGGTTCAACTACATGCGCGTCTTTTATGGCGACTTAATTTTGCTTCAATGCATTGATAAAGTATACCGAATGCTGGTTTGGCAGTCTGATTGTCATTTATGTATCAATAGGATGTATGAGACATGTTTAAAAGATTTGCTTGAATTGTTTGGCTGCTCATTTGCCCAATATTTTTAACGGAAAATACAACGCGGTTCAATAACGAAACCGTTAAACGAATGGAATCATCCAAACCCAAACTCGGGTCTTCCCATTCTTCAAAAAGGGGTGATTTGATTTCATTTCGATGGAAAAAAATAATAATTTCTGTAGACCGATGAATAAACCGTAGATAGATATAGATTTAGATTTGAAAACATGTTTAGATTTTACGATCCTCTATTCAAAAGCAATTCTGCATGGCATATTAAGAACAGGGAATAAAACCCTTTGAGTAAATTCACCCGTAGAAAGTGGAAGGGTCAAGCCATTACCTTTTGGTTGTTTATTGGACGCGCGCCAGCATGGTTGGCCAGGTAACATGGATAACTTCGGCAGGTACGCTACAGACAAAATGTACCACGTGGCTACTTCCCGAGTCCTCTATTCCAACGCCTGCAGTCCCCGATTCAAACACCAGCAATCGCTGGAGCCGACATTTTGGAACCGCGGTTCCACTTGGAACCGGGAGAACCGCCCAAGCTTAATTCAATGCTATGGCATGCCCCTTCCTCCAGTCCACCCACAGCTGGCCTATCAGAAGTCGTTATCACCTGTCTGTCAAGAGTGGTGCCAAATTCCATATGGCCACATGAATGACAGTACAAATTGAAAATTTGTTCAAAAGTTTCCACTCAGTTTTTCCTTGGTCAATTGGGCTGTTTGACTTAGAGTGAATAGACTATATAACAGACCTTTTATTAATGCCTGAGCCACATGTAGGTGAGGTTTCTAGGTCTAACCCAGGGCAGGAAATTCACGACGGCAACGACGGCAATTGCCGTCGTGCCCTCACCAATTGCCGCGGTGCCCTTAAATTTGGAGGTTTTTCACGGCAACAAATTGCCGTGCCCTTTTAGCACATTGCCGTCGTGCCCTTTTTTGCCGATGGAAAGTTGGGCAGATTGGACTGCCGGCCGCCGCACGGCCGTAAGCACAGCGCGCATGAAATATAATTCAGCACACACGACGGAAGCTTCACTGTACCGTGCGCACTGTCAGCTAAACATTGCGCATTCTGTGCACAACTGTACGGACTGGTATGGGTGTACATGTACATGTACATGTACTCGTACACATACACGATCAATGTACTGTACATGTACAGTACATGTACAGTACATGTTATACACAGTACATGGACAGTGCGTTCGATCGGGACAGTTTCATGTCAACAAACTTTTAGTCTGCGGGTACCAGTGAATCTTGGACATCGCTGGCTGTACCAAACAACGGGTACCAACGGTAGTTGGGAGCGATTTGCGTTGCACGATAGATAGATTGCACAGCATGCAGCACGTGGTCGGGTTGCGTGCGAAAGTAGAATCATAGAGCTGTCAAAGGTTTGCGTGTTCGCGGGTGCCTTTTCAAAGTCGTAACCATGCCCCGAAAGGAGAAAGCTAAACAGCAAAATGAGCTACTACTTCACAATACAGCACAAAAATGTAGCAAACTTTATTCCCTTTTTTCAGGTAGGCCTACGAACGTGAATGTTTTTCAAGTTATTCTCAATTTTTTGGACGAGAACTGATGAGAAGGTTTTGGCACACCGAACCCACATCGCGATACCTTGACAACATGGACTATTCTATTAGGAATGAGAGGGGTGAGACTTTATACAATAATAAGCTCCCATAATATGCTCGTTTAGGTTGGACCTAGCTGCTGAAAAATCCATCTTTACAAAACATGTAGGCTATTCAGAATCCTTTTTATTTTGATTTTTTTGTGAGGATCTATTTTCAGATATTTTTGTCATTAGGCTGATTACAGCAGTAGCACCCCGGCCATACCTGAATGGTACAGTTCATGTTCCGTGAGAATGCGTGTTGGTGGCTGACTGAAACCTATTTTAGGCGTCATTTTTATGTTGGAAAATAATCTTTTTTAGGCATTGTGGTCCCACAGAAACGATGATATATTAGTAGGAGACCTAAAACAACGATTCGGTGCCTTCAGCGCCAATTTTCAAAGTTTTTTAAGGTGCTTACAGCGTGTTTGCATCGGTACTAATAAAAAGTCGTTAAATTGCCTTGATGCCCTGGATTTTTTTTGCGATTGCCTTGATGCCCTTCAAAAAATGCAGAAATTGCCGTGATGCCCTTAATTTGCCGAAATTTCAAGGCAAAAGTTGCCGTGCCCTTTTTAACCCGGAGTTCCTGCCCTGCTAACCCTTAGTGCCTTACCTTCATCATCTTCTATGGAGGGGCAAATAATGTTCAGTAATGTTTCCACAGCATAACTGGTTATCTCCGAGTCACTTCTGTCTGTCTGCAGGATGGCCAGTAGTATATCCATGCCCTGTGTTCCAACCTCCACACGAAATTTCTGTCGAGAGGAGGAATACCAAAACCAGGGATCAAAGACCATGTACAATTCACTTACTCATATACAGCAGTTTTCAGTTTTAAAGTTTTGTGGTCAACATTCCACTGCAAATTTCACTAGCTCAATTAATCACCAGTGGTGTATGACGAGAAGGTAAAGTAGCTCCCACTACTGCTGATCCTGAAAAGTTTAAACCATAGGTTTGAGACTTAAGACTGGTCGTTCAACCCCCTAGATACAACTGCAAAGACTAGAGTTGGGTAGATTAGCGGCAAGCTTGACATACGTATTGTGTGTGTGGGCCCGTGAGGAGAGGGGGCAGGGGTATCACAGACTAGAATCTCTAGACTCAAAATCCCATCAATCTTTTCCTCCATCCCCTCATCCTCCCTTTCACTTCCCCCTTCCCCTCCTCTTCCCCATCATCTCCCCCCTTATCTTACCTCTACACGTACCTCCCTCTCTTCCTCCCCTACTCTAAGTCTTACCCTTCCCCTTCCTCCTCCCCTCCACTTGTCCCTCTCCTCTTCCTCCCCTTCTCTTCCCCTCCCCTCCTCTTACCCCCCTCCTCTTTACTCCTCCCATCTCCTCTTCCTTGCCTTTTCTTGCCCTTCCTACCCTCCTATTACTTGTCCCCTTCCCCTCCTCCTCCCCTCCTCTTCCTCCCTCTTCTCTTCACCTCCCCCCCCAATCCTGTTTCTCCTCTCCTCTTATTGCCCCTCCTCAACCTTCTCTTCTTCTTCCTCCCCTCCTCCCTCTTCTCTGCCCCTCTTCCTCCACCTCCTCCATCTCATCCTCCACCCCCTTCTCCTCCCCTTCACTTCTACTCTTCCTTCACAGCTCCACCTCCCCTTATCTTCCGCACCTTTTCCTCCCCTCCTCCCTTTCTCTTACCCCTCTCCTCTTCCTCCCCCTCCTCAACCTTCTCTTCTCTTCTTCCTCCCCTCTTCCCCTTCTCTTCCCCTCTTCTTCCACCTCCTCCTCTATCTCTTCTTCCTTTCCTCTCTCCCTCAACCTTCTTTTCCCCTCTTCCTCCACCTCTTCCTCCGCCCCCTCTTCCTCCCCTTATCTTCCTTTCCTCATCCACAGTTCCACCTCTTCCTCCCCTCCTCTACCTCCCGCTCCTCCCCTTCCCTTCCCCCTCCTCTTTACTCCTCCTCCTTCCTCTGCCATCCTCATCATGCACCATCATCACCTCCTATTCCTCATTCTGTAGGTCAATCAGGATCCAATCTCAGAGGCATTTTAGCATAGATCTCTAGCATTGCATCTTCTACCTTTGACAGTGACTTGAGAGCACGGACTGCATCTCGTCTGTCATCCAGGAGGGTAGAGGACTGGACTCTATCACACAGACGAGCAACCTGCCAACAAAATGACAAATTCATTTAATCTGTCATGTTCGGTACAAATTTTCATAAAATTCCACAACAGACAATGATGTTTCCTGATTATTTGTGACATTTTTATTATCAATGTTATTATTTATTATTGATTGTTGTGGCTTTAAAAAATTAGGGAAGGATTCGATTCTTGTTTTAGACGTAAACATTGAGTTCTTCTTCGTCCAATCTAGGCATTATGATGTCAAATGTTTCACATGATATGTGGCATAAGTGGTGGCAATATCATGATTATGAATCAACCAAAAATAAAAATATCATTTAAATTTTAATCCTAAATTAATGAATGTAATTTAAAAACAAAAAAGAGAAGGATTTTAGTTTAATGCCTAGGCTACACCCTAAAAGGGTGGGAAAAATCCTAACCCATCAATAGAACACTAATTGTTATAATATTTTTTACTAGCCATTTTCTGGCACAACCACTTGCCAAAAAAATGACTTAAATTTAAAACACACAACTGGGTCTAAGTTACTCCACTGAATGTGCAGTAACTAATGTTGCTTTTGCGGGCAATAAAAGTTAAATCTTTTCAAATAAGACGGACTAAAAGGGAAAAACTCACCGTATCGGCGCCAGTCGGTTGAGCCTGGGTCTCACCAGAGCCCAAAACAGAACGAAACCAGCTCATTTTCGTGAAAACCGGTGTTTTTTTAAAGGCAGACAAAATATCACTGTATGACGCTGGCGTGTGTACAAGCTGGAACAAACACACATACACACATTTAGCACAGGGAATAATACGTGGCCCAACATTCGGTGGTGCCCGCCCATATCATACGCTGTGGGAGGCTCGCCGATCTGGCACCAGCGATGAAAAGGGTTTACCCACAGTAGAGATGTTACTAAGTCCTCTTTTTGTTTACCTACCCGGCAAAATGTTCCCAAATCCTTCCATTTCTCTCCGATTATCAAGCAAACAAGCGAACCAGGTGTAAGGTTTCCAATCATATTCTACCTTTATTTCACAAAGCACATTTTATACAAATGTTACAAAACAAGAGACTGCTCTTAAATGTATGTACTTTTTTTTAAGTTCCGAAAATAGCAAATACTGATGCAAAATAGATTTTCAAAACAAGACATAAAACTATGGATTTCCTCTCTTTTAAAATCAGCATAGTTTAATATCATTGTTGGTGTTCCCAGTGTGGTGATTTTTTCAACTTATCAATTATGAATTTAAAGCCATAAAACACTGAATGAAACACTGGGTGAATGAGAGATAAAATTAAACTCAAGCAACTTCTCAGACAAACAGATTTGTCTGCAAACACTGAATTACTTCCATTTCGCAAAAAAACCCAAATTCTTCATTTGTCTATCCCCACTGTTACCCGATTATTTTTATGTAGTGCTTGGCACTGTGCAGTGGTTAATCAAACACAAAGTTCATTATCAGAGAGAAAGTAAAAACAAATTGTTACAATGTATGAAAAGTCTTCATTTGTTAAAAGGAATTTATGTTAACTCACACACTCCGCTTGGGAACTAATTGTGATTATTTAGAAAAGTGCCCACACCCACTCAAAAAAGGGCATTTGAATCAAATTTTCTTTGTAGCAATGTGAATGACCCTTCAGACAACTACATGTAATGTGAAGCTCGGTTTTCATTAATCAAAAGCGCTTTTTTGTTCTTAGATATCTAAAACAATAGAACACCCATTTCTTTTCACCGTTATCTTATGTTGAACTACCTGTATTGGAAAATGTCTCTCTGAAATGTCAGTATTTTGCTTTTCGTTCTGAATTTTCTGTTTTTAAGTTTTTGCTTTTTCAGTTTAGAACTGCAGGTAACTGGGTAACCATTAATTTCAAAATGATGTTTCTCCCTTCCACTAGTCCCTACCCAAACCCCTGCCCTTTCCTTTGCTCCCACCCTACCCACTTTCCCCTTTGTCGTCTGTCTGTCATCAATGTCCCTGTTACTCTCCCCTTCCTATTTGTTTTTGTCCCTGTCATTCTGCCTTTGAGAAAGGTCCTGCTGGGGTTGAAACATCAGGCCCTCCTAATTTCTGAATTTCATAATTTGCATACATGTACCCAGTTCCTAAATGACCCGATTTTGTGCAGGCCTTTCTGAAACTATTAAAATAAAATTCAACTTTTCCAAACCATAAACCATTATGAACTGTACTCAGGTTTAACTGTACAGTTTGCAAACACAACATTTCTGATAACATAAAAAAAATGACATATACACATGAACAATGGAAATATGGAGTAAAATGACAAGGGACCAAAGATCGTGAAAATCTACATAAGTACACACCCTTGTGTTTCTGTCACACTATACATATCTTCATTTTCAGCTATTGAAGTTGGGGGAAATTAAATTAAATGCATATGAATAAAACACATACCAGCCAAAATAAGACTTAAGGCTTTGCGTGGTGGGTGAAACAATATAGGAGGGTTTGCAGTGACACCATGTATAAGGTCTCTAAAAGAAGAGGTATGGTTCTGAAAAGAACCTGAGTGATGACACGACGTTCCGGCCAGTATGCTCTGGCCGTCATCAGGAAAATGATGGCATCCAGAGCATACTGGCCGGAACGTCGAGTCATCACTCAGGTTCCTTTCAGAACCATACCTCTCCGGGACCTCCAAAAGCAAAGTGCCTTTGTTTAACTATGCAACAAGGCCCTCAGAATCCGGGCACCACTATTCCCCCTATTTCAAACAAAGACTCTTTTCAGCTTAGAACAAATCAATACAAATCATGACAGAGACCCATTTTGACGCATGAATTGCCACATGAATTGCGAGATTAGCACCAACAATTGCGCTATTGTGGGACCTTTACTTTGGATGATTGAGGGATAGTGTGCTGCCGTTGATAGCAAGCGAGAGACATTGTGTTGGCAACTTGGCATGCCATACAGTCGTCGGTCAGGCAGTGGAATTCCACCAACATTCTTCACCGCAATCCGTTTGCTCAGTTGGGGCCGTCTCTAAAATGACCCCCAGAGCTTCTAAGGAGAGGCTTCATAAGTTCACATCACGTTGGATGGCTGGAAAATCTTCCAAGATCCTTAGCACTAATCACCCAATCTGCCAGAAGGGTCAGAGGGGGAGTAAGAGGGCAGCAGTGCCAGAACAGACCCTTCAGAAAAGGGGGAAATCTGCACATTTGGGGGAGGTCCTTCCGTGATCGAAATTCCCAGCCACGGTAAAACTTTGGACAATTCTTTGTGTGCATTGCAAACGATATGCACCCCACAGCAACAGACAAAATACTTAAAGCAATGCCCAAGTCTCCGGAAGACAGAAAGAGTACCGTTACACACTGCCCGAAACGTTGAGTTACCGGCTCTTTTCGGAGACGCACACTCCATCTCAAAAGAGATGCGTTATATGGTGTCAACTTCCACATGGCCAAGTCAACCAGTCTACTTAGAATTAATATGGAAGAATTTAAAATCAGGAAGATTTTAAAATCAGGACAAATATTAGAATAATATGCAAAAAAATGCAAAAAAAAAGCTGTGACTAAAATGACAAAAATGCAAAAATCAAAAATTAGGAGGGCCTGACCTTTTGATCCTAGCAGGACCTTTCTCACCTAGGATTGAAACATCAGACCCTCCTAATTTTTGATGTCATGAAAAAAATAACTCACAAGTAAACACATACGTATTTCATTGAAAATAACCACAAGTTTTTGCTTGCAAGCCAAAGTAGATAGAAATTAATACTCTTAAGACTCTTGTACAGTGTACAAATTTCTGATAGCTTACTACATGTATCCAACAGTACCCAATATACAGGGCAGCCTTCCAAAATGCATTAGTGTTATGAGGTTTTTCTTGGGAAGGATTTATCAAAACCTTCCCAATGGACTTTCCAAAATACGAGACACAACTTAATGGGTGAAAATGCAATTACATGTTAAAGCCCCTACACAACATTGGTAAGATTGAAAAACAGAAACTTCACAGATTTACATGAAACAGTTTGAAGAGAATAGGAACCTCTAACTGAAATATTTCTGCCTTAAATTCTGTATTTTGGGAGAAAAGAGTAAGAGATCTAAACTATTTTTCGGAACAGCTTGAATGCGAAACAAATGAAGCAGTTTTCACAATTTTCTCGAGTCTCGGTTGGCGGATTGAGCTGAAATTTTCACAAGTGTGCTATTTCATGCATGTGTCGGATCAGACAACGAATGGATGTTATTCTTTGACCTTGACCAATGTTGTGTAGGGGATTTATAGTGATGTACAAAATGTTGCAAACTGTCACAGCTTAAATGATCAAAATCAAAATCTTAAAAATGTATATGATCTGACGTTCCGATCCTAGCAAAACCTTCCTCAAAGGCAGAATACCTTTGAGAAAGCTCCTGGTAGGACTAAAATGTTCGCCAGTCTATATTCAATCACATGCTGTGAACAGGATTCTGTGAACAACAAGAGTATCACTTTAAGTATTCATTAAGCAGTAGCATTGCGAATATCATCAATCACAGGTTTGAACTAATAATCGATTTCAGCTGAAAGTGTGGTCACAAAAAAGTTGCAACAATAACATTGCATCCTTTTTTTTATTGGCAGGTTATATTTACCCGGCAACGGCATTCGTCCCGCAAACGCTATTCTTCTGGTCCCTTAGTCTGGTTGGCCAATTGTCATTACATCATGTTTATGCATATTCATGTCTGTTCTAAAATGACATTGGCCAATCAGAGTAAAGAGTCAAGAGTGTTCATGAATATGCATAACATTAGCAGGAACGACCTCCAGGAAGAATGCTGTTGCTGGGTGTATATACACTTCATTTTTGGTTTGGTAGTGTTAACTTTTCATATTTCGTATTTTTTCATGTTATTCAACACCTGACCATACAGGTTACAAATGTTCATTGACCTTTATAACCCAAAGACATGAGCATGGGTTTTGGGGGATGAATGTACACAGAAGCAATGAATGTAAAACATAAAGTGTCAAAGTGTGCATGGTAAGTGAAACGTCATTTAGTGTGTTTTTTAAGGGTTTTTGTTAACTGCTTATGGAACTCTTTCAGTCTTTTATCAAAGAGACATAAACTACCATAAGCCCTAAACCAACAGGTACTGAGGTAAACTTTGCACTACAAAATGTAGAGGCTTCATGGCAATGGAACAGTCTGCTCAGCAGAGGAATAACAAATTGGGGGTTGACTTGAAGTTGATGAATTTAGGTTCCAAACATGAGCTTCTCTGCTTCGATCTCTTTGTGTCTCTGTAGGATGGCGGCATTCTTCTCCTTGATCTTGCGTATGCGGGCGTTCAGCTCCTCTTCCTTGCGCCTCTTGACCTCCTCCTCACGAGTCCTCTCAATGACTTTCCTCTCCTCCTGCTCCATCTTCATCTCCACCTCCCGCGCCTCCTCCTCCAGGCAGTCCCGCTTCCACAGGTCCCCGGCACGGGTCATCTTGGGCCGCCGGACATCCTCGTAGCGGGGAGGCGGCGACAGTCCGCGCTTCATCTCAGAGTCCTCAACTACCGTTCTACTCGGGGGAGCGATGTCCGACTGGAAGACCTTCCGCCTCGACGAGTCCGAAGCACCTTGGAGGATCTTCCTCCTGGGAGAGTGCTCCCCATGAACGATCTTCCGCTGCGTGGAGTCGAGGTCGGATTGGTAAACTTTCCTCCTGGACTGCCGAGAGTCATCCTGGAGAATCTTCCGACGGGACGTCTCCGAGTCAGGGATGTCCGGTTTCTCGTGGACTATCTTCCTCTTGGATGTTTCGTAGTCGGCCGGAACAACGTTTCTGCCCGACCGTTTCGACTCTGAGTACACAATCTGCCTCCTGGAGTTGTCGGCTTCGCTGCTGACTATGTTTCTCCGGTGCTTCTCCTGGTCACTGACCACCTTCCTGCCATCGGGCCGGGGTGACTGTGACCGGATGACTTCCCGGGCAGGCTCCCGATCCGATGTCTCCATCTCTTCCTCCCTGGACACGCTGACCCTGACGTCTGCGGGCGCCCTCTCCCCCTCCTCCTCCGCACTGCCCCTCCGTTTGCCGGCCTTACCGTCATCAGTCTTGGTATCTGACGCAGAACTTCGTCTCAGCTTGGCCTTGGTTTTTCCTTTTGACTCGGCAGGTGCCTCTGGCTTCTTGGCCTCATCGAGGAGCGCGTCATTTGTGTCCAAGTGTTTGCGCTCGTCGCAAACTTCACCATCAGGTGCGTTGCTTTCAGCAGCAGGATTCTTATCGCCGGTAGAGTCTCCTCTTCTGGTCTCCCCGTCGTCTGCCAGGGTTTGGTCACGCTCCGTTTCCGTCCTGTGGGGACTGATCTCATCTTTGGTCTGCCTGCCGGCTTCTGTTTGGTTTCGGGCGGCTTTCCCCGTGCGGCCGCTCTTGTCCTCGTCGCCCTGCCGCGACTCCGCTCGCAGCTTGCGCTTCTCCGCCCGCCGCTGGCTCTCCACGTCCCTCTTGGCTCGTGCTTTCAGGTCGATGACGGACTGCCTGGGTTTGGCAGAGGGGGCCTGGTCCGCTGCAGGGCCCTGGTCTTGCTCGCAACCATCTGGTTGGTGCGGAGTGGACTCCTCGGGGCGTCTCTTAGACTCGGACTCCTCCTT
Source organism: Luidia sarsii (assembly GCA_949987565.1). Classification (NCBI taxonomy): domain Eukaryota; kingdom Metazoa; phylum Echinodermata; class Asteroidea; order Paxillosida; family Luidiidae; genus Luidia; species Luidia sarsii. The sequence continues at coordinate 5,508,862 of OX465118.1, forward strand.
ACCGATCGGGATGACCTTCCCCAGCCGCTCTTTGACCGAGCGCCTGGGCTTGCTGCCGCCGCCCGACGTCTTCAGGCCGAGCCGCTCATGGACAGGTTTCCTCTTGGAAGGCGGACCTGAAGAGTGAGAGACAGAAACCAATTAGCCTTAACTGAAGATGAACACAGTCAATTTCACATGCGGTCAACATTTAACAAGTCTTCTCAGAACTAGGCACCAGGGTTTCTCCTGGAACATTGGGAGTCTGAGGTGGCAACTGATAATTAGCTCAGGAGATGAGCTTTGGTATAATTATTCTGGATGTGCCACCTCATGGTTCCATGGTCACAGATTGGATAAGGAATGAGGCAAAAACACTGTAATATGTGCATGCCCAGTAAAAACATACAGTAATGTGCAAGTAAATATCCTAAACACAGCCCTTTGCACGTGTGCTAAGGTGCTTTTGTTTTTGTGCACATTTACATTCGTTGAAGCATGATTTGATACTTAGAGGGTCTTTGCAATAGATATATCACAGTCAAGCTCATTTTCTGCTGTCATCTAGGGATCTGAAGTGTACAAACATATTGGCAAGCTTAAGGTAGACGTTAACTCTCAAACTGCAAATTAATCCCTCTGGGTAACATGTGTAGATTTGATGAAAAACTCCTTCACTAAATGATTATGAGGCATGCATTTTGGCAGTAAATCAACAGGTTTAAAAAATGGATAGGTCTGCATGAAAACCCAGAAATGTTCAGAAACGTTGGTACACAACAAAATAGGTTTCTGTTGCATGATCCTGTGATGACATCACAAATTTGATCATGAACATTGAAATTCTCATTAGCATAAAAATTTAAAACTTGCAAATACTCCCCCAGAACAAGTGTGAAATACAGTTTGAATGTTAGCAACATTGCAAAACAGCTCTGTAGCATGGATTTAAGTGATAAAAGGTTTATTGCAGAGACCCTTTAAGTTCTGGGACACTGAAAGATCCATTTCTCTGGAGATTCTGGTGCTCATGGTCTGGTTATCTCAGAAAAAAAAGTGAAGGAAAGCTCTTGCTCTATTCAGAGCCTACATCAGAAACATACCTTCATTAAATGTGATGCGTATTTCAGGACTGCCGGTTCTCTGGCTGGAGTCTTTCTGGACGTCTCTCTCTTCCTCTCTGGCAGCCTCTCTCTCGCTTCGGCTCTTGTGCAGCCCTTTCTTGCTCTCCCCTTTCTTGGCCGAGGTCGAAGGTCGCGCTTTCCTGTCCCGCTCCTTCTTCCGCCCGCTTTCCTCGCCGGGTGCGTCGTGGTTGGCGGCGCGCCCTGGCGATGCTCTTTTGCCCAAGCGCGACTTCAGGTCTCTCCGTTTATCGACTTTGACGATGCTGCGCGGTCCCGATGGGACGGCCTCATCATCCGATCCGGACTCGCTCTCAAAGTTTTTATCCACGATTTTCAACTGGTCCGGTGAGGTTAATTTCTTGGAGGGTGAGAACGATCTGTTGCGGTGTTTACCGCTACGGACTGGGCTAACCGGTTCCAGACGAGTGCTACCTATTTTGCCCTCCATGTTCGGATTTCTGATTTTGATGTCGAGCAGAGACGGGATGTCTGCTTTGCCTGCAGGCTGCTCGTTGGATAATTTGGACTGGACTACGGACGTGGGTCCGTTACGAGATTTGGGCAGAGGCTTTTCACTCCGCTGCCTTTCGGAGTCATGTTTGCGGATGAGGTCCCTGTCTCTTGACCTGCCCCTCTGCCGTCTACTATCTAAGTATCTATCGTCGTCTCTTCTTCGACGCTCTTCCCTTCTCCTGTCATCGCGTCTGTCGTCTCGAGCCAAGCCGCCCCTAAACCCGGCCGGTTTGCGACGGGCGCGAAGTTCATTCTGGGGCTTCTCACCCTTGGCATGCTTGAATCGAGACGTTTCCTTGTCGGAGTCACTCTCTAAATCACTCAATGAGATGTCTGAGTTGTCGCTCGAGTCCGCACCGCTGCCCAACGAAGCGCGCTTTCTTTTAGGGCTGCCTACTTTACTGTCCGATTTCTCCTCTGTTTTCCGGGAGGTGTTTGAGTTCTGGCGACGGACACCCCTCTCCAACTTGGCTTCCTCACTCCTGCGCCTTCGACCGGAGAGTAACTCGCGGGCGTCGCGCTTCCTATCTAGCCTGCTGTCTTCGTGCGCGGCCAGCCTGCGCAGTCGTGACTCCAGCGGCTCGCTCGCTGAAGGCACTTTGCTGCCGCTCACTCCAAATCCTCGCGTGCCATCGGGCCGAGTCCGAAGACCCTGCTCGTCCCCCCGGGATCGTGGGGATCGGGAACGAGTTCTCAAGCGGTCACCGTCTCTTTGCGACCTACCGCCGGCGCTCCGGTAATCACGGCCTTCCTTCCCGGGCATTCTCCCTTGCCTCGACGACCAAGATGAGTCCCTTTCCTTAGCACGGCGCGGCGAGAGTCGGTGTTGCCGATCGCGGTCTCTCTCCGACCTGCTCGAGGGCGTCTCCTTCGTCGGGTGCCTGCGCTGGGTGTCCCGGTCCTCGTGCCTCTTCCTTGCGCCGCGCCTCGCTTTGGAGTCTCTACTGCTTCGGTGACGGTGCTTGTCAGAGTCGCTCGTGTCCGAGTCTGAGCTGTCTGATGACGACGAGCCGCTTGATGAGGTGGAGGATGAAGACGACGCCGAGGAAGACGAGGAGGAGCGGCTGGTGCTGCTTGATCTGGAGGAGCTGCCGCTGCTGCTGTCGCTGTCACTGCTGCTGCTGCCAGTGTCGCTGGAGCTCCTGGAGCTGTCGCTGCTCCGCCGGTGCCTCACATCTGAGTCCGAGTCCTCCTCGCTGCTGTCCTCCTCGGAGTGGCTGCTGGACTCGGAGCTGGTGGAGGCAAAGCGGGCAAACTTGTTGCTCTTGGGCAGCCTGGGCCGCTCCGCCGGGTTGAGTTGGGACTGGGCCGGCTCTTCGGGTAGCGGCTGGATGGCTATCAGGTTGCCCGTCAGCTTGAATGTAGGCTGCGGCAGTGGAGGTGGCGGTATGTCCTGTTGCAAGTGAGAGAAACACCAAGTAAAAGTTACGATGCATGGTGGAAGTGCCAAGTAAAACATCTCTTTTGAGACAGAGTGTGGCTCTGAAAATAGCCGGTAACTTAACGTTTTGGGCAGTATGTACTCTGAGGAAGATTTCACAGGCTGCCTGTACTGACCTCAAGCTTGTTGAGGATGATTTCATGGGCTGCCTGTACTGACTTCAAGCTAGTTGAGGATGATTTCATGGGCTGCCTGTACTGACCTCAAGCTAGTTGAGGATTTCATGGGCTGCCTGTACTGACCTCAAGCTAGTTGAGGATTTCATGGGCTGCCTGTACTGACCTCAAGCTTGTTTAGGATTTCATGGGCTGCCTGTACTGACCTCAAGCTTGTTGAGGATGATTTCATGGGCTGCCTGTACTGACCTCAAGCTAGTTGAGGATTTCATGGGCTGCCTGTACTGACCTCAAGCTAGTTGAGGATTTCATGGGCTGCCTGTACTGACCTCAAGCTTGTTCAGGATTTCATGGGCTGCCTGTACTGACCTCAAGCTTGTTGAGGATTTCATGGGCTGCCTGTACTGACCTCAAGCTAGTTGAGGATTTCAGGGGTTGCCTGTACTGACCTCAAGCTTGTTCAGGATTTCATGGGCTGCCTGTACTGACCTCAAGCTTGTTCAGGATTTCATGGGCTGCCTGTACTGACCTCAAGCTAGTTGAGGATTTCATGGGCTGCCTGTACTGACCTCAAGCTAGTTGAGGATTTCAGGGGTTGCCTGTACTGACCTCAAGCTAGTTGAGGATTTCATGGGCTGCCTGTACTGACCTCAAGCTAGTTGAGGATTTCATGGGCTGCCTGTACTGACCTCAAGCTAGTTGAGGATTTCAGGGGTTGCCTGTACTGACCTCAAGCTAGTTGAGGATTTCATGGGCTGCCTGTACTGACCTCAAGCTAGTTGAGGATTTCAGGGGCTGCCTGTACTGACCTCAAGCTTGTCGAGGATTTCATGGGCTGCCTGTACTGACCTCAAGCTAGTTGAGGATTTCATGGGCTGCCTGTACTACTGACCTCAAGCTAGTTGAGGATTTCATGGGCTGCCTGTACTACTGACCTCAAGTTAGTTGAGGATTTCATGGGCTGCCTGTACTGACCTCAAGCTTGTTGAGGATTTCATGGGCTGCCTGTACTGACCTCAAGCTAGTTGAGGATTTCATGGGTTGCCTGTACTGACCTCAAGCTAGTTGAGGATTTCAGGGGTTGCCTGTACTACTGACCTCAAGCTAGTTGAGGATTTCATGGGCTGCCTGTACTACTGACCTCAAGCTAGTTGAGGATTTCAGGGGTTGCCTGTACTGACCTCAAGCTAGTTCAGGATTTCATGGGCTGCCTGTACTGACCTCAAGCTAGTTGAGGATTTCAGGGGTTGCCTGTACTGACCTCAAGCTAGTTGAGGATTTCATGGGTTGCCTGTACTGACCTCAAGCTAGTTGAGGATTTCATGGGCTGCCTGTACTGACCTCAAGCTAGTTGAGGATTTCATGGGTTGCCTGTACTGACCTCAAGCTAGTTGAGGATTTCATGGGCTGCCTGTACTGACCTCAAGCTTGATCTCCCGGGTAGCTTTCAGGGCGGCTCTTCTGAGGGCATCCTCATCCTCATCCTGCTCCTCCTCCACCTCACTGCTTTCCGTCTCCGCCTTCTCAGCTGCATCTGGGCCATCCTTGGGGCTCTGAGAGGCGACATCGTTGTTAGGTGAGGCCTGCTGGGACTTCTGCATGGTGAGGGGAAAAAAATCATACATTGCCATAGTGCTCAAACTGTCATTCAGGTTAAAAAGCTGTGGCGTGACCATTCACCTTAAACGTTTAACCGATAGCGAAATGTGAATACACTCTGCACTGTATACATACATTTACAACATGGCTGCTAATATGACCGCGCAAGATTTTGTTTATTGGTCCGAGGTAAAGTCGTACAGCGCTCACTCTTTTTCAGTAGGATGGTTTTGACCCCCGAGACGGCAATTTTAGAAGAAAAATCCCGAGACAGCCCCTAAAAGTGGTGTGTCACCAAGGAGGGCCGCCTTGCATTTCAATAGGCAGGAAAAACCCTGCTAGTCTTACAGGCATCTGAATGGTGCTAGGTTTGTCTCACTGATACAAATAGTGTTCTCTTTTCTTGTGCAGATATATTGCTATCCTATCGTTAAGGGAGTTTTGGGATATCACTGGAATAACAGCCATTGGCACTCAAATAATCCCAGTGTCAAGGGATTAAAGGCGTTTATGTAATTGACTTATGGACGGTTGTAAAAATTAAAATCAAGGCATATACATGTACAAATCAATCAAAATCATTTCTTTCCACAAAACTCTTGACGACTGACAAGTAATGAAAGTGACATTAATTCATTCATTCGAATTCCCATCGAACTATATATCTTAAGGACTAGTATGCCGGCTGACAACTACAACACAATTCAATGAGGTTTTGCCCTTGCTGTATGTGATAAACGCTAAGTGCTCAGTGTTTACCACGTCCACCAAGGGCCAAACCTCATTGAATTACATTCTCCTCGATGCAAACATCATGTTATATCTGTGATGCAATGCGGTACCCGCCGCTATACATTATTCAAATCCACCACACGACCTCGACCAGCTAAGGGGTCAAGTGATTAAGACGTCCGTACTAGAAATCGGGAGTCAAGGGTTCGAATCCCGCCCGAGCTGCCTGAATTTTTTTTATGAGGCACTGGGCAAAGCACTGACCACTCATTGTTTATCACGTCAAGCAAGGGCAAAACCTCATTGAATTACATTCTCCTTGATGCAAACATCATGTTATATCTATGAGAACTACAAAACAATGAACTCAAAACTTACAGTTTTCAAGGAAGCCAGTACAGCAACTCGCAAAGATTCTAAATCTTGATCCTAAAAAGAAATATATATAGATCAGTGGTTAGAACCCCACTTATATATAAAATAAGCATCAACAAACTTCTAAGCTCTGCACAACACTTTTGTTTTGACTAAGGCTGGGTCGGTTCGGTCGGTCACACCGGTTCCAACCGTCCCGATCGGGACCCGGTTCCGGTTTTCCAAAACCGGTGTACCGATAAAATAATAAAACACATAAAGAAAATATGGCGAAGTCGGTTGGATTATTATTGCTGAAACCAATAGGGTATAGTATATAATTGATAGCAGTGTGCATCAAAGCTATGGTTCCTGGTTTTCCCATAGTAGTTAAAAAAAAAAAAGTCAATCCAAAGAAAAAATAAAACATCGAGAAGTATTGTTAAAGTCAAGGTTTTCAAAAGTCCCTCCATCATACTAAATTCGACTGCTCATAAATGTCATACGAAAGTCGAGGCAACCTTTATTTCCTTTTCGTTCTCAAAATGAATTGTGCCTACGTAAGGTCATGCTGGCTAGCGAGCTGCGCGTGCACTCCCCTAGCACGTATACGTCGCGCTCCATGGTTGTATGCAGGCACCATAGAGCTCTTTGGCAGGCACACAGCGTTGCAGCCACAGCGCGCATTGCGCAAATATTTTTTTTCTAAACGAACGAACTTTTTGATCCGACCAGGATCGGGCGCGAAACCCTCGGCATAATTGAGTTTGGTTTCGTTCCTCCATGTAATAGTATTTCGACGCTGGGGCCAAGTGCGGGCCTTGAAGTTAGCTGAAAAAGAATGTCCGTCTCTCGCAAGATGGACGTCTGTTGATTGGACAGCGCGCAGTTACAACCGAACGTGCGTAACGACTATTAGCATAATTATTGGCTGGCGAGAGCCATAGTTAACACGTGTTTGTAAGGTCGGTCGTCGGAGTCGAACTCTTTATCGTCGATTTGTTGCACCAGTGATGACGATGGTGATTTTGCTCCTCGTGAAAATATAAATCCAAACACAGCTGAACGTATATCGGGCGTGTGTGTGACATTCCCTCCAAGCTTGCCTCATGAATATTGATCTTAGTGACGTCACGAAAGTGGAGTGTCATTCAATGTATTGTCGGGAAATAAATGTGATTTTGCCGTGATCAAAAGGGTGCTGAAGGCTGCAAACAAATTTCAGTGAGGGAATATAATTATGAGACAAATCACAGCTTGAGTAGTTTATTAAAAACTCATGATATTTATAGGAAAAAAGGATGTTTCAAATTCACAACCATGAATTTGGAGCACACACTATTCCTTATAGAGTTAGATTTTTGCCAATTATGTTTAAAGAAAATTAGGGACACCGGTTCCCGACCAGTTCAGCGACACCGGTTCCCGGTTTTGAAAATAACCGGGATGTCGCAACACTAGTTTTGACTAAGTCAATTTAGTACTAGTATCTGCCGCTTGTAACAGTCACAATTTTATTACCCATCATACTCTGTTTGCAATGTTGATAACAAAGTACTGAATAGTCAAACAACAATGGAAAGAGTGACATATTCCATGCTGCATAACTTCAGGAGGCAAATGTACGTGTAACTGTAAGAATAGTTATAAATATGTTATATAGTCTTAAGACTATATGTTATATAGTCTTATATGTTGTAAGACTAGCTAGTTGACTAAGGCCACCATCTAAGACTAAGTAAGAGCTCCGTAACTGGCAGTCTGGTCCCTGTAGTACGGTAAAGCGCCTTGCTGCGAAGACGTACAGGGGACCAGACTGCCAGTTGCGGCGCTGCCGTTTGGATCTCGCATTTTTTTTTGGAAATCGACACATTTTCGCCAAATGGACAGTTGCACACAGGTGCGTGGTATGTAAACCACATTTGCTAGAAATCTTGGGCCAAATGAAGCAGTATTTTATGAGTTATGCTGAACCTGCTGATCCCTATGCCACAGCACTTGTGAACGTTACACAGAAGCCTATGGGAAAAAAGCCTAGTTATCTGTCGGGTTCCGGTCGGGAGAGCAGCGGACGACGTAGAACCCCACAGTTCTGGGGGTAGACTACATGTAGGTGTTTTGGGGGGTAAATATGGGAATTTCGGTCGGGGTATTTTTCAAAGATGACATTACAGAGATTTCAGACGATGCAGCAGCATATGCATAGCCATGATCCTTGGAGTTGGACCCTACATTCACCAGTCCCTAAGTAAAAATTCGATAAAAAAAGGGTGACTTGTCGGGTCCAACTCCAAGTTACTCGGACTACTGCTGATTCCTAGTCCGAGTAACTTGGACCCTTACAATCGCCCTTTTAAAAAGTGATTGAGGGGGTCGGGCGATACCATCAAAATGTAAAGGGCGATTGTAAGGCCAGTAAGGGTCCAAGTTACTCGGAGTAGTATCCGATTCCAAAGCATGGCAAAACAACTCATGTAATGTAACGTGACGTTAACTTTGAGTTTAATAATCCCTCCACTCCAGAAAACGGAGGCAAACCAAGCAATTTCCCAATTAATAAAAGCATCTCATTGATCCCGATATAAAAAAAGAGATCTTTTGTCGATCCCTAAGCCTAACAAGGTCCTTTTTCTTCATTCAAAAGCTATTTTTCCACATAAAAACCGTAGAAATTTGAGTTGAACTTACCTCCTCTTCGGACGCCATGTTTAGCTTTTGCACATGCGTACTACTGCTCATCATTGCGTGGCTGTTACTTTTCCAGAGCGTAATTTTATTGATTGTTATTTAAAAACGCGTAGTTGGGTCATAAACGCAGGTCACTCTTGAAAACTTTGTTTGTATCATTTATACAAAAGAAACTTAATTGGAATTTAATGAACAATTTATTACGGATCATAGTTTAACATTTTAATCATTATGAAAAGCAGTTTGCAACATTTTTGTATATCACATTATGAATTACTATTTTTTTGGTCAAACTTTTCTTCTGAAGAAAGGTGGAATGTGAGCATTTTATTCATATTCACTTAAATTTAAAAAAATATATTTTAAAATCACCTAAAAATATGACCATATTAATATGGTCATATATTTAGGTGATTTTCGTTCAATTACATACAAAATGTCTCTTTGAGAAAGGTCCTTGAGAAAGGTCCTGCTAGCTAGGATCGAAACGTCAGGCCCACTAAATTTTAAGATTTACATTTTGGTAATTTTAGTCAGTAAGCAGTTTGCAACATTTTTTGTAGATCACAAAATGTGTCACTTGGATTTGGTTTTTAAAGAAAAAGTTATACCACTCACTAACAATGATTATAAAAAAATATATATTTCGGATAATTGGCTGTAATTATTTGGGTATCACACACCAAAATGTTAAAATTTGTTTTTTACTGATCATTATAATTATGATCAAATTACTCCATTAAAAAAATGTATAACATAATATATTTAATGGCACATTTTTTGCCTTTCCCTGTCTTATTTTTATTGACAAATCTGCAGTGACTGATCATTTCTAAGCATCTTTAAAAGATTTAGAAAAATGGCAAAGAAAACCTTGACTGAAACCTCTTGTTTTGAATGTTTGAGTACCTGGGCCCAATTCCATAGAGCCGCTCAAGAAAAAAAACCTGCTTTCACTCAATGCTTGCTGCCCTCAACACATATTCAAATCATGGGTGCTTGGCATGAAATACAAGTGGAATATTGGCTGGCACAACTTGATTTTGTTCGAAAAGGTTTTTCATGCTTAGGCAAATTTTGGTGATTATAAGTGTCTCTTTGAAATTGTCGCTGGCACTCTAACCATCTGAGCTATCCAGCCCTTAGATGGTGGCCTTCCCAAACAGTCAACTACTAGTCTTTCCTGGGGTGGGGGCGCCAGTCAGCAATTCAACCATTACCTGCTGTATATCTCAAGGGATCGCATCCCCAAATTCATTCAGATGCAAAGAACTATACATGTAATGTACTTGCAAAGCTGCTACAGCAGCTCGGGGATCACATAAATAGTGGATGCAGCTTTTCTAATATAAGTCAGACATATACATGTATAAATTTCAAGGGAAAAAAACTGACAGGGAACTTTATAAAAAAAAAATCAAAAATGTATAACTTCCTAGTCAGTTTTTCCTTCATCTTTAAAAGAAAAGAGAAATCCTGCTACAGTCAAATCTTCTTAGCCATTTTCCAAATTGTTTAAAAAAAAGTCATCATATTTCCTTGACCTTATTAGACAAAAAATCTAGTTTAAAAAGCTGAATACACTCTACAAGTCTACAAGTACACGTACTTGCATACCTCCCAAAACATTACCATAAAACTTTTTTTTAGCGGTTTGAACAATTCAGTTTTACTGATAATAACTGTTCATTTGGTTAATATTTACTGAATGACGTCTTTGGTCTGATCTGTGTCTGGGATATGGGAGTTATTGCCCACTGCTTAAAGTATACAGCGCCCTCTTGAGGTAATTTGAAGTCATGCCCCTCATGAACTTGTTAAGTTTTCATCATGAAATGGATGGTATGAATCCCAATAATTATGTGGCTATTGTACAGTTGCCTCATATACGGTAAACACCAAAACCCCGCAACAATCTGCATCAGTTTTCATAACTCATCCTTCTTTCCTGAGCACATTCCCCCTTTTTGGTTGTCGCGGGCTGTCTTGATGTAGTCCAGTTGATTATCTGTTAGTCCTAGTGCTTTCTTCTCTTGATCCAGCGCATCGTCATCGCCATTTCCAGTGATGAAGCCAAGAAGTCGAGTCGCTCTCCAGGAGGACAGGAAATCCGCGTCAATTAGGCCAAGACTCTTGACCAGCTTCTTGTGCTGGCGGAGAAAATACTTCTGGTGGTAGCTGGACAGGAAAGAGAAATTGAAAATCGTGCCGTTCACATTGTGCAAACAATACTGCGATTTGAATCGCGATTCAATTACTGCGACGCAAACAACCGTGACTCGATTATGGCTATAAGTTGTTGCCAAATGGTGCATGTGTCCTTGAGGGTGGCCCATGAAGGGAGACATAGCCTTGTCCAATGCAGTCTCTCCGACTGTGCATACAAGTGTACGAGCCTGTATGACGTAATACACACCCAAGTTACGGGCAGGGCAGTGAACAGTGTGCCTAAGTTATGTGCTTTTCACAACAGTGTTGCGCAAAGCACTTTACTATTTCTGAAGGCCGGATTTTGATTTCTAAATCGGTGACCAACGACTTGGTCAAGGCTAAGGGAGACATAAACAAGCACGGCACTTCCTGTCAGTCAGAGCATGAGCGGTGCATTATTAGATAAAAAACGATACTGTGTGACTCAATACAAGTCTGTTCAGGATGAGAAAACACTCTCATATTGTCAGACTCAATAATGATCAAATCATTGGAAACTCGTACTTCTCTGCATCATAGAAGACTCCAGCGGGTGCAATTCGAGTCAGAATAGCGCCCTCAACTTGTTCCTCCATGGCTGCCTTGGAGGCCTCTGCTAAGTTCCGCTGAGCATCGTCATGGTAGAAGATAGCGGACATGTACTGGGTAGTCTTCCTCTCTGTAGCGTCATGGCTAGCCCAGAAGACGTCCAGGAGCTCTGGGTACGACGTCTTTGCCGGATCAAATTCAATCTCAACCGATTCAGTGTGGTCTCCCCTGTGAACGGCAAATTGTTTTAGATAGATTGTATCTTAACCTAATTACAGTCCGTTCAAATGGTGGGTGTCCTTGAGGGTGGCCCATGCAGGGAGACATCTAAACAAGCACAGCAATTAATGCATTGTTGGATTACAAAAGAAACAAACAACTGTGATTCAGCAGAGCGTTCCCACACACATCACATCGCAATGTGTGATTCAGCGATTCACTCGCGAGCTGAACGATGGTGTACTGCCAGGCTTTTGGATGTGAAAATGCCAGCGGGAAAAAGCTGGGCAAATCTTTCCATGTAGTTCCAAACAAGGACAAGAGACCTGTTTGACATCCAAAAGCCTGTCAGTACACCATCGTTCATCTCGCGAGTGTATAACTGCACGCAGTATATACATACAGTAGGGGTACATCCGTCGGGGCCATGCGGGAGTTTTCCATTGCGATGTCATACCCCCCGCAGTGACTGGCGGGCCATTCGAAAAGATGGCAGATTGCGGGAACGCGAATTCAACCACTGAATTCCATAACTTTTCCCCCTTTATGAAACTCGTAGGTGAGTAGCACATAGGTAATTGTAGGTTGTTTTTAACACCCAATCAGATAAGCCAACATTTTTCTCTGGGTTTCATTCCCCTTTAAGAGTGGGAACAGTTCTACTATATGCCAAAGCCTTGATTTCAAATCCAATACAGACTGAATGTTGAACATTCCTTACAAGTTTCTGTATGTTGGTTGTTTCCTCTGACCACCAGTGTATCCTGCCTTGACTCTTATGATACCAGGTTGGCCTCCAAACAAGGACTCTACACCCCAGAAACAGTCCATGCCAAAAGTGGCCTTGTGGGTGTCTACATCAGGCTCCTTGTACGCCAAATCTGAGGCCTTTAGCTGGCCAAGAAAAACAAATATCCAAAAAGAAACAATTAAAGAAAACACTTATTTATATATTTAATGTATAATTATGTGTTTGAAAATCAAGCTGGTTCAGACATTGGTATTCCCTGTCGTCACCTATGGTAGTGAAAGCTGGATTTTGAAGAAGGCAGATCAGAATAGAATAGAATCTTTTGAACTTTGGGTCTGGAGGAGGCTTCTCCGAATTCCATGGACTGCAAGGAAAACAAACAGCTGGGTCTTGAATCAAGAAAACACTAAAAAATCTCTTCTGAACTTCATAGACAAGGGTAGATTGACTTACTTCGGTCATATCATGAGAGCTGACAACAGCCTTGAAAATATTATCATGCAAGGAAAGATGGAGGGCAAAAGGGGACGCTGAAGACCAAGAACAAGATGGTGGGACAACATTCTGGCAAGAGTGGGCCGACCCCCCATAGAGACAATTCGAACAACAACGGACAGATCAGCATGGAGGCTACTTGTCAACATGGTCACCAGGGGCCGAAACCGACCTGATGGAAATAGATAGATAGATGTGTTTACTTCATAGTCTATTTTCTGTTTGATGCGGATTGACAGGTCACTGGCCACAACGATTGGTTTTGCTTTTGTCTCTATACCTTGACAATCTTGCATGAGTTGTAAATTGAATGGCATGAACAAAATAATAATAACAAGAAGAATCACCAAAAGAATCACTTGTTGGTCATCGTAGTGATGCTGTCACAGACAAACGTGAATGAAACGTCTTCAGACAATAGACCGATTGAGCGACCACTGTTTACATCACAGATGTAACATGATGTTTGCGTCGAGCAGAATGTAATTCAATTACCGGTAGGCTTTTGAGCATTCAGTATTAATCACGTCGAGCAAGGGTAAAACCTCATTGAATCACTGTTTACATGCTATCAAGTGAGTGGCCTTTTAAGCATACAGCAACGATGGAAATGTACAAAGAAGAATGTTGACAATATGATTGTCTTCTTTGCTCGTTTCCACTTCTAAGTTCTATTCAGCACCAAATGAGACTATGAAAAATACCCACTCTGTCACATGATGGCATTCAAACATTGGTCGTGCAATCGGTCTATTCAACCACATGGCAACAACATCCAGGAGGGGAATAATTAACACCTTGCTTATTTACATCAATCCCTCATTTTGTGGACGCTCCCTCACTTCTCTCTTTCACACTTTCCCTTTGATGTTTCCCCTTTTCACTACCTATTCCCTACTCAAAATCAAATCCCTGATCTCATTCTCACCTTACCAGCTATATCCCCTTTACCCTATCCCTATGTCTTTCATCCATGTCCCTGTTACTCTCCCCTTCCTATTTTTGTTTGTCCTTCTCATTCTGCCAGTTTGATATAAAAAACCACTTCACGCTGGGCCTTTCTATAATGCTCCATTTTCAGAACTAATTAATGGTTGAATGCTTCTGACTGGCGCCCCACCACAGCAAAGACCTTTTGCATACCATCTCAGCTATCCATGCCTTAGATGGTGGCCTTCCCAAATAGACAACTATAGTCTTTGCCAGGGTTGGAGCCCAGTCAGAAGCATTTAACCATTATAACTGGTGCATGGTTGGTGCAGGAATGAGGCAACGCCCCTATGTGAGTCTATTTAAACCGACCCGCCTTACGGGGTTCAGTGAACACCCAGAATGCTTCTACATACCTACTGGTACTACCAATGACCTGAGCATAGTCAAGCTAGGAGTTTCTGGCTAGCTATAGCTGCCTAATGAATATTCACTGGTCAGGAATTTCAAAGGTACAATGATATTAGTAGTGTAGGTGAGTAAAGGCAATACAAAGCCCCAGATCTACAAAAAGTACTAGGTAATCGACTGACTCAATATAACTTATAAGTCAGTTGGTTACAGTATACATCTTCTGGCAAAATTATCAATTATCACGAACAGAACCTGACAGGAATGTTCTTTTCATTACGGTCTTATTTGAGCTTACTTTTTCAGCCAAGTTTTTCAATTCGTCGGCACATTCTGGGGTTCCAGCCATCCCTGACATTATCCCTGTCAGCATAATCCCAATAACTAGAACTAGGGACTTCATATTGTCACTGCATTCACTCTGGTTCTCCAGTAATTCCTGCATATCAGATGGAAAGATTAGAAAACATACAACTTAGAAGCTACAGTAACTTTAGCCCTTTTAGTTTTACTTTAGTTTTTACTTTTAATGTTAAAAAAGGAGTAAAACTAAGGTAACAACAACTTAGCATTAATGGAATGATTATTCTTGGCTCACAAAAGCAATTTGATTGGAGTATTATCTAAAGGCACTAATCAAGTAGAGTTCTTCACAAAGAAGCTAAGCAATACAAAAATGTAGCAATATAGACTTGACTTCTGTGACCCACAAATGCTAGTCTAGCTTGTCCAAGGCGGTCTCTCCGGTACATGCACTGCATGCAGTACGGCTCCGAGCAGAGATCCTGGCCAAACGCACGCAAACCACGGTGCAACGGCGCTATATACTACGCCGGGTGCATGCAAGCTCTACATGTACAGTACACGGCTCGCAGAGAGACCGCACCGCTGCCATACCGCACGCAACAATCTGTGTTCGTCGATCGGACATGTACACGACTGTGTACAAGCCTGTACGCAGCTGTCCTGGCCGCACTTGAGTAGCAAGACCAACACAATACACGCACACGACAAAAATAATACGCACGCCAGTTACACAGTGCATAATCTGTATGAGTGGATCAATAGGGCTGCATTTCGCAACAATGTTGCGCAAAGCACATGCATGCTACACTACTACTTTAAGTTCTAGTACTAGGCTACAGTCCTACTAGGCCGGATTTTGATTTCTAAATCGGCGACCAATTGCCATGGTCAAGGCTACCCAAATGCATAAAAAAGCTGAAATGGGCCATTCTTATAATTTATATAGTGACGTCACATGACAAAATTAATGCAAAATTCGGGAAAGAGAAACAGCATCCAATTAGCTCCCATAGGATTGGCCAAAAGAAACTAGTTTCTGTCAGGGGCTCTCCCAACTAATTGGATGACAGAAACAAAACAATTATTTTGTATCATTTTGGTGTAGTCTTGTATACATGCAATGTATTTCAGACAAATGATCTTGGTCAAATCAATGAAAAACTGACTAAGAGTTTTTGAACAAATTTTATACTGGACCAGGGTACTATATCATGCATGTAGCCCAATAGTAATACTGTACTGAGTACTACTGTACTGCGTACTATAATTATACTACTGTACTGAGTACTATAATAATACTTCTGTACTAAGTACTACTGTACTGATAGTAGGTGAAAGATGGAGGCGAATGAACCGACACAAACAACAGTACTATATATTGTCATGGTGATCATTGCATGGGATTGGCCGTAAGCGTTTAATATGCTTTAATTTGATCAACGATTCCAATCATAAACATCGAATCTTCAACATTTGACTGACTGACGAGAAAATTTCCGCACTGTTTCGATAGGCAAATTTGGCCTCAAAGTTATCCACGCTAAATACGTGTTCCTTCGAAATAATGTAAATTATATGCTACTACTTGAGTAAGGCCTAACTCTTGTTCGACAAGTATATTTACTGCGTAAACTGTAATTTGTTAAGTGGGATTCTAGGTATAGGCGATTAGATGCCGAGGTTTTTTGTGGCGGCGAGAGTGGAATCCTTATCTAATTGAAAATTAGCGTTTCTTGCCCTTTCGGATTTCCACTTTCCTTGCTTGGATATTGGGAAAGACTGCCAGGGATGTGAGCATTGAAGGCCGCGGATGCTCCGCCGGACCTCAAGCTATGGAGCCTTTGAAAGAAATACCAGGGACTAAAGCCCTTTTCACACTACTGGGCGAATCCCCCGGGCCAAAGATTTCCCCGGGGAATTCCCGGGGATTGTTTTACCCCACCAACACCCCCGCAACCAATGTTGAAAGTGGTATGGAGAGAAAGAGGAGAATACAGGCTTTTTAGAGGGTATATTTGAGGGTATTGTCTTCCAATTTGGACGATTTTAAAGGGTGCACTTGGCGGTCGAAAAACGCCAGTTTGACTCTTTGACTCTCATGTGAAAAAAACACAAGATGATAAAACATTCACGGTTTTGCAAAAATCAAAACCGAAAACCAACTCCAAGGCAAAACTGAAAAAAAAAACCTGGAATAAAACCACTCAAACTAAAGTCCGCCCCCACGAAATTTGGCATTGTTACCGCTGATCTGGCAATGCATGGGTGTTTTTCATGATACATATTGATGAAAAGAGTCTTTGTCTACAGTTTGGACAATAGCGGCGCCAAATTTGGAAACTCATTACGCATGCATAGCGGCTTCCCGGCTCGAATGGTTTAATTACATAAACGTGGTAAAATCAAAGGGGAAATGGGCAAATATCTGTTGGAATAGAATCACTTTATGACTTGAACTAATAAAAATACTCATTGCATGCATAGGCTGTTTAAACCATATGGTTTGCAACTTCTGTCTGACATGAAACAGTGAGTATTATACTGGAGGAATGTCACAATGGAAATTCAGTTTTAATGCTGTGACGTGTGAGATGACTGTCTCTATAGTACAAGGACCCAGTTTTATGTATTTCAAGAAAAATCTACCGTACTTTGTGCTAAAATATCATTTACAAAGGAAGTGTAAGACTGCGCTTTTCACTGTGAATGAAAACTGTGCAAATTCCTTTATTCAACAGGGACCGGAGCGGCATTCTCAGTCCCATTAATAACTGCAGAGATTGCATTCTACTTCCAAGAGAAATTCCCAGTGGCGATATTATTATTCGTGTTGCGAGCCCCTCCGCTTGGTATAATAGTTTATGGCCCGTTGACACAGGTCCTCTTAGATACCTATACGTACGGTTGGTGAGGAGCGATGCTCCGTCTAGGTGGGGTCAGTTTTCATATCATCGCTGCCGCTATGTTGACAAGGAAGAAAACAGGAATCCACACCAAAATGTATAGGCCTATACCAGAGACAACTAGTTCTAACTTCTATACAGGATGAAGACGGTGGAGGTTGTGGTGAACTCAAAACACAAGAGAGAAATCATAATTATTTGCAGGTCATGGATTTCATTTTCATCTGCACTAGTCCTGAATGTTTTCTCAGGTGTTGAATTTATGACTTTGGCTTGTATGAGGATGTTACTGACCATTGCCTACGGTGGAGTAGTTGTCTACATGGTGACCAACGGTCTCTCTATATGGAATTGAGTGCCACAGAATAGTCCTTCTTGACTATACGGCTTTGGGACTTGGCAACATGGTGGGACTGTGCGTCAGTGGATTTGTTTTGCATAAGAAGCTTCTATCATGCCACGTAATTTATGGCAACACTGGGTTCGGCTACCGTTGCCCCTTGCTTTGTCTTTGCTCCCTTTGTATCAACGTTCCTCGGTCAGATAGTCAATACTTTCATCATGGGCACAGGAATTGATTTTGTCTTCGAAGTTATATGCGTAATGACGGGGGATTTACCTTTCAGTGATGACAACTTCGTGGTCGTTTTTGGGATGGCAAACCTTCTTAGCTGGCGTTGCATCGTCCATTGTTGATACATGCATTGTCAGGTTGGTATATGACAGTACTTTTGATTTCAACTTTTTAATGTACGCTTTAACCCTTCATTCGGACGCAGACAACCGAATTGTTTAAACGTTCCCTGTCAGTTTTTCCATGATTTGTTCGACTTGATAAGAAAAGCAGAATCCATTTTGTGTGATCCCCGAACTACAGCTGTATAGCCAGGTCTACAACTTAACTCACTTGTTTGCATCTCGGATCTGAATGAAAACGAGAACTTAATTCCTGGAGATATACGGCAGTTAATTTATTAATGCTTCTGACTGGTGCAATAAAAGCGGCAAAGACTGGTTGACTAAATGTGACCTGGAATAACAGCATGAGGTATATCCCACCAAAACACTTTTCGAGTAAACAATGCCTGAAGTCAAAGTATCTTCACAATTCGATTAAAAATCAATTTATTTATTTTTGTATTCTCGGAAAGTTAATGTATTAGAGGATGTTATGTCCAAAGGATTTTTACAAAATCTGTCTCGAAATGTTGAAAAAATGAGAATTTCGGGGGAGTGTTTGTGTACTGTTTTCAAGAAAATGGAAAGTTCCTGCCGTTTGGAAGCCGAGTCGCGTCGAAAACTCTCCGATTTGAATGGCCGCTTTCCAGGAGTTAGACTGGTGCTGTTGTCTTGTGTCTGGTACCAAATGTACGAGCGAAGTCCCTATTTGCAACAAAGGTCACACCGTCCTGACCTCGTATACGATGAATACAGCCGTTAAAAACACATAAACAAAGGCCCTGCTGCATGTGAAGAAGCATCGTCTCGTTAGCGTACTTCATACGTCACACCAGCCATTTGATTGGAGCGCGTAGCGCGCGTGTAGCGCGCGATTATACCAGGCAACGTGACATATAGTTACAAACATCCATGTGCAAAACATGCCCACGTTGATTTGCATACTTCAACAGCGTGCTGGCATTGCCTTCGTTCACTACATGCTTTATGGAAACTGCGCGTGAGTGTATCAGAATTCGCCTATACTCAACGGCGTGGCTGAGACATGCTCGGCAGTCGGCACCCTTTCATGCCCAGAACGCTGCTGCATGGATAACGCTACCGAGGATGGTGCATACATGTACAAGGCATGTCGCTACACGTCGTGTACAGTATGCGATCGAGTTCACTGTATGTACATGTACATGTACACACGTACATGTCCATGTTCTTGTACATATATCGTGCATGTATAGAGTGTACTTATACATGTAGTATACTGTAGTAGTACATTGCACGTACGGTACATGTGTACATGTACATGTACATGTCATGTGTACATGTACAGTAAGTGTACATGCACATGCACGTTATGTACCTATAGACCCGTCTTCGATGACGTCACAGTTTTGTTTATCGGCCATCTTGGATTACAAACATGAGCACGTCACCGCCGTTACTAATTCAGCTGTGCATACAAACAACTCTACATGCAAGGCGGCAACTTTTGAACTCGTCGTAGTTGTACTACTAATATTACTACTGCTACTTTTTACTAGTATTAAATACTAGTTGTGCCATGGAGGAATCTCTTTTTATTCCTCCGTGGTTGTACCATGGATTGGAGGTACTTGTTCTGTTGAAAGATGATTAACTTTTGCGCTGTCCTTGGCTGTGGAAGCAGGGGGATCGTGATAAGAAATATTTTTTATCGTTTACCCGCTGTACTGACAAGAGAAGGTGACGCAACTCGTACACTTTCGCTAAAAAGATGGACGAAATGGTTGTCGCGGGTTAATTGTGTACAGATCTATTCCTGCAATAAAGCCGAGAATGTCGAGAGAACTGTAATAAGCCGACCGTGCAGCATTCGAATTCGCCATGATGACTAACGTAACGTTAAACGAACACAAACGTGCGAGCGAAAGCGTATGTATGTACTCTAAGATGGCGGATCTCGATGTTTCTAGTAGCAACGTGACATCAGTAAGAAGGGTCTATAGCGCTTGTTTTGTAGTAGATATGTGATACTATAGGCCTAAGCCTAAGCCCGAGCCTAAGCCTTTAACTAAGGACATTACAGTCATTTACCGGACAGTTTGCACGTATAGATGATTTGTTTGTCTTAAATCAATTTGTTTTGGAAGTGCACATCGCAAATGGAATTTCACATTAATTGTTACATTGCCCCTTGATCAACGCCATAATACATGAACACTAATACGATAATATTTTTTTAAGATTGACAAACTCAGTGCCTGTGAGTACTGCAGCAGTTGGCAGTGTTTAGGCAACCGAGCTAAAGGATCACTGATAGAGGGCGCCCTAAACGCAAAATGACCCATAACAATAATGGTACGTGCCAGATCCCCGAAGTAAGTTAGCTGACTTTGGATGCGAACAATTAAGTTACATACTAAAAAGTCTCTGGGTTCTTGTGGCTGTACCGAAAATTTAGCCTGGACCATAATATCCTAGACAAAACTAACTGGGAATGGCAAAGAAAACTGTGAATGGACCAAGAACTGTGTCATCACTCTCACTATCTGAGCATCCATCATGCCCATGAGATCATAAAGGGGTACATTTCAAACTCCATTATTAGCAAAAGTTTACGATCATTTAGTTTAAATTTTTCACTGTAATTGATTCGGGAAAATGTGTATCAAAAAATTGCCATAACATGGATATTAATGAGGCACTGAACTACCACTGAAGTTGGCACTGATTGACTATCATAAATATTGTTTTAAATTGAATCGAAAAAGAAATTTGAAAAGATGACGTCATCTGGTGTCGAGTTACGTCACGTTATCTCATTGGATGTTAAAAACAATTACCTATGAGTCACTGACGTACGATTTTCATAAAGAGTGAAAGTTCATGAAAAAATAATGATGACGTCTTCAGGTATCAAGTTACGTCAATTCAAAGAGGCCTGGTTTCCCCCATAGGTTTTGTACACGTTTTCCATTTTGGTATTTCCGCAGTTTCTGACATCTTTTTGGCAGTTCATTACATCTGGGGCCAAATTCATAGAACCGCTTAAGCGCCAAAATCTGCTGAAGCACATCAAGTCAGGGTTCGTAGGATCACCTTGCCAACCCAAACTTTGACTTTCGTTTCCTTCTAAGTAAAGAAAAGTGGAATACAAGTCAAAAGCAATTGACATCACATCGCGGTGCGGTTTGTAATCCTGCTTACACAAGGAAGACTTTTCCTACTTAGCAGATTTTCACGCTTAAGCGTTTCTATGAAATTGGGTCATGATTCTTAGAAGACCGTACACAGACGGTCCAGGCAGAAATTGGAAATAATGACGTCGATCAGCAGGTGTCAAGTTACGTTGCTTTAAAGAAGCCATAGGTATACACTTTTTTGACAACTGTATTGCGCTTATGAATAACTAAGGGTTCCTAAACTTTGGTTGAGAAAGCAGAAGTAAATAGAAATCGTATTAATTGTTTCATCTTCATTATGTTTGAAATAATAACCAAGAGTCCAAATAATTATGAGGTCATTATATTTCATGAAAAAATTGTCACTTTGAGCACAATGCACGTGACATGAATTTAAAGGTACCTGCTTGGAAAGAACTCGTTACTGTCACTTTATCAGCTGCCACGTAACATGGGTGTAAAGTTGTGGTTTTCCCCTTGCGGTTTAGAACACCATTTTTGTCAACCATTCAATTTGCTGCTTCCCTCAATCTACATGATATCCGAATTTTTACCGTTTGATCAATGATCATCAGCTTCGGGTGATCTTCCAATAATAATGTGTCAGTGTAATTCGTCACTTGACATTAAAGCTGCATTATTTTAACTGGGAAGAGTTATGGTATTGTACATGTTGCTTCAGGTTGAAACTTTGCTTGAGTTTAGAATCGACAATATTAAAGGTAAAATTTAACTGACATGACATGATTTTCACGTCAAACCTCACTAACATTTTCACTTGAACAATTTTGTACATGCATGCCATTGTACTGCGCCATGCATGATAATTATGGCTGACGGAAGTACAGTATTTTAGTGTGCTGCACCCTTTACTCGCGACGAAATCCAAAAGCCCGCCGTCAACGGCCATGCCCCGTAATTTTAATCGGGTTCGCTAACATGTATCAGATGTCCGTAACTGTTGCGTAACACAAGTGGCCTTGTGTGAAAGACGCTCGCCTGCCAACGTGTAGGTTCGTGGTTCGATCCCGGGGGTATTTTTAACTTATTTTTTTCTCAGCACGATAGTGCGGTATAAGGTGTTTAAAAAACTCCCGCAAACACCAACGTCGCATGTGGCGCATCTAGATGGGTCGCTGTGACGCTGGGACTGTTCTCGTAATCCAGGTTCGCGTCTTCGTACAGGGACACATGCGTTTGGTCGACTCGGCGGCCAAGGTCTAGGGGCCGCTGTGTTTCCTCCCTCACATGGCGCAGGGTCTACGGGCCTATATGGATGAGGGCAGGGAAGGACGTGCGGTGGACCGGTACCGAGGCCTTAAGAGCTCTTATAGATCCGTGCACACGGGACGACCCTGGAGGTCCCGGGGATCTGAAAGCTTGGTCTGACACCGCATAACTTTTTTTCTCGCAAACTTTGATTTTTTAAGTGTTTCGTGCTCGTTTTTTTCTATTCATTTTTAGCTGTTTCGTCTTCCGAAACAGCTTTTGTTTTCGTTTTTTTTTCTATACATTTTGTTTTTTTCTCCCCTTTTTTGTCCATCTGTTTCGGTCTTCCGAAACGGCTCTTGTCTTCGTTCTGTTTTGTTTTCCTATTCAACTTTTTTCTTAGTTGTTTCGGTCATTCAAAAACAGCTCTTGTTTTCGTTTTTTGTAAATACCCTTTTTTCCCTTTTTTTTAACGTGTAAGATATCCGAAACTGTTGTAGTAGAAAACTTGTGTGAAAGACGCTCGACTGCCAACGTGTAGGTTCGTGGTTCGATCCCGGGGGTATTTTTCTCTTATTTTTGTTCTCAGCACGACTTAAGCGTTTCTATGAAATTGGGTCATGATTCTTAGAAGACCATACACAGACGGTCCTGGCAGAAATTGGAAATAATGACGTCGATCAGCAGGTGTCAAGTTACGTTGCTTTAAAGAAGCCATAGGTATACACTTTTTTGACAACTGTATTGCGCTTATAAATAACTGAGGGTTCCTAAACTTTGGTTGAGAAAGCAGAAAGGAATAGAAATCGTATTAATTGTTTCATCTTCATTATGTTGGAAATAATAACCAAGAGTCCAAATAATTATGAGGTCATTATATTTCATAAAAAAATTGTCACTTTGAGCACAATGCACGTGACATGAATTTAAAGGTACCTGCTTGGAAAGAACTCGTTACTGTCACTTTATCAGCTGCCACGTAACATGGGTGTAAAGTTGTGGTTTTCCCCTTGCGGTTTAGAACACCATTTTTGTCAACCATTCAATTTGCTGCTTCCCTCAATCTACATGATATCCGAATTTTTACCGTTTGATCAATGATCATCAGCTTCGGGTGATCTTCCAATAATAATGTGTCAGTGTAATTCGTCACTTGACATTAAAGCTGCATTATTTTAACTGGGAAGAGTTATGGTATTGTACATGTTGCTTCAGGTTGAAACTTTGCTTGAGTTTAGAATCGACAATATTAAAGGTAAAATTTAACTGACATGACATGATTTTCACGTCAAACCTCACTAACATTTTCACTTGAACAATTTTGTACATGCATGCCATTGTACTGCGCCATGCATGATAATTATGGCTGACGGAAGTACAGTATTTTAGTGTGCTGCACCCTTTACTCGCGACGAAATCCAAAAGCCCGCCGTCAACGGCCATGCCCCGTAATTTTAATCGGGTTCGCTAACATGTATCAGATGTCCGTAACTGTTGCGTAACACAAGTGGCCTTGTGTGAAAGACGCTCGCCTGCCAACGTGTAGGTTCGTGGTTCGATCCCGGGGGTATTTTTAACTTATTTTTTTCTCAGCACGATAGTGCGGTATAAGGTGTTTAAAAAACTCCCGCAAACACCAACGTCGCATGTGGCGCATCTAGATGGGTCGCTGTGACGCTGGGACTGTTCTCGTAATCCAGGTTCGCGTCTTCGTACAGGGACACATGCGTTTGGTCGACTCGGCGGCCAAGGTCTAGGGGCCGCTGTGTTTCCAGCCTCACATGGCGCAGGGTCTACGGGCCTATATGGATGAGTGCAGGGAAGGACGTGCGGTGGACCGGTACCGAGGCCTTAAGAGCTCTTATAGATCCGTGCACACGGGACGATCCTGGAGGTCCCGGGGATCTGAAAGCTTGGTCTGACACCACATAACTTTTTTTCTCGCAAACTTTGATTTTTTTAAGTGTTTCGTGCTCGTTTTTTTCTATTCATTTTTAGCTGTTTCGTCTTCCGAAACAGCTTTTGTTTTCGTTTTTTTTTCTATACATTTTGTTTTTTTCTCCCCTTTTTTGTCCATCTGTTTCGGTCTTCCGAAACGGCTCTTGTCTTCGTTCTGTTTTGTTTTCCTATTCAACTTTTTTCTTAGTTGTTTCGGTCTTTCAAAAACAGCTCTTGTTTTCGTTTTTTGTAAATACCCTTTTTTCCCTTTTTTTTAACGTGTAAGATATCCGAAACTGTTGTAGTAGAAAACTTGTGTGAAAGACGCTCGACTGCCAACGTGTAGGTTCGTGGTTCGATCCCGGGGGTATTTTTCTCTTATTTTTGTTCTCAGCACGACTTAAGCGGCTCTATGAAATTGGGTCATGATTCTTAGAAGACCGTACACAGACGGTCCTGGCAGAAATTGGAAATAATGACGTCGATCAGCAGGTGTCAAGTTACGTTGCTTTAAAGAAGCCATAGGTATACACTTTTTTTACAACTGTATTGCGCTTATAAATAACTGAGGGTTCCTAAACTTTGGTTGCGAAAGCAGAAAGGAATAGAAATCGTATTAATTGTTTCATCTTCATTATGTTGGAAATAATAACCAAGAGTCCAAATAATTATGAGGTCATTATATTTCATAAAAAAATTGTCACTTTGAGCACAATGCACGTGACATGAATTTAAAGGTACCTGCTTGGAAAGAACTCGTTACTGTCACTTTATCAGCTGCCACGTAACATGGGTGTAAAGTTGTGGTTTTCCCCTTGCGGTTTAGAACACCATTTTTGTCAACCATTCAATTTGCTGCTTCCCTCAATCTACATGATATCCGAATTTTTACCGTTTGATCAATGATCATCAGCTTCGGGTGATCTTCCAATAATAATGTGTCAGTGTAATTCGTCACTTGACATTAAAGCTGCATTATTTTAACTGGGAAGAGTTATGGTATTGTACATGTTGCTTCAGGTTGAAACTTTGCTTGAGTTTAGAATCGACAATATTAAAGGTAAAATTTAACTGACATGACATGATTTTCACGTCAAACCTCACTAACATTTTCACTTGAACAATTTTGTACATGCATGCCATTGTACTGCGCCATGCATGATAATTATGGCTGACGGAAGTACAGTATTTTAGTGTGCTGCACCCTTTACTCGCGACGAAATCCAAAAGCCCGCCGTCAACGGCCATGCCCCGTAATTTTAATCGGGTTCGCTAACATGTATCAGATGTCCGTAACTGTTGCGTAACACAAGTGGCCTTGTGTGAAAGACGCTCGCCTGCCAACGTGTAGGTTCGTGGTTCGATCCCGGGGGTATTTTTAACTTATTTTTTTCTCAGCACGATAGTGCGGTATAAGGTGTTTAAAAAACTCCCGCAAACACCAACGTCGCATGTGGCGCATCTAGATGGGTCGCTGTGACGCTGGGACTGTTCTCGTAATCCAGGTTCGCGTCTTCGTACAGGGACACATGCGTTTGGTCGACTCGGCGGCCAAGGTCTAGGGGCCGCTGTGTTTCCAGCCTCACATGGCGCAGGGTCTACGGGCCTATATGGATGAGGGCAGGGAAGGACGTGCGGTGGACCGGTACCGAGGCCTTAAGAGCTCTTATAGATCCGTGCACACGGGACGATCCTGGAGGTCCCGGGGATCTGAAAGCTTGGTCTGACACCGCATAACTTTTTTTCTCGCAAACTTTGATTTTTTAAGTGTTTCGTGCTCGTTTTTTTCTATTCATTTTTAGCTGTTTCGTCTTCCGAAACAGCTTTTGTTTTCGTTTTTTTTTCTATACATTTTGTTTTTTTCTCCCCTTTTTTGTCCATCTGTTTCGGTCTTCCGAAACGGCTCTTGTCTTCGTTCTGTTTTGTTTTCCTATTCAACTTTTTTCTTAGTTGTTTCGGTCTTTCAAAAACAGCTCTTGTTTTCGTTTTTTGTAAATACCCTTTTTTCCCTTTTTTTTAACGTGTAAGATATCCGAAACTGTTGTAGTAGAAAACTTGTGTGAAAGACGCTCGACTGCCAACGTGTAGGTTCGTGGTTCGATCCCGGGGGTATTTTTCTCTTATTTTTGTTCTCAGCACGACTTAAGCGGCTCTATGAAATTGGGTCATGATTCTTAGAAGACCATACACAGACGGTCCTGGCAGAAATTGGAAATAATGACGTCGATCAGCAGGTGTCAAGTCACGTTGCTTTAAAGAAGCCATAGGTATACACGTTTTTGACAACTGTATTGCGCTTATGAATAACTGAGGGTTCCTAAACTTTGGTTGAGAAAGCAGAAGGGAATGGAAATCGTATTAATTGTTTCATCTTCATTATGTTGGAAATAATAACCAAGAGTCCAAATAATTATGAGGTCATTATATTTCATAAAAAAATTGTCACTTTGAGCACAATGCACGTGACATGAATTTAAAGGTACCTGCTTGGAAAGAACTCGTTACTGTCACTTTATCAGCTGCCACGTAACATGGGTGTAAAGTTGTGGTTTACCCCTTGCGGTTTAGAACACCATTTTTGTCAACCATTCAATTTGCTGCTTCCCTCAATCTACATGATATCCGAATTTGTACCGTTTGATCAATGATCATCAGCTTCGGGTGATCTTCCAATAATAATGTGTCAGTGTAATTCGTCACTTGACATTAAAGCTGCATTATTTTAATTGGGAAGAGTTATGGTATTGTACATGTTGCTTCAGGTTGAAACTTTGCTTGAGTTTAGAATCGACAATATTAAAGGTAAATTTTAACTGACATGACATGATTTTCACGTCAAACCTCACTAACATTTTCACTTGAACAATTTTGTACATGCATGCCATTGTACTGCGCCATGCATGATAATTATGGCTGACGGAAGTACAGTATTTTAGTGTGCTGCACCCTTTACTCGAGACGAAATCCAAAAGCCCGCCGTCAACGGCCATGCCCCGTAATTTTAATCGGGTTCGCTAACATGTATCAGATGTCCGTAACTGTTGCGTAACACAAGTGGCCTTGTGTGAAAGACGCTCGCCTGCCAACGTGTAGGTTCGTGGTTCGATCCCGGGGGTATTTTTAACTTATTTTTTTCTCAGCACGATAGTGCGGTATAAGGTGTTTAAAAAACTCCCGCAAACACCAACGTCGCATGTGGCGCATCTAGATGGGTCGCTGTGACGCTGGGACTGTTCTCGTAATCCAGGTTCGCGTCTTCGTACAGGGACACATGCGTTTGGTCGACTCGGCGGCCAAGGTCTAGGGGCCGCTGTGTTTCCTCCCTCACATGGCGCAGGGTCTACGGGCCTATATGGATGAGGGCAGGGAAGGACGTGCGGTGGACCGGTACCGAGGCCTTAAGAGCTCTTATAGATCCGTGCACACGGGACGACCCTGGAGGTCCCGGGGATCTGAAAGCTTGGTCTGACACCGCATAACTTTTTTTCTCGCAAACTTTGATTTTTTAAGTGTTTCGTGCTCGTTTTTTTCTATTCATTTTTAGCTGTTTCGTCTTCCGAAACAGCTTTTGTTTTCGTTTTTTTTTCTATACATTTTGTTTTTTTCTCCCCTTTTTTGTCCATCTGTTTCGGTCTTCCGAAACGGCTCTTGTCTTCGTTCTGTTTTGTTTTCCTATTCAACTTTTTTCTTAGTTGTTTCGGTCTTTCAAAAACAGCTCTTGTTTTCGTTTTTTGTAAATACCCTTTTTTCCCTTTTTTTTAACGTGTAAGATATCCGAAACTGTTGTAGTAGAAAACTTGTGTGAAAGACGCTCGACTGCCAACGTGTAGGTTCGTGGTTCGATCCCGGGGGTATTTTTCTCTTATTTTTGTTCTCAGCACGACTTAAGCGGCTCTATGAAATTGGGTCATGATTCTTAGAAGACCATACACAGACGGTCCTGGCAGAAATTGGAAATAATGACGTCGATCAGCAGGTGTCAAGTTACGTTGCTTTAAAGAAGCCATAGGTATACACGTTTTTGACAACTGTATTGCGCTTATGAATAACTGAGGGTTCCTAAACTTTGGTTGAGAAAGCAGAAGGGAATGGAAATCGTATTAATTGTTTCATCTTCATTATGTTGGAAATAATAACCAAGAGTCCAAAAAATTATGAGGTCATTATATTTCATAAAAAAATTGTCACTTTGAGCACAATGCACGTGACATGAATTTAAAGGTACCTGCTTGGAAAGAACTCGTTACTGTCACTTTATCAGCTGCCACGTAACATGGGTGTAAAGTTGTGGTTTACCCCTTAAGGTTTAGAACACCATTTTTGTCAACCATTCAATTTGCTGCTTCCCTCAATCTACATGATATCCGAATTTGTACCGTTTGATCAATGATCATCAGCTTCGGGTGATCTTCCAATAATAATGTGTCAGTGTAATTCGTCACTTGACATTAAAGCTGCATTATTTTAACTGGGAAGAGTTATGGTATTGTACATGTTGCTTCAGGTTGAAACTTTGCTTGAGTTTAGAATCGACAATATTAAAGGTAAATTTTAACTGACATGACATGATTTTCACGTCAAACCTCACTAACATTTTCACTTGAACAATTTTGTACATGCATGCCATTGTACTGCGCCATGCATGATAATTATGGCTGACGGAAGTACAGTATTTTAGTGTGCTGCACCCTTTACTCGCGACGAAATCCAAAAGCCCGCCGTCAACGGCCATGCCCCGTAATTTTAATCGGGTTCGCTAACATGTATCAGATGTCCGTAACTGTTGCGTAACACAAGTGGCCTTGTGTGAAAGACGCTCGCCTGCCAACGTGTAGGTTCGTGGTTCGATCCCGGGGGTATTTTTAACTTATTTTTTTCTCAGCACGATAGTGCGGTATAAGGTGTTTAAAAAACTCCCGCAAACACCAACGTCGCATGTGGCGCATCTAGATGGGTCGCTGTGACGCTGGGACTGTTCTCGTAATCCAGGTTCGCGTCTTCGTACAGGGACACATGCGTTTGGTCGACTCGGCGGCCAAGGTCTAGGGGCCGCTGTGTTTCCTCCCTCACATGGCGCAGGGTCTACGGGCCTATATGGATGTGGGCAGGGAAGGACGTGCGGTGGACCGGTACCGAGGCCTTAAGAGCTCTTATAGATCCGTGCACACGGGACGACCCTGGAGGTCCCGGGGATCTGAAAGCTTGGTCTGACACCGCATAACTTTTTTTCTCGCAAACTTTGATTTTTTAAGTGTTTCGTGCTCGTTTTTTTCTATTCATTTTTAGCTGTTTCGTCTTCCGAAACAGCTTTTGTTTTCGTTTTTTTTTCTATACATTTTGTTTTTTTCTCCCCTTTTTTGTCCATCTGTTTCGGTCTTCCGAAACGGCTCTTGTCTTCGTTCTGTTTTGTTTTCCTATTCAACTTTTTTCTTAGTTGTTTCGGTCTTTCAAAAACAGCTCTTGTTTTCGTTTTTTGTAAATACCCTTTTTTCCCTTTTTTTTAACGTGTAAGATATCCGAAACTGTTGTAGTAGAAAACTTGTGTGAAAGACGCTCGACTGCCAACGTGTAGGTTCGTGGTTCGATCCCGGGGGTATTTTTCTCTTATTTTTGTTCTCAGCACGACTTAAGCGTTTCTATGAAATTGGGTCATGATTCTTAAAAGACCATACACAGACGGTCCTGGCAGAAATTGGAAATAATGACGTCGATCAGCAGGTGTCAAGTTACGTTGCTTTAAAGAAGCCATAGGTATACACTTTTTTGACAACTGTATTGCGCTTATGAATAACTGAGGGTTTCTAAACTTTGGTTGAGAAAGCAGAAGGGAATGGAAATCGTATTAATTGTTTCATCTTCATTATGTTGGAAATAATAACCAAGAGTCCAAATAATTATGAGGTCATTATATTTCATAAAAAAAATGTCACTTTGAGCACAATGCACGTGACATGAATTTAAAGGTACCTGCTTGGAAAGAACTCGTTACTGTCACTTTATCAGCTGCCACGTAACATAGGTGTAAAGTTGTGGTTTTCCCCTTGCGGTTTAGAACACCATTTTTGTCAACCATTCAATTTGCTGCTTCCCTCAATCTACATGATATCCGAATTTGTACCGTTTGATCAATGATCATCAGCTTCGGGTGATCTTCCAATAATAATGTGTCAGTGTAATGCGTCACTTGACATTAAAGCTGCATTATTTTAACTGGGAAGAGTTATCGTATTGCTTCTGGTTGAAACTTTGCTTGAGTTTAGAATCGACAATATTAAAGGTAAAATTTAACTGACATGACATGATTTTCACGTCAAACCACACTAACATTTTCACTTGAACAATTTTGTACATGCATGCCATTGTACTGCGCCATGCATGATAATTATGGCTTACGGAAGTACAGTATTTTAGTGTGCTGCACCCTTTACTCGCGACGAAATCCAAAAGCCCGCCGTCAACGGCCATGCCCCGTATTTTTAATCGGGTTCGCTAACATGTATCAGATGTCCGTAACTGTTGCGTAACACAAGTGGCCTTGTGTGAAAGACGCTCGCCTGCCAACGTGTAGGTTTGTGGTTCGATCCCGGGGGTATTTTTAACTTATTTTTTTTCTCAGCACGATAGTGCGGTATAAGGTGTTTAAAAAACTCCCGCAAACACCAACGTCGCATGTGGCGCATCTAGATGGGTCGCTGTGACGCTGGGACTGTTCTCGTAATCCAGGTTCGCGTCTTCGTACAGGGACACATGCGTTTGGTCGACTCGGCGGCCAAGGTCTAGGGGCCGCTGTGTTTCCTCCCTCACATGGCGCAGGGTCTACGGGCCTATATGGATGAGGGCAGGGAAGGACGTGCGGTGGACCGGTACCGAGGCCTTAAGAGCTCTAATAGATCCGTGCACACGGGACGACCCTGGAGGTCCCGGGGATCTGAAAGCTTGGTCTGACACCGCATAACTTTTTTTCTCGCAAACTTTGATTTTTTAAGTGTTTCGTGCAGGTTTTTTCTATTCATTTGTTTTCGGGGTTTTTTTCTATACATTTTGTTTTTTTCTCCCCTTTTTCGTCCATCTGTTTCGGTCTTCCGAAACGGCTCTTGTCTTCGTTCTGTTTTGTTTTCCTATTCAACTTTTTTCTTAGTTGTTTCGGTCTTTCAAAAACAGCTCTTGTTTTCGTTTTTTGTAAATACCCTTTTTTCCCTTTTTTTTAACGTGTAAGATATCCGAAACTGTTGTAGTAGAAAACTTGTGTGAAAGACGCTCGACTGCCAACGTGTAGGTTCGTGGTTCGATCCCGGGGGTATTTTTCTCTTATTTTTGTTCTCAGCACGACTTAAGCGTTTCTATGAAATTGGGTCATGATTCTTAGAAGACCATACACAGACGGTCCTGGCAGAAATTGGAAATAATGACGTCGATCAGCAGGTGTCAAGTTACGTTGCTTTAAAGAAGCCATAGGTATACACTTTTTTGACAACTGTATTGCGCTTATAAATAATTGAGGGTTCCTAAACTTTGGTTGAGAAAGCAGAAGGGAAAAGAAATCGTATTAATTTTTTCATCTTCATTATGTTGGAAATAATAACCAAGAGTCCAAATAATTATGAGGTCATTATATTTCATAAAAAAATTGTCATTTTGAGCACAATGCACGTGACATGAATTTAAAGGTACCTGCTTGGAAAGAACTCGTTACTGTCACTTTATCAGCTGCCACGTAACATGAGTGTAAAGTTGTGGTTTACCCCTTGCGGTTTAGAACACCATTTTTGTCAACCATTCAATTTGCTCCTTCCCTCAATCTACATTATATCCGAATTTTTACCGTTTGATCAATGATCATCAGCTTCGGGTGATCTTCCAATAATAATGTGTCATTGTAATGCGTCACTTGACATTAAAGCTACATTATTTTAACTGGGAAGAGTTATGGTATTGTACATGTTGCTTCAGGTTGAAACTTTGCTTGAGTTTAGAATCGACAATATTAAAGGTAAAATTTAACTGACATGACATGATTTTCACGTCAAACCTCACTAACATTTTCACTTGAACAATTTTGTACATGCATGCCATTGTACTGCGCCATGCATGATAATTATGGCTGACGGAAGTACAGTATTTAAGTGTGCTGCACCCTTTACTCGCGACGAAATCCAAAAGCCCGCCGTCAACGGCCATGTCCCGTAATTTTAATCGGGTTCGCTAACATGTATCAGATGTCCGTATCTGTTGCGTAACACAAGTGGCCTTGTGTGAAAGACGCTCGCCTGCCAACGTGTAGGTTCGTGGTTCGATCCCGGGGGTATTTTTAACTTATTTTTTTCTCAGCACGATAGTGCGGTATAAGGTGTTTAAAAAACTCCCGCAAACACCAACGTCGCATGTGGCGCATCTAGATGGGTCGCTGTGACGCTGGGACTGTTCTCGTAATCCAGGTTCGCGTCTTCGTACAGGGACACATGCGTTTGGTCGACTCGGCGGCCAAGGTCTAGGGGCCGCTGTGTTTCCTCCCTCACATGGCGCAGGGTCTACGGGCCTATATGGATGAGGGCAGGGAAGGACGTGCGGTGGACCGGTACCGAGGCCTTAAGAGCTCTTATAGATCCGTGCACACGGGACGACCCTGGAGGTCCCGGGGATCTGAAAGCTTGGTCTGACACCGCATAACTTTTTTTCTCGCAAACTTTGATTTTTCAAGTGTTTCGTGCTCGTTTTTTTCTATTCATTTTTAGCTGTTTCGTCTTCCGAAACAGCTTTTGTTTTCGTTTTTTTTTCTATACATTTTGTTTTTTTCTCCCCTTTTTTGTCCATCTGTTTCGGTCTTCCGAAACGGCTCTTGTCTTCGTTCTGTTTTGTTTTCCTATTCAACTTTTTTCTTAGTTGTTTCGGTCTTTCAAAAACAGCTCTTGTTTTCGTTTTTTGTAAATACCCTTTTTTCCCTTTTTTTTAACGTGTAAGATATCCGAAACTGTTGTAGTAGAAAACTTGTGTGAAAGACGCTCGACTGCCAACGTGTAGGTTCGTGGTTCGATCCCGGGGGTATTTTTCTCTTATTTTTGTTCTCAGCACGACTTAAGCGTTTCTATGAAATTGGGTCATGATTCTTAGAAGACCATACACAGACGGTCCTGGCAGAAATTGGAAATAATGACGTCGATCAGCAGGTGTCAAGTTACGTTGCTTTAAAGAAGCCATAGGTATAGGCCTACACGTTTTTGACAACTGTATTGCGCTTATGAATAACTGAGGGTTCCTAAACTTTGGTTGAGAAAGCAGAAGGGAATGGAAATCGTATTAATTTTTTCATCTTCATTATGTTGGAAATAATAACCAAGAGTCCAAATAATTATGAGGTCATTATATTTCATAAAAAAATTGTCACTTTGAGCACAATGCACGTGACATGAAATTAAAGGTACCTGCTTGGAAAGAACTCGTTACTGTCACTTTATCAGCTGCCACGTAACATGGGTGTAAAGTTGTGGTTTACCCCTTGCGGTTTAGAACACCATTTTTGTCAACCATTCAATTTGCTGCTTCCCTCAATCTACATGATATCCGAATTTGTACCGTTTGATCAATTATCATCAGCTTCGGGTGATCTTCCAATAATAATGTGTCAGTGTAATTCGTCACTTGACATTAAAGCTTCATTATTTTAACTGGGAAGAGTTATGGTATTGTACATGTTGCTTCAGGTTGAAACTTTGCTTGAGTTTAGAATCGACAATATTAAAGGTAAATTTTAACTGACATGACATGATTTTCACGTCAAACCTCACTAACATTTTCACTTGAACAATTTTGTACATGCATGCCATTGTACTGCGCCATGCATGATAATTATGGCTGACGGAAGTACAGTATTTTAGTGTGCTGCACCCTTTACTCGCGACGAAATCCAAAAGCCCGCCGTCAACGGCCATGCCCCGTAATTTTAATCGGGTTCGCTAACATGTATCAGATGTCCGTAACTGTTGCGTAACACAAGTGGCCTTGTGTGAAAGACGCTCGCCTGCCAACGTGTAGGTTCGTGGTTCGATCCCGGGGGTATTTTTAACTTATTTTTTTCTCAGCACGATAGTGCGGTATAAGGTGTTTAAAAAACTCCCGCAAACACCAACGTCGCATGTGGCGCATCTAGATGGGTCGCTGTGACGCTGGGACTGTTCTCGTAATCCAGGTTCGCGTCTTCGTACAGGGACACATGCGTTTGGTCGACTCGGCGGCCAAGGTCTAGGGGCCGCTGTGTTTCCTCCCTCACATGGCGCAGGGTCTACGGGCCTATATGGATGAGGGCAGGGAAGGACGTGCGGTGGACCGGTACCGAGGCCTTAAGAGCTCTTAAAGATCCGTGCACACGGGACGACCCTGGAGGTCCCGGGGATCTGAAAGCTTGGTCTGACACCGCATAACTTTTTTTCTCGCAAACTTTGATTTTTTAAGTGTTTCGTGCTCGTTTTTTTCTATTCATTTTTAGCTGTTTCGTCTTCCGAAACAGCTTTTGTTTTCGTTTTTTTTCTATACATTTTGTTTTTTTCTCCCCTTTTTTGTCCATCTGTTTCGGTCTTCCGAAACGGCTCTTGTCTTCGTTCTGTTTTGTTTTCCTATTCAACTTTTTTCTTAGTTGTTTCGGTCTTTCAAAAACAGCTCTTGTTTTCGTTTTTTGTAAATACCCTTTTTTCCCTTTTTTTTAACGTGTAAGATATCCGAAACTGTTGTAGTAGAAAACTTGTGTGAAAGACGCTCGACTGCCAACGTGTAGGTTCGTGGTTCGATCCCGGGGGTATTTTTCTCTTATTTTTGTTCTCAGCACGACTTAAGCGGCTCTATGAAATTGGGTCATGATTCTTAGAAGACCATACACAGACGGTCCTGGCAGAAATTGGAAATAATGACGTCGATCAGCAGGTGTCAAGTTACGTTGCTTTAAAGAAGCCATAGGTATACACTTTTTTGACAACTGTATTGCGCTTATGAATAACTGAGGGTTTCTAAACTTTGGTTGAGAAAGCAGAAGGGAATGGAAATCGTATTAATTGTTTCATCTTCATTATGTTGGAAATAATAACCAAGAGTCCAAATAATTATGAGGTCATTATATTTCATAAAAAAATTGTCACTTTGAGCACAATGCACGTGACATGAATTTAAAGGTACCTGCTTGGAAAGAACTCGTTACTGTCACTTTATCAGCTGCCACGTAACATGGGTGTAAAGTTGTGGTTTTCCCCTTGCGGTTTAGAACACCATTTTTGTCAACCAT
This sequence comes from Luidia sarsii, assembly GCA_949987565.1. Classification (NCBI taxonomy): domain Eukaryota; kingdom Metazoa; phylum Echinodermata; class Asteroidea; order Paxillosida; family Luidiidae; genus Luidia; species Luidia sarsii. Next base: position 5,544,411 of record OX465118.1, read on the forward strand.
TCAATTTGCTGCTTCCCTCAATCTACATGATATCCGAATTTGTACCGTTTGATCAATGATCATCAGCTTCGGGTGATCTTCCAATAATAATGTGTCAGTGTAATGCGTCACTTGACATTAAAGCTGCATTATTTTAACTGGGAAGAGTTATCGTATTGCTTCTGGTTGAAACTTTGCTTGAGTTTAGAATCGACAATATTAAAGGTAAATTTTAACTGACATGACATGATTTTCACGTCAAACCACACTAACATTTTCACTTGAACAATTTTGTACATGCATGCCATTGTACTGCGCCATGCATGATAATTATGGCTTACGGAAGTACAGTATTTTAGTGTGCTGCACCCTTTACTCGCGACGAAATCCAAAAGCCCGCCGTCAACGGCCATGCCCCGTATTTTTAATCGGGTTCGCTAACATGTATCAGATGTCCGTAACTGTTGCGTAACACAAGTGGCCTTGTGTGAAAGACGCTCGCCTGCCAACGTGTAGGTTTGTGGTTCGATCCCGGGGGTATTTTTAACTTATTTTTTTTCTCAGCACGATAGTGCGGTATAAGGTGTTTAAAAAACTCCCGCAAACACCAACGTCGCATGTGGCGCATCTAGATGGGTCGCTGTGACGCTGGGACTGTTCTCGTAATCCAGGTTCGCGTCTTCGTACAGGGACACATGCGTTTGGTCGACTCGGCGGCCAAGGTCTAGGGGCCGCTGTGTTTCCTCCCTCACATGGCGCAGGGTCTACGGGCCTATATGGATGAGGGCAGGGAAGGACGTGCGGTGGACCGGTACCGAGGCCTTAAGAGCTCTAATAGATCCGTGCACACGGGACGACCCTGGAGGTCCCGGGGATCTGAAAGCTTGGTCTGACACCGCATAACTTTTTTTCTTGCAAACTTTGATTTTTTAAGTGTTTCGTGCAGGTTTTTTCTATTCATTTGTTTTCGGGGTTTTTTTTCTATACATTTTGTTTTTTTCTCCCCTTTTTCGTCCATCTGTTTCGGTCTTCCGAAACGGCTCTTGTCTTCGTTCTGTTTTGTTTTCCTATTCAACTTTTTTCTTAGTTGTTTCGGTCTTTCAAAAACAGCTCTTGTTTTCGTTTTTTGTAAATACCCTTTTTTCCCTTTTTTTTAACGTGTAAGATATCCGAAACTGTTGTAGTAGAAAACTTGTGTGAAAGACGCTCGACTGCCAACGTGTAGGTTCGTGGTTCGATCCCGGGGGTATTTTTCTCTTATTTTTGTTCTCAGCACGACTTAAGCGTTTCTATGAAATTGGGTCATGATTCTTAGAAGACCATACACAGACGGTCCTGGCAGAAATTGGAAATAATGACGTCGATCAGCAGGTGTCAAGTTACGTTGCTTTAAAGAAGCCATAGGTATACACTTTTTTGACAACTGTATTGCGCTTATAAATAACTGAGGGTTCCTAAACTTTGGTTGAGAAAGCAGAAGGGAAAAGAAATCGTATTAATTTTTTCATCTTCATTATGTTGGAAATAATAACCAAGAGTCCAAATAATTATGAGGTCATTATATTTCATAAAAAAATTGTCATTTTGAGCACAATGCACGTGACATGAATTTAAAGGTACCTGCTTGGAAAGAACTCGTTACTGTCACTTTATCAGCTGCCACGTAACATGAGTGTAAAGTTGTGGTTTACCCCTTGCGGTTTAGAACACCATTTTTGTCAACCATTCAATTTGCTGCTTCCCTCAATCTACATGATATCCGAATTTTTACCGTTTGATCAATGATCATCAGCTTCGGGTGATCTTCCAATAATAATGTGTCATTGTAATGCGTCACTTGACATTAAAGCTGCATTATTTTAACTGGGAAGAGTTATGGTATTGTACATGTTGCTTCAGGTTGAAACTTTGCTTGAGTTTAGAATCGACAATATTAAAGGTAAAATTTAACTGACGTGACATGATTTTCACGTCAAACCTCACTAACATTTTCACTTGAACAATTTTGTACATGCATGCCATTGTACTGCGCCATGCATGATAATTATGGCTTACGGAAGTACAGTATTTAAGTGTGCTGCACCCTTTACTCGCGACGAAATCCAAAAGCCCGCCGTCAACGGCCATGTCCCGTAATTTTAATCGGGTTCGCTAACATGTATCAGATGTCCGTATCTGTTGCGTAACACAAGTGGCCTTGTGTGAAAGACGCTCGCCTGCCAACGTGTAGGTTCGTGGTTCGATCCCGGGGGTATTTTTAACTTATTTTTTTCTCAGCACGATAGTGCGGTATAAGGTGTTTAAAAAACTCCCGCAAACACCAACGTCGCATGTGGCGCATCTAGATGGGTCGCTGTGACGCTGGGACTGTTCTCGTAATCCAGGTTCGCGTCTTCGTACAGGGACACATGCGTTTGGTCGACTCGGCGGCCAAGGTCTAGGGGCCGCTGTGTTTCCTCCCTCACATGGCGCAGGGTCTACGGGCCTATATGGATGAGGGCAGGGAAGGACGTGCGGTGGACCGGTACCGAGGCCTTAAGAGCTCTTATAGATCCGTGCACACGGGACGACCCTGGAGGTCCCGGGGATCTGAAAGCTTGGTCTGACACCGCATAACTTTTTTTCTCGCAAACTTTGATTTTTTAAGTGTTTCGTGCTCGTTTTTTTCTATTCATTTTTAGCTGTTTCGTCTTCCGAAACAGCTTTTGTTTTCGTTTTTTTTTCTATACATTTTGTTTTTTTCTCCCCTTTTTTGTCCATCTGTTTCGGTCTTCCGAAACGGCTCTTGTCTTCGTTCTGTTTTGTTTTCCTATTCAACTTTTTTCTTAGTTGTTTCGGTCTTTCAAAAACAGCTCTTGTTTTCGTTTTTTGTAAATACCCTTTTTTCCCTTTTTTTTAACGTGTAAGATATCCGAAACTGTTGTAGTAGAAAACTTGTGTGAAAGACGCTCGACTGCCAACGTGTAGGTTCGTGGTTCGATCCCGGGGGTATTTTTCTCTTATTTTTGTTCTCAGCACGACTTAAGCGTTTCTATGAAATTGGGTCATGATTCTTAGAAGACCATACACAGACGGTCCTGGCAGAAATTGGAAATAATGACGTCGATCAGCAGGTGTCAAGTTACGTTGCTTTAAAGAAGCCATAGGTATACACTTTTTTGACAACTGTATTGCGCTTATGAATAACTGAGGGTTTCTAAACTTTGGTTGAGAAAGCAGAAGGGAATGGAAATCGTATTAATTGTTTCATCTTCATTATGTTGGAAATAATAACCAAGAGTCCAAATAATTATGAGGTCATTATATTTCATAAAAAATTGTCACTTTGAGCACAATGCACGTGACATGAATTTAAAGGTACCTGCTTGGAAAGAACTCGTTACTGTCACTTTATCAGCTGCCACGTAACATGGGTGTAAAGTTGTGGTTTTCCCCTTGCGGTTTAGAACACCATTTTTGTCAACCATTCAATTTGCTGCTTCCCTCAATCTACATGATATCCGAATTTGTACCGTTTGATCAATGATCATCAGCTTCGGGTGATCTTCCAATAATAATGTGTCAGTGTAATGCGTCACTTGACATTAAAGCTGCATTATTTTAACTGGGAAGAGTTATCGTATTGCTTCTGGTTGAAACTTTGCTTGAGTTTAGAATCGACAATATTAAAGGTAAATTTTAACTGACATGACATGATTTTCACGTCAAACCACACTAACATTTTCACTTGAACAATTTTGTACATGCATGCCATTGTACTGCGCCATGCATGATAATTATGGCTTACGGAAGTACAGTATTTTAGTGTGCTGCACCCTTTACTCGCGACGAAATCCAAAAGCCCGCCGTCAACGGCCATGCCCCGTATTTTTAATCGGGTTCGCTAACATGTATCAGATGTCCGTAACTGTTGCGTAACACAAGTGGCCTTGTGTGAAAGACGCTCGCCTGCCAACGTGTAGGTTTGTGGTTCGATCCCGGGGGTATTTTTAACTTATTTTTTTTCTCAGCACGATAGTGCGGTATAAGGTGTTTAAAAAACTCCCGCAAACACCAACGTCGCATGTGGCGCATCTAGATGGGTCGCTGTGACGCTGGGACTGTTCTCGTAATCCAGGTTCGCGTCTTCGTACAGGGACACATGCGTTTGGTCGACTCGGCGGCCAAGGTCTAGGGGCCGCTGTGTTTCCTCCCTCACATGGCGCAGGGTCTACGGGCCTATATGGATGAGGGCAGGGAAGGACGTGCGGTGGACCGGTACCGAGGCCTTAAGAGCTCTAATAGATCCGTGCACACGGGACGACCCTGGAGGTCCCGGGGATCTGAAAGCTTGGTCTGACACCGCATAACTTTTTTTCTCGCAAACTTTGATTTTTTAAGTGTTTCGTGCAGGTTTTTTCTATTCATTTGTTTTCGGGGTTTTTTTTCTATACATTTTGTTTTTTTCTCCCCTTTTTCGTCCATCTGTTTCGGTCTTCCGAAACGGCTCTTGTCTTCGTTCTGTTTTGTTTTCCTATTCAACTTTTTTCTTAGTTGTTTCGGTCTTTCAAAAACAGCTCTTGTTTTCGTTTTTTGTAAATACCCTTTTTTCCCTTTTTTTTAACGTGTAAGATATCCGAAACTGTTGTAGTAGAAAACTTGTGTGAAAGACGCTCGACTGCCAACGTGTAGGTTCGTGGTTCGATCCCGGGGGTATTTTTCTCTTATTTTTGTTCTCAGCACGACTTAAGCGTTTCTATGAAATTGGGTCATGATTCTTAGAAGACCATACACAGACGGTCCTGGCAGAAATTGGAAATAATGACGTCGATCAGCAGGTGTCAAGTTACGTTGCTTTAAAGAAGCCATAGGTATACACTTTTTTGACAACTGTATTGCGCTTATAAATAACTGAGGGTTCCTAAACTTTGGTTGAGAAAGCAGAAGGGAAAAGAAATCGTATTAATTTTTTCATCTTCATTATGTTGGAAATAATAACCAAGAGTCCAAATAATTATGAGGTCATTATATTTCATAAAAAAATTGTCATTTTGAGCACAATGCACGTGACATGAATTTAAAGGTACCTGCTTGGAAAGAACTCGTTACTGTCACTTTATCAGCTGCCACGTAACATGAGTGTAAAGTTGTGGTTTACCCCTTGCGGTTTAGAACACCATTTTTGTCAACCATTCAATTTGCTGCTTCCCTCAATCTACATGATATCCGAATTTTTACCGTTTGATCAATGATCATCAGCTTCGGGTGATCTTCCAATAATAATGTGTCATTGTAATGCGTCACTTGACATTAAAGCTGCATTATTTTAACTGGGAAGAGTTATGGTATTGTACATGTTGCTTCAGGTTGAAACTTTGCTTGAGTTTAGAATCGACAATATTAAAGGTAAAATTTAACTGACATGACATGATTTTCACGTCAAACCTCACTAACATTTTCACTTGAACAATTTTGTACATGCATGCCATTGTACTGCGCCATGCATGATAATTATGGCTTACGGAAGTACAGTATTTAAGTGTGCTGCACCCTTTACTCGCGACGAAATCCAAAAGCCCGCCGTCAACGGCCATGTCCCGTAGTTTTAATCGGGTTCGCTAACATGTATCAGATGTCCGTATCTGTTGCGTAACACAAGTGGCCTTGTGTGAAAGACGCTCGCCTGCCAACGTGTAGGTTCGTGGTTCGATCCCGGGGGTATTTTTAACTTATTTTTTTCTCAGCACGATAGTGCGGTATAAGGTGTTTAAAAAACTCCCGCAAACACCAACGTCGCATGTGGCGCATCTAGATGGGTCGCTGTGACGCTGGGACTGTTCTCGTAATCCAGGTTCGCGTCTTCGTACAGGGACACATGCGTTTGGTCGACTCGGCGGCCAAGGTCTAGGGGCCGCTGTGTTTCCTCCCTCACATGGCGCAGGGTCTACGGGCCTATATGGATGAGGGCAGGGAAGGACGTGCGGTGGACCGGTACCGAGGCCTTAAGAGCTCTTATAGATCCGTGCACACGGGACGACCCTGGAGGTCCCGGGGATCTGAAAGCTTGGTCTGACACCGCATAACTTTTTTTCTCGCAAACTTTGATTTTTTAAGTGTTTCGTGCTCGTTTTTTTCTATTCATTTTTAGCTGTTTCGTCTTCCGAAACAGCTTTTGTTTTCGTTTTTTTTTCTATACATTTTAATGTTTTTTTCTCCCCTTTTTTGTCCATCTGTTTCGGTCTTCCGAAACGGCTCTTGTCTTCGTTCTGTTTTGTTTTCCTATTCAACTTTTTTCTTAGTTGTTTCGGTCTTTCAAAAACAGCTCTTGTTTTCGTTTTTTGTAAATACCCTTTTTTCCCTTTTTTTTAACGTGTAAGATATCCGAAACTGTTGTAGTAGAAAACTTGTGTGAAAGACGCTCGACTGCCAACGTGTAGGTTCGTGGTTCGATCCCGGGGGTATTTTTCTCTTATTTTTGTTCTCAGCACGACTTAAGCGTTTCTATGAAATTGGGTCATGATTCTTAGAAGACCATACACAGACGGTCCTGGCAGAAATTGGAAATAATGACGTCGATCAGCAGGTGTCAAGTTACGTTGCTTTAAAGAAGCCATAGGTATACACTTTTTTGACAACTGTATTGCGCTTATGAATAACTGAGGGTTTCTAAACTTTGGTTGAGAAAGCAGAAGGGAATGGAAATCGTATTAATTGTTTCATCTTCATTATGTTGGAAATAATAACCAAGAGTCCAAATAATTATGAGGTCATTATATTTCATAAAAAAATTGTCACTTTGAGCACAATGCACGTGACATGAATTTAAAGGTACCTGCTTGGAAAGAACTCGTTACTGTCACTTTATCAGCTGCCACGTAACATGGGTGTAAAGTTGTGGTTTTCCCCTTGCGGTTTAGAACACCATTTTTGTCAACCATTCAATTTGCTGCTTCCCTCAATCTACATGATATCCGAATTTGTACCGTTTGATCAATGATCATCAGCTTCGGGTGATCTTCCAATAATAATGTGTCAGTGTAATGCGTCACTTGACATTAAAGCTGCATTATTTTAACTGGGAAGAGTTATCGTATTGCTTCTGGTTGAAACTTTGCTTGAGTTTAGAATCGACAATATTAAAGGTAAATTTTAACTGACATGACATGATTTTCACGTCAAACCACACTAACATTTTCACTTGAACAATTTTGTACATGCATGCCATTGTACTGCGCCATGCATGATAATTATGGCTTACGGAAGTACAGTATTTTAGTGTGCTGCACCCTTTACTCGCGACGAAATCCAAAAGCCCGCCGTCAACGGCCATGCCCCGTATTTTTAATCGGGTTCGCTAACATGTATCAGATGTCCGTAACTGTTGCGTAACACAAGTGGCCTTGTGTGAAAGACGCTCGCCTGCCAACGTGTAGGTTTGTGGTTCGATCCCGGGGGTATTTTTAACTTATTTTTTTTCTCAGCACGATAGTGCGGTATAAGGTGTTTAAAAAACTCCCGCAAACACCAACGTCGCATGTGGCGCATCTAGATGGGTCGCTGTGACGCTGGGACTGTTCTCGTAATCCAGGTTCGCGTCTTCGTACAGGGACACATGCGTTTGGTCGACTCGGCGGCCAAGGTCTAGGGGCCGCTGTGTTTCCTCCCTCACATGGCGCAGGGTCTACGGGCCTATATGGATGAGGGCAGGGAAGGACGTGCGGTGGACCGGTACCGAGGCCTTAAGAGCTCTTATAGATCCGTGCACACGGGACGACCCTGGAGGTCCCGGGGATCTGAAAGCTTGGTCTGACACCGCATAACTTTTTTTCTCGCAAACTTTGATTTTTTAAGTGTTTCGTGCTCGTTTTTTTCTATTCATTTTTAGCTGTTTCGTCTTCCGAAACAGCTTTTGTTTTCGTTTTTTTTTCTATACATTTTGTTTTTTTCTCCCCTTTTTTGTCCATCTGTTTCGGTCTTCCGAAACGGCTCTTGTCTTCGTTCTGTTTTGTTTTCCTATTCAACTTTTTTCTTAGTTGTTTCGGTCTTTCAAAAACAGCTCTTGTTTTCGTTTTTTGTAAATACCCTTTTTTCCCTTTTTTTTAACGTGTAAGATATCCGAAACTGTTGTAGTAGAAAACTTGTGTGAAAGACGCTCGACTGCCAACGTGTAGGTTCGTGGTTCGATCCCGGGGGTATTTTTCTCTTATTTTTGTTCTCAGCACGACTTAAGCGTTTCTATGAAATTGGGTCATGATTCTTAGAAGACCATACACAGACGGTCCTGGCAGAAATTGGAAATAATGACGTCGATCAGCAGGTGTCAAGTTACGTTGCTTTAAAGAAGCCATAGGTATACACTTTTTTGACAACTGTATTGCGCTTATGAATAACTGAGGGTTTCTAAACTTTGGTTGAGAAAGCAGAAGGGAATGGAAATCGTATTAATTGTTTCATCTTCATTATGTTGGAAATAATAACCAAGAGTCGAAATAATTATGAGGTCATTATATTTCATAAAAAAATTGTCACTTTGAGCACAATGCACGTGACATGAATTTAAAGGTACCTGCTTGGAAAGAACTCGTTACTGTCACTTTATCAGCTGCCACGTAACATGGGTGTAAAGTTGTGGTTTTCCCCTTGCGGTTTAGAACACCATTTTTGTCAACCATTCAATTTGCTGCTTCCCTCAATCTACATGATATCCGAATTTGTACCGTTTGATCAATGATCATCAGCTTCGGGTGATCTTCCAATAATAATGTGTCAGTGTAATGCGTCACTTGACATTAAAGCTGCATTATTTTAACTGGGAAGAGTTATCGTATTGCTTCTGGTTGAAACTTTGCTTGAGTTTAGAATCGACAATATTAAAGGTAAATTTTAACTGACATGACATGATTTTCACGTCAAACCACACTAACATTTTCACTTGAACAATTTTGTACATGCATGCCATTGTACTGCGCCATGCATGATAATTATGGCTTACGGAAGTACAGTATTTTAGTGTGCTGCACCCTTTACTCGCGACGAAATCCAAAAGCCCGCCGTCAACGGCCATGCCCCGTATTTTTAATCGGGTTCGCTAACATGTATCAGATGTCCGTAACTGTTGCGTAACACAAGTGGCCTTGTGTGAAAGACGCTCGCCTGCCAACGTGTAGGTTTGTGGTTCGATCCCGGGGGTATTTTTAACTTATTTTTTTTCTCAGCACGATAGTGCGGTATAAGGTGTTTAAAAAACTCCCGCAAACACCAACGTCGCATGTGGCGCATCTAGATGGGTCGCTGTGACGCTGGGACTGTTCTCGTAATCCAGGTTCGCGTCTTCGTACAGGGACACATGCGTTTGGTCGACTCGGCGGCCAAGGTCTAGGGGCCGCTGTGTTTCCTCCCTCACATGGCGCAGGGTCTACGGGCCTATATGGATGAGGGCAGGGAAGGACGTGCGGTGGACCGGTACCGAGGCCTTAAGAGCTCTTATAGATCCGTGCACACGGGACGACCCTGGAGGTCCCGGGGATCTGAAAGCTTGGTCTGACACCGCATAACTTTTTTTCTCGCAAACTTTGATTTTTTAAGTGTTTCGTGCTCGTTTTTTTCTATTCATTTTTAGCTGTTTCGTCTTCCGAAACAGCTTTTGTTTTCGTTTTTTTTTCTATACATTTTGTTTTTTTCTCCCCTTTTTTGTCCATCTGTTTCGGTCTTCCGAAACGGCTCTTGTCTTCGTTCTGTTTTGTTTTCCTATTCAACTTTTTTCTTAGTTGTTTCGGTCTTTCAAAAACAGCTCTTGTTTTCGTTTTTTGTAAATACCCTTTTTTCCCTTTTTTTTAACGTGTAAGATATCCGAAACTGTTGTAGTAGAAAACTTGTGTGAAAGACGCTCGACTGCCAACGTGTAGGTTCGTGGTTCGATCCCGGGGGTATTTTTCTCTTATTTTTGTTCTCAGCACGACTTAAGCGTTTCTATGAAATTGGGTCATGATTCTTAGAAGACCATACACAGACGGTCCTGGCAGAAATTGGAAATAATGACGTCGATCAGCAGGTGTCAAGTTACGTTGCTTTAAAGAAGCCATAGGTATACACTTTTTTGACAACTGTATTGCGCTTATGAATAACTGAGGGTTTCTAAACTTTGGTTGAGAAAGCAGAAGGGAATGGAAATCGTATTAATTGTTTCATCTTCATTATGTTGGAAATAATAACCAAGAGTCCAAATAATTATGAGGTCATTATATTTCATAAAAAAATTGTCACTTTGAGCACAATGCACGTGACATGAATTTAAAGGTACCTGCTTGGAAAGAACTCGTTACTGTCACTTTATCAGCTGCCACGTAACATGGGTGTAAAGTTGTGGTTTTCCCCTTGCGGTTTAGAACACCATTTTTGTCAACCATTCAATTTGCTGCTTCCCTCAATCTACATGATATCCGAATTTGTACCGTTTGATCAATGATCATCAGCTTCGGGTGATCTTCCAATAATAATGTGTCAGTGTAATGCGTCACTTGACATTAAAGCTGCATTATTTTAACTGGGAAGAGTTATCGTATTGCTTCTGGTTGAAACTTTGCTTGAGTTTAGAATCGACAATATTAAAGGTAAATTTTAACTGACATGACATGATTTTCACGTCAAACCACACTAACATTTTCACTTGAACAATTTTGTACATGCATGCCATTGTACTGCGCCATGCATGATAATTATGGCTTACGGAAGTACAGTATTTTAGTGTGCTGCACCCTTTACTCGCGACGAAATCCAAAAGCCCGCCGTCAACGGCCATGCCCCGTATTTTTAATCGGGTTCGCTAACATGTATCAGATGTCCGTAACTGTTGCGTAACACAAGTGGCCTTGTGTGAAAGACGCTCGCCTGCCAACGTGTAGGTTTGTGGTTCGATCCCGGGGGTATTTTTAACTTATTTTTTTTCTCAGCACGATAGTGCGGTATAAGGTGTTTAAAAAACTCCCGCAAACACCAACGTCGCATGTGGCGCATCTAGATGGGTCGCTGTGACGCTGGGACTGTTCTCGTAATCCAGGTTCGCGTCTTCGTACAGGGACACATGCGTTTGGTCGACTCGGCGGCCAAGGTCTAGGGGCCGCTGTGTTTCCTCCCTCACATGGCGCAGGGTCTACGGGCCTATATGGATGAGGGCAGGGAAGGACGTGCGGTGGACCGGTACCGAGGCCTTAAGAGCTCTTATAGATCCGTGCACACGGGACGACCCTGGAGGTCCCGGGGATCTGAAAGCTTGGTCTGACACCGCATAACTTTTTTTCTCGCAAACTTTGATTTTTTAAGTGTTTCGTGCTCGTTTTTTTCTATTCATTTTTAGCTGTTTCGTCTTCCGAAACAGCTTTTGTTTTCGTTTTTTTTTCTATACATTTTGTTTTTTTCTCCCCTTTTTTGTCCATCTGTTTCGGTCTTCCGAAACGGCTCTTGTCTTCGTTCTGTTTTGTTTTCCTATTCAACTTTTTTCTTAGTTGTTTCGGTCTTTCAAAAACAGCTCTTGTTTTCGTTTTTTGTAAATACCCTTTTTTCCCTTTTTTTTAACGTGTAAGATATCCGAAACTGTTGTAGTAGAAAACTTGTGTGAAAGACGCTCGACTGCCAACGTGTAGGTTCGTGGTTCGATCCCGGGGGTATTTTTCTCTTATTTTTGTTCTCAGCACGACTTAAGCGTTTCTATGAAATTGGGTCATGATTCTTAGAAGACCATACACAGACGGTCCTGGCAGAAATTGGAAATAATGACGTCGATCAGCAGGTGTCAAGTTACGTTGCTTTAAAGAAGCCATAGGTATACACTTTTTTGACAACTGTATTGCGCTTATGAATAACTGAGGGTTTCTAAACTTTGGTTGAGAAAGCAGAAGGGAATGGAAATCGTATTAATTGTTTCATCTTCATTATGTTGGAAATAATAACCAAGAGTCCAAATAATTATGAGGTCATTATATTTCATAAAAAAATTGTCACTTTGAGCACAATGCACGTGACATGAATTTAAAGGTACCTGCTTGGAAAGAACTCGTTACTGTCACTTTATCAGCTGCCACGTAACATGGGTGTAAAGTTGTGGTTTTCCCCTTGCGGTTTAGAACACCATTTTTGTCAACCATTCAATTTGCTGCTTCCCTCAATCTACATGATATCCGAATTTGTACCGTTTGATCAATGATCATCAGCTTCGGGTGATCTTCCAATAATAATGTGTCAGTGTAATGCGTCACTTGACATTAAAGCTGCATTATTTTAACTGGGAAGAGTTATCGTATTGCTTCTGGTTGAAACTTTGCTTGAGTTTAGAATCGACAATATTAAAGGTAAATTTTAACTGACATGACATGATTTTCACGTCAAACCACACTAACATTTTCACTTGAACAATTTTGTACATGCATGCCATTGTACTGCGCCATGCATGATAATTATGGCTTACGGAAGTACAGTATTTTAGTGTGCTGCACCCTTTACTCGCGACGAAATCCAAAAGCCCGCCGTCAACGGCCATGCCCCGTATTTTTAATCGGGTTCGCTAACATGTATCAGATGTCCGTAACTGTTGCGTAACACAAGTGGCCTTGTGTGAAAGACGCTCGCCTGCCAACGTGTAGGTTTGTGGTTCGATCCCGGGGGTATTTTTAACTTATTTTTTTTCTCAGCACGATAGTGCGGTATAAGGTGTTTAAAAAACTCCCGCAAACACCAACGTCGCATGTGGCGCATCTAGATGGGTCGCTGTGACGCTGGGACTGTTCTCGTAATCCAGGTTCGCGTCTTCGTACAGGGACACATGCGTTTGGTCGACTCGGCGGCCAAGGTCTAGGGGCCGCTGTGTTTCCTCCCTCACATGGCGCAGGGTCTACGGGCCTATATGGATGAGGGCAGGGAAGGACGTGCGGTGGACCGGTACCGAGGCCTTAAGAGCTCTAATAGATCCGTGCACACGGGACGACCCTGGAGGTCCCGGGGATCTGAAAGCTTGGTCTGACACCGCATAACTTTTTTTCTCGCAAACTTTGATTTTTTAAGTGTTTCGTGCAGGTTTTTTCTATTCATTTGTTTTCGGGGTTTTTTTTCTATACATTTTGTTTTTTTCTCCCCTTTTTCGTCCATCTGTTTCGGTCTTCCGAAACGGCTCTTGTCTTCGTTCTGTTTTGTTTTCCTATTCAACTTTTTTCTTAGTTGTTTCGGTCTTTCAAAAACAGCTCTTGTTTTCGTTTTTTGTAAATACCCTTTTTTCCCTTTTTTTTAACGTGTAAGATATCCGAAACTGTTGTAGTAGAAAACTTGTGTGAAAGACGCTCGACTGCCAACGTGTAGGTTCGTGGTTCGATCCCGGGGGTATTTTTCTCTTATTTTTGTTCTCAGCACGACTTAAGCGTTTCTATGAAATTGGGTCATGATTCTTAGAAGACCATACACAGACGGTCCTGGCAGAAATTGGAAATAATGACGTCGATCAGCAGGTGTCAAGTTACGTTGCTTTAAAGAAGCCATAGGTATACACTTTTTTGACAACTGTATTGCGCTTATGAATAACTGAGGGTTTCTAAACTTTGGTTGAGAAAGCAGAAGGGAATGGAAATCGTATTAATTGTTTCATCTTCATTATGTTGGAAATAATAACCAAGAGTCCAAATAATTATGAGGTCATTATATTTCATAAAAAAATTGTCACTTTGAGCACAATGCACGTGACATGAATTTAAAGGTACCTGCTTGGAAAGAACTCGTTACTGTCACTTTATCAGCTGCCACGTAACATGGGTGTAAAGTTGTGGTTTTCCCCTTGCGGTTTAGAACACCATTTTTGTCAACCATTCAATTTGCTGCTTCCCTCAATCTACATGATATCCGAATTTGTACCGTTTGATCAATGATCATCAGCTTCGGGTGATCTTCCAATAATAATGTGTCAGTGTAATGCGTCACTTGACATTAAAGCTGCATTATTTTAACTGGGAAGAGTTATCGTATTGCTTCTGGTTGAAACTTTGCTTGAGTTTAGAATCGACAATATTAAAGGTAAATTTTAACTGACATGACATGATTTTCACGTCAAACCACACTAACATTTTCACTTGAACAATTTTGTACATGCATGCCATTGTACTGCGCCATGCATGATAATTATGGCTTACGGAAGTACAGTATTTTAGTGTGCTGCACCCTTTACTCGCGACGAAATCCAAAAGCCCGCCGTCAACGGCCATGCCCCGTATTTTTAATCGGGTTCGCTAACATGTATCAGATGTCCGTAACTGTTGCGTAACACAAGTGGCCTTGTGTGAAAGACGCTCGCCTGCCAACGTGTAGGTTTGTGGTTCGATCCCGGGGGTATTTTTAACTTATTTTTTTTCTCAGCACGATAGTGCGGTATAAGGTGTTTAAAAAACTCCCGCAAACACCAACGTCGCATGTGGCGCATCTAGATGGGTCGCTGTGACGCTGGGACTGTTCTCGTAATCCAGGTTCGCGTCTTCGTACAGGGACACATGCGTTTGGTCGACTCGGCGGCCAAGGTCTAGGGGCCGCTGTGTTTCCTCCCTCACATGGCGCAGGGTCTACGGGCCTATATGGATGAGGGCAGGGAAGGACGTGCGGTGGACCGGTACCGAGGCCTTAAGAGCTCTAATAGATCCGTGCACACGGGACGACCCTGGAGGTCCCGGGGATCTGAAAGCTTGGTCTGACACCGCATAACTTTTTTTCTCGCAAACTTTGATTTTTTAAGTGTTTCGTGCAGGTTTTTTCTATTCATTTGTTTTCGGGGTTTTTTTTCTATACATTTTGTTTTTTTCTCCCCTTTTTCGTCCATCTGTTTCGGTCTTCCGAAACGGCTCTTGTCTTCGTTCTGTTTTGTTTTCCTATTCAACTTTTTTCTTAGTTGTTTCGGTCTTTCAAAAACAGCTCTTGTTTTCGTTTTTTGTAAATACCCTTTTTTCCCTTTTTTTTAACGTGTAAGATATCCGAAACTGTTGTAGTAGAAAACTTGTGTGAAAGACGCTCGACTGCCAACGTGTAGGTTCGTGGTTCGATCCCGGGGGTATTTTTCTCTTATTTTTGTTCTCAGCACGACTTAAGCGTTTCTATGAAATTGGGTCATGATTCTTAGAAGACCATACACAGACGGTCCTGGCAGAAATTGGAAATAATGACGTCGATCAGCAGGTGTCAAGTTACGTTGCTTTAAAGAAGCCATAGGTATACACTTTTTTGACAACTGTATTGCGCTTATAAATAACTGAGGGTTCCTAAACTTTGGTTGAGAAAGCAGAAGGGAAAAGAAATCGTATTAATTTTTTCATCTTCATTATGTTGGAAATAATAACCAAGAGTCCAAATAATTATGAGGTCATTATATTTCATAAAAAAATTGTCATTTTGAGCACAATGCACGTGACATGAATTTAAAGGTACCTGCTTGGAAAGAACTCGTTACTGTCACTTTATCAGCTGCCACGTAACATGAGTGTAAAGTTGTGGTTTACCCCTTGCGGTTTAGAACACCATTTTTGTCAACCATTCAATTTGCTGCTTCCCTCAATCTACATGATATCCGAATTTGTACCGTTTGATCAATGATCATCAGCTTCGGGTGATCTTCCAATAATAATGTGTCATTGTAATGCGTCACTTGACATTAAAGCTGCATTATTTTAACTGGGAAGAGTTATGGTATTGTACATGTTGCTTCAGGTTGAAACTTTGCTTGAGTTTAGAATCGACAATATTAAAGGTAAAATTTAACTGACATAACATGATTTTCACGTCAAACCTCACTAACATTTTCACTTGAACAATTTTGTACATGCATGCCATTGTACTGCGCCATGCATAATAATTATGGCTTACGGAAGTACAGTATTTTAGTGTGCTGCACCCTTTACTCGCGACGAAATCCAAAAGCCCGCCGTCAACGGCCATGCCCCGTATTTTTAATCGGGTTCGCTAACATGTATCAGATGTCCGTAACTGTTGCGTAACACAAGTGGCCTTGTGTGAAAGACGCTCGCCTGCCAACGTGTAGGTTCGTGGTTCGATCCCGGGGGTATTTTTAACTTATTTTTTTCTCAGCACGATAGTGCGGTATAAGGTGTTTAAAAAACTCCCGCAAACACCAACGTCGCATGTAGCGCATCTAGATGGGTCGCTGTGACGCTGGGACTGTTCTCGTAATCCAGGTTCGCGTCTTCGTACAGGGACACATGCGTTTGGTCGACTCGGCGGCCAAGGTCTAGGGGCCGCTGTGTTTCCTCCCTCACATGGCGCAGGGTCTACGGGCCTATATGGATGAGGGCAGGGAAGGACGTGCGGTGGACCGGTACCGAGGCCTTAAGAGCTCTAATAGATCCGTGCACACGGGACGACCCTGGAGGTCCCGGGGATCTGAAAGCTTGGTCTGACACCGCATAACTTTTTTTCTCGCAAACTTTGATTTTTTAAGTGTTTCGTGCTCGTTTTTTTCTATTCATTTTTAGCTGTTTCGTCTTCCGAAACAGCTTTTGTTTTCGTTTTTTTTTCTTCTATACATTTTGTTTTTTTCTCCACTTTTTTGTCCATCTGTTTCGGTCTTCCGAAACGGCTCTTGTCTTCGTTCTGTTTTGTTTTCCTATTCAACTTTTTTCTTAGTTGTTTCGGTCTTTCAAAAACAGCTCTTGTTTTCGTTTTTTGTAAATACCCTTTTTTCCCTTTTTTTAACGTGTAAGATATCCGAAACTGTTGTAGTAGAAAACTTGTGTGAAAGACGCTCGACTGCCAACGTGTAGGTTCGTGGTTCGATCCCGGGGGTATTTTTCTCTTATTTTTGTTCTCAGCACGACTTAAGCGGCTCTATGTAATTGGGTCATGATTCTTAGAAGACCATACACAGACGGTCCTGGCAGAAATTGGAAATAATGACGTCGATCAGCAGGTGTCAATTTACGTTGCTTTAAAGAAGCCATAGGTATACACTTTTTTGACAACTGTATTGCGCTTATGAATAACTGAGGGTTCCTAAACTTTGGTTGAGAAAGCAGAAGGGAATAGAAATCGTATTAATTTTTTCGTCTTCATTATGTTGGAAATAATAACCAAGAGTCCAAATAATTATGAGGTCATTATATTTCATAAAAAAATTGTCACTTTGAGCACAATGCACGTGACATGAATTTAAAGGTACCTGCTTGGAAAGAACTCGTTACTGTCACTTTATCAGCTGCCACGTAACATGGGTGTAAAGTTGTGGTTTTCCCCTTGCGGTTTAGAACACCATTTTTGTCAACCATTCAATTTGCTGCTTCCCTCAATCTACATGATATCCGAATTTGTACCGTTTGATCAATGATCATCAGCTTCGGGTGATCTTCCAATAATAATGTGTCAGTGTAATGCGTCACTTGACATTAAAGCTGCATTATTTTAACTGGGAAGAGTTATCGTATTGTACATGTTGCTTCAGGTTGAAACTTTGCTTGAGTTTAGAATCGGCAATATCAAAGGTAAAATTTAACTGACATGACATGATTTTCACGTCAAACCTCACTAACATTTTCACTTGAACAATTTTGTACATGCATGCCATTGTACTGCGCCATGCATAATAATTATGGCTTACGGAAGTACAGTATTTTAGTGTGCTGCACCCTTTACTCGCGACGAAATCCAAAAGCCCGCCGTCAACGGCCATGCCCCGTATTTTTAATCGGGTTTGCTAACATGTATCAGATGTCTGTAACTGTTGCGTAACACAAGTGGCCTTGTGTGAAAGACGCTCGCCTGCCAACGTGTAGGTTCGTGGTTCGATCCCGGGGGTATTTTTAACTTATTTTTTTTCTCAGCACGATAGTGCGGTATAAGGTGTTTAAAAAACTCCCGCAAACACCAACGTCGCATGTGGCGCATCTAGATGGGTCGCTGTGACGCTGGGACTGTTCTCGTAATCCAGGTTCGCGTCTTCGTACAGGGACACATGCGTTTGGTCGACTCGGCGGCCAAGGTCTAGGGGCCGCTGTGTTTCCTCCCTCACATGGCGCAGGGTCTACGGGCCTATATGGATGAGGGCAGGGAAGGACGTGCGGTGGACCGGTACCGAGGCCTTAAGAGCTCTAATAGATCCGTGCACACGGGACGACCCTGGAGGTCCCGGGGATCTGAAAGCTTGGTCTGACACCGCATAACTTTTTTTCTCGCAAACTTTGATTTTTTAAGTGTTTCGTGCTCGTTTTTTTCTATTCATTTTTAGCTGTTTCGTCTTCCGAAACAGCTTTTGTTTTCGTTTTTTTTTTCTATACATTTTGTTTTTTCTCTCCACTTTTTTGTCCATCTGTTTCGGTCTTCCGAAACGGCTCTTGTCTTCGTTCTGTTTTGTTTTCCTATTCAACTTTTTTCTTAGTTGTTTTGGTCTTTCAAAAACAGCTCTTGTTTTCGTTTTTTGTAAATACCCTTTTTTCCCTTTTTTTTAACGTGTAAGATATCCGAAACTGTTGTAGTAGAAAACTTGTGTGAAAGACGCTCGACTGCCAACGTGTAGGTTCGTGGTTCGATCCCGGGGGTATTTTTCTCTTATTTTTGTTCTCAGCACGACTTAAGCGGCTCTATGTAATTGGGTCATGATTCTTAGAAGACCATACACAGACGGTCCTGGCAGAAATTGGAAATAATGACGTCGATCAGCAGGTGTCAATTTACGTTGCTTTAAAGAAGCCATAGGTATACACTTTTTTGACAACTGTATTGCGCTTATGAATAACTGAGGGTTCCTAAACTTTGGTTGAGAAAGCAGAAGGGAATAGAAATCGTATTAATTTTTTCGTCTTCATTATGTTGGAAATAATAACCAAGAGTCCAAATAATTATGAGGTCATTATATTTCATAAAAAAATTGTCACTTTGAGCACAATGCACGTGACATGAATTTAAAGGTACCTGCTTGGAAAGAACTCGTTACTGTCACTTTATCAGCTGCCACGTAACATGGGTGTAAAGTTGTGGTTTTCCCCTTGCGGTTTAGAACACCATTTTTGTCAACCATTCAATTTGCTGCTTCCCTCAATCTACATGATATCCGAATTTGTACCGTTTGACCAATGATCATCAGCTTCGAGTGATCTTCCAATAATAATGTGTCAGTGTAATGCGTCACTTGACATTAAAGCTGCATTATTTTAACTGGGAAGAGTTATCGTATTGTACATGTTGCTTCAGGTTGAAACTTTGCTTGAGTTTAGAATCGACAATATTAAAGGTAAAATTTAACTGACATGACATGATTTTCACGTCAAACCTCACTAACATTTTCACTTGAACAATTTTGTACATGCATGCCATTGTACTGCGCCATGCATAATAATTATGGCTTACGGAAGTACAGTATTTTAGTGTGCTGCACCCTTTACTCGCGACGAAATCCAAAAGCCCGCCGTCAACGGCCATGCCCCGTATTTTTAATCGGGTTCGCTAACATGTATCAGATGTCCGTAACTGTTGCGTAACACAAGTGGCCTTGTGTGAAAGACGCTCGCCTGCCAACGTGTAGGTTCGTGGTTCGATCCCGGGGGTATTTTTAACTTATTTTTTTCTCAGCACGATAGTGCGGTATAAGGTGTTTAAAAAACTCCCGCAAACACCAACGTCGCTTGTGGCGCATCTAGATGGGTCGCTGTGACGCTGGGACTGTTCTCGTAATCCAGGTTCGCGTCTTCGTACAGGGACACATGCGTTTGGTCGACTCGGCGGCCAAGGTCTAGGGGCCGCTATGTTTCCTCCCTCACATGGCGCAGGGTCTACGGGCCTATATGGATGAGGGCAGGGAAGGACGTGCGGTGGACCGGTACCGAGGCCTTAAGAGCTCTAATAGATCCGTGCACACGGGACGACCCTGGAGGTCCCGGGGATCTGAAAGCTTGGTCTGACACCGCATAACTTTTTTTCTCGCAAACTTTGATTTTTTAAGTGTTTCGTGCTCGTTTTTTTCTATTCATTTTTAGCTGTTTCGTCTTCCGAAACAGCTTTTGTTTTCGTTTTTTTTTTCTATACATTTTGTTTTTTCTCTCCACTTTTTTGTCCATCTGTTTCGGTCTTCCGAAACGGCTCTTGTCTTTGTACTGTTTTGTTTTCCTATTCAACTTTTTTCTTAGTTGTTTCGGTCTTTCAAAAACAGCTCTTGTTTTCGTTTTTTGTAAATACCCTTTTTTCCCTTTTTTTTAACGTGTAAGATATCCGAAACTGTTGTAGTAGAAAACTTGTGTGAAAGACGCTCGACTGCCAACGTGTAGGTTCGTGGTTCGATCCCGGGGGTATTTTTCTCTTATGTTTGTTCTCAGCGAGACTTAAGCGGCTCTATGAAATTGGGTCATGATTCTTAGAAGACCATACACAGACGGTCCTGGCAGAAATTGGAAATAATGACGTCGATCAGCAGGTGTCAATTTACGTTGCTTTAAAGAAGCCATAGGTATACACTTTTTTGACAGCTGTATTGCGCTTATGAATAACTGAGGGTTCCTAAACTTTGGTTGAGAAAGCAGAAGGGAATAGAAATCGTATTAATTTTTTCATCTTCATTATGTTGGAAATAATAACCAAGAGTCCAAATAATTATGAGGTCATTATATTTCATAAAAAAATTGTCACTTTGAGCACAATGCACGTGACATGAATTTAAAGGTACCTGCTTGGAAAGAACTCGTTACTGTCACTTTATCAGCTGCCACGTAACATGGGTGTAAAGTTGTGGTTTTCCCCTTGCGGTTTAGAACACCATTTTTGTCAACCATTCAATTTGCTGCTTCCCTCAATCATCATGATATCCGAATTTGTACCGTTTGATCAATGATCATCAGCTTCGGGTGATCTTCCAATAATAATGTGTCAGTGTAATGCGTCACTTGACATTAAAGCTGCATTATTTCAACTGGGAAGAGTTATCGTATTGTACATGTTGCTACAGGTTGAAACTTTGCTTGAGTTCAGAATCGACAATATTAAAGGTAAAATTTAACTGACATGACATGATTTTCACGTCAAACCTCACTAACATTTTCACTTGAACAATTTTGTACATGCATGCCATTGTACTGCGCCATGCATAATAATTATGGCTTACGGAAGTACAGTATTTTAGTGTGCTGCACCCTTTACTCGCGACGAAATCCAAAAGCCCGCCGTCAACGGCCATGCCCCGTATTTTTAATCGGGTTCGCTAACATGTATCAGATGTCCGTAACTGTTGCGTAACACAAGTGGCCTTGTGTGAAAGACGCTCGCCTGCCAACGTGTAGGTTCGTGGTTCGATCCCGGGGGTATTTTTAACTTATTTTTTTCTCAGCACGATAGTGCGGTATAAGGTGTTTAAAAAACTCCCGCAAACACCAACGTCGCATGTGGCGCATCTAGATGGGTCGCTGTGACGCTGGGACTGTTCTCGTAATCCAGGTTCGCGTCTTCGTACAGGGACACATGCGTTTGGTCGACTCGGCGGCCAAGGTCTAGGGGCCGCTGTGTTTCCTCCCTCACATGGCGCAGGGTCTACGGGCCTATATGGATGAGGGCAGGGAAGGACGTGCGGTGGACCGGTACCGAGGCCTTAAGAGCTCTAATAGATCCGTGCACACGGGACGGCCCTGGAGGTCCCGGGGATCTGAAAGCTTGGTCTGACACCGCATAACTTTTTTTCTCGCAAACTTTGATTTTTTAAGTGTTTCGTGCTCGTTTTTTTCTATTCATTTTTAGCTGTTTCGTCTTCCGAAACAGCTTTTGTTTTCGTTTTTTTTTCTCTATACATTTTGTTTTTTCTCTCCACTTTTTTGTCCATCTGTTTCGGTCTTCCGAAACGGCTCTTGTCTTCGTTCTGTTTTGTTTTCCTATTCAACTTTTTTCTTAGTTGTTTCGGTCTTTCAAAAACAGCTCTTGTTTTCGTTTTTTTGTAAATACCCTTTTTTCCCTTTTTTTAACGTGTAAGATATCCGAAACTGTTGTAGTAGAAAACTTGTGTGAAAGACGCTCGACTGCCAACGTGTAGGTTCGTGGTTCGATCGCGGGGGTATTTTTCTCTTATGTTTGTTCTCAGCACGACTTAAGCGGCTCTATGAAATTGGGTCATGATTCTTAGAAGACCATACACAGACGGTCCTGGCAGAAATTGGAAATAATGACGTCGATCAGCAGGTGTCAATTTACGTTGCTTTAAAGAAGCCATAGGTATACACTTTTTTGACAACTGTATTGCGCTTATGAATAACTGAGGGTTCCTAAACTTTGGTTGAGAAAGCAGAAGGGAATAGAAATCGTATTTATTTTTTCATCTTCATTATGTTGAAAATAATAACCAAGAGTCCAAATAATTATGAGGTCATTATATTTCATCAAAAAATTGTCACTTTGAGCACAATGCACATGACATGAATTTAAAGGTACCTGCTTGGAAAGAACTCGTTACTGTCACTTTATCAGCTGCCACGTAACATGGGTGTAAAGTTGTGGTTTTCCCCTTGCGGTTTAGAACACCATTTTTGTCAACCATTCAATTTGCTGCTTCCCTCAATCTACATGATATCCGAATTTGTACCGTTTGATCAATGATCATCAGCTTCGGGTGATCTTCCAATAATAATGTGTCAGTGTAATGCGTCACTTGACATTAAAGCTGCATTATTTCAACTGGGAAGAGTTATCGTATTGTACATGTTGCTACAGGTTGAAACTTTGCTTGAGTTTAGAATCGACAATATTAAAGGTAAAATTTAACTGACATGACATGATTTTCACGTCAAACCTCACTAACATTTTCACTTGAACAATTTTGTACATGCATGCCATTGTACTGCGCCATGCATAATAATTATGGCTTACGGAAGTACAGTATTTTAGTGTGCTGCACCCTTTACTCGCGACGAAATCCAAAAGCCCGCCGTCAACGGCCATGCCCCGTATTTTTAATCGGGTTCGCTAACATGTATCAGATGTCCGTAACTGTTGAGTAACACAAGTGGCCTTGTGTGAAAGACGCTCGCCTGCCAACGTGTAGGTTCGTGGTTCGATCCCGGGGGTATTCTTAACTTATTTTTTTCTCAGCACGATAGTGCGGTATAAGGTGTTTAAAAAACTCCCGCAAACACCAACGTCGCATGTGGCGCATCTAGATGGGTCGCTGTGACGCTGGGACTGTTCTCGTAATCCAGGTTCGCGTCTTCGTACAGGGACACATGCGTTTGGTCGACTCGGCGGCCAAGGTCTAGGGGCCGCTGTGTTTCCTCCCTCACATGGCGCAGGGTCTACGGGCCTATATGGATGAGGGCAGGGAAGGACGTGCGGTGGACCGGTACCGAGGCCTTAAGAGCTCTAATAGATCCGTGCACACGGGACGACCCTGGAGGTCCCGGGGATCTGAAAGCTTGGTCTGACACCGCATAACTTTTTTTCTCGCAAACTTTGATTTTTTAAGTGTTTCGTGCTCGTTTTTTTCTATTCATTTTTAGCTGTTTCGTCTTCCGAAACAGCTTTTGTTTTCGTTTTTTTTTTCTATACATTTTGTTTTTTTCTCCACTTTTTTGTCCATCTGTTTCGGTCTTCCGAAACGGCTCTTGTCTTCGTTCTGTTTTGTTTTCCTATTCAACTTTTTTCTTAGTTGTTTCGGTCTTTCAAAAACAGCTCTTGTTTTCGTTTTTTGTAAATACCCTTTTTTCACTTTTTTTTTTAACGTGTAAGATATCCGAAACTGTTGTAGTAGAAAACTTGTGTGAAAGACGCTCGACTGCCAACGTGTAGGTTCGTGGTTCGATCGCGGGGGTATTTTTCTCTTATTTTTGTTCTCAGCACGACTTAAGCGGCTCTATGAAATTGGGTCATGATTCTTAGAAGACCATACACAGACGGTCCTGGCAGAAATTGGAAATAATGACGTCGATCAGCAGGTGTCAATTTACGTTGCTTTAAAGAAGCCATAGGTATACACTTTTTTGACAACTGTATTGCGCTTATGAATAACTGAGGGTTCCTAAACTTTGGTTGAGAAAGCAGAAGGGAATAGAAATCGTATTAATTTTTTCATCTTCATTATGTTGGAAATAATAACCAAGAGTCCAAATAATTATGAGGTCATTATATTTCATAAAAAAATTGTCACTTTGAGCACAATGCACGTGACATGAATTTAAAGGTACCTGCTTGGAAAGAACTCGTTACTGTCACTTTATCAGCTGCCACGTAACATGGGTGTAAAGTTGTGGTTTTCCCCTTGCGGTTTAGAACACCATTTTTGTCAACCATTCAATTTGCTGCTTCCCTCAATCTACATGATATCCGAATTTGTACCGTTTGATCAATGATCATCAGCTTCGGGTGATCTTCCAATAATAATGTGTCAGTGTAATGCGTCACTTGACATTAAAGCTGCATTATTTTAACTGGGAAGAGTTATCGTATTGTACATGTTGCTTCAGGTTGAAACTTTGCTTGAGTTTAGAATCGACAATATTTAAGGTAAAATTTAACTGACATGACATGATTTTCACGTCAAACCTCACTAACATTTTCACTTGAACAATTTTGTACATGCATGCCATTGTACTGCGCCATGCATAATAATTATGGCTTACGGAAGTACAGTATTTTAGTGTGCTGCACCCTTTACTCGCGACGAAATCCAAAAGCCCGCCGTCAACGGCCATGCCCCGTATTTTTAATCGGGTTCGCTAACATGTATCAGATGTCCCTAACTGTTGCGTAACACAAGTGGCCTTGTGTGAAAGACGCTCGCCTGCCAACGTGTAGGTTCGTGGTTCGATCCCGGGGGTATTTTTAACTTATTTTTTTCTCAGCACGATAGTGCGGTATAAGGTGTTTAAAAAACTCCGGCAAACACCAACGTCGCATGTGGCGCATCTAGATGGGTCGCTGTGACGCTGGGACTGTTCTCGTAATCCAGGTTCGCGTCTTCGTACAGGGACACATGCGTTTGGTCGACTCGGCGGCCAAGGTCTAGGGGCCGCTGTGTTTCCTCCCTCACATGGCGCAGGGTCTACGGGCCTATATGGATGAGGGCAGGGAAGGACGTGTGGTGGACCGGTACCGAGGCCTTAAGAGCTCTAATAGATCCGTGCACACGGGACGACCCTGGAGGTCCCGGGGATCTGAAAGCTTGGACTGACACCGCATAACTTTTTTTCTCGCAAACTTTGATTTTTTAAGTGTTTCGTGCTCGTTTTTTTCTATTCATTTTTAGCTGTTTCGTCTTCCGAAACAGCTTTTGTTTTCGTTTTTTTTTTCTATACATTTTGTTTTTTCTCTCCACTTTTTTGTCCATCTGTTTCGGTCTTCCGAAACGGCTCTTGTCTTCGTTCTGTTTTGTTTTCCTATTCAACTTTTTTCTTAGTTGTTTCGGTCTTTCAAAAACAGCTCTTGTTTTCGTTTTTTTTGTAAATACCCTTTTTTCCCTTTTTTTAACGTGTAAGATATCCGAAACTGTTGTAGTAGAAAACTTGTGTGAAAGACGCTCGACTGCCAACGTGTAGGTTCGTGGTTCGATCGCGGGGGTATTTTTCTCTTATGTTTGTTCTCAGCACGACTTAAGCGGCTCTATGAAATTGGGTCATGATTCTTAGAAGACCATACACAGACGGTCCTGGCAGAAATTGGAAATAATGACGTCGATCAGCAGGTGTCAATTTACGTTGCTTTAAAGAAGCCATAGGTATACACTTTTTTGACAACTGTATTGCGCTTATGAATAACTGAGGGTTCCTAAACTTTGGTTGAGAAAGCAGAAGGGAATAGAAATCGTATTTATTTTTTCATCTTCATTATGTTGGAAATAATAACCAAGAGTCCAAATAATTATGAGGTCATTATATTTCATAAAAAAATTGTCACTTTGAGCACAATGCACGTGACATGAATTTAAAGGTACCTGCTTGGAAAGAACTCGTTACTGTCACTTTATCAGCTGCCACGTAACATGGGTGTAAAGTTGTGGTTTTCCCCTTGCGGTTTAGAACACAATTTTTATCAACCATTCAATTTGCTGCTTCCCTCAATCTACATGATATCCGATTTTGTACCGTTTGATCAATGATCATCAGCTTCGGGTGATCTTCCAATAATAATGTGTCAGTGTAATGCGTCACTTGACATTAAAGCTGCATTATTTTAACTGGGAAGAGTTATCGTATTGTACATGTTGCTTCAGGTTGAAACTTTGCTTGAGTTTAGAATCGACAATATTAAAGGTAAAATTTAACTGACATGACATGATTTTCACGTCAAACCTCACTAACATTTTCACTTGAACAATTTTGTACATGCATGCCATTGTACTGCGCCATGCATAATAATTATGGCTTACGGAAGTACAGTATTTTAGTGTGCTGCACCCTTTACTCGCGACGAAATCCAAAAGCCCGCCGTCAACGGCCATGCCCCGTATTTTTAATCGGGTTCGCTAACATGTATCAGATGTCCGTAACTGTTGCGTAACACAAGTGGCCTTGTGTGAAAGACGCTCGCCTGCCAACGTGTAGGTTCGTGGTTCGATCCCGGGGGTATTTTTAACTTATTTTTTTCTCAGCACGATAGTGCGGTATAAGGTGTTTAAAAAACTCCCGCAAACACCAACGTCGCATGTGGCGCATCTAGATGGGTCGCTGTGACGCTGGGACTGTTCTCGTAATCCAGGTTCGCGTCTTCGTACAGGGACACATGCGTTTGGTCGACTCGGCGGCCAAGGTCTAGGGGCCGCTGTGTTTCCTCCCTCACATGGCGCAGGGTCTACGGGCCTA
Source organism: Luidia sarsii (assembly GCA_949987565.1). Lineage (NCBI taxonomy): Eukaryota > Metazoa > Echinodermata > Asteroidea > Paxillosida > Luidiidae > Luidia > Luidia sarsii. Next base: position 5,571,149 of record OX465118.1, read on the forward strand.
TATGGATGAGGGCAGGGAAGGACGTGCGGTGGACCGGTACCGAGGCCTTAAGAGCTCTAATAGATCCGTGCACACGGGACGGCCCTGGAGGTCCCGGGGATCTGAAAGCTTGGTCTGACACCGCATAACTTTTTTTCTCGCAAACTTTGATTTTTTAAGTGTTTCGTGCTCGTTTTTTTCTATTCATTTTTAGCTGTTTCGTCTTCCGAAACAGCTTTTGTTTTCGTTTTTTTTTCTCTATACATTTTGTTTTTTCTCTCCACTTTTTTGTCCATCTGTTTCGGTCTTCCGAAACGGCTCTTGTCTTCGTTCTGTTTTGTTTTCCTATTCAACTTTTTTCTTAGTTGTTTCGGTCTTTCAAAAACAGCTCTTGTTTTCGTTTTTTTGTAAATACCCTTTTTTCCCTTTTTTTAACGTGTAAGATATCCGAAACTGTTGTAGTAGAAAACTTGTGTGAAAGACGCTCGACTGCCAACGTGTAGGTTCGTGGTTCGATCGCGGGGGTATTTTTCTCTTATTTTTGTTCTCAGCACGACTTAAGCGGCTCTATGAAATTGGGTCATGATTCTTAGAAGACCATACACAGACGGTCCTGGCAGAAATTGGAAATAATGACGTCGATCAGCAGGTGTCAATTTACGTTGCTTTAAAGAAGCCATAGGTATACACTTTTTTGACAACTGTATTGCGCTTATGAATAACTGAGGGTTCCTAAACTTTGGTTGAGAAAGCAGAAGGGAATAGAAATCGTATTAATTTTTTCATCTTCATTATGTTGGAAATAATAACCAAGAGTCCAAATAATTATGAGGTCATTATATTTCATAAAAAAATTGTCACTTTGAGCACAATGCACGTGACATGAATTTAAAGGTACCTGCTTGGAAAGAACTCGTTACTGTCACTTTATCAGCTGCCACGTAACATGGGTGTAAAGTTGTGGTTTTCCCCTTGCGGTTTAGAACACCATTTTTGTCAACCATTCAATTTGCTGCTTCCCTCAATCTACATGATATCCGAATTTGTACCGTTTGATCAATGATCATCAGCTTCGGGTGATCTTCCAATAATAATGTGTCAGTGTAATGCGTCACTTGACATTAAAGCTGCATTATTTTAACTGGGAAGAGTTATCGTATTGTACATGTTGCTTCAGGTTGAAACTTTGCTTGAGTTTAGAATCGACAATATTTAAGGTAAAATTTAACTGACATGACATGATTTTCACGTCAAACCTCACTAACATTTTCACTTGAACAATTTTGTACATGCATGCCATTGTACTGCGCCATGCATAATAATTATGGCTTACGGAAGTACAGTATTTTAGTGTGCTGCACCCTTTACTCGCGACGAAATCCAAAAGCCCGCCGTCAACGGCCATGCCCCGTATTTTTAATCGGGTTCGCTAACATGTATCAGATGTCCCTAACTGTTGCGTAACACAAGTGGCCTTGTGTGAAAGACGCTCGCCTGCCAACGTGTAGGTTCGTGGTTCGATCCCGGGGGTATTTTTAACTTATTTTTTTCTCAGCACGATAGTGCGGTATAAGGTGTTTAAAAAACTCCGGCAAACACCAACGTCGCATGTGGCGCATCTAGATGGGTCGCTGTGACGCTGGGACTGTTCTCGTAATCCAGGTTCGCGTCTTCGTACAGGGACACATGCGTTTGGTCGACTCGGCGGCCAAGGTCTAGGGGCCGCTGTGTTTCCTCCCTCACATGGCGCAGGGTCTACGGGCCTATATGGATGAGGGCAGGGAAGGACGTGTGGTGGACCGGTACCGAGGCCTTAAGAGCTCTAATAGATCCGTGCACACGGGACGACCCTGGAGGTCCCGGGGATCTGAAAGCTTGGACTGACACCGCATAACTTTTTTTCTCGCAAACTTTGATTTTTTAAGTGTTTCGTGCTCGTTTTTTTCTATTCATTTTTAGCTGTTTCGTCTTCCGAAACAGCTTTTGTTTTCGTTTTTTTTTTCTATACATTTTGTTTTTTCTCTCCACTTTTTTGTCCATCTGTTTCGGTCTTCCGAAACGGCTCTTGTCTTCGTTCTGTTTTGTTTTCCTATTCAACTTTTTTCTTAGTTGTTTCGGTCTTTCAAAAACAGCTCTTGTTTTCGTTTTTTTTGTAAATACCCTTTTTTCCCTTTTTTTAACGTGTAAGATATCCGAAACTGTTGTAGTAGAAAACTTGTGTGAAAGACGCTCGACTGCCAACGTGTAGGTTCGTGGTTCGATCGCGGGGGTATTTTTCTCTTATGTTTGTTCTCAGCACGACTTAAGCGGCTCTATGAAATTGGGTCATGATTCTTAGAAGACCATACACAGACGGTCCTGGCAGAAATTGGAAATAATGACGTCGATCAGCAGGTGTCAATTTACGTTGCTTTAAAGAAGCCATAGGTATACACTTTTTTGACAACTGTATTGCGCTTATGAATAACTGAGGGTTCCTAAACTTTGGTTGAGAAAGCAGAAGGGAATAGAAATCGTATTTATTTTTTCATCTTCATTATGTTGGAAATAATAACCAAGAGTCCAAATAATTATGAGGTCATTATATTTCATAAAAAAATTGTCACTTTGAGCACAATGCACGTGACATGAATTTAAAGGTACCTGCTTGGAAAGAACTCGTTACTGTCACTTTATCAGCTGCCACGTAACATGGGTGTAAAGTTGTGGTTTTCCCCTTGCGGTTTAGAACACAATTTTTATCAACCATTCAATTTGCTGCTTCCCTCAATCTACATGATATCCGATTTTGTACCGTTTGATCAATGATCATCAGCTTCGGGTGATCTTCCAATAATAATGTGTCAGTGTAATGCGTCACTTGACATTAAAGCTGCATTATTTTAACTGGGAAGAGTTATCGTATTGTACATGTTGCTTCAGGTTGAAACTTTGCTTGAGTTTAGAATCGACAATATTAAAGGTAAAATTTAACTGACATGACATGATTTTCACGTCAAACCTCACTAACATTTTCACTTGAACAATTTTGTACATGCATGCCATTGTACTGCGCCATGCATAATAATTATGGCTTACGGAAGTACAGTATTTTAGTGTGCTGCACCCTTTACTCGCGACGAAATCCAAAAGCCCGCCGTCAACGGCCATGCCCCGTATTTTTAATCGGGTTCGCTAACATGTATCAGATGTCCGTAACTGTTGCGTAACACAAGTGGCCTTGTGTGAAAGACGCTCGCCTGCCAACGTGTAGGTTCGTGGTTCGATCCCGGGGGTATTTTTAACTTATTTTTTTCTCAGCACGATAGTGCGGTATAAGGTGTTTAAAAAACTCCCGCAAACACCAACGTCGCATGTGGCGCATCTAGATGGGTCGCTGTGACGCTGGGACTGTTCTCGTAATCCAGGTTCGCGTCTTCGTACAGGGACACATGCGTTTGGTCGACTCGGCGGCCAAGGTCTAGGGGCCGCTGTGTTTCCTCCCTCACATGGCGCAGGGTCTACGGGCCTATATGGATGAGGGCAGGGAAGGACGTGCGGTGGACCGGTACCGAGGCCTTAAGAGCTCTAATAGATCCGTGCACACGGGACGACCCTGGAGGTCCCGGGGATCTGAAAGCTTGGTCTGACACCGCATAACTTTTTTTCTCGCAAACTTTGATTTTTTAAGTGTTTCGTGCTCGTTTTTTTCTATTCATTTTTAGCTGTTTCGTCTTCCGAAACAGCTTTTGTTTTCGTTTTTTTTTTTCTATACATTTTGTTTTTTTCTCCACTTTTTTGTCCATCTGTTTCGGTCTTCCGAAACGGCTCTTGTCTTCGTTCTGTTTTGTTTTCCTATTCAACTTTTTTCTTAGTTGTTTCGGTCTTTCAAAAACAGCTCTTGTTTTCGTTTTTTGTAAATACCCTTTTTTCACTTTTTTTTTTAACGTGTAAGATATCCGAAACTGTTGTAGTAGAAAACTTGTGTGAAAGACGCTCGACTGCCAACGTGTAGGTTCGTGGTTCGATCGCGGGGGTATTTTTCTCTTATTTTTGTTCTCAGCACGACTTAAGCGGCTCTATGAAATTGGGTCATGATTCTTAGAAGACCATACACAGACGGTCCTGGCAGAAATTGGAAATAATGACGTCGATCAGCAGTTGTCAATTTACGTTGCTTTAAAGAAGCCATAGGTATACACTTTTTTGACAACTGTATTGCGCTTATGAATAACTGAGGGTTCCTAAACTTTGGTTGAGAAAGCAGAAGGGAATAGAAATCGTATTAATTTTTTCATCTTCATTATGTTGGAAATAATAACCAAGAGTCCAAATAATTATGAGGTCATTATATTTCATAAAAAAATTGTCACTTTGAGCACAATGCACGTGACATGAATTTAAAGGTACCTGCTTGGAAAGAACTCGTTACTGTCACTTTATCAGCTCCCACGTAACATGGGTGTAAAGTTGTGGTTTTCCCCTTGCGGTTTAGAACACCATTTTTGTCAACCATTCAATTTGCTGCTTCCCTCAATCTACATGATATCCGAATTTGTACCGTTTGATCAATGATCATCAGCTTCGGGTGATCTTCCAATAATAATGTGTCAGTGTAATGCGTCACTTGACATTAAAGCTGCATTATTTTAACTGGGAAGAGTTATCGTATTGTACATGTTGCTTCAGGTTGAAACTTTGCTTGAGTTTAGAATCGACAATATTTAAGGTAAAATTTAACTGACATGACATGATTTTCACGTCAAACCTCACTAACATTTTCACTTGAACAATTTTGTACATGCATGCCATTGTACTGCGCCATGCATAATAATTATGGCTTACGGAAGTACAGTATTTTAGTGTGCTGCACCCTTTACTCGCGACGAAATCCAAAAGCCCGCCGTCAACGGCCATGCCCCGTATTTTTAATCGGGTTCGCTAACATGTATCAGATGTCCCTAACTGTTGCGTAACACAAGTGGCCTTGTGTGAAAGACGCTCGCCTGCCAACGTGTAGGTTCGTGGTTCGATCCCGGGGGTATTTTTAACTTATTTTTTTCTCAGCACGATAGTGCGGTATAAGGTGTTTAAAAAACTCCGGCAAACACCAACGTCGCATGTGGCGCATCTAGATGGGTCGCTGTGACGCTGGGACTGTTCTCGTAATCCAGGTTCGCGTCTTCGTACAGGGACACATGCGTTTGGTCGACTCGGCGGCCAAGGTCTAGGGGCCGCTGTGTTTCCTCCCTCACATGGCGCAGGGTCTACGGGCCTATATGGATGAGGGCAGGGAAGGACGTGTGGTGGACCGGTACCGAGGCCTTAAGAGCTCTAATAGATCCGTGCACACGGGACGACCCTGGAGGTCCCGGGGATCTGAAAGCTTGGACTGACACCGCATAACTTTTTTTCTCGCAAACTTTGATTTTTTAAGTGTTTCGTGCTCGTTTTTTTCTATTCATTTTTAGCTGTTTCGTCTTCCGAAACAGCTTTTGTTTTCGTTTTTTTTTTCTATACATTTTGTTTTTTCTCTCCACTTTTTTGTCCATCTGTTTCGGTCTTCCGAAACGGCTCTTGTCTTCGTTCTGTTTTGTTTTCCTATTCAACTTTTTTCTTAGTTGTTTCGGTCTTTCAAAAACAGCTCTTGTTTTCGTTTTTTTTGTAAATACCCTTTTTTCCCTTTTTTTAACGTGTAAGATATCCGAAACTGTTGTAGTAGAAAACTTGTGTGAAAGACGCTCGACTGCCAACGTGTAGGTTCGTGGTTCGATCGCGGGGGTATTTTTCTCTTATGTTTGTTCTCAGCACGACTTAAGCGGCTCTATGAAATTGGGTCATGATTCTTAGAAGACCATACACAGACGGTCCTGGCAGAAATTGGAAATAATGACGTCGATCAGCAGGTGTCAATTTACGTTGCTTTAAAAAAGCCATAGGTATACACTTTTTTGACAACTGTATTGCGCTTATGAATAACTGAGGGTTCCTAAACTTTGGTTGAGAAAGCAGAAGGGAATAGAAATCGTATTTATTTTTTCATCTTCATTATGTTGGAAATAATAACCAAGAGTCCAAATAATTATGAGGTCATTATATTTCATAAAAAAATTGTCACTTTGAGCACAATGCACGTGACATGAATTTAAAGGTACCTGCTTGGAAAGAACTCGTTACTGTCACTTTATCAGCTGCCACGTAACATGGGTGTAAAGTTGTGGTTTTCCCCTTGCGGTTTAGAACACAATTTTTATCAACCATTCAATTTGCTGCTTCCCTCAATCTACATGATATCCGATTTTGTACCGTTTGATCAATGATCATCAGCTTCGGGTGATCTTCCAATAATAATGTGTCAGTGTAATGCGTCACTTGACATTAAAGCTGCATTATTTTAACTGGGAAGAGTTATCGTATTGTACATGTTGCTTCAGGTTGAAACTTTGCTTGAGTTTAGAATCGACAATATTAAAGGTAAAATTTAACTGACATGACATGATTTTCACGTCAAACCTCACTAACATTTTCACTTGAACAATTTTGTCCATGCCATTTTACTGCGCCATGCATAATAATTATGGCTTACGGAAGTACAGTATTTTAGTGTGCTTCACCCTTTACTCGCGACGAAATCCAAAAGCCCGCCGTCAACGGCCATGCCCCGTATTTTTAATCGGGTTCGCTAACATGTATCAGATGTCCGTAACTGTTGCGTAACACAAGTGGCCTTGTGTGAAAGACGCTCGCCTGCCAACGTGTAGGTTCGTGGTTCGATCCCGGAGGTATTTTTAACTAATTTTTTTCTCAGCACGATAGTGCGGTATAAGGTGTTTAAAAAACTCCCGCAAACACCAACGTCGCATGTGGCGCATCTAGATGGGTCGCTGTGACGCTGGGACTGTTCTCGTAATCCAGGTTCGCGTCTTCGTACAGGGACACATGCGTTTGGTCGACTCGGCGGCCAAGGTCTAGGGGCCGCTGTGTTTCCTCCCTCACATGGCGCAGGGTCTACGGGCCTATATGGATGAGGGCAGGGAAGGACGTGCGGTGGACCGGTACCGAGGCCTTAAGAGCTCTAATAGATCCGTGCACACGGGACGACCCTGGAGGTCCCGGGGATCTGAAAGCTTGGTCTGACACCGCATAACTTTTTTTCTCGCAACCTTTGATTTTTTAAGTGTTTCGTGCTCGTTTTTTTCTATTCATTTTTAGCTGTTTCGTCTTCCGAAACAGCTTTTGTTTTCGTTTTTTTTTCTATACATTTTGTTTTTTTCTCCCCTGTTTTGTCCATCTGTTTCGGTCTTCCGAAACGGCTCTTGTCTTCGTTCTGTTTTGTTTTCCTATTCAACTTTTTTCTTAGTTGTTTAGGTCTTTCAAAAACAGCTCTTGTTTTCGTTTTTTGTAAATACCCTTTTTTCACTTTTTTTTTTAACGTGTAAGATATCCGAAACTGTTGTAGTAGAAAACTTGTGTGAAAGACGCTCGACTGCCAACGTGTAGGTTCGTGGTTCGATCGCGGGGGTATTTTTCTCTTATTTTTGTTCTCAGCACGACTTAAGCGGCTCTATGAAATTGGGTCATGATTCTTAGAAGACCATACACAGACGGTCCTGGCAGAAATTGGAAATAATGACGTCGATCAGCAGGTGTCAATTTACGTTGCTTTAAAGAAGCCATAGGTATACACTTTTTTGACAACTGTATTGCGCTTATGAATAACTGAGGGTTCCTAAACTTTGGTTGAGAAAGCAGAAGGGAATAGAAATCGTATTAATTTTTTCATCTTCATTATGTTGGAAATAATAACCAAGAGTCCAAATAATTATGAGGTCATTATATTTCATAAAAAAATTGTCACTTTGAGCACAATGCACGTGACATGAATTTAAAGGTACCTGCTTGGAAAGAACTCGTTACTGTCACTTCATCAGCTGCCACGTAACATGGGTGTAAAGTTGTGGTTTTTCCCTTGCGGTTTAGAACACCATTTTTGTCAACCATTCAATTTGCTGCTTCCCTCAATCTACATGATATCCGAATTTGTACCGTTTGATCAATGATCATCAGCTTCGGGTGATCTTCCAATAATAAAGTGTCAGTGTAATGCGTCACTTGACATTAAAGCTGCATTATTTTAACTGGGAAGAGTTATCGTATTGTACATGTTGCTTCAGGTTGAAACTTTGCTTGAGTTTAGAATCGACAATATTAAAGGTAAAATTTAACTGACATAACATGATTTTCACGTCAAACCTCACTAACATTTTCACTTGAACACTTTTGTACATGCATGCCATTGTACTGCGCCATGCATAATAATTATGGCTTACGGAAGTACAGTATTTTAGTGTGCTGCACCCTTTACTCGCGACGAAATCCAAAAGCCCGCCGTCAACGGCCATGCCCCGTATTTTTAATCGGGTTCGCTAACATGTATCAGATGTCCGTAACTGTTGCGTAACACAAGCGGCCTTGTGTGAAAGACGCTCGCCTGCCAACGTGTAGGTTCGTGGTTCGATCCCGGGGGTATTTTTAACTTATTTTTTTCTCAGCACGATAGTGCGGTATAAGGTGTTTAAAAAACTCCCGCAAACACCAACGTCGCTTGTGGCGCATCTAGATGGGTCGCTGTGACGCTGGGACTGTTCTCGTAATCCAGGTTCGCGTCTTCGTACAGGGACACATGCGTTTGGTCGACTCGGCGGCCAAGGTCTAGGGGCCGCTGTGTTTCCTCCCTCACATGGCGCAGGGTCTACGGGCCTATATGGATGAGGGCAGGGAAGGACGTGCGGTGGACCGGTACCGAGGCCTTAAGAGCTCTAATAGATCCGTGCACACGGGACGACCCTGGAGGTCCCGGGGATCTGAAAGCTTGGTCTGACACCGCATAACTTTTTTTCTCGCAAACTTTGATTTTTTAAGTGTTTCGTGCTCGTTTTTTTCTATTCATTTTTAGCTGTTTCGTCTTCCGAAACAGCTTTTGTTTTCGTTTTTTTTTTCTATACATTTTGTTTTTTCTCTCCACTTTTTTGTCCATCTGTTTCGGTCTTCCGAAACGGCTCTTGTCTTTGTACTGTTTTGTTTTCCTATTCAACTTTTTTCTTAGTTGTTTCGGTCTTTCAAAAACAGCTCTTGTTTTCGTTTTTTGTAAATACCCTTTTTTCCCTTTTTTTTAACGTGTAAGATATCCGAAACTGTTGTAGTAGAAAACTTGTGTGAAAGACGCTCGACTGCCAACGTGTAGGTTCGTGGTTCGATCCCGGGGGTATTTTTCTCTTATGTTTGTTCTCAGCACGACTTAAGCGGCTCTATGAAATTGGGTCATGATTCTTAGAAGACCATACACAGACGGTCCTGGCAGAAATTGGAAATAATGACGTCGATCAGCAGGTGTCAATTTACGTTGCTTTAAAGAAGCCATAGGTATACACTTTTTTGACAACTGTATTGCGCTTATGAATAACTGAGGGTTCCTAAACTTTGGTTGAGAAAGCAGAAGGGAATAGAAATCGTATTAATTTTTTCATCTTCATTATGTTGGAAATAATAACCAAGAGTCCAAATAATTATGAGGTCATTATATTTCATAAAAAAATTGTCACTTTGAGCACAATGCACGTGACATGAATTTAAAGGTACCTGCTTGGAAAGAACTCGTTACTGTCACTTTATCAGCTGCCACGTAACATGGGTGTAAAGTTGTGGTTTTCCCCTTGCGGTTTAGAACACCATTTTTGTCAACCATTCAATTTGCTGCTTCCCTCAATCATCATGATATCCGAATTTGTACCGTTTGATCAATGATCATCAGCTTCGGGTGATCTTCCAATAATAATGTGTCAGTGTAATGCGTCACTTGACATTAAAGCTGCATTATTTCAACTGGGAAGAGTTATCGTATTGTACATGTTGCTACAGGTTGAAACTTTGCTTGAGTTTAGAATCGACAATATTAAAGGTAAAATTTAACTGACATGACATGATTTTCACGTCAAACCTCACTAACATTTTCACTTGAACAATTTTGTACATGCATGCCATTGTACTGCGCCATGCATAATAATTATGGCTTACGGAAGTACAGTATTTTAGTGTGCTGCACCCTTTACTCGCGACGAAATCCAAAAGCCCGCCGTCAACGGCCATGCCCCGTATTTTTAATCGGGTTCGCTAACATGTATCAGATGTCCGTAACTGTTGCGTAACACAAGTGGCCTTGTGTGAAAGACGCTCGCCTGCCAACGTGTAGGTTCGTGGTTCGATCCCGGGGGTATTTTTAACTTATTTTTTTCTCAGCACGATAGTGCGGTATAAGGTGTTTAAAAAACTCCCGCAAACACCAACGTCGCATGTGGCGCATCTAGATGGGTCGCTGTGACGCTGGGACTGTTCTCGTAATCCAGGTTCGCGTCTTCGTACAGGGACACATGCGTTTGGTCGACTCGGCGGCCAAGGTCTAGGGGCCGCTGTGTTTCCTCCCTCACATGGCGCAGGGTCTACGGGCCTATATGGATGAGGGCAGGGAAGGACGTGCGGTGGACCGGTACCGAGGCCTTAAGAGCTCTAATAGATCCGTGCACACGGGACGGCCCTGGAGGTCCCGGGGATCTGAAAGCTTGGTCTGACACCGCATAACTTTTTTTCTCGCAAACTTTGATTTTTTAAGTGTTTCGTGCTCGTTTTTTTCTATTCATTTTTAGCTGTTTCGTCTTCCGAAACAGCTTTTGTTTTCGTTTTTTTTTCTCTATACATTTTGTTTTTTCTCTCCACTTTTTTGTCCATCTGTTTCGGTCTTCCGAAACGGCTCTTGTCTTCGTTCTGTTTTGTTTTCCTATTCAACTTTTTTCTTAGTTGTTTCGGTCTTTCAAAAACAGCTCTTGTTTTCGTTTTTTTGTAAATACCCTTTTTTCCCTTTTTTTAACGTGTAAGATATCCGAAACTGTTGTAGTAGAAAACTTGTGTGAAAGACGCTCGACTGCCAACGTGTAGGTTCGTGGTTCGATCGCGGGGGTATTTTTCTCTTATGTTTGTTCTCAGCACGACTTAAGCGGCTCTATGAAATTGGGTCATGATTCTTAGAAGACCATACACAGACGGTCCTGGCAGAAATTGGAAATAATGACGTCGATCAGCAGGTGTCAATTTACGTTGCTTTAAAGAAGCCATAGGTATACACTTTTTTGACAACTGTATTGCGCTTATGAATAACTGAGGGTTCCTAAACTTTGGTTGAGAAAGCAGAAGGGAATAGAAATCGTATTTATTTTTTCATCTTCAATATGTTGAAAATAATAACCAAGAGTCCAAATAATTATGAGGTCATTATATTTCATCAAAAAATTGTCACTTTGAGCACAATGCACATGACATGAATTTAAAGGTACCTGCTTGGAAAGAACTCGTTACTGTCACTTTATCAGCTGCCACGTAACATGGGTGTAAAGTTGTGGTTTTCCCCTTGCGGTTTAGAACACCATTTTTGTCAACCATTCAATTTGCTGCTTCCCTCAATCTACATGATATCCGAATTTGTACCGTTTGATCAATGATCATCAGCTTCGGGTGATCTTCCAATAATAATGTGTCAGTGTAATGCGTCACTTGACATTAAAGCTGCATTATTTCAACTGGGAAGAGTTATCGTATTGTACATGTTGCTACAGGTTGAAACTTTGCTTGAGTTTAGAATCGACAATATTAAAGGTAAAATTTAACTGACATGACATGATTTTCACGTCAAACCTCACTAACATTTTCACTTGAACAATTTTGTACATGCATGCCATTGTACTGCGCCATGCATAATAATTATGGCTTACGGAAGTACAGTATTTTAGTGTGCTGCACCCTTTACTCGCGACGAAATCCAAAAGCCCGCCGTCAACGGCCATGCCCCGTATTTTTAATCGGGTTCGCTAACATGTATCAGATGTCCGTAACTGTTGCGTAACACAAGTGGCCTTGTGTGAAAGACGCTCGCCTGCCAACGTGTAGGTTCGTGGTTCGATCCCGGGGGTATTTTTAACTTATTTTTTTCTCAGCACGATAGTGCGGTATAAGGTGTTTAAAAAACTCCCGCAAACACCAACGTCGCATGTGGCGCATCTAGATGGGTCGCTGTGACGCTGGGACTGTTCTCGTAATCCAGGTTCGCGTCTTCGTACAGGGACACATGCGTTTGGTCGACTCGGCGGCCAAGGTCTAGGGGCCGCTGTGTTTCCTCCCTCACATGGCGCAGGGTCTACGGGCCTATATGGATGAGGGCAGGGAAGGACGTGCGGTGGACCGGTACCGAGGCCTTAAGAGCTCTAATAGATCCGTGCACACGGGACGACCCTGGAGGTCCCGGGGATCTGAAAGCTTGGTCTGACACCGCATAACTTTTTTTCTCGCAAACTTTGATTTTTTAAGTGTTTCGTGCTCGTTTTTTTCTATTCATTTTTAGCTGTTTCGTCTTCCGAAACAGCTTTTGTTTTCGTTTTTTTTTTTCTATACATTTTGTTTTTTTCTCCACTTTTTTGTCCATCTGTTTCGGTCTTCCGAAACGGCTCTTGTCTTCGTTCTGTTTTGTTTTCCTATTCAACTTTTTTCTTAGTTGTTTCGGTCTTTCAAAAACAGCTCTTGTTTTCGTTTTTTGTAAATACCCTTTTTTCACTTTTTTTTTTAACGTGTAAGATATCCGAAACTGTTGTAGTAGAAAACTTGTGTGAAAGACGCTCGACTGCCAACGTGTAGGTTCGTGGTTCGATCGCGGGGGTATTTTTCTCTTATTTTTGTTCTCAGCACGACTTAAGCGGCTCTATGAAATTGGGTCATGATTCTTAGAAGACCATACACAGACGGTCCTGGCAGAAATTGGAAATAATGACGTCGATCAGCAGGTGTCAATTTACGTTGCTTTAAAGAAGCCATAGGTATACACTTTTTTGACAACTGTATTGCGCTTATGAATAACTGAGGGTTCCTAAACTTTGGTTGAGAAAGCAGAAGGGAATAGAAATCGTATTAATTTTTTCATCTTCATTATGTTGGAAATAATAACCAAGAGTCCAAATAATTATGAGGTCATTATATTTCATAAAAAAATTGTCACTTTGAGCACAATGCACGTGACATGAATTTAAAGGTACCTGCTTGGAAAGAACTCGTTACTGTCACTTTATCAGCTGCCACGTAACATGGGTGTAAAGTTGTGGTTTTCCCCTTGCGGTTTAGAACACCATTTTTGTCAACCATTCAATTTGCTGCTTCCCTCAATCTACATGATATCCGAATTTGTACCGTTTGATCAATGATCATCAGCTTCGGGTGATCTTCCAATAATAATGTGTCAGTGTAATGCGTCACTTGACATTAAAGCTGCATTATTTTAACTGGGAAGAGTTATCGTATTGTACATGTTGCTTCAGGTTGAAACTTTGCTTGAGTTTAGAATCGACAATATTTAAGGTAAAATTTAACTGACATGACATGATTTTCACGTCAAACCTCACTAACATTTTCACTTGAACAATTTTGTACATGCATGCCATTGTACTGCGCCATGCATAATAATTATGGCTTACGGAAGTACAGTATTTTAGTGTGCTGCACCCTTTACTCGCGACGAAATCCAAAAGCCCGCCGTCAACGGCCATGCCCCGTATTTTTAATCGGGTTCGCTAACATGTATCAGATGTCCCTAACTGTTGCGTAACACAAGTGGCCTTGTGTGAAAGACGCTCGCCTGCCAACGTGTAGGTTCGTGGTTCGATCCCGGGGGTATTTTTAACTTATTTTTTTCTCAGCACGATAGTGCGGTATAAGGTGTTTAAAAAACTCCGGCAAACACCAACGTCGCATGTGGCGCATCTAGATGGGTCGCTGTGACGCTGGGACTGTTCTCGTAATCCAGGTTCGCGTCTTCGTACAGGGACACATGCGTTTGGTCGACTCGGCGGCCAAGGTCTAGGGGCCGCTGTGTTTCCTCCCTCACATGGCGCAGGGTCTACGGGCCTATATGGATGAGGGCAGGGAAGGACGTGTGGTGGACCGGTACCGAGGCCTTAAGAGCTCTAATAGATCCGTGCACACGGGACGACCCTGGAGGTCCCGGGGATCTGAAAGCTTGGACTGACACCGCATAACTTTTTTTCTCGCAAACTTTGATTTTTTAAGTGTTTCGTGCTCGTTTTTTTCTATTCATTTTTAGCTGTTTCGTCTTCCGAAACAGCTTTTGTTTTCGTTTTTTTTTTCTATACATTTTGTTTTTTCTCTCCACTTTTTTGTCCATCTGTTTCGGTCTTCCGAAACGGCTCTTGTCTTCGTTCTGTTTTGTTTTCCTATTCAACTTTTTTCTTAGTTGTTTCGGTCTTTCAAAAACAGCTCTTGTTTTCGTTTTTTTTGTAAATACCCTTTTTTCCCTTTTTTTAACGTGTAAGATATCCGAAACTGTTGTAGTAGAAAACTTGTGTGAAAGACGCTCGACTGCCAACGTGTAGGTTCGTGGTTCGATCGCGGGGGTATTTTTCTCTTATGTTTGTTCTCAGCACGACTTAAGCGGCTCTATGAAATTGGGTCATGATTCTTAGAAGACCATACACAGACGGTCCTGGCAGAAATTGGAAATAATGACGTCGATCAGCAGGTGTCAATTTACGTTGCTTTAAAGAAGCCATAGGTATACACTTTTTTGACAACTGTATTGCGCTTATGAATAACTGAGGGTTCCTAAACTTTGGTTGAGAAAGCAGAAGGGAATAGAAATCGTATTTATTTTTTCATCTTCATTATGTTGGAAATAATAACCAAGAGTCCAAATAATTATGAGGTCATTATATTTCATAAAAAAATTGTCACTTTGAGCACAATGCACGTGACATGAATTTAAAGGTACCTGCTTGGAAAGAACTCGTTACTGTCACTTTATCAGCTGCCACGTAACATGGGTGTAAAGTTGTGGTTTTCCCCTTGCGGTTTAGAACACAATTTTTATCAACCATTCAATTTGCTGCTTCCCTCAATCTACATGATATCCGATTTTGTACCGTTTGATCAATGATCATCAGCTTCGGGTGATCTTCCAATAATAATGTGTCAGTGTAATGCGTCACTTGACATTAAAGCTGCATTATTTTAACTGGGAAGAGTTATCGTATTGTACATGTTGCTTCAGGTTGAAACTTTGCTTGAGTTTAGAATCGACAATATTAAAGGTAAAATTTAACTGACATGACATGATTTTCACGTCAAACCTCACTAACATTTTCACTTGAACAATTTTGTCCATGCCATTTTACTGCGCCATGCATAATAATTATGGCTTACGGAAGTACAGTATTTTAGTGTGCTTCACCCTTTACTCGCGACGAAATCCAAAAGCCCGCCGTCAACGGCCATGCCCCGTATTTTTAATCGGGTTCGCTAACATGTATCAGATGTCCGTAACTGTTGCGTAACACAAGTGGCCTTGTGTGAAAGACGCTCGCCTGCCAACGTGTAGGTTCGTGGTTCGATCCCGGAGGTATTTTTAACTAATTTTTTTCTCAGCACGATAGTGCGGTATAAGGTGTTTAAAAAACTCCCGCAAACACCAACGTCGCATGTGGCGCATCTAGATGGGTCGCTGTGACGCTGGGACTGTTCTCGTAATCCAGGTTCGCGTCTTCGTACAGGGACACATGCGTTTGGTCGACTCGGCGGCCAAGGTCTAGGGGCCGCTGTGTTTCCTCCCTCACATGGCGCAGGGTCTACGGGCCTATATGGATGAGCGCAGGGAAGGACGTGCGGTGGACCGGTACCGAGGCCTTAAGAGCTCTAATAGATCCGTGCACACGGGACGACCCTGGAGGTCCCGGGGATCTGAAAGCTTGGTCTGACACCGCATAACTTTTTTTCTCGCAACCTTTGATTTTTTAAGTGTTTCGTGCTCGTTTTTTTCTATTCATTTTTAGCTGTTTCGTCTTCCGAAACAGCTTTTGTTTTCGTTTTTTTTTCTATACATTTTGTTTTTTTCTCCCCTGTTTTGTCCATCTGTTTCGGTCTTCCGAAACGGCTCTTGTCTTCGTTCTGTTTTGTTTTCCTATTCAACT
The DNA here is from genome assembly GCA_949987565.1 of Luidia sarsii. Classification (NCBI taxonomy): domain Eukaryota; kingdom Metazoa; phylum Echinodermata; class Asteroidea; order Paxillosida; family Luidiidae; genus Luidia; species Luidia sarsii. The sequence goes on from OX465118.1 coordinate 5,587,177, forward strand.
TTTTTCTTAGTTGTTTAGGTCTTTCAAAAACAGCTCTTGTTTTCGTTTTTTGTAAATACCCTTTTTTCACTTTTTTTTTTAACGTGTAAGATATCCGAAACTGTTGTAGTAGAAAACTTGTGTGAAAGACGCTCGACTGCCAACGTGTAGGTTCGTGGTTCGATCGCGGGGGTATTTTTCTCTTATTTTTGTTCTCAGCACGACTTAAGCGGCTCTATGAAATTGGGTCATGATTCTTAGAAGACCATACACAGACGGTCCTGGCAGAAATTGGAAATAATGACGTCGATCAGCAGGTGTCAATTTACGTTGCTTTAAAGAAGCCATAGGTATACACTTTTTTGACAACTGTATTGCGCTTATGAATAACTGAGGGTTCCTAAACTTTGGTTGAGAAAGCAGAAGGGAATAGAAATCGTATTAATTTTTTCATCTTCATTATGTTGGAAATAATAACCAAGAGTCCAAATAATTATGAGGTCATTATATTTCATAAAAAAATTGTCACTTTGAGCACAATGCACGTGACATGAATTTAAAGGTACCTGCTTGGAAAGAACTCGTTACTGTCACTTCATCAGCTGCCACGTAACATGGGTGTAAAGTTGTGGTTTTTCCCTTGCGGTTTAGAACACCATTTTTGTCAACCATTCAATTTGCTGCTTCCCTCAATCTACATGATATCCGAATTTGTACCGTTTGATCAATGATCATCAGCTTCGGGTGATCTTCCAATAATAAAGTGTCAGTGTAATGCGTCACTTGACATTAAAGCTGCATTATTTTAACTGGGAAGAGTTATCGTATTGTACATGTTGCTTCAGGTTGAAACTTTGCTTGAGTTTAGAATCGACAATATTAAAGGTAAAATTTAACTGACATAACATGATTTTCACGTCAAACCTCACTAACATTTTCACTTGAACACTTTTGTACATGCATGCCATTGTACTGCGCCATGCATAATAATTATGGCTTACGGAAGTACAGTATTTTAGTGTGCTGCACCCTTTACTCGCGACGAAATCCAAAAGCCCGCCGTCAACGGCCATGCCCCGTATTTTTAATCGGGTTCGCTAACATGTATCAGATGTCCGTAACTGTTGCGTAACACAAGTGGCCTTGTGTGAAAGACGCTCGCCTGCCAACGTGTAGGTTCGTGGTTCGATCCCGGGGGTATTTTTAACTTATTTTTTTCTCAGCACGATAGTGCGGTATAAGGTGTTTAAAAAACTCCCGCAAACACCAACGTCGCATGTGGCGCATCTAGATGGGTCGCTGTGACGCTGGGACTGTTCTCGTAATCCAGGTTCGCGTCTTCGTACAGGGACACATGCGTTTGGTCGACTCGGCGGCCAAGGTCTAGGGGCCGCTGTGTTTCCTCCCTCACATGGCGCAGGGTCTACGGGCCTATATGGATGAGGGCAGGGAAGGACGTGCGGTGGACCGGTACCGAGGCCTTAAGAGCTCTAATAGATCCGTGCACACGGGACGACCCTGGAGGTCCCGGGGATCTGAAAGCTTGGTCTGACACCGCATAACTTTTTTTCTCGCAAACTTTGATTTTTTAAGTGTTTCGTGCTCGTTTTTTTCTATTCATTTTTAGCTGTTTCGTCTTCCGAAACAGCTTTTGTTTTCGTTTTTTTTTCTATACATTTTGTTTTTTTCTCCCCTTTTTTGTCCATCTGTTTCGGTCTTTCGAAACGGCTCTTGTCTTCGTTCTGTTTTGTTTTCCTATTCAACTTTTTTCTTAGTTGTTTTGGTCTTTCAAAAACAGCTCTTGTTTTGTAAATACCCTTTTTTCACTTTTTTTTTAACGTGTAAGATATCCGAAACTGTTGTCGTAGAAAACTTGTGTGAAAGACGCTCGACTGCCAACGTGTAGGTTCGTGTTTCGATCCCGGGGGTATTTTTCTCTTATTTTTGTTCTCAGCACGACTGTGCTGTATAAGGTGTTTAAATTACTCCCGCAAACACCAACGTCGCATGTGGCACATCTCGATGGGTCGGTGTGATGCTGGGACTCTCCTCGTAATCCAGGTTCGCGTCTCCGTATAGACCCATCTTCGATGACGTCAAGGTTTGGTTTATCGGCCATCTTGGATTACACACATGAGCACGTCGTCACCGCCGTTACTAAGTCAGCTGTGCATACAAACAACTCCACATGTACGGCGGCAAGTTTTGAACTCGTCGTAGTTGTTCTACTATACTGCTACTGCGTTTTACTATAGTATTACTAGTTGTGCCATGGAGGAATCTCTTTTTATTCCTCCGTGGTTGTATCATGGATTGGAGGTACTTGTTTTGTTGAAAGATGATTAACTTTTGCGCTGTCCTTGGCTGTGGAAGCAGGGGGATCGTGATAAGAAATATTTTTATCGTTTACCCGCTGTAGGCCTACTGACAAGAGAAGGTGACGCAACTCGTACACTTTCGCTAAAAAGATGGACGAAATGGTTGTCGCGGGTTAATTGTGTACGGACCTATTCCAGCAATAAAGCCGAGAATGTCGAGAGAACTGTAATAAGCCGACCGTGCAGCATTCGAATTCGCCATGATGACTAACGTAACGTTAAACGAACACAATTGTGCGAGCGAAAGCGTATGTATGTACTTCAAGATGGCGGATCTCGCTGTTTCTAGTAGCAACGTGACGTCAGTAAGAAGGGTCTATAGCGGTACATGTACTGAGAATACAGTACATGTACATGTACAGTGTACGTACATGTACATCATGTACACGTACAGTACATCATACATTACATATACGTGTATGATGGACACGTACTACATGTAGAGTACTGTACACGTTGCGATGCACATGTCTATTACAATGTACAATGTACTGAACATGTAAAACGATTGTACATGTACATGTACATGTAATGTACATGTACATGTACAACTAATGAACTATACATGTACATTGTACGTGTTCATGTAGTGTACGTACGTGTGCTGTACATGTACAAAAGTACATACAGTAGGTGTAAAATACAGTACATGTACATGTATGTACATGCACATGTACAGTACATGTACTGTACATACTGTACACTATACATGCACTGGACATAAACAACGTGCGTGTTCAACGGTTTACATGGACGGGATACGTGTTGATCTTTTAACCAAAGTTTAGCGTGTTCAATCTAACAGAAAACAGTTCTTTTCAGGCAGGAAACTATAAAGGGAATGATCTACTACTCATACTTATGAGATATGCTGAATTCGAACTCCAAACACGATCCACAACATTCCCGTTGCCGAGGGGTTTTGATTTCTGTAACACTTAATTCAGCGCGCACGCGCGCTACACTCACTGACTAAGCTCCACGTTCGGACCGCAAACTTCAACGCTGTTTTTCTCGAAAAGTGCTTTCCGTTACACGGCTTCGCCTCGGCGTCTTTCTCGCGCTGTAACTTTATAAATCTTTACCGCACGGAAATAATTTTGATATCATTTGAAAGCTAATGATATACTCTTTCACATCATTAGAAAATATCAAAATATCAAAAGTGGGCGTTATTCCCCATACTGCTGTGCCGGGTCACAAATTGTTTAGGCCACCATAAGGGTTGGATATAGCCTAAATGGCGTAAGCACCGGTACGCTAAACCAGAGGTCTCGGGTTCAAGTCTCGGTCCAGTCATTTTTGTTTTTCCATTTTTCAAAATTGCCTGGAATATCGGCGAAACGTCAAAATGGTGTCTCATGCATAGGCCTGTTTGGGTGTCAATTAATCAACCTTTATCAATTATTTTAGGTCTCGACATGAGGTTTCGCCGAAGGAAATTTATCAATGGAACAATTGTTCATGAGAGCAACAGGATATTATTTTTAACAAAGCATGAGCTAATACTAAAATCCTTCTGACTGGCACCCCAACTCAAGGAACGATAGTTGACATCTGCAGATGGGGAAGGGCGCCACCTAAGGGCTGGACAGCTCAGGTGGTTAGAGCACTGCATGGTACAATGAGCGAGACGTCTTTGCTTCATCTTTCGGTCAAATCAAATTTCCACCGCTATTTTGATAAAACTTAACCTAATGCAGTCCCTTTAAAGTATTCATGCACAAGTCTTGCTGAATAAAAATATATACTGCTGATTGATTTCAGGTTGGCTTCATGGTTTGACGGGAACTTTCCACGCCACCTTCTTCTTGTACAGTGCTAGCATGTTTGCTGTGATATTCCCCCTACTCGTCAATGCACTCCAAGTGCTGAAACTATCGCCTAAATACCGGGAGATGATGGTGGGACTACCTTCTTTATTCAACAAAGGCACAGGTTCCTATTCTGCATTATGTCAGACAGATCTTGTTCAGCAGCAATAGATTACGATTTAAATGGCTGACAACTGGATATCAGTGACGTCAGAGTAATAGACTGATTGCGCGACCACTGTTTACATGCCACCACGTGACTTCATCGTATTTGGCACAGAGCAGTAATGGAAACATACAGAGTAAAATAATAAGGCATATCAAATTTGACTTCAAAAGAAGCCGTTTCTTTCTTATTTAATGTACGGTACTTGCGATGACCAGCAAAGAGATGAGTGAACAGGTGGAACAGCTCGAAGAAGAGACAGAAGAACGCACCACAGCCTTGATGATGCAGTCCACTGATGAAGAGAGAAGATTTTAGAAGACATCAAGAAGAAGCAGGAGAACATCTTCAAATTAAGCAAGCTCTCCGAGAGGAGTGAACCGGAAACCAGGAAGAGCAGCAGAAGTCGGCAACCAACCATGAAAATGGCAGAGCTACAGGCATCAGAAAGAGCAAAGAGAGAGAGAATCAGTTGAAGAACGACTTTGTACAGGAGTATATATATGAATCTCGGAAGGAATCCTGTAAAGGTGCAATGGAGTTGCTGAATGGTTTCTGTACACAGTTTACCCTGAACGGGTTACATCCTCGATCATTGCATGTAGCACAAGATGGCCTTACAGAGGCACTCATCATACGAGGCACTTATGAGGCGTACCGAGGACTGAGTCCACCTGAGCCGGCGGAATGAGGCGCCAACACGCGACTATCGGATACTGCCTCCGCCATGACCAAACAGCTGTTGCAAGTTATTCTTTAAAGGGAAGATGCAGTAAACCGAGATTCGTGTGTTACAAAGTGACGATTACGCAACAATCCTTGCATCAGTATACAGTCCAGTCGATGGAGTCGAGGGTCGTCCCGCCAGTCAGACAGTCCGTCCTCGAGGCGAGCGAAGGCTGCTGCTGAATTAGCGGCCCAAGAGGCCAAAATCAAAAGTCTGGAGATCAAGCAGAAGAAACAGGCAGAGCTTGATGAGTTGCAGCGTCAACGAGAGGAGATGCTTCGACAACGGGAGCAGAAGAAGAGAGAAACTGAGCGACTTGACTGAGAGAGAAGGAATTGGAGAAGGCCCGTGCACATTTCGCGGTGTACGATCAGGAGTGCGAAGGCAGCATATAAGGGGTAGTGATGTAGTCTAGATCACCCTCTCACTGAACGGCACCCTGGATCATCTGAATCGTTAGGATGTGATACAAAGAGGATACAACCAAATCAAACCCAAACCAAGGTATCTGAAGATGGTTAACTAGCAGATCTGGTCCAAGGTCTGCAAGATACCTCCACAAATTACCTCCTCCTGAGCCAAGCGTGTTCACGAGGGGACGCCATCCGCTATGTGGAATGGAAGACAAGTTTAAAAACACTTATCGAATCAAAATCCATCTCATCAGCCGAAAGGCTCTACTATCTCAAGGGATATAGTGATCCGGTATGCCGGGTAGGTTGCTAGTTGCTTAGGTTGCTGGTTTGCGATTGTATTGCAGTGATTTGAGTAACATTTGACAGTTGTGACGAGCAGGGAACAGGTCGATCACAGATATCGACTCAAGGGTCAACCACAGAGGCTGACTGCTAGCCGTTCATTGTTGGTCAAGTAGTCCAACCAACTGACAAGGACTCTCAAACAGAGACAACAATCGGCGTGCTATACCGCAGGCGTATTTGGTCGCAACTCAGCTTAGGTAAACCATGGAGTAAGGAACAGGAGTCAGAGCAGAAACCTTTCGCTAATGCAATGTGCACAGTCCTTTGTAAGCAATGATGGACACCGCGAATTCACTGGTAACCAACATATCACCGCATAAGATCCATCAGTGAAGTTGCATACTGGAGTAATGAAACACACGAACCCACATAGAAATCGTATGCGCAGTCTTCCCTGGTACATACGATAGCCCCTGCATGTCTGTAATGCACGAAAATTCCGATCAGTGCGTCGCTCGTCGAAATCGTTCCTTTTATCGGAAAGTTGTCGCCTTTTCCCACTTTTACCGAAAACCGACTTCCATGGGTAAACTGCATGGATCGATGTTTAGGGGAGTGCACTCCGGAAGGCACAAGGTTTGTTCAAAGGTACACGTATCATACATTGTATTGCCGAAGGATGAGGCGAAGGTTGTAATAAAAGTAATTGATGTTTTTATTTCTTAAATTTCAGTAAATTTTTGTTTTTTTTGATATACTTTTAAAACAATGGAATCTTTATGAAGAGTGAGAAAATAATGAAATAAATGGAGTCTTGAACTCCACTGCGAAAAAAAAAAGTAATTGCCCAGGAGGCAATAAGAGAGATCCACACAAAGCGAGCTGTTTAAAGTCTGCTTGTTTCCGTGCCCTCTCCTCTCCGCCCCAGTAAAAGTGCTAAGATAATCAATACCGATCGGCGGTATATTTCCGCCAAACGAGCTTGCATCCCTCGGCCCGAGACTGCTCGAGACATTCCCGGGTCCGAATACTTCCGAATTTGAAGTGCTCCGGAGGGAATTCTGCCTTATTATAATTATATTTAAAAAGAAGGGGAAAAAAGGCACAAATTTCGGGCTTACGCGCTCGACCTCCATCTTGTGCTGTGGCGCATATATGCCTAGAACAACAACAACAAGTGCATGTACATCGCTTTCCAATTTCTTGACCAATTTAAAGACAAGAAATACTAGAGACAAACTCGTTTGATTTAAACAAGAGGCAGTTCATTTCTGAACATGTGTAATACATTTTCTTTCATCTTCCTTCCTTCTCCTTTCATCTCCCACCTCCCTCCCGTCCCTTTGATCCTCCACATATTTTGTTTGTTTTCCCTTTGATCTCCCCTCCCTTCGTGTGTACTCTGCATCCCACTCCCTTCCCTCTTGTCCTTCCTCTGTCATGTGTCAGGGCTTTCCTTCCCCTAACCGTGTGTCCTTGTTACTTTGCCTTTGAGATAGGTCCTGCTGGGATCGAAACATCAGGCCCTCTATTTTTTTGAGATGATGTGTAATCGAGAGAAACTGAGATAAAGTATTAGGATATTAACTCCACAATCAAACATAACTTAAGGATGACGAATAAAGATACGATAGTAAATACTAGTATACCACGATTCGTTTAATACCGGTACCTCAAGGCAACCATGCATACTGTGTCAGATCCAATCTAAACTGCAGCAAATTATCTGAAATGAATAGAAGATTGTCATTCCTATCACCTTTTACAACAATTATTCTGGCATGATTCTTTGGGATCAGACTTTGGACATCAAAGCTGCTAACTTATTTGTGTTACAGGGCCCAAGCACACCAAATCATTATGATTGCTATATCAAAACTATGGATCAAAGCATTATCAATAAAGTAAGTCCGGTACATTGAGACAAAGTTCGCTCAAAGTTACGAATACAATTTGCAGCTTTGGTATGAGCATGTTCACAAACATCAATGAACCAGTCAATTCAGAATACCGACTCTTTCTCTTCTTTCTCAACAGGACTCATAGCTCTGTTATTTCTAGGGATTCAAGTTGAAACAAGTTGCTTTGAAAGTGTTTGCAAACAGGGAAGTAAAAAAAAACCACCAAAAATAATTTAAAAAAATTGAAACAAATGATCTAAATATAAACTCGATTTCTTTTTAAAATATGAGTGATCCACCTCATAGATTGTGAGTAATAATTTCTGATTAAATATCTTTGGGATTTTCAGAATTAAAAGAAAAAGGATAAAGCAAAAAAAAAAAAACTTAAGCTATCAACCAAGACATCCATACAATCATAGCACTTTTCCACAATGAAAACATGACTCATCTGAAGGCACTAACCTAAGCAAAAGTGAAGTGTAGTTCATGTAATTGTGAGGTCACAATTTCAACTATTCACAGGAGTTGCCATTTGCGTGAGAATTTTTCTTAAAAACCTGTGACATGTTGATGAAAATGATGAAACCATTTAAAACTGGTGAAACAATTGAAGATACTCAATTATATAATCACTAAGCACAACATTTTTCTGAGCATTAAGTGGTTGGCCCCTTTTCGAAATCGCTGTCCAAGTCAAAGGTCACTTCCTGCCAAGGTCACACTCTTTTGTTAGCACTAAAGCAAGAGTCGGTGGCAAAGCATGAACCGGTTGCCATGGTTGCATCAAATTACTCCCAGCATGAAATAATGATTTTGACAGCAAATAACATGAGTAACGGGTCCATGCCAAATTAGGCCCCAGACCCCAAATCTACCAATAATTACGAAGCTGCTGTTTGACAAGTCCACATCAGGCGAAAATTTAAGTCTCTACAATCATAAGATCAAAGTATACCGTGCAAAAATATACATTCCACTTTCAAAGGAAATGGCCTATACATATACAATGTAATCTCACTTGGCCTTCACTAAGCAACCCTGACAATTTTATACAAATTGAGCAAGTTCAGGATGCAGACATATTGCTTAGACCTCCACCAAAATGATGAACAATGAATACTTGAAAAGCACTCCTAGCAACCAGTTTTTGTGTAGTGGCCCTGTCTTGTTCCCACATCAGACATCACCTGTTTTGGTGGAGCAAAATAATTGATTCACTGAACAAGTTACTGGTCTGTGCGAAACACATGGGCCCCACTAGATTATGCGTGCATGCTGTGATGGACAAAGTCCAAACAAATATTTGATTGCCCTAAAGCTCATTCAATCCAAGAGTTGCATGATTGCTGGTTGTGTCTGGGTGTGGGTTGCAAATAGGATTAAAGAAAACAGAATCCGTTTCATTATTGTGCAGGCATATCATATAGTAGAATCCGTGTACTGTATCCCAAATGCCAACGCTCAAAACATCAGCACTTACCAGAGTCAAATCGTTTTATATTTGTGCTGGCATACCACATAGCAGAATCGGTGTACTGTATCCCAAATGCCAATGCTCAAATCTTCAGCATTTTATCGTTTAGCCGAGTCAGAGATAGACAACATTCAAAGAAATAAATACAGCTCCATAGGACAGTGCATCAACTTTAACAGTGTCTACCACATTTGGATGTGCCTTGACATTTTTCTTTCACAAATATCATCACTGACACTGATTATCTAAACAGGGCATCGTGAGCTCAAGACATTCTGGTGAAGATGTCACTTTTTTTTTTTTACCGACCACACCTTGTGCTTCGTTTGTAAGATGCGACTGTAAATAAGTGCCTTGTTGGTGAGGTGTTTGCCTGAGGTGACAGATACTAGTGTGCTGTGTTCCGTTGTGAAAGAGTCCGTCTATAATCTGCTGCCGTCCACTTTTCCTGCAGTCTTTAATTGTTATTGCTGTGATACATAGTGCCATGCATCCACTGAAACAAGAAACAAGAACGATAAATTAGAATCTGGCATTGCCGGAATCGTCAATATGACACTATGACTGTGGGTGGGTTTTTTTAAAAATGGCCTGATGTTTCCATCCCAGTATGACTTTTCCTACATCTTTAACCACTTTTTGGGAGCTCCGAAGTTGGAGTGCCGTTGGTTTTACTATCCTCCGAATCCGAGCACCACCATTGTCCAAATTTTTAACAAAGACTCTTTTCAGCTTAGAACAAATCAATACAAATTGCAACATGAATTGCGAGATTAGCGGCAACAATGGCACTGTGGATGATCGAGGAATAGTGCGCTGCCACGGGAGACAGCGTGTTGGCATGTCCCACAGCCCAATGGTCGTCAGACAGGCAGTGGAATTCCACCCACTATCTTCTCCGCAATCTGTACGCTTGACAATGACTTGGGAAGGGCTGGAAAGCTCAGATGATAAGAGCGCTGGTACGCAAAACCAGATGCCTCGGGTTCAAGTCCCCGATCCAGTCAAAGATTTCTTTGCCATTTTACAATTTTTTTTCAAAATTGTTTCAAAATTCCTTGTCAGTTTTTTACCTTTAATCTTGTTAAAACTTGACATGAAACTTTCTGACAAAAGATCCTGCAGAGATTGAACTCCATGAGTACAGTGTTTTTTTTCAGGCCAAGGAAATCAGTGACTTGTTTGCTGTACATGTACATTGTGTACTACTGTATTACTGATTGCAAGAGACATTTATAACTGCAGTGAATTACCTTCAAGGTTAACTGGCTCCACCTCCCCCGTCTCTGGAGTCTGTATATGGAAGAGAAGGAGAAAGAGAGAATAAGATTCAAATCATGAAATACATGGCAAGGTGTAAACGTGAATCCTTGAGAGTGAATAAAATCAAGAAAAAAACTGAACTTTAAGAAGAATGACCTATTCCCGGTCAAGCCAAAGTTTTCTTTTCCAATTTTTCAATTTGTTCAAAAGTTGTTTGACTTTAATTAAAAATCTGCATCCACTTGATCCGCAGTGTGATCCCCAAGCTGTCGTAGCCAGGTTTACAACAATTGGTTGTTTGCATCTGAATGAAAGCGGGGGTGTGATCCCTGGAGATATACGGCAGTTAATGGTTGAATTGCTTCTGACTGGCGCCCCCACCCCCGCAAAGACTAGTTGACTATGGGCTGGATAGCTCAGATGGAAGAGCACTGGTACGTTAATCCAAAGGTCTCGGGTTCAAGTCCCAGTCCAGTCAAAGTTTTCTTTGCCAATTATTCAATTCGTTCAAAAGTTCCAGTCAGTTTTTCCTTTGTTTGTTTTCCTTTATTTAATTTTGAAAAAAGGCAAAGAAAACTTTGACTGGATTGGGAGTTGAACCTGAGACCTCTGATTTTACCGTCTGAGCTATCCAGCCCTTAGAAGGTGGCCTTCCCAAATCGTCAACTACTTTTTGCCAGAGTTTTGAAATAAAACTGTTTGGCTGGTAATGTATTAGTTTTGCCTGCCTGCCAGTCTGTCTGTCTGTCAGCCTGCCTGTCTGTCTCTCAGCCTGCCTGCCAGCCCACACACCCGCCCATCTGTTTGTCTGCATGCCCATCTGTGTGTGTTTGTCTGTCTGTTGGTGTGTCAGTATGTCTGTCTGCCTGTCTGCAATAGAGGTTTACAAACTCTCATTCCTCACAGAATGGGACACGTACATTTTCCACAAAAGCTTTTGCCTCCTCAGCTGTCACCATGTGTGCACTACCAGCTACCTTCACATTCTCGCTGAAAGGCAAAAAAAAAGAGGAAAAAAGGAGAATGAAGTTTTTCACAACAACAAAATTTCACGTGTAAAGCGTATTACACATTGCGCATCATATACTACCATTGCAACTGGTACTTAGTTACTTTGTTAACCCTAACCCCCAAGTGTTTTCTTCTTGGACCCCTTTTCAATCCTTGACAATCTTTTGTGCATGAAAAACCACTGCCTCAATTCTCCACAATCCTCCTGTGTAAATATGACAACCTTCCTCAATCCTCCACAATCCTCCAGTGTAAATGACAACCTTCCTCAATTCTCCACAATCCTCCAGTGTAAATATGACAACCTTCCTCAATCCTCCACAATCCTCCAGTGTAAATGACAACCTTCCTCAATTCTCCACAATCCTCCAGTGTAAATATAACGACCTTCATCAATTCTCCACAATCCTCCAGTGTAAATGACAACCTTCCTCAATTCTCCACAATCCCCCAGTGTAAATATGACAACCTTCCTCAATCCTCCACAATCCTCCAGTGTAAATGACAACCTTCCTCAATTCTCCACAATCCTCCAGTGTAAATATAACAACCTTCCTCAATTCTCCACAATCCTCCAGTGTAAATGACAACCTTCCTCAATTCTCCACAATCCTCCAGTGTAAATGACAACATTCCTCAATTCTTCACAACCTCCACAATCCTCCAGTGTAAATATGACAACCTTCCTCAATCCTCCACAATCCTCCAGTGTAATATTGTAAATATCACAACCTTCCTCAAACCTCCCGTGTAATATTGTAAATATCACAACCTTCCTCAAACCTCCCGTGTAATATTGTAAATATCACAACCTTCCTCAAACCTCCCGTGTAATATTGTAAATATCACAACCTTCCTCAATCCTCCCGTGTAATATTGTAAATATCACAACCTTCCTCAAACCTCCCGTGTAATATTGTAAATATCACAACCTTCCTCAAACCTCCCGTGTAATATTGTAAATATCACAACCTTCCTCAATCCTCCCGTGTAATATTGTAAATATCACAACCTTCCTCAAACCTCCCGTGTAATATTGTAAATATCACAACCTTCCTCAATCCTCCCGTGTAATATTGTAAATATCACAACCTTCCTCAATCCTCCCGTGTAATATTGTAAATATCACAACCTTCCTCAATCCTCCCGTGTAATATTGTAAATATCACAACCTTCCTCAATTCTCCACAATCCTCCAGTGTAAATGACAACCTTCCTCAATTCTCCACAATCCTCCAGTGTAAATATGACAACCTTCATCAATTCTCCACAATCCTCCAGTGTAAATATGACAACATTCCTCGATTCTCCACAATCCTCCAGTGTAAATGACAACCTTCCTCAATTCTCCACAATCCTCCACAATCCTCTAGTGTAAATATAACAACCTTCCTCAATTCTCCACAATCCTCCAGTGTAAATGACAACCTTCCTCAATTCTCCACAATCCTCCAGTGTAAATATGACAACCTTCCTCAATTCTCCACAATCCTCCAGTGTAAATATAACAACCTTCCTCAATTCTCCACAATCCTCCAGTGTAAATGACAACCTTCCTCAATTCTCCACAATCCTCCAGTGTAAATATGACAACCTTCCTCAATTCTCCACAATCCTCCAGTGTAAATATAACAACCTTCCTCAATTCTCCACAATCCTCCACAATCCCCTAGTGTAAATATAACAACCTTCCTCAATTCTCCACAATCCTCCAGTGTAAATGACAACCTTCCTCAATTCTCCAAAATCCTCCAGTGTAAATATAACAACCTTCCTCAATTCTCCACAATCCTCCAGTGTAAATGACAACCTTCCTCAATTCTCCACAATCCTCCAGTGTAAATATAACAACCTTCCTCAATTCTCCACAATCCTCCAGTGTAAATATGACAACATTCCTCGATTCTCCACAATCCTCCACAATCCTCCAGTGTAAATATGACAACCTTCCTCAATCCTCCACAAATCCTCCAAGATCTCATCGTAGCATGCTTTCTCAATCCTCCACAATCCTACAGTGTAAATTTAACAACCTTCCTCAATCCTCCAGTGTAAATATGACGACCGTCCTCAATCCTCCACAATCCTCCAAGAGTTAGTTAATCTACCATCAGCTTTTGCTTAGTGACATTTTCTGCGACAAAACCTCATAAATGGAAGACTTACCATACGATGCCAGCCGAATCCACCTTTCCATTCATAAGGTCTTGCCACTGGCCATGGGTGTGCTTAATGATAGACAGCGCAAAGTCCTAAAAGCAAAGAAAACATTGTCCCACTATTCCTTTTACATAAGCTCATCAATATTCATGATTTATTATTTATGCAAATCAGTTTTACTTTTAATCTTCGTGGTGCATGCAAATTTATATTCATATTCATTCATCCCCTGGAAAAATAGTTCTCAAATTCCTCTTCCAAATTATCTCAGATGATTATTTAAGGCTTAATCAAATCACTTCCACTCATACTTTTCTATCAATGGTAAAAATCATCCCCAGAAATCATAATCATGTCAGACAATTAATATCAATGGTTGATTAATTGCCAAGTAAGAAAATAAATGTGTTGACACGATACCAGTGATTGTACATCATACATGTACAGTATACACTGTAGTCCAGGTACATTGACATGTACATGTACATGTACAGTACATGTGAATGTACATGCACATGAACATGTATGTGTGACATGTGTACAAAAGTACATGCACTTGTGACTTGTGTGATGATAACAGATATCCTTTCCATATACATGTACGTGTACTACATATACAGTACATGTACTGTACATGTACATACACACTATATAATACAGTACATGCATATTAAATTTTTAAAGCTGGTACGTGTTCTTGGCTGCACCATCATCAAGGAAAGATGCGTGTAGTACAGTGTGTAGTTTATAGGTACAGGATACAGGTGCATTGTACATGTACCTGTACAAAGCACTGTACCAATCATGAAGAATTCAAATACATTCCAGTCAAAAACAAATGAGCATCATGACACCAACCCGGTTCTTTGGCTGGGAATCAAAAGCAAAGGTGTTGAGGGGCTTGCCATCTGGAACCTTGTAGATCTTGAACCATTCAAATGTAGCCTGTAAAACACACAGAAAAGGGTAGCTAATCAAAACACTGTATGTAGTGTTTGACTTGTATGTTACACCGATGCAATGGGAAAAATCCGATGGAACATTTAAGTTGCCGATAAGGTGGATGAATTTTTCTTCAAGTTTAACACGCTCAGTCCCCTTTTAGTGACGCTCTGATAATGAAACAAAAACCCTTGACCTTCGGTCATTAATTATTATGATTTCTGACGGGTTTTTTTTCAATAAGTTTTTCTCCTCAAAACAAAGTACACATATCAGCAAGACAGTATGTCAGTATTGGAAAAGATCAAAAGTCCAAATGCTACAATTTGACTGCTGGTACGTTCTTCTTTCAGTTCCAATTTTACTTCGGGTAACAATTGATATTTTCACCTTTTTGGTTGAAAAGAACTGTCCAAAAACACATACATGTTTGATGGCAAATTCATTCTTCAAGGCTGTGGAAAAGACTGGTACACAAAACCAGAGGTCTCAGGTTAAAATACCGATCCTGTTTTCTCTGCTATTTTAAAGTTCCCAGTCAGATTTTCATTTATTTGCTTAACTTCAATACAAAAAATATTGGAAATAATCGCAATGTGATTTATTAGGTGGTCCTCAATCTAGCAGGTAATTCATTCACTAAACCACAGCTGTATCGGTTTTACTTCACCTCTAGAAATCCTGGCATGTGCTCCCTGATGTCATCCAAATCTGTACAAATGAAAAAAGATACAGGTAGGTTAGTAAGAATACTACTGAAAACATTTTAAACATCGAAAACAAATTTGAACCACAAACCAAAGTCGGCAAAATGCTTCCACCTAGCTGCTGTTGCTTTGCATGAAAGGTTTGGCAATTTCTTTTGCAATTCTCAATGAGAAGAGAATATATCTGCACATGTATACCTAGCAGTGTAGTACCATGGTGTACTTCAGCTATTTACAATAAGCTTTTCATAGGTGTTCCTATGGGCTGGCTGACTAGGTTCCCCCAGTT